>CM038680.1:234917277-235517277 GCA_021605205.1 Aegilops longissima
AAGTCGTCCTCGACGGAAGCTCATATTCCTCACCCAAATAAGGCTTCAAATCTGCAATGTTAAAAGTGGGACTAACCCCAAAATCTGTAGGCAGCTCAAGTTTATATGCATTATCATTTATTTTCTCTAACACCTTAAATGGACCATCAGCACGTGGCATTAGCTTTGATTTGCAAATTAGGAAACCTATCCTTACGCAAATGTAACCAAACAAGATCTCCAGGTGCAAAGACAACATGTTTTCTACCCTTATCTCCAGCAAGTTTATATTTAGCATTCATACGCTCAATGTTTTCCTTAGTTATCTCATGCACTTTTAAAATCAATTCAGCACGTTCTTTAGCATCAAAATTAACCTTCTCCGAAGATGGAAGAGGCAACAAATCAATAGGTGCACGAGGTAGGAAGCCATACACAATTTCAAAAGGGCACATCTTAGTAGTAGAATGCAATGAGCGATTATAAGCAAATTCAATATGAGGCAAGCATTCTTCCCACATTTTCTTATTATTCTTCAAAACAGCCCTAAGCATAGTAGACAATGTTCTATTGACTACTTCAGTTTGTCCATCGGTTTGGGGTGACAAGTAGTACTAAAAGCAGTTTAGTCCCCAACTTAGCCCATAAACATCTCCAAAAGTGGCTAAGAAATTTAGTATCACGATCTGAAACAATAGTATTTGGCACACCATGCAAGCGAATAATTTCACGAAAGAACAAATCAGCAACATTAACAGCATCATCGCTTTTATGACATGGTATAAAGTGTGCCATTTTCGAGAATCTATCCACGACAACAAATATGCTATCCCTCCCCTTCTTTGTTCGAGGTAAACCTAAAACAAAGTCCATAGATATATCCTCCCAAGGAACACTAGGCACAGCAAAGGCATATATAAACCATGAGGATTGAGTCGTGACTTAGCTTTTTGACATGTAGTGCAGCGAGCAACAAAACGCTCAACATCCCGTCTCATCTTTGGCCAAAAGAAATGTGTAGCAAGTATATCCTCCGTCTTCTTCACGCCAAAGTGTCCCATTAATCCTCCTCCATCGCCTCCTGCAACAACAAAAGACGAACAGAGCTAGCAGGAATGCATAGCTTGTTAGCACGGAACACAAAACCATCATTAATAACGAACTTGTTCCATGTTCTTCCCTCTTTACAATTCTGCATTACATCTTTAAAATCAGCATCATGCACATATTGATCTTTGATGGTCTCCAAACCAAATATTTTGAAGTCAAGTTGTGAAAGCATAGTATATCGACGAGACAAAGCATCAAGCAATAACATTTTCTTTACCCTTCTTGTGTTTAATGACATAAGGAAAAGTCTCAATGAATTCAACCCATTTAGCATGTCTACGATTCAGCTTAGCTTGACTTTTAATATGTTTCAAAGATTCATGATCGAATGTATAACAAATTCTTTGGGCCATAAATAATGTTGCCATGTCTCTAAAGTCCGAACAAGAGCATATAATTCTTTGTCATAAGTAGAATAGTTCAGACTAGGCCCACTCAATTTTTCGAAAAAGTATGCAACAGGTTTGCCATCTTGTAATAACACACCTCCTAATCCAATTCCACTAGCATCACATTCAAGCTCAAAAGTCTTATTAAAGTCAGAAGTTGGAGTAAAGGAGCATGTGTCAACTTATCTTTCAATACCGTGAAGGCTTCTTCCCGTGCGGTACCCCAAACAAAAGGCACATCCTTCTTTGTAAGCTCATTGAGAGGTGCAGCAATGGTGCTAAAGTCTCTCACAAAACGCCTATAGAAACCAGCGAGTCCAAGAAAACTCCTCACTTGTGTGACCGTTTTGGGCTGCGGCCAACTCTCAATAGCTTCAATCTTGGCTTTATCAACTTCAATTCCTGTGGAGTAACAACATAGCCAAGAAAAGATACTCGGTCGGTGCAAAAGGTGCACTTCCCAAGGTTACCAAACAAGCGTGCATCACGTAGAGCATTAAAAACAGCACGTAAATGTTCCAAATGTTCTTCCAAAGATTTGCTATAAATCAGTATATCATCAAAGTAAACTACCACAAATCGTCCAATGAAAGCACGTAAAACTTCGTTCATTAATCTCATGAAAGTACTAGGTGCATTAGTTAACCCAAAAGGCATGACTAACCACTCATATAATCCAAACTTAGTTTTAAATGCTGTTTTCCATTCATCTCCCAATTTCATACGAATTTGATGGTATCCACTACATAAATCAACTTTGGAGAATATTGTAGAGCCACTTAATTCATCAAGCATATCATCTAGCCTAGGAATAGGATGACGATAACGAATAGTAATATTATTAATGCCTCTACAATCAACACACATACGCGACGTACCATCCTTTTTAGGCACTAGTATAATAGGAACAGCACAAGGACTAAGAGATTCGCGTATATAACCTTTGTCGAGCAGCTCCTGTACTTGACGATAATCTCCTTCGTCTCCTCTCGGATTGGTACGGTATGGTGCACGGTTGGGTAGCGATGCACCGGGAATTAAGTCAATTTGATGCTCAATCCCTCGAATAGGTGGTAATCCCGGTGGCACGTCTTGTGGGAAGACATCAGCGAACTCCTGCAAAATGTTAGTGACAGCAGGGGGCAAAGAGGAAGGCACGTCCTCGAATGAAAATAATGCCTCCTTGCACACAAAAGCATAGCAAACAGATTTGCTAGAATCTAGCTCATCAATATCAGATTTGGTGGCAAATAAACATGCACTTTTCAGTTTAATTTCAGAAGCAACATTAGATGGTTTATTATTAGGCTTCATTTGTTGCTCAAATTCTTTTGCCACAATCTGATTTTCACTCTTATTTTCTCCTGTTTTGCTTTATTAGCTCTATTAATATCATCTTTCAAAATGGAATCAGGAGTCATAGGAAGCAAAGTAATATTTTTATCCTTGTGAACAAGAGTATACTGATTGTTTCTACCATGGTGTACAGAATTTTTATCAAATTGCCATGGTCTACCAAGTAATAAGGAACATGCTTGCATAGGTACCACATCACAATCAACATAATCAGCATATGTAGAGATACTAAAATGCACACGAACAAAGACGTGTTACCTTAACCTTGCCGCTGTTGTTGAACCATTGGATGTAGTAAGGATGTGGATGTGGTCTTGTGGTGAGAGAAAGCTTCTCCACCATATCCATGCTAGCCAAGTTGTTGCAGCTCCCTCCATCTATGATGGCCTTGAATAGAACGTTCCTTCACAACTCCCTTTGTATGGAACAAGTTATGCCTCTGATTTTGCTCAGCTTGTGTAACCTGCACACTCAAAACACGTTGAGCAACTAAACATTCATACCTGTCGGCATCTTGAGAGCCATGTATTGCGTCTCAAGATCGAATCATCTCCACCGTGTTCTTCATGTGTAATAAGAGCCAAAGTCTCTTCATCATAGTCACTAGCGGACTCATACCCACCATCCTCGTAGCAATCATCACACGCTGAGATTGGCATTCTCTCATAAAATGTCCTCTTCCCTTACAACGACGACAAATAATATCACTTGTGTGCCTGTTGACGCCATGGAAGAAGAAGAGCTCTGTGTAGGCCCAGCAGGTGTGCTCTTGGCAGATAGTGATGGTTGTGCCTGCTTTCTTGTATCACGGTTGGAGGTGGCAGCCGACGGAGGTGCCGGTGTAGTAGAACGTGTGGAAGTAGATGATGCACGTGGTGTCCATGATGAAGGTCGACCTGCGAGAAAAGTTAGTCCGCGCCAACGCTGTCGATCCTGCACTTCACGTTCAGCTTTACAAGCAAGATGGAATAATCGAGTGATATTATTATAATCCTTGTAGTCTAGAATGGTTTGAATCTCTATTTAATCCACCCGAAAACGTGCAAGCATAGCTTCATTCTCCTCAACAATACCACATCTAATCAAGCCAGTTTGTAATTCCTGATAATATTCTTCTACCGAATTTTTTCCTTGTCTTAAGCGCTGCAATTTTTGAAGTAATTCACGTTGATAATATGGAGGAACCCAACGAGTACGCATAGCAGTTTTCAAAGCAGCCCAAGTAGCTGGAACAGGATATAATCTACAATGTTCAGACCACCAAACACATGCAAAGCTAGTGAAAGCACAAACAGCAAAGCGAGAACACGTCTCTCCTCGGGATATTGTAAACATGTAAATCGTTGTTCAGTTTCTAATTCCCAAGTAAGATATATATCAGAACATATCTACCCTCAAATGGTGGAATATTCAATTTCAGTTTAGGGAGATGGTCATGATCTCGTACTGAAGGGGAGCCCAACATCGCCATTATTTGCATGTGGACGACACGGTGGTTGTGGTGCTGGTGGTTGCACGTAGTTCGATGTTGATCAACCTCATCCTCGTAAGCTCTCACATAATCATCCTCCCCGCCGCAGCAGCAGGAGCCACGAAGTATCAACAGCAGCACCAGCAGCTTGGCGGTGAAGAGGGACACGGAAGCTCGGCGGAGGGCTGTTTCGCGATGTGGAGGTAGTCCGTGTTGTTGTAGTAGAGGTGCGTTAGGTGCAGCCGGTGGTGGTGGTGGTAGACGCAGCGAGCAATTCATTAAACTTGATATCGAGCTTCGTTTGAACGCCTTCTCAATGCCATCTATCTTCTCCATGGCCTCTTCAAATCTATTTAGCACATCGTCCACCTGCCCACTCATCATTTGTTGAAACTTATCATGTAGCGCTTTGTTTGTCATGTTCTCCCGATCAGGTCTAAATCGGCTTGTGATCCTGCCATGGTTAGCAGCAATAGAAACACACAAGAATATGATTCGACAGACTACTAGAAAGTGGTGGTGGTGGTGTGGTGGACGATCACAAATCCGTCAAGCAAATCTCAAATTCTTACCAGTTCTTACCCAGTGAAGAAAGGTGATCGGCAACCGATGTAGTCAAAACTCTCAAAGCTTGGATAGAGCGATTACTGTGGAGAGTCAAGCGCACGATGTAGATGTATGTGGAGCTGGGAAGGCTTATAATATGGTAGCAAAAGGGTCAACAATAATCAATTCGAGATGCAAAGTTGAATAAGCGCTCAACGACAGATCTTGTCTTTGGTCCTAGGCTAGACCGTGCTAGAGACGCGAGCCTAGAACACTAACAAAATCACGGCGCTGCACGGAAACAACGGAAAAGCACACTCTGGAATTTTTTTTTCGCTCTTTTTTTTTTTTTTTTGCTGCTTTTTTTTTTTTTTTTTGCGAAAAATCACTATAATGGCGAGTGTCTCAAAACTCTTCCCAGGTCAAACTGACAGGATGGGCACGAAATTTTTTCGACCAAAAAAAAATTTTTTTTTTTGACTGCCCGGACCCAAAAACTGGAAACGGGTCAAAAAAAACTTTCTATAACGGCGACTGTCTCAATCCACTTAGAAACACCTAAAAATAGGGTAGCGAAAAATTTTTGACAAGTACGTTTTGGAAAATTTTGGGCCTAAGCGGAGGTGGTTTCAGACTCTTTTTTTTTTTTTTTTTTTTTTTTTTCCAAACCTACTCCGCAAGGAAACACGAATCGGAAACTAGATGGATCTCAAAACAAACCTAATATGAGAAAACTTCGGATTGGTGGTGGATATATGGTGGTGGTATATGGCGGTGGTGGTGGTATATGGTAGCGGTGGTGGTATATGGATACGGATTGGTGGTGGTAGATGGATACGGATTCAGAGCGGTGGCGGAAAAGCAATGGTGGTAGATGGCAAGGCGATGATGATGGTGCGGCAGCGGCGTGACAACTTATGACCAGAACTCGAAACTCTAAAAGAATAGACTCTAAGACCAAGCAACTTGACACGACGATGCAACCGCAAATTCAACAAAGCAAAAACCCTAAAAAGATTATGCAAAGGCTCGATTGGTTCGGATATGATGAACTAACCCTAATTTTTTTTGTGGCTTTTTCGTGGACAATAGGTATGAAGAACAGACTCGATCTAAACTACGAAAAACGGAAAATCTCACCGAGCAACCTGGAAATCGATACCACTTGATAGAGGCAAAGGTGTCCCGATGTTTCGATGAGATGGTGGCTATCGTTTACGTGGGAGTCGACCTTGACGATCCGACTACGATCGTGCGAGACGTCGCGCCTTAGCAATCGCTAAACCAACTTCCGAGGGTTATTGACCACGCCGAGCACGATCAACGACCACGAGGGCCTGTTTCCTGCGAGCAAGCGAAGAACAAGCAAGAAACTGAGATTGCAATCTGGATATTGCGAATATAAGATGAAAGCTTTATTGATCAAGGTGGGGTTCTGTGGCGCCTTTGTCAGGTCGTGGAACACAAGCGAAATGCGCGGGTTGCAGCTATGGCGAACTTTTAATCTAAACAAAACCCAAGGTCTAAACGGTGCCCTAAGGGCTGTATATATGGAGGAAGAGGGGGAATTTCGTGGCCCTTGGTGGAGGGTCCAAATCAACCCTAACTCTTGTTTCCCTTTATCGGACTCTAAAACAGTCTATACTTAAGTATTTCGAAATTACATGGGCCTGGCCCAATAATAAGGTGACGCAGCACCTAGAATAGCCTCGGGGCGACATTTATGAAGTAGCATCTTGTATATTTCGTCCAAGGCTTCATGCACCCATTATGGTGGCTTCAAAGTCCTGAAATCATCACTTGTAACTCCGTTCTTGTTCCCCTTAGCATGGCATTATCTCCATGCTTGTTCTTGCTCAATGTCCATCCTTCTCCAAGCTAGGGCCTTCATTTGTAAGCAAAACAAATGTATCCAATTTAAGCAGCATCATATTCTCATGAACATTAGAATCATTACCAAGAAACGAAAGTACCGATAATTTAATTGGCGTCTTGAGCTCTAGTAATTGGTCCGAGATATGTAGCATGAGGGGCTGTGGGTGTAACAATGGTATTGATGTCCTCATCAAATTCACTTTGGAGCAGTAAGATACCTTGGTTCTTTTGGTTTTGAGTGAGTTGAGAGTTTTCCACATACACTATATTTTCTGTGAGTACTAATCACCTAATCATGTCCGATTTAGTCTTTTGATATACAGCAGAAAAAGGACCCTAAATCCGTGGTGCATTGGAATGAATATGAAGCTCTTCGTGATCATCTTCAGTGACAAATTCAGTGTGCAACCGATCCTATAAATGAGAATGTGCAGAACATGGAGTTGGACCTCAAGGATGCCACAGAAACCATCACAGCTACACAACGTCAAGTTATTGAAATTCAGGGGACCCTAGTTAACTTGCAGCAAGCTATGGCTGCGTTGCAACAGTTCGTTGATCGCCAACAGAATCAGCAGCTGATGATGATGATGGTGAAGCTAGTGTTCATGGTGGTAATGAGGGTGTTGCAGTTGCTAATGCTGCCAATGTACAAGGGGCTGCAGCACGTCGTGCACAATTACAGCAAGCTAATCGGGACCAACAAGCTCCACACGAGCCGGTTGTCGCTGGTCAAGATGGTGGTCGTGGTAATGGAGGCCGTGGTGGTGGCCGTGCTGCTGCCATGCCCGTAGGCCGTGGATTTGCTCCTCTTGGTGCGCACCGTTGATTTGATGATGATGCTTTTGCACAACCATCCAACCGTGATGATGACGGTCTGGGCAAACCAAAGTTCACCGTCCCCAAGTTTGTTGGTTCTACTGATGTTAAAGAGTACCTCAAGTGGGAGCTGAAGGTGGAAAAATTATGGCGCATGCATGAGTACACCGAGGACAGAAAAATAAAACTTGCATCTTCTGAATTTGATGACTATGCTTTGCTTTGGTGGGATAATATTGTACATTCCAGAATTGAAGATGGTGAACGTCCCATTGTTACATGGAGAGCTATGAAGGAAGAGATGCGTGCTCGCTTTGTTCCACGCAATTATATTCGTTCTCTCTATGACAAATTGCAGAATTTGAGGCAAGGTACTTCTTCCGTGGATGAATATTTTCAGGAGATGGAGCTTATTATGCAGCATGCTAGAGTGCGTGAAGAGCCTGAACAAACAATGCAGCGATTTCTCTCTGGTCTGAACTATAACATCAAGCGTATTGTTCGTCTTCACCAATATTATGACATGACAGATTTGTTACACCAAGCACGTGAGGCTGAATTGCAAGTGACTGAGGATGCTAAGTTTACATCTCGCACAACAGCGAGTAGAGGACGTTTTACACCACGAACAACACCTAGTATGGAGCCTACTCCTAGTTCCACTTCTGG
Organism: Aegilops longissima; assembly: GCA_021605205.1. Lineage (NCBI taxonomy): Eukaryota > Viridiplantae > Streptophyta > Magnoliopsida > Poales > Poaceae > Aegilops > Aegilops longissima. Next base: position 234,925,492 of record CM038680.1, read on the forward strand.
TTTTCATGGTAATACTTCTTCCAAATCAGATTCGGTGATTTCTGATGCGAAGAAATCGGCGCAACCTGCTGCTAGTGCTGCTGGTTCTACTAATTCTACAGCAAGAAACAGGGACATGAGTTGTCATACATGTGGTGGAAGGGTCATTTTAAGAGATTGTCCCAATAAGAAGGTTATGTTGATTAATGAGGATACTGCAGAATATGAAACCGTGATGATGCTGACCTGATTCTGAAATTTGGGAGGAAGATGAAGATGGTTCAATAGATGCTTATGCTACACACTATCCTACAATTGTTTGCTCGCCCAAAGTGCTAAGTGTTACGCCTAGTCCTGCAGAACAGCGGTGCAATTTGTTTCAAACAAAGGCCGTCGTTGGTCCCGGTAAGGCATGCAAGGTTATAATTGATGGTGGTAGTTGTCACAATTTGGCTAGTAAGGAGTTATGCCAAAAGCTGAAATTGAAATATTTACCGCACACCAATCCATATTTTATTCAATGGCTAAGTGATAGTGGAGAGATGAAGATCAGCCACATGGTGCGTGTGGAATTTTAGATCGGACCATATAAAGATATCATTGAGTGTGATGTGCTTCCTATGACCGTGTGTCACCTGTTATTGGGACGCCCATGGCAGTATGATAGAGATGTCTGCCACAATGGGAGAGCCAACACATATAATTTAAATTGGCGTGGCAAGGAGGTTACTTTGAGGCCTATGACACCGCAGCAAATTGTAAATGAATCTCGTCAAAAAATTGAAGTGCATCTTGAAAAAGAGAGTGCGAGATTAGATAGGCGAGAGACTACACTTCCGGTGAGTGAGAGCCACAAGCCAAATCTGAGTGATCAAAAAAAAGTGAGGGAGTGAATTCCTTAGTTATGTTAGCCACCAAATCTGATTTGAGAGAGTTTCGTGAGGATCCTTTGCTGTACCACTTGTGCTGTTGTGCAAGGGTCAAATTTTGGTTTCTAATGACATGACCCTCTCTCTATTGGTGTTTCTAATGTATTGCAGGAATTTAGCGATGTGTTTCCGGAGGAGGTACCCGCTGGTTTACCACCATTGCGAGGTATAGAGCATCAAATTGATTTGATACCAAGAGCATCGCTGCCCAATAGAGCACCATACCGCACCAACCCCGAGGAAACAAAGGAAATTCAGAAACAAGTACAAGAGCTTCTAGACAAAGGTTATATTCGCGTGAGCTTAAGTCCTTGTGATGTTCTTGTAATTTTGGTTCCTAAGAAAGATGGTACATGGCGCATGTGCGTAGATTGTAGAGCTATAAATAACATCACTATTCGATATCGTCATCCTATTCCATGTTTAGAAGATATGTTAGATGAATTGAGTGGTGCTGCTGTTTTCTCTAAAATTGATTTGCGTAGTGGTTATCATCAAATTAGGATGAAAGAAGGGGATGAATGGAAGACAACCTTTAAAACAAAGTTTGGTTTATATGAGTGGTTAGTCGTGCCTTTTGGGTTAACTAATGCACCTAGTACTTTCACGAGATTAATGAACCATGTTTTGAGGCATTTCATTGGTAAATTTGTGGTTGTATATTTTGATGATATGCTTATTTACATCCACAATGAATCTGAACATAGTGATCATATTCGACAAGTTTTGCAAGTGTTGCGTGATGCTCAGTTATATGGTAATCTTGATAAGTGCACTTTTTGCAAAGATAAGGTCATATTTCTCGGATATGTTGTTTCTAAGCATGGAGTTGAGGTAGATGAATCAAAAATAGAAGCTATTAAAAATTGGCCTACTCCTTTGAATGTTAGTCAAGTATGAAGCTTTCACGGTCTTGCTGGTTTCTATAGACGTTTTGTGAAAGATTTCAGTACTATTGCTGCACCTTTGAATGAGCTCACAAAAAAGGGTGTTGATTTTGTGTGGGGCGCAGCCCAAGACAATGCTTTTGATGAGCTGAAACGTCGTTTGACTGCTGCACCTTTGCTTATACTTCCTGATTTCACTAAACAATTTGAAATTGAATGTGATGCTAGTGGAATTGGTATTGGAGGTGTGTTGATGCAAGAGGGTAAACCGATTGCATATTTTTCTGAAAAACTTAATGGTGCACAATTGAACTATCCTGTTTATGATAAAGAATTGTATGCTCTAGTTTGTGTCCTTGAGGTTTGGCAACATTATTGTGGCCAAAAGAATTTATCATACATTCTGATCATGAGGCTCTGAAATATTTGAAAAGCCAATCCAATTTGAACAAACGTCATGCAAAATGGGTTGAATTTATTGAATCTTTCCCATACATCATTAAATACAAAAAGGGTAAAGATAATGTTGTTGCTGATGCTCTTTCTAGGTGTTGTTGACACAATTGGATGTTCAAGTTCCTGGTTTAGAGAGTTTGCGTGATTTATATGCCACTGATCCTGATTTTTCAGCACCATATAAATTGTGTTCAGATGTAAAAGCATGGGACAAATATCACATACATGATGGCTATTTGTTTAGAGCTAACAAACTATGTGTTCCAAAATCGTCCGTGCGTTTGCTATTGTTGCAGGAATCACATGCCGGCGGTTTGATGGGTCATTTTGGACGTGAGAAGACTTTTCTTATGCTCGCTGATCACTCTTATTGGCCTAAGATGAGGCGTGATGTGGACAGATTTGTGAAGCGTTGCATTACTTGTAATAAGGCAAAGTCTAGGCTGAAACCTCACGGTTTGTATACTCCTCTCCCTGCTCCTACTACACCATGGGAAGACATAAGCATGGACTTTGTGTTAGGATTGCCTAGGACCAGGAGAGGACATGATTCAATTTTTGTGGTAGTTGATCGTTTTTCTAAGATGGCACATTTTATTGCCTGCCACAAAAGCGACGATGCGTCGCACATTGCTACTCTGTTTTTCAGCGACATCGTGCGCTTACATGGAGTACCAAAGATGATTGTTTCTGATCGTGACGTGAAGTTTATGAGCTATTTCTGGAAGACACTTTGGGGAAAGCTGGGGACAAAGTTACTATTCAGCACTACTTGTCATCCCCAAACAGATGGGCAAACAGAGGTGGTCAATCGCACACTATCCACGTCGTTGCGATCCATGATAAAGAAGAACCTGCGTGAATGGGAGGAGTGTTTACCGCATGTGGAGTTTGCATATAACAGGGCGGTACATTCCACAACTCAGTTCTGTCCATTTGAGGCGGTCTATGGTTTTAAGCCAATTACACCACTTGATTTGCTGCCCCTTCCAATTCAAGAGAGAGTGAACATGGATGGATCCAAGAGGGCAGATTTCGTGAGGAAGATACACGAGAAGACCAAAGATGCCATTGAAAAGAAGGGCAAGTACACGGCTGATCGTGTTAATAAGAAGAGAAAGGAGGTATTGTTTCAGCCGGGCGACATGGTGTGGGTACACTTGCGCAAAGATAGATTTCCTGAACGGCGCAAGTCCAAGTTGAAACCAAGAGGTGATGGACCATATAAAGTGCATGCCAAGATTAATAATAATGCATACAAAATTGATCTTCCGACTGAAGAGTTTAGCGTGAGTAATACGTTCAACGTTGCTGATTTGACGCCATATACTGGAGAAGACCTTGGTGCGTCGCGGTCGACGACTTTTCAAGGGGGGGAGGATGATGAGGACATCCCTACTCCTTTACCATCATTTTCAAATAAAGATGATATTGCACAAGACAAGTCCAATGAAACCAGAATTGGACCAATTACAAGAGCACGTGCAAAACTACTTGAACAACAGGTGAATTCACTCTTAGTTGAATCTGACATTTGTGTTAATCAGAATTTTATACTGCCTAAGTCTTTGCATATTTGTATGATCAGATTTAAAGGGAAGGCAAGCTTGGCACGTGGAGATGAAGAATTGCAGCAAGAAGAACTTCTACTGATGTCTAAAATCAGCAAATGCACGAGGGAGGAGAGGGAGGCAGGTGCACAACATAAACAGAAGGAAAATCAGAACCGGACTCGGATTGACAGCCAGTAGGCCCGCAACTGATATACGTGCAGAATCCGTGTCCGTGCTCCAAATAAGGCGTTTAAATACAATTTGGAAAGCTTGACTCATGTGCTTTCCAAATTGTATACTCGCAGCACGCGATTTGCGGTGACCAAGTCGCAGTCACCAAAACAATACGGCGGTTGTTTCTGCCAGTTTTTTCCAGATAGATTCGTTTAAGTTAGGAAAGTTAGAGATAAGTTGGATTTCGACCCCAACACTATGTTGGACGTCCAGGGGTCTTTATATACCCTTGTAAGTCATGGCTTTTAGGGTGAGACCACATTTTGATTAAACTCATATCAGACTGAATTGCTTTAAGCATTCCTCTGTACTCATATTCCTCTTTGCATCGATCAGAAATATTTACCTACACCAAATTTGTTTCGATAGGGTGTATTTGCTACTGAAAGTAAAGTGCTATCTGTTGTTCCACTGGGAATTGGGAGATTACAGAACCGCTTCGTGGTCGGCGGCTACGTGCGCAAGTGTGTGGTGTTGCGAATATCCATAGGGTTGAAGATCTGTTGCATTGGCAACGGGGGAACAGCCGTAGAGTTCGAGAGCATCTCACAAGTTATCCTACAAGTTCAACATCGACATCCTCCGCTCACTGAGAAGATCGGGCCACCCCTTATCAAGTTGTCACAACTTGGCAAGTGAAGAACTATGCTCCAAGCTTCAATTGGTCAAGAGGAAGCAGCCGAATCCCTACAAGGTTCAATGGCTAAGCGACTCCGGCACTATATGAGTTCAGCATACGGTCCAAGTCTCCTTCAAAATTGGTGCATATGATGACACTTTGGAATGTGATGTGGTCCCAATGACGGTTTGCAACCTCCTTCTTGGTCGACCATGGCAATTCGACCGTGGTGTCTTCCACAACAGGCGCACCAATCACTATAGCTTCAAGATGAAAGGGAAGAAATATGTGCTACGACCTATGTCTCCTAGTCATGTGATAGCCGACAAGCAAGCCACCCATCATAGAGACAAGAGTGAGAAAGTGATACACCAAAAAGTGAGTGAGAGCCACAAGCCAAACTTGAGCGCCTCTTCGCCTAGAGAGAAAAACTTCATCCTATTTGCCACCAAAAGTGAGATGAGAGAATGTGTGAGAACCCATCTAGTGTGATGCACTTTGTCCTTGTGTGCAAGGATGGAGAGCCAACAACTAACACCTCTCATGTGCTACCTTTAGTGTTTAAATCTCTTTTGCAGGAATTCCAAGATGTTTTCCCGATGAGCTACCCCGGGTCTACCTCCTCTTGAGGCATTGAGCATCGAATCGACCTCATCCCGGAGCACCTCTCCCAAGCAAAGCTCCATACCGAGTCAATCTGAAGAAACCAAGGAGATTCAACGACAAGTACAACAACTCATCGACAACGGTCATGTACGTGAAAGCTTAAGCCCTTGTGTCGTCCCCGTTATACTTGTGCCTAAGCCCGATAGAAGTTTCCGCTTGTGTTCCGATTGTAGACCCATAAATGCTATTACCCTTCGCTATAGGCATCCCATTCCTCGCTTAGATGATATGCTTGATGAACTTAGTGGAGCCAACTTTTTCTGAAAAATTGATCTTGAAAGTGGCTATTATCAAATCCACATACAAGAGGGTGATGAATGGAAAACTGCTTTCAAAACCAAATTTGGTTTATATGAGTGGTTAGTGATGCCTATGGGTCTATCGGAGGCTCCCGGTACTTTCGTGCGTCTTATGCATCATGTGCTTCGTCCTTACATTAGAGTCTTTGTTGTGGTTTACTTCGACGATATTCTTGTGTTTAGCAAAACCATGAAAGAACATCTTGATCATGTTAGGGCTGTTTTGCAAACCCTTCGCAAGGAAAGTCTTTGTGCAAACATGAAATAAATGCACATTTGGTGTTGACAAAGTGGTTTTCTTGGGTTTTGTAGTATCCTCAAAGGGTGTCCATGTTGATGAATCTAAAATTGAAGCAATTAAAACTTGGCCCCAACAAACCAATTTGCAACAAGTGCATAGCTTTCTTGGTCTTGCGGGTTTTTATCGTCGCTTTGTGAAAGATTTTAGCACAATTGCCGCTCCTTTGCACACTTTGAGTAAGAACAATACTCCTTTTGTTTGGGGAACTTTGCAATCCACCGCTTTTGATGAGCTCAAGTCTTTGCTTACTCATGCTCTGATTCTTGCTTTGCCTAATTTTGACAAAACTTTTGAGGTCCATTGTGATGCAAGTGGTACCGGAATTGGCGGAGTTTTGATGCAAGAAAAACGAGTCATTGCTTATTTTAGTGAAAAACTGTCCGGTGCTCAACTTAACTATCCCATCTATGACAAAGAATTGTATGCTTTAGTGCGTGTGTTACATGTTTGGGAACATTACCTTAGACCGCATGAGTTTGTCATCCATACCGATCATGAAACGCTGAAGTACCTAAAAGGTCAAACTAAGTTGAACAAGCGTCATGCCAAATGGAGTGAGTTTATTGAATCTTTTCCTTATGTGATCAAGTACATTAAGGATAAATAAAATGTAGTTGCCGATGCACTTTCACGCATATGCACGCTTGTCACTAAACTAGAGTTGAATGTTATTGGCTTTGAGCACATAAAAGAATTATATGCTAAGTGTTTGACGCATACTTTTTGGGAACAATATTACATCAAGGATGCTTATCTTATGAGAGCTAACAAACTATGCATTCCCGAGTCTTCTCTTCGTTTGCTCCTTTTGCAAGAGGCTCATGGAGGCGGACTCATGGGACACTTTGGACGTGACAAGACATTCACCACGCTCTCCAACAACTACTTTTGGCCCAAGAGGCTCATGAAATGCACAAGCTCATATATCATGGTTGACATGGAAATAGATGCAACAGGACAAGCATAATGTGAGTCAATCCATGCATGGGGTGCAAACTTGTGGTGAGTATGATATGTCCATCGAGCATGACATGTATGAGCACAATAAACAAATATGGAGGTGTTGGTGTACCAAAGCTCGATGTCGAGGCATGAGTAGAGTTTCGAAGGTGCATCCAATAAGTGCTACCGCTCCTCAATGTGAAGGTCCATGTAGCCAATCTCCAATGTCTTTCCTCCGTTCATGAGATGTATCATGTAGACAACAAGAAGGAAATAACAATGAAAGAGTGACCCACCCAATATGCGTATTTGAGGATGGCTCAAAGGGAAAGAGGTCACCTTTAGGAGTGTCTCAAGGATGATGTAGTTGCGCATCGAGTATGCCTTCTCATAACCAAAATGTCTCGTGATCGTACCGCCTTGTGAATCCTTCAAAACGAAAGAACATGACAAACACTCGGAAAAACAAATGAGGTTAGTGTAAGTCCAAAACCCATCATTCGTGTGGTAAGATACCCAACAAGTGTATGCATCATGCTCATCATGAGAAAGGACAAGGGAGCATTTCATAGGAGGCATATGATGCGATAACAACCAAATGCAATAGGCTCAATCAAACAAGCATGCATCACAAGTGAAGTGTCCAAGTCTCCAAGATCATTAAGCATAGAGGCCACTATAGGAGGCAAGCGACAATAAACAAGATATATCATGTGAGAGGTATGAACATATGTGTCATCAACCCAAGAAAGCAAGTGATAGTAGAACATGGGTGATGCAACATAGCAAGCAATCATAGCGATCAAGTCAAGCGAGCTAGTAGTGCGAAGATGCAACGTACTAGAAGGAATCATGGCAAGCATGTCATGTGTGCAAATAGTGGGCATGAGTAAATCACATGACATAGCACAAACAAGAAAGCAAGATATGAGGACAATAGCATGAATGTATTGGTGAGGAGCCATATGTAAATAGCAATGGGTCATCATGGCTCTCCCAACACAACAAGCATCAATAGCATGGGGCACAAAGAAATCATGACAATAGCTACTAGGATCTCCACCAAGCATGCAAATACACATAGGAGTAGCATAATGGTGAATCATGGGTAGATGCAAGCAAGGGTCACAATTGCATGGCAAAATCATGTAAAGAGGCATAACATGCAAAGTGAACACGATAGTATGGGCATAAGGTGACAAGTGGTAAATAGCCCATAGTCGTGTGAGAGCCAAGTAAAAGAGATGCGCGTAGTCCTTGCGCGAAGGGAACGGTGGTAAGGATGTCCACGGGATCCCAAAGCATCGTTGCTCTCAAGAGCTCGTTTCGTCGACTCATGGGATTGAGATGTTGACGAGTATACGTGAGTACCTACACAAAACAAAGACAAAGGAAAAATTGTGTGTGCGTGGTAGATGTACACATCATCCATCATGATGCGCACGTGCATGTGTCGGTTAGCACTAAATAGCCAATGCTCAAATAAATGAGATGCGTGATATAGAAACATGTCATCCATCATGATAGGTTTGTTATTTTGTATTGCATAATGGTGACTCAAAGGATGTAATGCATCATGAGAAATATCTAGAGCATTGTTATTCATGGAATGCATATGGTGTACACTATCATGGGGATCATGCAAAGTATGAGATACATCAAAAGCTCCTAATATGTATGAGGAAACTATGGGGGTCTCCTCATGAGCATGAGTAGCAACATCACATGGAGAGTATTGACAACATCCACAACAAAGCATATTTGGTTCAATGTGATCATGGCATGACATAGTAGATGAATTGCGCAAATCATGTAAAGGAAGCATGGCAATATCATCACAAGAGAAACAAAAGCCAATGACCATCATCTCGTCATCTATGCCATAAGTGCAAATGGGATTTATGTTAATGGGGCATGCATAGTTACTATGTTGAGATTGAAATGAGGCTATATGGGAGATCTCACGCATAGCATATGACAAGTTCAATGGATTGTCAAACATGAAGTGACCAATAGAATTTTCACATGATATCCTATGAAGCATAGCATCACAACTAGGCAACTCAACATGCTCATCATCAGATTCATCATAAATAGGTAAGTCAAGGCATGAAGAAGTCTCACTAGCATGAAGCATCGGAATAGGTGTGTCAACATCATGGAAGCAATCATTGGTAAGATAGTCCACTAGTGGGACAAGAGAAGCACCATCACCTATGTTACCTTTGGAGCATCGCTCATGTGTTGTAGGTGAGTTGTTGAAGATCAATTGTTGTCATCTTCATCTGGATGGTACCATGTGGGGGGTGCATCATTGTCCGCCATGGCCATCGGTTTTCCCTTTGGAGGGATGGACTAGTCGAGGGTAGGCATGTCGTCATGTTGGAGACCTAGCACCAAAGAAGAAAACACACGAAGAGTAGAGGTTAAGTCGTTAGAAATCATAGTGGCCTCACATGCCGTGTCAACTACCTCACTCACTAAGTGTTGTGGCTCACTCACTCCCTCTTGGGCGCTGTCACTCATATGGTTGGTGGAGTCACTCAAATTGCGCTCAACCTCACATAGGATGTGTGGCATGCTCTCAAGTGTGGGACTAGTGGTGGTCACACTCATCCTCTCATAGGAAATGCACTCAAATGTCATATAGGGTGGAGTCACTCATCTCACTCATGGGTTGGTGGCTCTCCTCACATGGCAATTGGGTCATCTCATGATATGTGGGTGTCGGGAAGATGTTGGTGCAAATGTCTCCATGCTCAACTTCTATCGCCGCCTTGGTTGAAGGGATAGTCCCATGCTCAACCTTCTTATCGCCGTCTTGTATGAGGCCCATATGATTGGGCACCTCGTAGCTAGTCTCCATGATCGAAGGGAATTTCCCATGCTCGGCCATCTTCCTTGGGGGGCTTCCGAAGATGGAAGTGTCGCCCTCGCTCGTAGGTGGTCGCCTTGGACTTGATGAAGTTGTTGTAGGCGTACTCGTGGGAAGTAGGCGAAGATGCCGTACGTCCAAAGGTGAAGATGCCGAAGTGGTTGATGTAGACGTAGCACCGTCTTGGTGGTTGTCGTCTCGCGGTCTTCTGTGACGCCTTGGTCTGGTCGTTGAACACAAACGAAGTACGCGAAGTTGCAGCTATGGCGAACTTTTAATCTAAAGAAAACCCAAAGTCTAAACGGTGCCCTAAGGGCTGTATATATGGAGGAAGAGGGGGGAATGTCGTGGCCCTTGGTGGAGGGGTCCGAAATCAACCCTATCACTTGTTTCCCCACACATACGGACTCTAAAAATAGCCTATACTTATGTATTTCGAAATTACATGGGCCTGGCCCAATAATAAGGTGACACAGCACCTAGAATAGCCTCTGGACGAAATTTATGAAGTGGCATCTTGTATATTTCGTCGAAGGCTTCATGCACCCGTTATGGTGGCTTCAAAGCCCTGAAATCATCACTTGTAACTCCGTTCTTGTTCCCCTTAGCATGCCATCATCTCCATGCTTGTTCTTGCTCCAATGTTCATCCTTCTCCAAGCTAGGCCCTTCATTTGTAAGCAAAACAAATGTATCCAATTTAGGCAGCATCATATTCTCATGAACATTAGAATCATTACCAAGAAACGGGAGTACCTGGTAATTTAGTTGGCGTGCGCGAGCTCTAGTAATTGGTCCAGTATGTATAGCAGAAGGGGCTGTGGGTGTAACAATGGTATTGATGTCCTCATCATCTTCTTTTGTGCTCTTGAAGCTTGGGCTTGGCGTGAAGTAGGTCTTGTTGGGACTTGTGCATTTGCGCTTGTGGAGCATCTTCATGTTGATGGTGTCGATGTCGCACTTGAGCTCGTAGAAGATGTCGTTCGTCGTCGTCGTGCACATGATGCTTGGAGGTGACTTGCCCTTCATGACGATGTTGATCACGAATGTGATGGTGGTCGCCATGTCGATGTGGACGAGGACGATTTGCACTTGCATCGTGTCCGCGCTCCGAAGACTTATGTCTTGAATGTCGCCGCCTTGAGGATAACGAAGGGGAAGAAGACTTGATCAAGGCTCTAATCTCCTCCATCCTTGCATCTTGCTCCTCTTTATGTGCGGGAAGCTTCTTGTCGATGTAGTCCCTTCTCCTTGCTTCGGAGTGACGAATGTCGATTTAGATGTTCTCGATGCGCTCTCGCAATCTTGATTGTGCGCGTTGCACTTGTCGTTGTAGATCGAAGATAGACGCTTTGGTGATGTAGTTGTTCACGCCGTCATTGTTGTCGTAGACCGGAGAGGAAATGCCTTGCCTATCCATCACAAAACTCAAACAAATATGAGTGGGAGAAAGAGAAGAACTAGACCAAATGTACCTTGACCGATGTTGAAAATGGATCTATGATCACTCAATGTGTAACAAGGAAATAGCACAATTGGTACCAATTCTTGTCGGTTTCTCACACCTACACAAGTAAAGCTTATGGTGGAGCTCGGTGAGGATAGTGGCACAAAAATTTAATGCAAAATGTTAGCAAGAGTCAATAATGTTGAAAGAGATTCACAAATTTGCAAGAGAAACAAGTAGACCAATAGCAAAGAATGGCACACGGAAACACACACACGGATAGATAAATGGGGTCGTGCAACCAAGGAATGAGCTCAAAATGTGGAATCCACCAAAACGCTCGTGTTGCACAACTCAAGAGAGACGCTAGCACGATTGCTCAATAGGCGGATACGACACTTGTGCACATCCTATAAGATGCAAAATGGATAAACTTTCTATCCCCAGTATGCTATGTATGTATGGTTCCCGGTGTTCTCTCAAGATGATCCAAGATGATCGGATATGACAATCTTATATGCAATGTGGTATGATGCTATGGCACTTGCTTACAAGCTTCTTTGCTCTTTCTCTTTCTTTGCTTAAAAGCTTATTCTCTTTTTCTTTTGTTTTTCTATGGCCACTTTTGCACAATGCACAAACCAAGATAACTATTGTGTATATGCGGGAACGATATTGTGACACAATGGATGATATGATACCAATATGATATGGTATGTATGCAATGGATGGTGTAGGTCAATGATCACTAATGTGCACAAGTAACGTTGCCGGCAATACTCAAATGGCTAGTCTCGATAGGCAAGTAATGCAAAATGGGCTAGAGGTTATCAATGCAATTTGCAAGGGGAATGATACGGGGTTAACCCGGTGTAGGCCGATCTTTCACGTTTGGAGTGGAATCCCTCAAAGAACACGATGAACGCAGGGAAGAACGAAGAGAAATCACAAGGGGAAACACTCAAGAACAAGTCTAATCACACATCCACTAGACAATCAAAGACACAAGATCCAGAAGGTACATGAACAACAAAGGGAAAGATACAAGGTAAAGTTCATCTCCATGAGGAGGTCTTGAAGGGGTCTGATGCGGAGCATCCCTCGCTCATCCCCATGGACGTGCCTACATCTCCCTCAACGCCACTAGGACCCATGACAAGAGCCCGAGCTAAGGCTATCGAAGATAAGGTGAATTCGCTCCTCTCCAAACTCCCTCTTCCTACTCACGAGACATGGCTACTACCTCATTCGGAGACTGTATGTGTAATCAGGTACATGGAGGTGAGCCAAGGATAAACTACTTGCAAGAGCCAAGACGGCGAGGACTCCAAGCATATTGAAGAAGAAGAAGAGATGCTGCTGAAGGCACAGGCACCGGACGTCCGACGCCTTACGACGTCCGACGAGTCCCAGACCGGACGGCGGACTCTCCGGACGTCCGGCACTTTGCCACCGAACCAAAACTACGGACGACCGAAGCCTCCAGACGTCCGACCGACGACGCCTCAACCGAATCTACGGACGATCGACAACTTCCGGACGTCCGGACCGTCCTGAAGCTCGGGACGACCGACCCTCTCCGGACGTCCGACGCGCTTCACGACATAATCTGATTCTCACGGACGCCGAGCCCGTCCGGACGTCCGGACCGTCCGAGCCTCCGGACGTCCGACGCCTTCCGGACGTCCGACGCCTGTGTGTTGACTTCGTTTGGGCCGCAGCCCTTGTACCCCTTCGCCCCCTAGACTATATATACTCCTTCTTCCCCAACTTTCTAGGGTTAGCTTTGGTTTAGCTCATGTTTGTGTGAGAGCCTTGCTCATCCACTTGGTTACTTCTCCTCGGAGCTCGGGACCTCTGGAGAAGATCCCCAAGCGGATTCAAGACCCCCTTCTAGGGTGGACCCCATCAAGACCTCCTCTCGGAGAAGAACGGCTACTCGTGTATCCTTACCTTTGTTGATTGTGGATCATATGTATCTCTTTGTGTTCGGTGATCTAGCACTTGTGTGATTGATTCCTTGTTGGTTGAGTGATTTCTCTCTCGTTTCCTCCGTATTCCCCTTTGTGCTTCCGCGTGTTCTTCGTGATTCCTCATAGGATCCACTCCAAATATGAAAGATCGTCCACATAGGGTTACGCCCTACATCATCTTGGTATCAGAGCCACGTTGATCACGTTTTTGGAGCCCCTACCCCTCTTTTTCTAGCTTGATTTTGTTGTTTTTGTCCTAATTCCGAAAATTCCCCACCAAAAATAGCCCCAAATATTTTTTTTGATTTGTTTGTGAGTTGAGATTTTGTTGGATTTGGTCCATGGATTTCAGTTGCTACGTGTGGATCTAGCTTTTCCCTCCTTCGCCACCCTTTTCCATCCACCAAATCACTCGATTTCGACCTCACAATTTCCTTCTTCCTAGAAATCTCGCTGTTCTTCCCGAGCCTGATTTTTGCCCAGTCTCCGGACGACCGGAAACGGTCGGACGTCCGACGAGGTCCGGACGACCGTAAAGGCCTGGACGTCCGTAAAACCCTGACGAACCTGAACTTTGTCAGTTCGCCACCACCTCAGCCCTACCTTCCACCACATCTTCCAAAACCACATACACCACCATCCTCCCCAATACATCCTATGACGATTTTACCACATTTTGGTCCTTGAGTTGTGGCTTCCGTATCCTCTTGTGTTTCGGCTATCTAGGTGCGGTTCGATTTTATCATCACCACGGCTCAACTTCGCAAGGGTCTCATCATCGCCAAGGACGGTAACCCGACGACATCTTTGTCATACCTTGCAATTGCATTGATACCCACATGGCCTTATTTTTATGTAGCTTACCCATCGAGACTAGCCATTGAGTATTGCCGCAGCGTGGCTTGTGCACATTAGTGATCATACTCCATAGCATACATACCATACCACCGTGGTGCATATCTTGGGATCCATTTGTGTGTCACAAAGTTGTCATAGCATGCACAATTGCTATATTGGTTAGTGAAGTTTTGCATGAGAAAAGAGCTCAAAAGTGAAAGAGCCACCCAAGCTTTTAAGCAAAGAGGAAAGATAAGCAAAGAGCTTATGAGCAAGAACCATAGCATCATACTACATTAAGATTATCATATTGGATCATCTTGGATCATCGCACCGAAATAACGTACATATAGCATACGTGGGATAGAGATAGTTGCATTTTTGCATAGTAGGTTGTGCACAAGTTCCGTACCCGCCTATTGTGCAATCGTGCTAGCGTCTCTCTAGTATTGTGCAACAAGAGCATTTTCGTGGATTCCACATTTTGGCTCACTTTTGGTTTGCACAATCCCACTTATCTATTTGCGTGTGTGTTTCCGGGTACCACTATTTGCTTGGTCTACTTGTTGCATTTGCAAATTTGTGTACCTTTCCCAACATTATTGACGCTCACTTACAATTGCATCAAATTTTGTGCCACCATCCTCACCAAGCTCCACCATAATCTTTTACTTGTGTAGGTGTGAGAACCGACAAGGATTGGTACCAATAGTGCTATTTCATTGTCCGCATTTGAGTGAACTTGATTCATCATCAACATCGGTCAAAGGTACATTGGTATAAGTTCTTCTCCTTCTACCACTCACATTTTTGCTTGGAATGATGGATAGGCCAAGTACTTCTACCAATCCACTCTTCATCGAACAAGACGATGACATGTCATCATACGTCACCAAGAACCACCTCTTTGGTGCACTGTGAGCATTGCACCAAGAACAACAAGCAATGAGCGACCGCATCGACAACCTCGCCACCGACTTGCGACTCTCCGAGCAACATACAAGAGACTACTTCGACAACAAGTTCGACGCTCACAAGCAAGAGAATAATGCAAGAATGGACGAGATCCGCGCCTTGATGAGAAACCGGCATCATTCCACTTCTTCATTGATGTAGGGCGAAACCCTATGTGGACGATCTTTCACGCTTGGAGAGAATCCCTACGACGAACACGAAGAACGAGCGGAAGAACACGAGGGAAAACACGAGGAGAACGAGAGAGAGATCACTCAACCGACAAGAAAACGATCACACAAGTGCTAGATTATCAAACACATAGAGTGGCACACGATTCAAGGACAACAAAGGGTAGGATACAAGGGTAGCCGTTCTTCTCCGCGAGGAGGTCTTGATGGGGTCCACCCTAGGAGGGTCTTGAATCCGCTTGGGGGATCTTCTCCGTAGAGGTCCTGATCTCGAAGGAGAAGTAGCCAAGTGGATGAGCAAAGGCTCTCACACCGAAATATGAGCAAATCCAAAGCTAACCCTAGAAAGGATGAGGGGAAGGTCTATTTATAGTCTAGGACCTCCAAGGGGTAAGTTAGGGCGGAGCGAGTACATGGGCCTCGGCCAAACGCTACACACAGGCAGGGCGGTAGTACCGTTGCTTCATGGCGGTAGTACCGCTTTCAGCGGTAGTACCGCTTTGTGGGCGGTAGTACCGCTTTCAGCGGTAGTACCGCTTATCTTGAGCGGTAGTACCGCTCCGACGCCGTTCGATTCCTGGAGTGTGTCGGGTTTTGCGGAAGTAGACCGGATGGAGAGCGGTAGTACCGCTTGGCTCCCAGCGGTAGTACCGCTTGGCTTGAGCGGTAGTACCGCTCCGCCTGGACTCTGCAGTTCTTCCTCTTGCTCTTGGTGTCCATCTTGAGCTGTAGCTTCTCCTAGGTTGGTTCCTTGGTACCTAAGCATGCACAACATTCCGGATTGAGGTAGTAGCCATGTCGTCGTCTTGCTCGATGAAGAGTGGGTTGGTAGAAGAACTTGGCCTATCCATCATTTCAAACAAGATGTGAGTGGTAGAATGGAAAAGAACTTATACCAATGTACCTTTGACCGATGTTGAAAATGAATCAAGTTCACTCAAATGCGGACAATGAAATAGCACTCTTGGTACCGATTCTTGTCGGTTCTCACACCTACACAAATGAAAGCTTATGGTGGAGCTCGGTTAGGATGGTGGCACAAAATTTGATGCAATTGTAAGTGAGACTCAATAAAGTTGAAAAAGATTCGCAAATTAGCAAATGTAACAAGTAGACCAAGCAAGTAGTGGTACACGGAAACACACACGCAAATAGATAAGTGGGATTGTGCAAACCAAAAGTGAGCCAAAATGTGGAAACCACGAGAATGCTCTTGTTGCACAATACTAGAGAGACGCTAGCATGATTGCACAATAGGCGGATACGCCGAACTTGTGCACAACCTACTAGGCAAAAATGCAACAATCTCTATCCCAAGTATGCTATATGTATGATATTTCGCAATGATCCAAGATGATCGGATATGACAATCTTAATGTTGTATGATGCTATGGTTCTTGCTTATAAGCTCTTTGCTTATCTTTCCTCTTTGCTTAAAAGCTTGGGTGGCTCTTTCACTTTTGAGCTCTTTTCTTATGCAAACTTCACGAACCAAGATAGCAATTGTGTATGCGATGACAACATTGTGACACACAAGTTGATCTCAAGATATGCACCACTATGGTATGATATGTATGCTATGGAGTATGATCACTAAGGTGCACAAGTCACGTTGCGGCAATACCGATGGCTAGTCTCGATGGGTAAGCAACGCAAAAGTAAGGCTATGTGGTTATCAATGCAATTGCGAGAGATGACAAAGATGTCGCCGAGGTTACCGCCCTTGATTTAAGATGAGTCCTTGCGAAGATGAGCGGTGGTGATGTTGACGTCGAACCGCACCTATATAGCCGAAACACAATAGGACACGGGAACCACAACTCAAATTCTCAAGACCAAAAGCGAAAATGTGGTAGCGGAAAGTGGAGGTGGTATAGCGGATGATGTGGTTTAAGCCCTAGGCAAAGATGCCGATGTTCGGAAAATTTGATGGTGTCAAAAGGTGGTGAAACCAAGGTGAGGTCCTCGGGCACGTCGATAGCTTCAAAACGAGCCAAAGAACACTCAAATCGGAGTTCGGAGTGAAAAGTTATGATGAAAATGGTGAAAGTTGGAAGGCTGAAACTGGCCAGGGCGGTAGTACCGCTGGAGAGGGCGGTAGTACCGCTCGTAAGCGGTAGTACCGCTTGGAACGGGCGGTAGTACCGCTCGTGTCGGGATTTTTCGACTATTTAGGCTGAACGGGGGCTGGCGGTAGTGCCGTGCTCAGCGGTAGTACCGCTAGGAGGGCGGTAGTACCGCTCTAAGCGGTAGTACCGCTAGGAGAAAGCGATAGTACCGCTCGTGTCGGGATTTTCCGATTGCTCGAACAGTTCTTGCGATTTTGGGCGGAAATGGGTGATTTCGGGGTCAAAATTCGATGGATTTTGTGGATGGAAAGAGGTGAAACTTGGAGAGATGCTAGATCGACTCGAAACCAAGCAAATCCACGGATCAAAATCAACAAAATTTCATCACACTAACAAATCACAAAAAAATTTGGGGCTATTTTTGTGGGAATTTTCGGAATTAGGACAAAAACAACAAAATCAAGCTAGAAAAAGAGGGGTAGGGGCTCCAATAACGTGATCAACGTGGCTCATGATACCATGATGATGTAGGGCGAAACCCTATGTGGACGATCTTTCACGCTTGGAGAGAATCCCTACGACGAACACGAAGAACGAGCGGAAGAACACGAGGAGAACGAGAGAGAGATCACTCAACCGACAAGAAAACGATCACACAAGTGCTAGATTATCAAACACATAGAGTGGCACACGATTCAAGGACAACAAAGGGTAGGATACAAGGGTAGCCGTTCTTCTCCGCGAGGAGGTCTTGATGGGGTCCACCCTAGGAGGGGGTCTTGAATCCGCTTGGGGGATCTTCTCCGTAGAGGTCCTGATCTCGAAGGAGAAGTAGCCAAGTGGATGAGCAAAGGCTCTCACACCGAAATATGAGCAAATCCAAAGCTAACCCTAGAAAGGATGAGGGAAGGTCTATTTATAGTCTAGGACCTCCAAGGGGTAAGTTGGGGCGGAGCAGTACATGGGCCTCGGCAAACGCTGCACACAGGCAGGGCGGTAGTACTGTTGCTTCATGGCGGTAGTACCGCTTTCAGTGATAGTACCGCTTTGTGGTGATAGTACCGCTTTCAGCGGTAGTACCGCTTATCTTGATGATAGTACCGCTCAACGCCTGCTCGATTCCCAGAGTGTGTCGGGTTTTGCGGAAGTAGACCGGATGGAGAGCGGTAGTACCGCTTGGCTCCCAGCGGTAGTACCGCTTGGCTTGAGCGGTAGTACCGCTCCGCCTGGACTCTGCAGTTCTTCCTCTTGCTCTTGGTGTCCATCTTGAGCTGTAGCTTCTCCTAGGTTGGTTCCTTGGTACCTAAGCATGCACAACATTCGGATTGAGGTAGTAGCCATGTAAATCGTCTTGCTCGATGAAGAGTGGGTTGGTAGAAGAACTTGGCCTATCCATCATTTCAAACAAGATGTGAGTGGTAGAATGGAAAAGAACTTATACCAATGTACCTTTGACCGATGTTGAAAATGAATCAAGTTCACTCAAATGCGGACAATGAAATAGCACTCTTGGTACCGATTCTTGTCGGTTCTCACACCTACACAAATGAAAGCTTATGGTGGAGCTCGGTTAGGATGGTGGCACAAAATTTGATGCAATTGTAAGTGAGACTCAATAAAGTTGAAAAAGATTCGCAAATTCGCAAATGTAACAAGTAGACCAAGCAAGTAGTGGTACACGGAAACACACACGCAAATAGATAAGTGGGATTGTGCAAACCAAAAGTGAGCCAAAATGTGGAAACCACGAGAATGCTCTTGTTGCACAATACTAGAGAGACGCTAGCATGATTGCACAATAGGCGGATACGCGAACTTGTGCACAACCTACTAGGCAAAAATGCAACAATCTCTATCCCAAGTATGCTATATGTATGATATTTCGGTGCAATGATCCAAGATGATCGGATATGACAATCTTAATGTTGTATGATGCTATGGTTCTTGCTTATAAGCTCTTTGCTTATCTTTCCTCTTTGCTTAAAAGCTTGGGTGGCTCTTTCACTTTTGAGCTCTTTTCTTATGCAAACTTCACGAACCAAGATAGCAATTGTGTATGCGATGACAACATTGTGACACACAAGTTGATCTCAAGATATGCACCACTATGGTATGATATGTATGCTATGGAGTATGATCACTAAGGTGCACAAGTCACGTTGCCGGCAATACTCGATGGCTAGTCTCGATGGGTAAGCAACGCAAAAGTAAGGCTATGTGGTTATCAATGCAATTGCGAGAGATGACAAAGATGTCGTCGAGGTTACCGTCCTTGACGAAGATGAGTCCTTGCCGAAGATGAGCGGTGGTGATGTTGACGTCGAACCGTACCTATATAGCCGAAACACAATAGGACACGGGAACCACAACTCAAATTCTCAAGACCAAAAGCGAAAATGTGGTAGCGGAAAGTGGAGGTGGTATAGCGGATGATGTGGTTTAAGCCCTAGGCAAAGATGATTGTCTTTGGTACGCCATGGAGTCGCAAGATTTCCCTACAAAAGAGATTTGCAACATGTGAAGCATCGTCTATCTTGTTGCAAGGAATGAAATGTGCCATTTTAGAAAATCTATCCACAACAACAAAGACGGAATCCTTGCCATTTTGAGTCCTAGGCAAACCAAGTACAAAATCCATACTAATGTCTTCCCATGGTTGATATGGAATAGGAAGAGGCATGTAAAGACCATGAGATTGAGCTTTAGACTTAGCTTTGCGACATGTGTAGCATCGATTGGTGAAGCGTGAGGCGTCATGAACATCTTGGGCCAAAAGTAGTTGTTGGAGAGTGCGGCGAATGTCTTGTCGCGTCCAAAGTGTCCCGTGAGGCCGCCTCCATGAGCCTCTTGCAAAAGGAGCAAGCGAAGAGAAGACTCGGGAATGCAAAGTTTGTTAGCTCTCATAAGGTAACTATCCTTGATGTAATATTGTTCCCAAGGCGTGTCGTCAAACACTTAGCATAAGGAGAAGCAAAAGATGGATCATGCTCATACAAGTCTTTTATATGCTCAAAACCAATAACATTCAACTCAAGTTGAGTGACAAGCATGTTTATGCGTGAAAGCGTCGGCAACTACATTTTCTTTACCCTTAATGTACTTGATCACATAAGGAAAAGATTCAATGAATTCACTCCATTTGGCATGGCGCTTGTTCAATTTAGTTTGACCTTTGAGGTACTTAAGCGTTTCATGATCGGTATGGATGACAAACTCATGCGGTCTAAGGTAATGTTCCCAAACATGGAGCACACGCACTAAAGCATACAATTCTTTGTCATAGATGGGATAATTAAGTTGAGCACGGAGAGTTTTTCACTAAAATATGCAATGGCTCGTTTTCTTGCATTAAAACTCCGCCAATTCGGTACCACTTGCATCACAATGAACCTCAAAAGTTTTGTCAAAATTGGGCAACGCAAGAATCGGAGCATGAGTAAGCAAAGACTTGAGCTCATCAAAAGCGGTTGATTGCAAAGTTCCCCAAACAAAGGGAGTATTCTTCTTGCTCAAAGCATGCAAAGGAGCGGCAATTGTGCTAAAATCTTTCACAAGCGACGATAGAAACCCATAAGACCAAGAAAACTTCGCACTTGTTGCAAATTGGTTGGTTGGGGCCAAGTTTTAATTGCTTCAATTTTAGTTTCATCAACATGAACACCCTTTGAAGATACAACAAAACCCAAGAAAACCACTTTGTCGACTCCAAAAGTGCATTTTTTCAAGTTTGCATAAAGGCTTTCCTTGCGAAGAGTTTGCAACACAGATTTTACATGATTGATGTGCTCTTTCATGGTTTTGCTAAACACGAGAATATCATCAAAGTAAACCACAACAAAGACTCCAATATAAGGACGAAGCACATGATGCATAAGACGTACAAAAGTACCGGGAGCTTCCGAAAGACCCATAGGCATCACTAACCACTCATATAAACCAAATTTGGTTTTGAAAGCAGTTTTCCATTCATCACCCTCTTGTATGCGTATTTGATAATAGCCACTTTTAAGATCAATTTTGAGAAAAGTTGGCTCCACTAAGTTCATCAAGCATGTCATCTAAGCGAGGAATGGGATGCCTATATCGAGCAGTAATAGCATTGATAGGTCTACAATCGAACACAAGCGGAAACTTCCATCGGGCTTAGGCACAAGAATAACGGAGCGGCACAAGGGCTTAGGCTTTCACGTACATGACCGTTGTCGATGAGTTGTTGTACTTGCCTTTGAATCTCCTTGGTTTCTTCGGATTGACTCGGTATGGAGCTTTGTTTGGTAGCGGCGCTCGGGGATGAGGTCGATTCGATGCTCAATGCCTCGAAGAGGAGGTAGACCGGAGGTAGCTCATCGGGGAAAACATCTTGAAATTCCTGCAAAAGAGATTGAAACACCAAAGGTAGCTCGTGAATGGTGTTAGTTTTTGGTTCTCCATCCTTGCACACAAGGACAAAGTGCATCACACTCGATGGGTGCTCACACACTTCTCTCATCTCACTTTTGGTGGCAAATAGAATGAGGTTTTTCTCTCTAGGCGAAGAGTCTCTCAAATTTGGCTTGTGGCTCTCACTCACTTTTGGGTGGATCACTTTCTCCTCTTTTCTCTATGATGTGTGGCTTGCTTGTCGGCTATCACGTGACTAGGAGACATAGGTCGTAGCACATACTCCTTCCCTTTCATCTTGAAGCTATAGTGATTGGTTCGCCCATTGTGGATGACACCACGGTCGAATGCCATGGTCGACCAAGAAGGAGGTGGCAAGCGGTCATTGGGACCACATCACACTCCAAAGTGTCTTCATAAGCACCAATTTTGAAGGAGACTTGGACCGTATGCTCGACTCGTATAGTGCCGAGTCACTTAGCCATTGAACCTTGTAGGGGTGTGGGTGCTTCCTCTTGACCAATTGTAGCTTGGAGCATAGTTCTTCACTTGCCAAGTTGTGGCAACTACCTCCATCGATGATGACCTTGATGGACCTTCCATTGATGCGGCTTTTGTGTGAAAGATGTGGCATCGTTGGTCTTCTTCTTGTTGATGTTGAAGAGTCAAGACCTTGGAGACAACGAGAGCGGGGCTCGAATCCTCATCACAAAAGACTTGATCATCTTCATCTTCATTCACTTGCCGGTGCATGGCCACTTGCTCAAGGGCTTCCATTTCCTCTTCACTCATAGAGTCATATGTGCCATCGTCGTTGAGGATCATGGTGCGCTTGTTGGTGCATTCGTATGACTTGTGGCCTCGGCCGCCGCAAGTGAAACACTTGAAGGAGCTTGTCTTGATGGTCTCATCGGTCGGAGTAGAGGATGAAGCACGCGGCTTGAGGTTGCTTGTAGTAGGAGGAGGACGACTTGAACTTGTCGATGTCTTCTTGTAACTTGACTTGTCGTCGTTTCTTGAAGGAAGCTTGGTTGGTGTAGATGTTGGAGGAGTCGTGGAAGCTTGATTGTTGGAGAAGCCGTAGGTCTTGGATGAGTACTTGGCGTGCCAAGTCATCTTGTACTTGGCGTTCCGCCTTTGTAGCTTGATGTCGAGCTCAATGAGGGATGAGTATGGTTGGAAGTCGGCGATCTTCTTGATGGGATGATTGAGTCCGTTCAAGAAACGTGCCATAGTTTGCTCATCATCTTCCTTGACATTGGCTCGAATCATGGCTATCTCCATCTCCTTGTAGTATTCTTCAACGCTCTTTGTTCCTTGCTTGAGTAGTTGGAGTTTCTTGAAGAGGTCGCGATTGTAGTAGGTTGGCACAAAACGTGCTCGCATGACATCCTTCATTTGAGCCCAAGTGGTGATTGGTGGTTCACCTCTTGCTTGTCGTCGCTCAATGATTTGTTCCCACCATATGAGCACATAGTCTTGGAACTCAAGTGATGCCATAGCGATTTTCTTCGCTTCATCGTAGTTGTGCAAGCGGAAGATTTTGTCAACCTTCAATGCCCATGAGAGGTAGTCTTCGGGGTCATTACTTCCATTGAACTTTGGCATGGTGAATTTTAGCTTGCCGTAGCGTTGCTCTTCATTGTGTTGTTGGCGATGTTGATGATGACGTCCTTGACGTGGAATGTACTCGTCTTCATGTTGCTCTTGGCGCGGAGGAAGACCGTGATCAACTTGCCCTTGTTGAACTTGAGGTTGAGGTGGAGCTTGACGAACTTGTGGAGGAGCTTGAGGAACTTGACGTTGTACATGAGGTTGGTAGTTCCTCTCTTGGATTTCTTCTCGAAGGGCTTCCTCTTGATTGCGCCGTTCGCGATTGCGGTTGGCTAAGGCTCTACTTGATTCTTGAAGGGCACGTTGCGCCTCAAGAGCTTGCGCTTCACGTTGTTGTTGTTGAAGGCGTTGAGCCTTGGCGTCTTGTTAAATCTTAGGTGACGGCGTGCTCTTTCTTCCTCTTGTTGGCGGCGAAGGCGTTGTCGTTCTTGAGCTTGAGCAAAAGCCTCTTGGTTTGATTGAGGACGAGGAACTTGATCATCAACTTGCTCTTGTGAATGCTTGTCATGTAGCGGGTTGCGAGATGCATGACGGTCTTGGCCTGCGGCTCGTCGAAGAGTGTTTGATGACGGTGTACTTGAGTCGTAGAATGTGTCGTCGGAATGTCGACTCGGCGGCTCCGTCTTGATGATGAAGAAGTGGAATGATGCCGTTTTCATCAACAGCGGATCTCGTCCATTCTTGCATCATTCTCTTCCTTGTGAGCCTCGAACTTGTTGTCGAAGTAGTCTCTTGTACGTTGCTCGGAGAGTCGCAAGTCGGTGGCGAGGTTGTCGATCGCGATCGCTCATTGCTTGTTGTTCTTGGTGCAACGCTTCGTTGTGCACCAAAGAGGTGGCTCTTGGTGACGTGTGAGGACATGTCGTCGTCTTGCTCGATGAAGAGTGGGTTGGTAGAAGAACTTGGCCTATCCATCATTTCAAACAAGATGTGAGTGGTAGAATGGAAAGAACTTATACCAATGTACCTTTGACCGATGTTGAAAATGAATCAAGTTCACTCAAATGCGGACAATGAAATAGCACTCTTGGTACCGATTCTTGTCGGTTCTCACACCTACACAAATGAAAGCTTATGGTGGAGCTCGGTTAGGATGGTGGCACAAAATTTGATGCAATTGTAAGTGAGACTCAATAAAGTTGAAAAAGATTCGCAAATTCGCAAATGTAACAAGTAGACCAAGCAAGTAGTGGTACACGGAAACACACATAAATAGATAAGTGGGATTGTGCAAACCAAAAGTGAGCCAAAATGTGGAAACCACGAGAATGCTCTTGTTGCACAATACTAGAGAGCGCTAGCATGATTGCACAATAGGCGGATCTGCGAACTTGTGCACAACCTACTAGGCAAAAATGCAACAATCTCTATCCCAAGTATGCTATATGTATGATATTTGATTGCAATGATCCAAGATGATCGGATATGACAATCTTAATGTTGTATGATGCTATGGTTCTTGCTTATAAGCTCTTTGCTTATCTTTCCTCTTTGCTTAAAAGCTTGGGTGGCTCTTTCACTTTTGAGCTCTTTTCTTATGCAAACTTCACGAACCAAGATAGCAATTGTGTATGCGATGACAACATTGTGACACACAAGTTGATCTCAAGATATGCACCACTATGGTATGATATGTATGCTATGGAGTATGATCACTAAGGTGCACAAGTCACGTTGCGGCAATACTCGATGGCTAGTCTCGATGGGTAAGCAACGCAAAAAGTAAGGCTATGTGGTTATCAATGCAATTGCGAGAGATGACAAAGATGTCGTCGAGGTTACCGTCCTTAGCGAAGATGAGTCCTTGCCGAAGATGGCGGTGGTGATGTTGACGTCGAACCGTACCTATATAGCGAAACACAATAGGACACGGAACCACAACTCAAATTCTCAAGACCAAAAGCGAAAATGTGGTAGCGGAAAGTGGAGGTGGTATAGCGGATGATGTGGTTTAAGCCCTAGGCAAAGATGCCGATGTTCGGAAAATTTGATGGTGTCAAAAGGTGGTGAAACCAAGGTGAGGTCCTTGGGCACGTCGATAGCTTCAAAAGCAGGCAAAGAACACTCAAATCGGAGTTCGGAGTGAAAAGTTATGATGAAAATGGTGAAAGTTGGAAGGCTGAAACGGCCGGGCGGTAGTACCGCTGGAGAGGCGGTAGTACCGCTCGTAAGCGGATAATACCGCTTGGAGCAGGCGGTAGTACCGCTCGTGTCGGGATTTTTCCGACTATTTAGGCTGAGCAGGGGCTGGCGGTAGTGCCGTACTCAGCGGTAGTACCGCTAGGAGGCGGTAAAATACCGCTCTAAGCGGTAGTACCGCTAGGAGGCGATAGTACCGCTCGTGTCGGGATTTTCCGATTGCTCGAGCAGTTCTTGCGATTTTGAAGCGAAATGGGTGATTTGGGGTCAAAATTGATGGATTTTGTGGATGGAAAGAGGTGAAACTTGGAGAGATGCTAGATCGACTCGAAACCAAGCAAATCCACGGATCAAAATCAACAAAATTTCATCACACTAACAAATCACAAAAAAAATTTGGGGCTATTTTTGTGGGGAATTTTCGGAATTAGGACAAAAACAACAAAATCAAGCTAGAAAAAGAGGGGTAGGGGCTCCAATAACGTGATCAACGTGGCTCATGATACCATGATGATGTAGGGCGAAACCCTATGTGGACGATCTTTCACGCTTGGAGAGAATCCCTACGACGAACACGAAGAACGAGCGGAAGAACACGAGGAGAACGAGAGAGAGATCACTCAACCGACAAGAAAACGATCACACAAGTGCTAGATTATCAAACACATAGAGTGGCACACGATTCAAGGACAACAAAGGGTAGGATACAAGGGTAGCCGTTCTTCTCCATGAGGAGGTCTTGATGGGGTCCACCCTAGGAGGGTCTTGAATCCGCTTGGGGATCTTCTCCGTAGAGGTCCTGATCTCGAAGGAGAAGTAGCCAAGTGGATGAGCAAAGGCTCTCACACGAAATATGAGCAAATCCAAAGCTAACCCTAGAAAGGATGAGGGAAGGTCTATTTATAGTCTAGGACCTCCAAGGGGTAAGTTGGGGCGGAGCAGTACATGGGCCTCGGCCCAAACGCTACACACAGGCAGGCGGTAGTACTGTTGCTTCATGGCGGTAGTACCGCTTTCAGTGATAATGCCGCTTTGTGGTGATAATACCGCTTTCAGCGATAGTACCGCTTATCTTGATGCGGTAGTACCGCTCCGGCGCTCGTCGATTCTGGAGTGTGTCGGGTTTTGCGGAAGTAGACCGGATGGAGGCGGTAGTACCGCTTGGCTCCCAGTGATAGTACCGCTTGGCTTGAGCGGTAGTGCCGCTCCGCTGAACTCTGCAGTTCTTCCTCTTGCTCTTGGTGTCCATCTTGAGCTGTAGCTTCTCCTAGGTTGGTTCCTTGGTACCTAAGCATGCACAACATTCGGATTGAGGTAGTAGCCATGTCTCGAGAGGGTCATATGATATTTCACTAAGGAGAGAAGTCACCTCGGTCTCGAGAGCTCGAGCTCGTGCTCTCGTCATGGGTCCTTTGGAGCTTGGTGAGGCGACGGAAGGTCCATGGGGATGAGCGAAGGATGCTCCGCATCATCTCCCCCCTTGGGAGATCCGACCTCGGATCAAAAGCTTCATCTCCATGGAAAGGTGCGAGGTCCTTGGCGTTGAAGATGTCGCTCACGTTGTACTTGTCACGAGGTATGTCGATCTTGTAAGCGTTGTCGTTGTGGCGTGCTAGTACCTTGAAAGGTCCATCGGCTCGAGGAGAAGTTTGGACTTGCGTTCTTTGGGGAAGCGGTCCTTGCGAAGATGTAGCCACACTAGATCACCAATGTTGAAGGCGATGGGTTGCTTGTTGGCGTTGAGCTTGTTTGCTTGGCGTTGTACTTGGCGCTCGATGGTGTGCCTTGTATCTTCGTGCATCTTCTTGATGTAGCTTGCTCGTTCACTTGCATCCATGTTGGTGCGCTCTTGGAAGGAAGTGGTAGAATGTCCAATGGGGACAACGGGTTGAAACCGTGAAGCGACCTCGAAGGGGACTTGCCGGTAGTTGAATGTCTTGCGATTGTAGGCGTGCTCGGCGATGGGCGACATGCTTCCCACTCCTTGATGTTCTTCTTGATCAAGACACGAAGTAGAGTGGATAGTGTGCGGTTCGTCACCTCCGTTTGGCCGTCGGTTTGAGGATGGTATGCGAGGAGAACAAGAGCTTGATTCGAGCTTGGCACATAGGGTCTTCAAAAGTAACTCAAGAACTTGGCGTCACGATCGGAGCGATTGTCTTTGATACGCCATGGAGTCGCAAGATTTCCCTACAAAGAGATTTGCAACATGTGAAGCATCGTCTATCTTGTTGCAAGGAATGAAATGTGCCATTTAGAAAATCTATCCACAACAACAAAGACGGAATCCTTGCCATTTTGAGTCCTTGGCAAACCAAGTACAAAATCCATACTAATGTCTTCCCATGGTTGATATGGAATAGGAAGAGGCATGTAAAGACCATGAGATTGAGCTTTAGACTTAGCTTTGCGACATGTGTAGCATCGGTTGGTGAAGCGTGAGGCGTCATGGAACATCTTGGGCCAAAAGTAGTTGTTGGAGAGTCGGCGAATGTCTTGTCGCGTCCAAAGTGTCCCATGAGGCCGCCTCCATGAGCCTCTTGCAAAAGGAGCAAGCGAAGAGAAGACTAGGGAATGCAAAGTTTGTTAGCTCTCATAAGGTAACCATCCTTGATGTAATATTGTTCCCAAGATGTATCGTCAAACACTTAGCATAAGGAGAAGCAAAAGATGGATCACGCTCATACAAGTCTTTTATATGCTCAAAACCAATAACATTCAACTCAAGTTGAGTGACAAGCATGTTTATGCGTGAAAGCGTCGGCAACTACATTTTCTTTACCCTTAATGTACTTGATCACATAAGGAAAAGATTCAATGAATTCACTCCATTTGGCATGGCGCTTGTTCAATTTAGTTTGACCTTTGAGGTACTTAAGCGTTTCATGATCGGTATGGATGACAAACTCATGCGGTCTAAGGTAATGTTCCCAAACATGTAGCACACGTACTAAAGCATACAATTCTTTGTCATAGATGGGATAATTAAGTTGAGCACGGAGAGTTTTTCACTAAAATAAGCAATGGCTCGTTTTCTTGCATCAAAACTCCGCCAATTCGGTACCACTTGCATCACAATGAACCTCAAAAGTTTTGTCAAAATTGGGCAAAGCAAGAATCGGAGCATGAGTAAGCAAAGACTTGAGCTCATCAAAAGCGGTTGATTGCAAAGTTCCCCAAACAAAGGGAGTATTCTTCTTGCTCAACGCATGCAAAGGAGGCAATTGTGCTAAAATCTTTCACAAAGCGACGATAGAAACCCATAAGACCAAGAAAACTTCGCACTAGTTGCAAATTGGTTGGTTGGGGCCAAGCTTTAATTGCTTCAATTTTAGTTTCATCAACATGAACACCTTTTGAAGAGACAACAAATCCCAAGAAAACCACTTTGTCAACGCCAAAAGTGCATTTTTTCAAGTTTGCATAAAGGCTTTCCTTGCGAAGAGTTTGCAACACAGATTTTACATGATTGATGTGCTCTTTCATGGTTTTGCTAAACACAAGAATATCATCAAAGTAAACCACAACAAAGACTCCAATATAAGGACGAAGCACATGATGCATAAGGCGCACAAAAGTGCAGGAGCTTCCGAAAGACCCATAGGCATCACTAACCACTCATATAAACCAAATTTGGTTTTGAAAGCAGTTTTCCATTCATCACCCTCTTGTATGCGTATTTGATAATAGCCACTTTTAAGATCAATTTTGAGAAAAGTTGGCTCCACTAAGTTCATCAAGCATGTCATCTAAGCGAGGAATGGGATGCCTATATCGAGCAGTAATAGCATTGATAGGTCTACAATCGAACACAAGCGGAAACTTCCATCGGGCTTAGGCACAAGAATAACCGAACGGCACAAGGGCTTAGGCTTTCACGTACATGACCGTTGTCGATGAGTTGTTGTACTTGCCGTTGAATCTCCTTGGTTTCTTCGGATTGACTCGGTATGGAGCTTTGTTTGGTAGCGGCGCTCGGGGATGAGGTCGATTCGATGCTCAATGCCTCGAAGAGGAGGTAGACCGGAGGTAGCTCATCGGGAAAACATCTTGAAATTCCTGCAAAGAGATTGAAACACCAAAGGTAGCTCGTGAATGGTGTTAGTTTTGGTTCTCCATCCTTGCACACAAGGACAAAGTGCATCACACTCGATGGGTGCTCACACTTCTCTCATCTCACTTTTGGTGGCAAATAGAATGAGGTTTTTCTCTCTAGGCGAAGAGTCTCTCAAATTTGGCTTGTGGCTCTCACTCACTTTTGGGTGGATCACTTTCTCCTCTTTTCTCTATGATGTGTGGCTTGCTTGTCGGCTATCACGTGACTAGGAGACATAGGTCGTAGCACATACTCCTTCCCTTTCATCTTGAAGCTATAGTGATTGGTTCGCCCATTGTGGATGACACCACGGTCGAATTGCCATGGTCGACCAAGAAGGAGGTGGCAAGCGGTCATTGGGACCACATCACACTCAAAGTGTCTTCATAAGCACCAATTTTGAAGGAGACTTGGACCGTATGCTCGACTCGTATAGTGCTTAGGAGTCCTTAGCCATTGAACCTTGTAGGGGTGTGGGTGCTTCCTCTTGACCAATTGTAGCTTGGAGCATAGTTCTTCACTTGCCAAGTTGTGGCAACTACCTCCATCGATGATGACCTTGATGGACCGTCCATTGATGCGGCTTTTGTGTGAAAGATGTGGCATCGTTGGTCTTCTTCTTGTTGATGTTGAAGAGTCAAGACCTTGGAGACAACGAGGCGGGGCTCGAATCCTCATCACAAAAGACTTGATCATCTTCATCTTCATTCACTTGCGGTGCATGGCCACTTGCTCAAGGGCTTCCATTTCCTCTTCACTCATAGAGTCATATGTGCCATCGTCGTTGAGGATCATGGTGCGCTTGTTGGTGCATTCAGATGACTTGTGGCCTCGGCCGCCGCAAGTGAAACACTTGAAGGAGCTTGTCTTGATGGTCTCATCGGTCGGAGTAGAGGATGAAGCCTGCGGCTTGAGGTTGCTTGTAGTAGGAGGAGGACGACTTGAACTTGTCGATGTCTTCTTGTAACTTGACTTGTCGTCGTTTCTTGAAGGAAGCTTGGTTGGTGTAGATGTTGGAGGAGTCGTGGAAGCTTGATTGTTGGAGAAGCCGTGGGTCTTGGATGAGTACTTGGCGTGCCAAAGTCATCTTGTACTTGGCGTTCCGCCTTTGTAGCTTGATGTCTGAGCTCAATGAGGGATGAGTATGGTTGGAAGTCGGCGATCTTCTTGATGGGATGATTGAGTCCGTTCAAGAAACGTGCCATAGTTTGCTCATCATCTTCCTTGACATTGGCTCGAATCATGGCTATCTCCATCTCCTTGTAGTATTCTTCAACGCTCTTTGTTCCTTGCTTGAGTAGTTGGAGTTTCTTGAAGAGGTCGCGGTTGTAGTAGGTTGGCACAAAAGCGTGCTCGCATGACATCCTTCATTTGAGCCCAAGTGGTGATTGGTGGTTCACCTCTTGCTTGTCGTCGCTCAATGATTTGTTCCCACCATATGAGCACATAGTCTTGGAACTCAAGTGATGCCATAGCGATTTTCTTCGCTTCATCGTAGTTATGCAAGCGGAAGATTTTGTCAACCTTCAATGCCCATGAGAGGTAGTCTTGAGGTCATTACTTCCATTGAACTTTGGCATGGTGAATTTTAGCTTGCGTGGCGTTGCTCTTCATTGTGTTGTTGGCGATGTTGATGATGGCGTCCTTGGCGTGGAATGTACTAAATCTTCATGTTGCTCTTGGCGCGGAGGAAGACCGTGATCAACTTGCCCTTGTTGAACTTGAGGTTGAGGTGGAGCTTGACGAACTTGTGGAGGAGCTTGAGGAACTTGGCGTTGTACATGAGGTTGGTAGTTCCTCTCTTGGATTTCTTCTCGAAGGGCTTCCTCTTGATTGCGCCGTTCGCGATTGCGGTTGGCTAAGGCTCTACTTGATTCTTGAAGGGCACGTTCGCCTCAAGAGCTTGCGCTTCACGTTGTTGTTGTTGAAGGCGTTGAGCCTTGGCGTCTTGTTAAATCTTGGTGACGGCGTGCTCTTTCTTCCTCTTGTTGGCGGCGAAGGCGTTGTCGTTCTTGGGCTTGAGCAAAAGCCTCTTGGTTTGATTGAGGGCGAGGAACTTGATCATCAACTTGCTCTTGTGAATGCTTGTCATGTAGCGGGTTGCGAGATGCATAGCGGTCTTGGCCTTGGCTCGTCGAAGAGTGTTTGATGGCGGTGTACTTGAGTCGTAGAATGTGTCGTCGGAATGTCGACTCGGCGGCTCCGTCTTGATGATGAAGAAGTGGAATGATGCGTTTTCTCATCAACGCGGATCTCGTCCATTCTTGCATCATTCTCTTCCTTGTGAGCCTCGAACTTGTTGTCGAAGTAGTCTCTTGTGCGTTGCTCGGAGAGTCGCAAGTCGATGGCGAGGTTGTCGATCTGATCGCTCATTGCTTGTTGTTCTTGGTGCAACGCTCGTTGTGCACCAAAGAGGTGGCTCTTGGTGACGTATGAGGACATGTCGTCGTCTTGCTCGATGAAGAGTGGGTTGGTAGAAGAACTTGGCCTATCCATCATTTCAAACAAGATGTGAGTGGTAGAATGGAAAAGAACTTATACCAATGTACCTTTGACCGATGTTGAAAATGAATCAAGTTCACTCAAATGCGGACAATGAAATAGCACTCTTGGTACCGATTCTTGTCGGTTCTCACACCTACACAAATGAAAGCTTATGGTGGAGCTCGGTTAGGATGGTGGCACAAAATTTGATGCAATTGTAAGTGAGACTCAATAAAGTTGAAAAAGATTAGCAAATTCATAAATGTAACAAGTAGACCAAGCAAGTAGTGGTACATGGAAACACACACGCAAATAGATAAGTGGGATTGTGCAAACCAAAAGTGAGCCAAAATGTGGAAACCACGAGAATGCTCTTGTTGCACAATACTAGAGAGCGC
Organism: Aegilops longissima; assembly: GCA_021605205.1. Taxonomy (NCBI): domain Eukaryota; kingdom Viridiplantae; phylum Streptophyta; class Magnoliopsida; order Poales; family Poaceae; genus Aegilops; species Aegilops longissima. The sequence continues at coordinate 234,957,813 of CM038680.1, forward strand.
TAGCATGATTGCACAATAGGCGGATCTGCGAACTTGTGCACAACCTACTAGGCAAAAATGCAACAATCTCTATCCCAAGTATGCTATATGTATGATATTTCGGTGCAATGATCCAAGATGATCGGATATGACAATCTTAATGTTGTATGATGCTATGGTTCTTGCTTATAAGCTCTTTGCTTATCTTTCCTCTTTGCTTAAAAGCTTGGGTGGCTCTTTCACTTTTGAGCTCTTTTCTTATGCAAACTTCACGAACCAAGATAGCAATTGTGTATGCGATGACAACATTGTGACACACAAGTTGATCTCAAGATATGCACCACTATGGTATGATATGTATGCTATGGAGTATGATCACTAAGGTGCACAAGTCACGTTGCCAGCAATACTCGATGGCTAGTCTCGATGGGTAAGCAGCATAAAAGTAAGGCTATGTGGTTATCAATGCAATTGTGAGAGATGACAAAGATGTAAATCGAGGTTACCGTCCTTGACGAAGATGAGTCCTTGCGAAGATGAGCGGTGGTGATGTTGACGTCGAACCGTACCTATATAGCGAAACACAATAGGACACGGAACCACAACTCAAATTCTCAAGACCAAAAGCGAAAATGTGGTAGCGGAAAGTGGAGGTGGTATAGCGGATGATGTGGTTTAAGCCCTAGGCAAAGATGCCGATGTTAGGAAAATTTGATGGTGTCAAAAGGTGGTGAAACCAAGGTGAGGTCCTTGGGCACGTCGATAGCTTCAAAGCAGGCCAAAGAACACTCAAATCGGAGTTCGGAGTGAAAAGTTATGATGAAAATGGTGAAAGTTGGAAGGCTGAAACGGCGGCGGTAGTACCGCTGGAGAGGCGGTAGTACCGCTAAGTAATGATAATACCGCTTGGAGCAGGCGATAGTACCGCCGTGTCGGGATTTTTCGACTATTTAGGCTGAGCGGGGCTGGCGGTAGTGCCGTACTCAGCGGTAGTACCGCTAGGAGGCGGTAATACCGCTCTAAGCGGTAATACCGCTAGGAAGCGTAGTACCGCTTCGTGTCGGGATTTTCGATTGCTTTCGAGCAGTTCTTGCGATTTTGGGGCGGAAATGGGTGATTTGGGGTCAAAATTCTATGGATTTTGTGGATGGAAAGAGGTGAAACTTGGAGAGATGCTAGATCGACTCGAAACCAAGCAAATCCACGGATCAAAATCAACAAAATTTCATCACACTAACAAATCACAAAAAAATTTGGGGCTATTTTGTGGGGAATTTTGAATTAGGACAAAACAACAAAATCAAGCTAGAAAAAGAGGGTAGGGGCTCCAATAACGTGATCAACGTGGCTCATGATACCATGATGATGTAGGCGAAACCCTATGTGGGCGATCTTTCACGCTTGGAGAGAATCCCTCGAGGAACACGAAGAGCAGGCGGAAGAACACGAGGGAAAACACGAGGAGAGCGAGAGAGATCACTCAACCGACAAGAAAGCGATCACACAAGTGCTAGATTATCAAACACATAGAGTGGCACAAGATTCAAGGACAACAAAGGGTAGGATACAAGGGTAGCCGTTCTTCTCCATGAGGAGGTCTTGATGGGGTCCACCCTAGGAGGGGTCTTGAATCCGCTTGGGGATCTTCTCCGTAGAGGTCCTGATCTCGAAGGAGAAGTAGCCAAGTGGATGAGCAAAGGCTCTCACACGAAATATGAGCAAATCCAAAGCTAACCCTAGAAAGGATGAGGGAAGGTCTATTTATAGTCTAGGACCTCCAAGGGGACATTATTCTTTTGCAAAATTTAGGTTAAATTCAATGGGGCAATAAAATTGTTTATTTAGTTTTTGACAATTGCTTCATATGGTAACAAAATTCTTAAAAAGGGAGGTGCCTCCAAATCACCATTAACTCAAATGAAATGCATTCCAAAAGTTTTAAACCCTAAAGGGTTTCCAAATCCAATTCTCAAGGGAAAAAGGTTTAAATATCAAATTAATACCTTTCACCAATTGAGGGGTGATGGTATAGCCGTTTTGAATAAATCACCCATCAAGAAGATAAGCCGCTTCAACCAATCCCCTTTGGGGCTTGCTCAAGTAAAAGGGCAACGGTGGAAGGAAACCAAGCATGGTACCATAAACCTGGAAAGAAGTTTTAAATCCCCAACATCCTCCAAACCTTCTTCCAAATGGCGCAAATTCATTACCAAAAGTGGACAAGGAATTATTTATAAAAACCTTGCGGATAATCATGGCCAAACCACCAAAAAATCCTTATTTTTTATTCCCACCCAAGTTCTTCTAATGCCCAAAAGCAATGATTTGAACTCTTTGTAAGGTAAGGAATGGAAAGTATTAACCCTTTGTTTAATTTTCAAATTTAGAAGAAATTGCGATTTGTAAGGAGGAAAATTTGTTGTTCCGACTTTCAAAACTTTCCAAGTTGGGGTTGGTTAAAAATGGGTTTTTCCCTTTGGACAATCCAACCAAACCAGAAGCAAAAAGAAAAGCCTTATGGTAAAGCTCTAATTTCAAATTTAGGAAAAATAATGGTGAACCTAAAACTTCTTTTTAAGTTCCAAGCAATAAATTGCAAGGTTAAATTTTAACCCTCAAATAAGGAAAAACATAATGGACCATATGGGCGGGGTGGCCCAAGGAGGTGGGAAGGCCGTCCCAAAACCTAACCAACCCTAAGGTGAAACAAGCCAAAATTCCCAAGTAAATTTCTTAACACCTTTGGTTGTAAAGTTTGCTCACGGTAAAGCAAATTCAATTTTTCGTTCTTAACCAAGCCGGAGGTTTGGTGACAAGGGGAACCCGGCGTGTTTTCCAAAAAGTAAACCTTTGGGTTTGTAAAAAGGATTGCGGAAGGTCGGTATAATGGGTAAAATTAGTGGAAGTTGGGTTGGCTTATTTCTTTGGGCCAAAATCTTGAGAGAATTTTTGAAAAGCAGCTCCTTTCATCTTTTTGGTTTAAAATGAACCCGGTTAGACAGGCCAAAATTTTGAGTTTTTTGTCTAACTAAATTAATTGAAGGATTAAAATACCTCACAAATATAAGTTGAAATTTTGGTTGACCAATTAAAGTTAATATTTTGAAAAACAAAGCGCCCGGTTCAACAAATTCTCCAAATTTTCTTTGAAAGTTTAGCCAATTTTCTTTGATTTTTCCAAAAAGAATTGATGAGAACTTACCATTTATTAAAACCCTGCGAAACATTTACCAAAATTAAACAGAAAATATTACAATGGTTTGAATTATAAGTAACTTCTTTTTGGTTCAAAGATTCCAATGTTCATAAAATATCCAAATTGGGAATAAACCATTCCGTTTTGCTTACAAATGAAGGGCCAAACCATGGCAAAAAGATTAAACCAGAATTCAACCAAGATTTGGCATTTAAAAGAAAAACGGATTTTTACAATGTTAATTCGGGGACTTTGGGATTTAGGTTGGATAAGGCCTTCAGAAATATCAAGATTCCTAAAATAATATTGTCCTAAATTCCCATTCTAACGTCTTTTTAACCTTAGGGAGCCACCCATGAATTTAAATCTTAAATTCTTTTTTTAAAAGCGTTGGTTGGAAAAGATTGGGGTTGATTTGGACCTCCACCGGGAGAATTCCCCCTCTTCCTCCTATATTCGGGAAAACCACCGTTTGGCTTGGGTTTGTTTGTTAAAGTTACCCAATGCAACCCGTGGCCTTTGGCCAGCACAACCGGGACAAAAAGGGTCCAAACAGGAAACCCCAAAACCTTGATCAATTAAACTTTTTCAAACCTTATAATTTAACCAATAACCATTGAACGATTTCTTGCCTTGTTTTAAGCTTTGCGAAAGCAACCCCGTGGTGGAGGTTGTTGGTCCTTCGGCTTTCAAAAACCTTTCCTTGGGGTTGGTTTAAAGCAAATTGCTCCCGCGGCCATTGCCGTTACGTTTAATCCAATTGGAAAAATCATTCCTAAAAACCCAACAACTCCCAATGAAAAGGCGGGAAAATTACCCTCAAAGTGGTAAAGTTCCCGGGTTGCTTGGTGGTTTTTGATTTTAAATGGTTTTATCCAAGGTTTCTTCTAACCTTTGTTAGAAAAACCAAAAAAAAATTGGGTTATTCCTATGAACCAATTGGGAAAGGCCTTTGCAAAATCTTTTTAAAGGGTTTTCCTTTGGGTTTTGCGGGCCTTGCGGTGTCAAGTTCTGGTTTGGTTAAGCTTTTAGGGAGGTTTATTACGGTTAAAAATTGTAGGGGGCCCTTTATATAATGGCCTTGCCAATCTTTAAATTGCTTATTGTTGCCGCTCAGAATCCGTTCCTAAACAAACCGGACCTAACCACCAGAACCATAAACCCTTTTACCACCAACCTAATCCAAAAATCAAGTTCTTCTCAAAGGTTTGTTTAAGATCCTCGGCATTAAAGTTTTTGCAAGGAAGGGGAAAAAAACTCTTTCAAAAATTTTCCTCTTTGGAAAATTTTCCAAACGTAACTTTCCAAAAATTTTTGGGCTAATCCATTTTTAAAGTGGCCTAATAATTTGGACCAATTCGGCTTATAAAATTTTTGGACCGTTTCGATTTTGATTCCAAAGGTTCAAAAAATTTTTCGAAAAATTTGGATCCTTCGTTTTGACCTGGGAAGGGGCCTACCATCAAAAAGTGAATTTTACAAAAAAAAAGGGCAGCCAAAAAAAAAAACCAAAAGGAAAAAAAAATTGAGTGTGGCCTTTTCCGGTTTTAAAAATAATTTTGTTAGGTTTCTGGTCGCGTCCCTTTTAGGCAAGCCCAGGAATTTGAAATAAAGAAAGGTGTTTTTTGATAGGATGGTGGGGAAACGGTTTAGGGGAGGGATCCACCGGGCCCGAAATTCCCCCCTTCCTCCTTTAAAGGCCCTTAGGGCAACCGTTTAAACCCTTGGGGTTTAATTAAAGGGTTCGCCAACTTGAACCCGGGGCCTTTGTTTCCGAGGCAAAGCGAAGAACCAAGCAAAAAGGCTTTCAATCATATTCGAATATGATTGAAAGTTTTTTTGTTCAAAGGGGAAGGGACCCTGTGGCGGGTTTATGCCCGGCGTTGGAACAACCCAAGCGAAATTGCAAAGGCGGCTTGGCGAATTTTAATCAAACAAAACCCAAGGCGGGCCCTAAGGGCCTTATAAGGGAAAGGGAATTTCGGGTTTTGGTGGATTTCCGAAATTTTCAATTTAATCTTGTTTTCCCACCTAGGCCAAAAAAGCCAAAAAAAATTAAGGGTTGGCCCATAATAATGGAACCAAATAGCCTTTGGGCAAATTTTTAGGGTTTGCTTTGTTAATTTCGGTTCCAGGCTTTCAACCTTTGGTCTTAAAGTCTAAATCTTTTAATTTGGTTCTTGTTTCCCCGCCGGCTTTATCTCATGCCTTTTCCCCTTGCTTAAGCCCACCTTTCCAAATCCTTCCATTTTAACCAAAACCAAATGTATCCAATTTAAACCATCCATATTCCAAACATTGAATCCAACCAAAACCAAATCCGATTTTTAATTGGCGGCCATCTGGTTAATTGGTGTTTTGCGGAGGGGCGTGGGTTGTAAAAAATTTCCCACCCTCCTTTTAAAATTTTCCCGGGGCTTTCAAAAATTTTCCTACCCAAATTTAAGGGTTTTCAAATTGGGCAATGGGTTAAAAAGTTTTTAACCCCTTTTGGCAAGGGCGTCAAAAAATTTTTTGGTTAAAAAATTTCTCCCACCTTAAATTTGGACCAGGGAAGGTTTGGATTTGCCTTTGGATTTTTGCAAAAAAAAACCACCTTAAAAAAAGGGTAAAAAAAAGAAAGGAAAAAAAAACATGTTTTCCTTTTTTTCTCCAAAAGTTTTTTTAGGTTTCATCGCTCCTTGGGTTTTCCTTAGGACTCAAATGCCCAATTTTAAATAATTCCTTCTTTACATAAAATTAACCTTTTGAAGAATGGAAAGAGGGCAAAACCAAACCAATTAGGTTTGCCACTTAGGAAGCCATAACCACAATTTTCCAAAGGGAACAACAAGAGGTAGATTGCAATGGAAGCGAATTATAAGAAAATTTAATTATAAGGGAAATTTTCCCCTTTTTAAATTAATTAAAACAAGCCCAAAAGCATTAGTAGGGAACAAAATGTTCTAATTGATACGTTTTCCATTGGTTTAGGGTGACAAGTATAATAAAAAGGCCATTTTCCCCAAATTAAGGGCCCCAATTTAAAATCTCCCCAAAAGGGCCTAAGAAATTTATTTATTTCCTCTAAACAATTAAATTTGGCCACACCATGGCAAGCGAATAATTTTCCACAAAAGAACCAAACAAGAACTTAAAACAACATGTTTTTACCCTTATTAAAGTTTATTTTAGAATTTCCACGCCAAATTTTCCTTATTTCCCTTCTTTTTAAAATAAACCTTTAAACAAATCCAAAATTAACCTTCCCAAGGGAAAAGGCCAACAAACAATATATAAACCATAAAATTTCGGGACTTTAGTTTTGAATGAATGAGCGAAAGCAAACAAAAGGCCAACATTCCTTCCCAATTTCTTTTTCCAAAAAAAGTGTAGCAAGTTTATTCCTTCCGTTTTCCTTGGTTTTAAAGTGTCCCATTTAATCCTCCTTCCCATCCCTCTCAAAACAAAAAGACACGAGAAACAATAATTTGGACACCAACAACAAAACCACAAAAACAAATTGGCCATTTCTTCCTTTTTACAATTTGCATTTAATCTTTAAAATCAAATCCTCCCTAATTGACTTTGGATGGTTTCCTCAAACCAAATATTTTGAAGTTCAATTTTTAAACTATATACCGAAAAAAATAAATCATTTTTTACCCTTTCTTGTGTTTAATGAAAGGGAAAGTCTCAATGAATTCAACCCATTTAGCATGTCTGATTAGTTTAGCTTGACTTTTAATATGTTTCAAAGATTCATGATCGGAATGTATAACAAATTCTTTGGGCCATAAATAATGTTGCCATGTCTCTAAAGTCCGAACAAGAGCATATAATTCTTTGTCATAAGTAGAATAGTTCAGACTAGGCCCCTCAATTTTTAGAAAAGTATGCAACAGGTTTGCCATCTTGTAATAACACACCTCTAATCCAATTCCACTAGCATCACATTCAAGCTCAAAAGTCTTATTAAAGTCGGGAAGTTGGAGTAAAGGGCATGTGTCAACTTATCTTTCAATACCGTGAAGGCTTCTTCACATGGGTACCCCCAAACAAAAGGCACATCCTTCTTTGTAAGCTCATTGAGAGGTGCAGCAATGGTGCTAAAGTCTCTCGGCCTATAAAACCAGCGAGTCCAAAAAACTCCTCACTTGTGTGACCGTTTTGGGCTGCGGCCAACTCTCAATAGCTTCAATCTTGGCTTTCAACTTCAATTCCTGTGGAATAACAAATAGCCAGAAAAATCTTTCGGTGCAAAGGTGCACTTCCCAAGGTTACCAAACAAGCGTGCATCCGTAGAGCATTAAAAACAACACGTAAATGTTCCAAATGTTCTTCCAAAAGATTTGCTATAAATCTTATATCATCAAAGTAAACTACCACAAATCGTCCAATGAAACCGTAAAACTTGTTCATTAATCTCATGAAAGTACTAGGTGCATTAGTTAACCCAAAAGGCATGACTAACCACTCATATAATCCAAACTTAGTTTTAAATGCTGTTTTCCATTCATCTCCCAATTTCATCGAATTTGATGGTATCCACTCCAAAATCAACTTTGGAGAATATTGTGAAACCCTCAATTCATCAAGCATATCATCTAGCCTAGGAATAGGATGGCGATAAGAATAAATAATTTGCCTCTACAATCAACACACATCAATACCATCCTTTTGGCACTAGTATAATAGGAACAGCACAAGGACTAAAGATTGGTATATAACCTTTTGGCCACTCTTGGCCTAATCTTTCTCCTCCTGGATTGTGCCGGTATGGTGGCGGTTGGGTGCGATGCAGGGAATTAAGTCAATTTGATGCTCAATCCCTCGAATAGGTGGTAATCCGGTGGCCGTCTTGTGGGAAAACGTCGGAACTCCTGCAAAATGTTAGTGACGGGGGGCAAAGAAGGAAACCACGTCCTCGAATGAAAATAATGCCTCTTTGCACACAAAAGCAAGCAAACAGATTTGCTAGAATCTAGCTCATCAATATCAGATTTGGTGGCAAATAAACATGCACTTTTAGTTTAATTTGAAGCAACATTAGATGGTTTATTATTAGGCTTCATTTGTTGCTCAAATTCTTTTTAACAATCTGATTTTCACTCTTATTTTTCTCTGTTTTGCTTTATTAGCTCTATTAATATCATCTTTCAAAATGGAATCAGGTCATAGGAAGCAAAGTAATATTTTATCCTTGTGAACAAAGTATCTGATTGTTTCTACCATGGTGTCAAATTTTATCAAATTGCCATGGTCTACCAAGTAATAAGGAACATGCTTGCATAGGTACCACATCACAATCAACATAATCAGCATATGTAGAGATACTAAAATGCACCGAGCATGCGTGTTACCTTAACCTTTGCTTGTTGTTGAACCATTGGATGTAGTAAGGATGTGGATGTGGTCTTGTGGTGAGAAAGCTTCTCCACCATATCCATGCTAGCCAAGTTGTTGCAGCTCCCTCCATCTATGATGGCCGGAATAGGCGTTCCTTCACAACTCCTTTGTATGGAACAAGTTATGCCTCTGATTTTGCTCGGCTTGTCCTTTGCACACTCAAAACCGTTGAGCAACTAAACATTCATACTGTCGGCATCTTGACACCATGTTTGCGTCTCGGGATCGAATCATCTCCACCGTGTTCTTCATGTGTAATAAGAGCCAAAGTCTCTTCATCATAGTCACTAAGCGGACTCATACCCACCATCCTCTGGCAATCATCCTGCGCTGAGATTGGCATTCTCTATAAAATGTCCTCTTCCCTTACAGACGACAAATAATATCCTTGTGGCCCTGTTGGCCCATGGGAAGAAAAGAGCTCTGTGAGGCCCAGCGGTGTACTCTTGGCGGATAGTGGTGGTTGTGCCGCTTTTGTATCACGGTTGGAGGTGGCAGCCCGGAAGGTGCCGGTGTAGTAAGCGTGTGGAAGTAGATGATGCGTGGGTGTCCATGATGAAGGTGGACCTGCGAAAAAGTTAGTCGGCGCCAAGGCCTTCGATCCTGCACTTCACGTTCAGCTTTACAAGCAAGATGGAATAATCGGTGATATTATTATAATCCTTGTAGTCTAGAATGGTTGAATCTCTCTATTTAATCCACCCGGAAAGCGTGCAAGCATAGCTTCATTCTCCTCAACAATACCACATCTAATCAAGCCAGTTTGTAATTCCGATAATATTCTTCTGAATTTTTCCTTGTCTTAAGCGCTGCAATTTTGAAGTAATTCAGCGATAATATGGTGGAACCATGATGCATAGCAGTTTTCAAAGCAGCCCAAGTAGCTGGAGCGGGATATAATCTACAATGTTAGGACCACCAAACACATGCAAAGCTAGTGAAAGCACAAACAAGACGGAAACGTCTCTCCTCGGGATATTGTAAACATGTAAATGGTTGTTGGTTTCTAATTCCCAAGTAAGATATATAGGGAACATATCTACCCTCAAATGGTGGAATATTCAATTTCAGTTTAGGGAGATGGTCATGATCTCACGAAGGGGCCAACATTGCCATTATTTGCATGTGGGCGACCTGGTGGTTGTGGTTTGGTGGTTACGTGGTTCGATGTTGATCAACCTCATCCTCGTAGCTCTCCATAATCATCCTCCCCTTGCCGGAAACCCAAGTATGGTGACACCGGCTTTGGCGGTGAAGAGGACACGGGAAGCTTCGGGGAGGGCTGTTTGCGATGTGGAGTAGTCCGTGTTGTTGTAGTAGAGGTGCGTTGGTGCAGGGTGGTGGTGGTGGTGGCGAGCAATTCATTAAACTTGATATCGAGCCGTTTGACCCTTCTCAATGCCATCTATCTTCTCCATGGCCTCTTCAAATCTATTTAGCACATTTCCACCCCACTCATCATTTGTTGAAACTTATCATTGGCGCTTTGTTTGTCATGTTCTCCCGTCGGTCTGTCGAAGTGATCCTGCCTGGTTAGCAAAATAAAAACACAAGAATATGATTGACAGGACTACTAGGAAGTGGTGGTGATGGTGTGGTGGGCGATCACAAATCAAATCGGAAATCTCAAAATCTTACCATTCTTACCCGACGGTGATCCGGCCCGATGTAGTCAAAACTCTCAAAGCTTGGATAGGGATTACGGGGAGAGTCAAGCCAACGATGTAGATGTATGTGGAGTGGGAAGGCTTATAATATTTAACAAAAAAGGTTAGCAATAATCAATTCGGAGATGCAAAGTTGAATAAGCGGCTCAGGCTTGTCTGGTCCTAGGCTGAACCGTGCTAGAGGCGAGCCTAGAACACTAACAAAATCATTTAAACAAAGGGAAAAGCACAAAATTTTTTTTTTTCTTTTTTTTTTATTGCCTTTTTTCTTGGGCTCTTTTTTTTTTTGAAAAATCACTATAATGGTGTCTCAAAACTCTTAAGGTCAAATGACGGGATGGGCACGAAATTTTTGACCAAATTTTTTTTTTTGGGGACCCAAAAGCTGAAGCGGGTCAAAAAACTTTCTATAATTGGTTGTCTCAATACATAAACACTTAAAAACAGGATAGCGGAAAATTTTTTGACAAGTGCGTTTTGAAAAATTTTCCAAACAATTGGTTTCGGACTCTTTTTTTTCTTTTCGAAACCTACTCGGCAAGGAAACGAATCGGAAACTAGATGGATCTAAAACAACCCTAATATGAAGGAACGGATTGGATATATTGGTGGTATAAGGGTGGTGGTATATGGATATGGATCGGGGTGGTATCCGGACCGGATTGGTGGTGGTCTATGGATTACGGATTGGAATGGGAAGCGATGATGATGGTGCGGTGGCGGGTGACAACTTATGACGAAACTCTTAAAAGCTAAACGGCCAAACTAGAACGAGCAACAAAATGCAACAAAGCAAAACCCTAAAAAGATTATGCAAAGGCTCGATTGGTTGGATATGATGAACTAACCTAATTTTTTTTTGGCTTTTTTAAGTGGACTTTGGTATGAAACAGTTCAACTCAAAAGGTAAAATCTCACCGACAACAAAATCATTTATAGAAAAGGTGTCCCAATGTTTGATGAGATGGTGGCTATCGTTTATGAAGTCGACCTTGGCGATCCGACTACGACGTCGAGGCGTGCGTTTGTCGCTAAACCAACCCGGGGTTATTGCCAGGGAACTCGATCAACGACCAGGGGCTGTTTTCCTGGCAAGCGAAGAACAAGCAAGGAGATTGCAATCTGGATATGCGAATATAAGATGAAAGCTTTATTGATCAAGGAGGGGTTACTGGCCCTTTATGCAGTCGTTGAACACAAGCGAAATGCGAAGTTGCAGCTATGGGAACTTTTAATCTAAACAAAACCCAAAGGTCTAAGCGGTGCCCTAAGGGTGTATATTGGAGGAAGGGGAATTTCGTGGCCCTTGGTGGAGGGTCCAAATAAACCTAATCTTGGGACTCTAAAACAGCCTATACTTAAGTATTTCAAATTACATGGGCTGGCCCACTAATAGGTAATGACACCTAGAATAGCCTCGGGGCGACATTTATGAAGTAGCATCTTGTATAGTCCAAGGCTTCATCAATTTATGGTGGCTTCAAATCCAAATCATCACTTGTAACTCCGTTCTTGTTCCCCTTAGCATGGCATTATCTCCATGCTTGTTCTTGCTCAATGTCCATCCTTCTCCAAGCTAGGGCCTTCATTTGTAAAAAACAAATGTATCCAATTTAGGCAATCATATTCTCATGAACATTAGAATCATTACCAAGGCGAAAGTACCGATAATTTAATTGGGCGTCTGGGCCTCTAGTAATTGGTCCGGATTGTAACTGGGGGGTTAAAAATGGTATTGATGTCCTCATCGGGACCCGGCCACGAAATCTTGGTTTAATTTTTCACTCTGGTTGATTATTGCTGACCCTTTTTTACCATATTATAAGCCTTCCCAGCTCCTCATACATCTTGTGGCTCTCCACAGTAATGGCTCTATCCAAGCTTTGAGAGTTTGGCTACATGGTTCAGATCACCCTTTCTTCTTGGGTAGGCTGGTAAAATTTGAATTTGTTGGGTTTGTGTCCACCACACCACCCCACCCTTTAGTGAAATTCATTTCGGTTGTTTATTTTTAAATGGAGGATCCTGGGCCGTGACCGGGGAGAACATGACAAACAAGGCTACATGATAAGTTTCAACAAATGATGAGTGGGCAGGTGGAAGATGTGCTAAATAGATTTGAAGAGGCCATGGAGAAGATAGATGGAGAAGGCGTTGAAACAAAGCTCGATAACAAGTTTAATGAATTGCTCAAATTCTACCACCACCCCACCGGCGGCCCTTTCCACCTCTACAACAACAAGGACTACCTCACATCCAGAAACAGCCCTCATGGGCTTCCCGGTGTCCCCTTACCGGGGCCAATTGCTTGGTCTTTGTTGATATACAAGGCTCCTTTTGGGTGGGGGAGGATGATTATGGAGAACGAGGATGAGGTTGATCAACATCGGAACTACGTGCAACCACCACCCACAACCACCAATTGTCCACATGCAAATAATGGCAATATTTGGGCTCCCCTTGGTCAGATGGGACCATCTCCCTAAATGAAATTGAATATTCCACCATTTGAAGGTAGATATGTTCCTGATATATATCTTACTTGGGAGTTAGAAACAACCGATTTACATGTTTACAATATACAGGGGTTTTTCCTTTTGTTTGTGCTTTCACTAGCTTTGCATGTGTTTGGTGGTGAACATTGTAGATTATATCCTGTTCGACTACTTGGGCTGCTTTGAAAACTGCTATGGTATTTTTGGGTTCCACCATATTATCAGCGTAATTACTTCAAAAATTGCAGCGGCTTAAGACAAGGAAAAAATTGGTGAAAAGAATATTATCAATTACAAAGGGCTTGATTAGATGTGGTATTGTTGAGGAGAATGAAGCTATGCTTGCGTTTTCGGGTGGATTAAATAGAATTCAAACCATTCTAGACTACAAGGATTATAATAATATCCTCGATTATTCCATCTTGCTTTAAATTTGAGGCTTGGTCCGGGATGTGGGGCGTTGGGGACTAACTTTCTGAATTCATTGGACACCGTCATCTTACTTCCACCGTTCTACTACCGGCACCTCCGTGGCTGCCACCTCCAACGTGATACAAAGAAGGGGCAACCACCATTAGCCAACACCTGCGGGCCTACAAAACTTCTTCTTCTTTCCCGTCAGCAGGGCACACAAGTGATATTTTTGCGTCGTTGTAAGGAAAGAGGACATTTTTGAGAAATGCCAATCTCAGCGTGTGATGATTGCTCAGGGATGGTGGGTATAGTCCGCTAGTGACTATGATGAAGAGACTTTGGCTCTTATTAACATGAAGAACGGTGGAGATGATTACGATCTTGAGGCCAATACATGGCTTTGAAGAATCTTTGTGGTATGAATGTTTAGTTGCTCAACGTGTTTTGAGTGGCAGGTTTAAAATGAGCAAAATCAGGAGCATCTTTTCCATACAAAGGGGTTGTGAAAGGCGTTCTATTAATCATCATAGATGGAGGGCTGCAACAACAACTCATGGATATGGTGGAAGCTTTCTCTCACCACAAGACCAATCCATCCTTACTACATCCAATGGTTCAACAACAACGGCAAAGGTTAAGGTAACATTTTGGTTCCATTTTATTTTCTCTACATATCTGATTATGTTGATTGTGATGTGGTACCTATAAAGCATGTTCCTTATTTGGTAGACCATGGCAATTTGATAAAAATTTGCACCATGGTAGAAACAATGATAACTCTTGTTCACAAGGATAAAAATATTACCTTCCTATGACTCCGATTCCATTTGAAAGATGATATTAATAGAGCTAATAAAAGCAAAACAGGAGAAAATAAGAGTGAAAATCAGATTGTGGCAAAAGAATTTGAGCAACAAATGAAGCCTAATAATAAACCATCTAATGTTGCTTAAAATTAAATTGAAAAGTGCATGTTTATTTGCCACCAAATCGATATTGATGAGCTAGATTCTAGAAATCATTTTTGCTATCTTTTGTGTGAAAGGCATTATTTTCATTGGGGCCTTCCTCTTTGCCCTTTCACTAACATTTTGCGGGGAGTTTTGGCGTCTTCCCACAGGCGTGCCAGGGATTACCACCTATTGAGGATTGAGCATCAAATTGACTTAATTCCCGGTTGTGCTACCAACCGTCCATCTTACCAATCCGGAGGAGGCGAAAGGAGATTATCGTCAAATACGGGTGCTAAACAAAGGTTATACGGAACCTCTTTCCTTGTCTTTGTTCCTATTATACTAGTGCCTAAAAAGGATGGTCTCGGCGTATGTGTGTTGATTGTGAGGCATTAATAATATTACTATTGGTTATCGTCATCCTATTCCTAGGCTAGATGATATGCTTGATGAATTGGGTGGCCTACAATATTCTCCAAAGTTGATTTGCGTAGTTTAATCAAATTCGTATGAAATTGGGAGATGAATGGAAAACAGCATTTAAAACTAAGTTTGGATTATATGGTGGTTAGTCATGCCTTTTGGGTTAACTAATACCTAGTACTTTCATGAGATTAATGACGAAGTTTCATTGCTTTCATTGGGATTTGTGGTGTTTACTTTGATGATACTTGATTTATAGCAAATCTTTGGAAGAACATTTGGAACATTTACGTCTGTTTTAATGCTCTCTGATCTGCGTTTGTTTGGTAACCTTGGGAAGTACCTTTTGCACCGACCGAGTATCTTTCTTGGCTATGTTGTTATTTCCACAGGAATTGAAGTTGATAAAGCCAAGATTGAAGCTATTGAGGGCGCAGCCCAAACAGTCACCTGGTGAGGTTTTCTTGGACTGGTTTGGTTTCTTGGCGTTTTAGAGACTTTAGCACCATTTGACCTCTCAATGAGCTTACAAACAAGGATGTGCCTTTTGTTTGGGGTACCGCCTTTGGGAAGAAGCCTTCCACGGTTTGAAAGATAAGTTGACACATGCTCCTTTACTCCAACTTCACTTTAATAAGACTTTTGAGCTTGAATGTGATGCTAGTGGAATTGGATTAGGAGGTGTGTTATTACAAGATCCAAACCTGTTGCATACTTTTACGAAAAATTGAGTGGGCCTAGTTGAACTATTCTACTTATGACAAAAATTATATGCTCTTCGGACTTTGAGACATGGCCATTATTTATGGCCCAAAGAATTTGTTATACATTACGATCATGAATCTTTGAAACATAAAAAGTCAAGCTAAAGAATAAATAGACATGCTAAATGGGTTGAATTCATTGAGACTTTCCCTTATGTCATTAAACACAAGAAGGGTAAAAAAATGTTATTCTGATGCTTTGTCTAAAGCTATACTTCTTTCCCTTTAACTTCAAAATATTTGGTTTGGAGACCATCAAAGATCAATATGTGCATGTGTTTTAAAGATGTAATGAGAATTGTAAAGAGGAAGAACATGGAACAAGTTGTTTGAAATGGTTTTGTTTGTGCTAACAAGCTATCATTCCTACTTGTTAAAGTTTTGTTGGCGGAAAAGGGCAAAGGATTTGGGACATTTCCCAAGAACCCAGATAAACCGTCCATTTCCGGCCAAAGAAGGCCCATGTTGGCCGGAGCCAGCTCTTCAAAACGATGACTTCTCCTTGGTTTAAATATCCTTTTGGCCCTTTCCTTGGGAGGAAATGGGCTCCCTACCCCCAATAAAGTTTCATCAAGGACCAAGGAACCCAACCTAGGAAGAAGCTCAGCCTCAAGAGGGACCCAAAAACAAGAGGAAAGAACCCAATGGAAGGTCCAGTAAAGGCCCCAAGTACGCCTCCCAAAAGGCCAAGGCGGTTACCCTAACCATTAAGGGGAGGCCAAAGCGGTACTACCGCTCTCCATCCTCTCTTCCATAAAACCCGAACCTCCGAGGAATCGAGCAGTGGGGGTTACTACCGCTCAAGATAAGCAGTACTACCGCTGAAAGCCACTACCGCCCTAAGACTACCGCTGGCCGTACTACCGCCATAAACCATATTACCCCCTGTGTCGTGTTTGGGCGAGGCCCATGTACTCGTTGCCCCAACACCCCTTAGGGTCCTAGACTATAAATAGACCTTCCCTCATCCTTTCTAGGGTTAGCTTTGGATTTGCTCATATTTGATGTGGAGCCTTTGCTCATCCACTTGGATACTTCTCCTTGAGATCGGGACCTCTGGGAGAAAGATCCCCAAAGATTCAAGACCCCTCCTAGGGTGGACCCCATCAAGACCTCCTCCGGGAGAAAAGGCTACCCTTGTATCCTACCCTTTGTTGTCCTTGAATCTTGTGCCCTCTATGTGTTTGATAATCTAGCACTTGTGTGATCGTTTTCTTGTCGGTTGGTGATCTCTCTCGTTCTCCCGTGTTTTTCCTCGTGTTCTTCCGCTTTCTTCTTTCCCGTGGGTTCCTCTCCAAAGCGTGAAAGATCGTCCGTGGGTTCCGCCCTACATCATCATGGTATCATGAGCCACGTTGATCCGTTATTGGGCCCTTACCCTCTTTTTCTAGCTTGATTTTGTTGTTTTTGTCATAATTTGAAAATTCCCCAAAAAATAGCCCCAATTTTTTGTGATTTTTATGTGATGAAATTTTGTTGATTTTGATCCGTGGATTTGCTTTTTGATCGATCTAATCTCTCCAAGTTTCCCTCTTTCCATCCACAAAATCCATAATTTTGACCAAAATCACCCATTTCCGCCCAAAATCGCATAGTGGTTGGAAAATCCGACTCGGGGTCTACCGCCCTTTCCTACCCATGTGAACCCGCCCAACTTCTTGACCCAGTTCAAGGAAATAGTGAAAAATCCCGCAGGCGGTACTAGCCCGTTGGCAATTACTACCGCTTGATACCGCCCTACCTGATACTACCGCCTGGCGATTCAGCCTTCAACTTTCACCATTTTCATCACAACTTTCCTCGAACTCCGATTTGAGTGTTCTTTGGCTCGTTTGAAGCTATCCGTGCCGAGGGACCTCACCTTGGTTTCCCACCTTTTGACACCATCAAATTTTCCGAACATGGCATCTTTGCCTAGGGCTTAAACCCATCATCCGCTATACCACCTCCACTTTCCGCTACCACTTTTTTTGGTCAGAATTTGAGTTGTGGTTCCGTGTCCTATTGTGTTTGGCTATATAAGTCGGTTGGCGTCAACATCACCACCACTCATCTTGCCAAGGACTCATCTTCGTCAGGGCGGTAACCTCCGACATCTTTGTCATCTCTACATAATTGCATTGATAACCACATAGCCTTAATTTTGCGTTGCTTACCCCGAGACTAGCCATTGAGTATTCTGGCAGCGTGACTTGTGCCTTTAGTGTTCATACTCCATAGCATACATAGCATACCAAAGTGGTGCATATCTTGAGATCAACTTGTGTGTCACAATGTTGTCATAGCATACCAATTTATCTTGGTTCATAAAGTTTGCATAAAAAAGAGCTCAAAAGTGAAGAGCCACCCAAGCTTTTAAGCAAAGAGGAAAGATAAGCAAAAGCTTATAAGCAAGAACCATAGCATCATACAACATTAAGATTGTCAATCCGATCATCTTGGATCATTGCCGAAATATCATACATATAGCATACTTGGGATAGAGATCGTTGCATTTTGCCTAATAGGTTGTGCACAAGTTGGCGTATCCGCCTTTTTTGCAATCGTGCTAGCGTCTCTCTAGTATTGTGCAACAAGAGCATTCTAAATGGTTTCCACATTTTGGCTCACTTTTGGTTTGCACAATCCCTTATCTATTCGTGTGTTTTCCGTGTACCACCTTGCTTGGTCTACTTGTTACATTTTGAATTTGCGAATCTTTTCAACTTTATTGAGTCTCACTTACAATTGCATCAAATTTTGTGCCACCATCCTAACCGAGCTCCACCATAAGCTTTTATTTGTGTAGGTGTGAGAAGCAAGAATCGGTACCAAGAGTGCTATTTCATTGTCCCATTTGAGTGAACTTGATTCATTTTCAACATCGGTCAAAGGTACATTAGTATAAGTTCTTTTCCGTTCTAACTCACATCTTTTTGGAATGATGGATGGCCAAGTTCTTCTACCAAACTCTTCATCGAGCAAGGCGGCGACATTCCTCATCGTCACCAAGAGCCACCTCTTTGGTCTGGGCGTTACCAAGAACAACAAGAAGGGACCGCGCCGACAACCTGCCACCGACTTGCGACTCTCGAACAACGTACAAGAACTACTTGACAACAAGTTCGAGGCTCACAAGCAAAGAATGATGCAAGAATGGGCCGAGATCCGGCGTTGATGAGAACAAGGCATCATTCCACTTCTTCATCATCAAGGCGGACCCTTTCGAGTCGACATTGGCGACACCTTTCGACTCAAGTACACCGTCATCCGAACACTCTTGACGAGGGCAAAGACCGTCATGCATCTAGAACCCGCTACATGACAAGCATTCCAAGAGCAAGTTGATGATCAAGTTCCTCGTCCTCAATCAAACCAAGGCTTCCTCAAGCCAAAACGACAACGTCTTTGAACAAAGAGGAAGAAAAAACCGTCGTCACCAAAGGCGAACAAGGCGAAGGCTCAACGTCTTCAACAACAACAAGTGAGCAAAGCTCTTGAAACCAACGTGCACTTCAAGAATCAAATAGAGCCCCGCCAACCCGCGGAAAAGGCGCCAATCAAAAGGAAGCCCTTGAGAAAGAAATCCAAGAGAGGAACTACCAACCCATACCAGCGTCAAGTTCCTCAAGCCCCTCCACAAATGTCAACCCCCCAACCTCAATTCAACAAAAGAATTGATTGGTCTTCCTCCGCCCAAAGCAACAATGGAAAGGGAATACTTCCCTCAAGGGAAAATCAAATTTCGAAAACAAAGAAGAAAAAGCGCTTCTACAAGCCAAAATTCCCAATTGGGCCCAAATTCAATTGGGGAAAGCAATGAACCCCAACACCCTTGGGCCAAATTGAAGGGTTGGACAAAATCTTCCGCCTTTCAAAAACTAACATAAGCAAAGGAAAAAAGCTTGGAATCACGGAGTTCCAAGATTAGGTGTCAAGGGTGGGACAAATATTGGCGCGCGAGGGAACCTCAATCACCCCTTTCAAAGAAGGATGCCGGACTTTTCCAACCATACTCACCTCTTCAAGAAACTCCAACATCAAGCAAACAAAAGGCGGGTTGAAGAATACTTCAAAGATGGAAGATACCAAGATTGAACCCCAACAAAAGAGGATTCCCAAACTACAACCGTTTCCTTGAAGGGGACCAAATCAATTACAAGAAGACCCGACTTCCAACCTCCTCCCTCCTCTACAACAACCTCAAAGCGGGCCACCCAATCCAAGATGGACCTTCAAACCAAGCTCCTTCCAAGGACCTTCGGTTCCCAACCAACAAGTTCAACGAATCCCCAACAACCACCAACCCCAAGGCCTTCCTTTAAAGAAAGGCCCCGACAAGTCCAAGACCCAAGGAAGAAATGAAAGTTCAAGTCTTTTTATAAACCCCTCCGTTGCTTCAATCCTCTTAACTCCGGGACCCGATGAACCCAACCAAAAGGGACAAGGGCTCCTTCAAGGTTTCATTGGGTGGCCACCACAAGTCATCTAAGCACCAAAAGCAAACCCTCAAGGCAATGGCAATATGGCCTATTGAAGGAAATGGAAGCCCTTAAAATTGGGCCATGGCACGGGTGTGAAGTGGAAGAGTTTCCAATCCTTTTGTGAAGGAATTGACCCGTTGGTGTCTCCCAAGGGCGAACCTTCAACATCCAAGAAGAAAGGGAAGGGATTGCCCACCATTTCCACACAAAGCCGGACAAGGGCGGCCACAACATCATGAGGAGTAGGTTGCCACCCAAAAGTGAAGGAAAGCCCAAGCCAAATTTGGGTCAGAGAGAAAACCCACCCCCAAAAGGTTAATGGAAGGGTGACCCCGGCCATTGATGCACTTTCCGGTCCAAGGTCCTCCCTTCAAAATTTGGTGTTTAAACCTTTGGGAATTTGATGTTTTCCCAATGACCCTTTGGGCCACCTCCTTCTTGGGGAAGCAAATTCGACCTTCATCCCGGGGCGAACCAAACAAAGCTTCCAAGGATAAAGGAAGGAAACCAAAGTTCCAAAGGAAGGACAACAAGCCACAACTCATAGGGAAAAAGTAAAGTTGTCCCCCGGTTATTTGGGCCCAAAGCCAAATTTGGGCTTTAGCCTAAAGAAAACCCTTCATTTGGCCACCCAAATTTGGTTAGAGAATGTTGAGAACAGTGGAAACTTTTTCCTTGTTTAAAGGTGGAAACAAAATCCCAAGAGGGTATTTGGTGTTTCAAAACCTTTTGGGTTTAAGATGGTTTTGTGATCCTAGGGTCTTTACCTCCTCTTTTGGGCATTGGCTTCGAATTGGACCTTTTGGGGCGGCCGGTTTACCAAAACCAAAGGCCCATAACCATAAAATCGGGAAACCAAGGAAAGATTCAAAGGAAAAACAACTTTATCGACAAAGGGTTTCTTGGGTTTGGAAACCAAAGGGCCCTTTGTGCCTTTGGTTAAACTTGGTCCCCAAGCCAATGGAAGTTTTCCCTTGGTTTCGGGTTTCCAAATAAGCTTTGTTGGATTTTAGGCACCCAATTCCCTCCTTTGCATGCTTTGAGAAAAGTACCCCTTTTTTAAAAATTTGAATCAAATTTTATTATCAAATCGCTTACCAAATGTGGAAACTTGCTTTCCCAAAACCAAAATTTTGGGTTTTTATGAAGTGGTTGGGAATTGGCCGGGTTTTAAGCCCGGCCTTTGTTTTTATGAAAATTGTTCTCCTTATATTTGGAAAAGTTTTGTTTGGTTTATTTGTGTATTTTGGGTTTACCAAAACCCATGAAGGCACCATCCAATCATGAAAAATCCTGGTTTCAAACTTTGAAAAAGCCTTTATGCCAAATTGAAAAATTGAACTTTTTTGGATCGACAAAGGGTGGTTTCTTGGGTTTTTTGTTCCTTCAAAGGGGTTAATGTTATTGGTTTTGAAGCAATTAAAAACTTGGTAACCAACCAATTTTTGCCTCCACAAGTTTTCCTTGGTCTTGGGTTTCTAAATTTAACCTTTGGGAAAAATTTTGCACCAATTTTCCCGGCTCCTTTTGCAAAGGCTTTGGGAACCAAGGGAAAGAATACCTCCCCTTTTTTGGGAAATTTCAATCCAACGCTTTTGATGAAGCTCAAGTCTTTGCTTAACTCATGGCTTTCATTCTTCCTTTCCAATTTTGGGACAAAATTTTGAGGTTTCCTTGGATCAAAATGGGCAAGGAATTGGCGGTTTTAATTTCAAAAGGCCATTCATTTTTGGAAAAAACTCTTCGGTTGCCTCAAAATTTCCCATCCATGGGACCAAAAAATTGTTGCTTTAAGTTCTTGGTTACTTTTGGGAACCCATTCCTTGGAATAAGTTTGTTTCCTCCATACCATCCTAAACCGGCGACCCAAAGGGTTAAACCTAAATTTTTGAACAAGGCATCCAAAATGGAAGTGAATTCTTGAATCTTTCCTTGTGCAAGACATTAATAAAGGAAAAGTTTAAGGTGACTTTCAACCCGGCCCATTAAACCATTCCTTGGCCACCAACTTGGTTGAAGTTAGGGAAGCAATAAAAGATTGGAGAAGATACGGCCCCATGGGCCAAGGTTTGGCCATAAAACGTCCGGGAAAACAAATTCTTCAAATTGGTTACCTTATGGGCTAACAAACCTTTGGCCCTTCCCCAAAGAAAGTCCTTCTCCCTTCGGCCTCCTTTTCAAAGGCTTCAGGAAACCGGCCTTCAAGGGACAACCTTTGGGCGACAAGACAACGGGCCCTCTTCCAACCAAACCTACCTTTTGGAAGAAGTTTTGACCGGGTCCACCTTCCCAAAGGGGATGTACACATGTAAAAATAAGGCCAAAGGCCCAATCCATGGTCTTTAACAATGCCTTCTTCCTTATTTCCATATAACCCCTTGGGAAGGCATTATAATGGAATTTTGTCTTGGGTTTGGCCCCTAGGGACTCAAAATGGGGCAAGGGAAATTCCGGCGGGGGGGATAGTTTCAAAAGGCAATTTCATTTTGGGAACAAAAGGGATCTTCCATTTCCAAATCTCTTTTTAAAACCCGCACTCCAGGGAACCAAAGGCTCCGGTCTCCGTCGTGGCCCGTCAAGCCCTTGGAGTTACCCTTTGGGAAGACCCCATGGTAACTTGAATCCGCCCCTTTTTCCTTTGGGCAACCCATTAAACCCGGCCAACCGGAGGTGACAAAAAACCTTCCCTCTCCTTTCTTGGGTTAAGGGAACTCAAGGGTTGGGAAGCCTTTCTACCCATTGGAAATTCCCTTAAATCGGGACCCTCCGGGAAAGTCCCCAAGGGCCGGTTTCAAACCCCCCCATTGGACCCATTCAAACCTTCCTCCCAAGGCGGCACCCTTGGATCCAAGTTGGCCGAACGGCCACTCAAAGTGGAAATCAAGGCACCCTTTGGCGCCGTCGGGAAGGAAACCTCCGCCCCGGCCCCCGTTTCCTTGGTGTTCTTGTGGTTCCCTTGAAGGACCCTTCCCCAAGGGAAAGTCCCAAACTTTCCCCCCTCGGGAAACCATGGACCTTTTTTAAGGTTTACCTGCAAAGGGAGGAAACGCTTTTTAAAGATTCGAAAATACCTTTCCGCAAAAAGGTACAAGTTGGCGAATTTTCTTTCAAATTAAAACCTTGCATTTCCAAATAAGTTTTGGATCCGGGTCAAATTTCTTCCCGGGGAGATGATGGGCAATTGGGATAAACTGCATACACTTTCAAACCCCAAGGAGGACCCAATGAATGAAACCACACTTGGGCTTTTGAAGAAAAGGTGGGAATTCTTCCTTATTGAAATTTCTATAACCCTTCAGCATTCTACTACCTAAATTCCCGAAATTTGTGATGGCTTTAGGACCAAGCCCCTTAGGAGAAGGTTAATTTGATGGCAAAGGGCAAGAAAAAACATGAGTTCAAGGAAAACTTCCGTAAGAAGGGTAAATTCCTTTGGGAAAGGAGAAACTTTGCTTTCCAATCCGTTTTACTTTAGCAAAAGGCAATTTCCAAATCAAAGCAAGCCGTGGGCCGGTTTAGAAAATAAAGGGTAAGCTAAAATTACCGCCCTTAAGGGTTATCCCTTTAAAGCGTTTAAGCCATTTGAAAAGATAGCCTTAATTGGGGGCATTTTTGGGGGGAGGGCCCATTACCTTGTTCCCCCAACACCCTTTGAGGTCCTAGATTAAATTAACCCTCTTCCTTTCCTTGGGTTAAGTTTGGAATTTGCCCAAATTTGGATTTAGTTTTGCTTCAAATCCACCTTGGGAAAATTTCCCTTGAGAATTCCAGGAATTTGGAGAAGGGAAACCCAAACGGATTCAAGGAATTTCCAGGTTTGGAACCCCAAATCAAAGGCCTTGGCGAAAAACGGCCACCCTTTTCCTACCCTTTTGGGTTGTCCCTTAATTTTGGGCCACCATGTTTTAAAATCTTAAGAACTTTTTGAATCGTTTTTTGGGCGGTTAGGGTTGATTTCCCCTTCCCCGGGTTTTCCCCCCTTTCCTTCCTTTCGTTCCCGTTTTCCGTTGGGGGATTTTCCAAGCTGGAATTCGTCCCGTTTGGGGTTCCGCCCAAACTCGGGGAAATTATCAATAAACTTTTTTTATTTACAAACCAAAGAAGGGAATTCCTTTTTGTTGTTCTTGGTGGTTCCAGGAAAGCACCCTTTATTACCTGTCTTAAAACCCGGATTGTTTGCTTGTTAAAGGCGGGTTTGTTCTTTCCATTAAAATTATTTAAAGGCCGCATTTTGAAAACATTGTTTCAAGAATCTATAACTAAATTTCCTTAAAGCCACTTTGGAGTTGTTTATGGGCAAATTCTAAAACTGGTTTTAAAAGTAATAATTTGTTTCCCCCAAACTTGGAAGGAAAAACCTTTGAAGGTTTGGGTCAAATAGAACTTGCAACTATTTGCTTGGGCTGTTTTAAGTTTAATTTAAAATTGGGAAAAGCGGCCTTCATATTGGGAATTTGCCTTTTTAATAAAACGTTCAATTGAATTCACTACAAGATTGTGCCCTTTTGTTTTTTCTTCCTCCTTTTCTCCACCTATTTTTTTTCCTCTTTCCCAAACTTGGAGAGGTTAATTTGATGAAAATCTAATTGATTTTAAAAATGGCATGGGTTAACTGGGAAAAATTAGGATGGAATGGTTATCTTTAAGGATAAGGGGTGAAAAACAGTTGTCTTTGCAACGGAACTTGGGAACTTTGCGTGAGAAGGTTTCAATTTTGCAAAAATTAAAAAGCAAAAGGCCGGGCCTTGGGGATGGTCCTTTTTTGGGTTTTTGGAAAATAAAGGTAAGAATATAAACTTTTGGGAATAAATTTTTAGGGTTATCCCACTTTTAACATTCGATTTTGAAGTTAATTTTGGGGAGGAAGATTTGAGCTTCCGTCCGGGCGCCTTCATTTAAAAAGGGGGATTGAGGGACACAATCCAACACCCAAGGCCTATTTGCAACAATCGGAACCAAAATTATAAAGCTCCGAAATTGCAATAATTGAAATTATAATTGGGTTCCGTTTCTTGGAGGGTTCCAAAAGCAAGAAAGGAATTGCCAAATTGGTAACTTTTTCTTAAACAAATAAGGGAAAAAGAAAGATGGAACCTTTTGGAGCAAGGGTTCCAAGGATGGGAGGGCTAAGGAGAACAAACGGAGTTAACCCAAGTGGATGATTCCGGACTTTTTGAAGGCCCCTAATGGAGTTTGCATAAAACCCCTTGGACGGAAATATTCAAGGGTTGGAAATTCAATTATTTTCCCAAAATAACCAATTTGGGTCGATAAAAAATTATTATTTTGGGCAGGATTAATTTCCAAATCTTAAGTAAAGGTGGTTTTGGATCCTTATTTGGGAAAAAGGAGTTAGGGTTTTTGGAACCAAGGGTAAAATTCCCCCTTTCTTCCATATTATTACAAAGCCCCAACACCTTTAGACTGGGTTTTGTTTTTTTAGAATTAAAATTGCCATAGTTTGCAATTAGCCCTCCTTTGTTGTTTTTGGCGACCAAGGAAAAGTTTCGAACCCCCTTGACCAATGGCCATCTTAATAAATTGAAATATCAAGTTTTTGCAATAGGTTTCCTTGCTTGTTTCTTCCGGTCTTGCCCTTCCCAAAAGAAGGCGGACCCTCTTCCCAAAGGGCCGGCTCGGGGTGGTCAACAACCTCTGGAGTTGGTTTGCCAAACCTAAGGCCGGGAACTATGTTCAAATTCATTTGGTCAAAATTCGACCTTCCTTCCAAGGCAAAACCCGGCACTATTGAAGGAAGGCACCTTCGCCTCCTTCAAAATTTGCTTATTAAACAAGGGTTTCCCAATGGCCAAAGAATCACCTCAATTCGGAGTTGATAAATGGGGCAAAAATTCCTAAAACTTGGTTTGAAAAAGGAAATGTTTTGTTCCGAAATGGAGGCAAAAAGACCCATTTAGAAGCCAAATTTGAGGTGCCCCAAAAATTGAATTACCCAACCAAAAGGCCTCTTAGCCTTTAAGAAAATTCACCAGACCAAAGGGATTAAATATGGGAAAAGTTATGCCTTTTTCCTTGGTCCAAGGATTAACCCAATTCAAGCTACCTTTAGTTTTAAATCCGGAATTTGTTTTTCCCTTCTCCTTTCCTACCTTTTTCCTTTTTCCCTCTCCTCCTCTTCCAAACAAACTAATAAGGAATCCAGAAGGAAACCAAGGGATTAGCGGAATCCAACTATGAAATTATGCTGAAAGGTGCCGTGGTTGTTATATTGGTGGTAAGCCGGATAAGTTTCGGGGCCGTGACCTTAAATGTAACCAGAACCTTCGCTTAAAGAACTTAGAACTTAAGACCCAACTTTCCAAAAATTGAACCAAAATTCAATAAATGCAAAAATTAAAGGAAAACTGCCCAAAGGTTTTGGTGGTTGGAGGGGATGGAAAGTCTAACTTTTTGTCTTTCTTGGACTTAGGTTTAAAATTAAATCTTTTTGGGTTTAATTGGAAATTCTTTGGAGCAAAACCTGAAAAACTTTAACTTGTTAGGCGGTTTTCCCCCGAAATCTTTATGAAAATGAAAAAATCCAATTTGGGGAAAATGGCTTTTTGGATCCCAAAGGGTGCCAGGGCTTTGGCCTTAAAATTTGGCTAAACCAATTTCCAAGGGGTTATTTCCCGGCTTGGGGAAAATAAACGGAAAAGGTTTTGCAACAATTAAGCCCGCAAGTTGATAAAAGAAATCCCTTTGTTTGGGGAATTTAATAAGTTTTGATAATGGTTTGGGTTCCTGGCCGGTTCTTGTTGCCCAATTTTGGACAAAAACGAAGGTTAAGAAGTTGGAATTGGCTTTAACAAAAAAAATTCCCAAGGAAAAAACTCTGTGGTCAACTTAATTATAAGACAAAGGGGTGGGGCCAAGGGTTTGGGAAAACCGCCCAAGGCCCAAGCTAAACACTTAAACCCAAAGGTCGAACGGCCAAGGGCCCAAAATGGAGGTTTATTGAACCCTTTGGACTTTAAGGGTTTGTTCCGGACCGCTTTCGCATAGATTGTTTGTCATAACTTAAGTTGGAGGTTTTAAGGCATTAAAATTGGGTTGGAAAATTTTGCACCAATCTAATTTTCCAACCAAAAGAATAACCAAATTTGGATCCTTATGGAAAAAATTATTGAGTTTTTCGGTTTGTCCTTTGCAAGGGCCAAATCTGGGAACGTGGGAAAGACTTTGGACTCTAAACTTCTTTTGGGCCCAAAGTTTGACGTTAGAAACTTTTTGAAAGCAAGGTTAAACAATTCCCTTCTTTTCCTTCCCTTATCCCTTCATTAGTGGATTTCTTGGTTTCCCTAAACCTCAAAAATGGAAAGGTTTGTGGTTTTTTGTTGGATGACTAAATAAATTTTCATTTTGCAAAAGAAATTTCACCTACAAATTTTTTGTAGGAAATTTTTGGAGTACCAAGGAAATCATTCCTCATAAGCCCTTGAGAATTGGGCCCATCACCGGGAATAATAAGATTGAAAATGTCAAAGGCTTTAAGGAAGGTTGAGCCCCTTCGTTTCTTCCACCGTGTTTGTTGTTGTGGATAGATTTTCTAAGATGGCACATTTCATTCCTTGCAACAAGATAGACGATGCTTCACATATTGCAAATCTCTTTTGTAGGGAAATCTTGCGACTCCATGGAGTACCAAAGACAATCGTCTCCGATCGTGACGTCAAGTTCTTGAGTTACTTTGGAAGACCCTATCGCCAAGCTCGAATCAAGCTATTGTTCTCATCCGCATACCATGCTCAAACCGACGGCCAAGCGAAGGTGACGAACCGCTGCTATCGACTCTACTTCATGTCTTGATCAAGAGGAACATCAAGGAGTGGGAAGCATGTCTACCCATCGCCGAGTACGCCTACAATCGCTGCAAGACATTCGACTCTTGGCAAGTCCCCTTCGAGGTCGTCTCGGCTTCAACCCATTGTCCCCATTGGACATTCTACCTCTTCCTCTACAAGAGCGCACCAACATGGATGCGAGTGCACGGGCAAGCTACATCAAGAAGATGCATGAGGATACAAGATGAACCATCGAGCGCCAAGTACAACGACTAGCGACCAAGCTCAACGTCAAGAAGCAACCCATGGTCTTCAACATTGGTGATCTAGTGTGGATACACCTTCAAAGGAACGCTTCCCCAAAGAATAAGTCAAGCTTCTTCCTAGAGCCGATGGACCTTTCGAGGTGCTAGCACTTCTAGCGACAACGCCTACAAGATCGACCTACCTCAAGACAAGTACAATGTGGCGACATCTTCAACGTCAAGGACCTCGCACCTTACCATGGAGATGAAGCTTTTGATCCGAGTCGGATCTCTCCCAAGGGGGAGATGATGCGAGCATCCTCGCTCATCCCCATGGGCGTGCCTACATCTCCCTCAACGCCACTAGGACCCATGACAAGAGCCCGAGCTAAGGCTATCGAAGATAAGGTGAATTCGCTCCTCTCCGAACTCCCTCTTCCTACTCACGAGACATGGCTACTACCTCATTCGGAGACTCTATGTGTAATCAGGTACATGGAGGTGAGCCAAGGATCATCTACTTGCGAGAGCCAAGACGGCAAGGACTCCAAGCATATTGAAGAAGAAGAAGAGATGCTTCTGAAGGCACAGGCACCAGACGTCCGATGCCTTCCGGACGTCCGACGAGTCCAGACCCAGACGATCGGACTCTCCGGACGTCCGGCACTTTGCCACCGAACCAAAACTACGGACGACCGAAGCCTCCGGACGTCCGACCGACGCCTGCCTCGAACTGAATCTACGGACGATCGACAACTTCCGGACGTCCGGACCGTCCTGGCTCCGGACGACCGACCCTCTCCGGACGTCCGACGCTACCACGACATAACTAATTCTATGGGCGCTTGAGCCCGTCCGGACGTCCGGACCGTCCGAAGCCTCCGGACGTCCGGCGCCTTCCGACGTCCGACGCTTGTAATGTTGACTTCGTTTGGGCCGCAGCCCTTGTACCCCTTCGCCCCCTAGACTATATATACTCCTTCTTCCCCAACTTTCTAGGGTTAGCTTTGGTTTAGCTCATGTTTGTGTGAGAGCCTTGCTCATCCACTTGGTTACTTCTCCTCGAGCTCAGGACCTCTCGGAGAAGATCCCCAAGCGGATTCAAGACCCCCTTCTAGGGTGGACCCCATCAAGACCTCCTCTCGGAGAAGAATGGCTACTCGTGTATCCTTACCTTTGTTGATTGTGGATCATATGTATCTCTTTGTGTTCGGTGATCTAGCACTTGTGTGATTGATTGCTTGTTGGTTGAGTGATTTCTCTCTCGTTTCCTCCGTATTCCCCTTTGTGCTTCCGCGTGTTCTTCGTGATTCCCCGTAGGATCCACTCCAAACGTGAAAGATCGTCCACATAGGGTTACGCCCTACATCAGGGTCCGCCCAAGAGGGGGTCTTGATGATATATCCCGCAGGATCTTCTCCAAGATGGAGGTCTTGGCCTCCAATGGAGTAGTGGTCTCTCTCTCTCTCTCAAGAGTAGAGGAAGGTAGGAGCAAAGCTCACATACAAATGAGCTATCACTTTGCTAACCCTAGAAAGGAGGTGGAGGTGTTCTATTTATAGTCTAAGCCACGAAGGGGTAAGTGAGAGAGAGATACAAGGCCAAAGGCCCGGCTGCGCACAGGAAGGTGCCGGACGACCGGTGGGGGTCGGACGTCCGGTGACTTGGGACGGTCCGGACGTCCGGCGCGCGTCGGAAGTCCGCTGATTCACTTCGGGATAGGTGGCACCGGATTTCCGGTAAGCGTCGGACGTCCGGTGCCTGGGACTAGTCGGACGTCCGGTATCTGGCGGTCGTCCGGGCACTGTAGACTCCCTCGGCTGTAGTTGTTCTGGCAGGCTGAATCTCCAGGCCTCGGACGTCCGTAAGGGTCGGTCGTCCGGTGGCTATGACTTGTAGCAGCTCTGTTTCTTCCGTCTTCTCTTCCATGCTTCCCTCGCGGATGGTGTAGGTGTTCCTTGGCGCTTGCACTCCTCCTCGTTGTACGTAGTGTTCTGACAATACCTATGCATGCACATGGGAGAAGTGTCAAGTAATATACCATCCTCGAAGGGGTCAAGTGAGCACGTGTAAAGGAGAAGATTCACCTTTATGTATGAAAAGTAGAGGTCGCACGTGTCACTTGCCAAACGGACTCTTGACATGGTGATGACCGTAGGATGCTCCGCATCATCCCCTCCCCCTTGGAGAAGATCCGACCTCGGATCGAAAACCAAATCACCATGGGAAGAGATATGGTGTTGCCGTGTCGAAGCGGTCGATCACCAAGCGCTCATCATCTTGAAGCTCGAAATAGGCACTCTCCAATGTCGCACCGTCTTGTGATTCCTTCAAAAGGAGCAAATAGAACAAACACTTGGAAAAACAAATGTGGTTAGCGTTAGTGCAAAACCAAGCATTCAAGAGGTGATTCACCAAACAAGTGTTGTCATCAAGCATAGCATAGGGTGTGACAAAGGATTGTGACATGGCATGTAAGCATGTGAATTGAGCAAAATCAAGGTCATCATGGAAACAAGCATGTAAACGTGAGGTAGTGATGCAAATATGTGTGACAAGAGAATAAGCATCTACCTCAAGATCATAGCAATCATGCATAAAGCGCTCGACAAATGGTCGATGGTAGGCATAGGAAGTATTCACAACACCAAATAAAATGAAGTGTCTAAACACATGGGTCAAGTGCAAGACAATCCAAGCATAATGTGCATAGGGTGCAGTGAATATAGTGTGGCACTCAACACAATAGAAAGAGCAAGTGTTCATCATGTGTGAGGCAATCAAGTCAAGCATGTGACAAGCAAAGGGACATGGCATATGTGAAGAAATGGTATTGGTGCAACCAATCATATGATAGTAGCAAGAAGACCAAGAATTGGATGCAACACACAAGGTATATATATCATGAAGCATGGAAATGTGGCAATCATGGGTGAAAGCAATATCTCGAACATGGGTGCAAATGGTGCAAGCAACACATGAAGTATGATCCACAATATCCAAGCTCAAGAAGGATGTCACCTTGAAGGCGTGTCCTTGTGCATTCTTCACAATGCCGAAGTGGAAGCAAATATGGTGTAGAAGCGAGTCGTGGTAGAATGTATGAGGCTCGCTCTCAAGAGCTCGAATGGTCAACTCACGTGAAGTGGAAGTCGACACAAAGTCCAAGTATCCTACACATGCACAAAACAAAACAAAGAAAGTATGCGCATGGTAGACAAACACATCATCCATCATGATGGTTCTCATCTTTTGCACATAACCATTAGAAGCACAAGTGCATGAATAATATGATGCAACAATGGCAATATTCATAGCACTAGGTATATGGTGCAAAGAAGTAAGACAAGCATGCTTCACAAGTAATATGTCAAAATCTCCAAACATATGTGAAAATGTTATGGGGGCAAACTCATGAGCAAGACTAATAACATGGTTGCACTCAATACATGGCAAATCTAGCATGAGAGAGGCAACATATGGAGATATGTGACAAGAAGCAATAACAATCATGTGCAAAGCATGTAGATGGTTGTCATCAACCGCATGAGATGAGCAAGTATGAATCATGGGTGATGCAACATGAGCAAGCATAGAGATCAAGTCGTGCAAACTAGTGGAGCGAAGATGCAACACACTAGAGTAAATCATGGCAATCATGTCATGTGAGCAAATAATAGGCATAGGGAATGCACACGACATATCGCGAGCACGAACACAAAGCAAGATGGAAGTTTCATCATAGGAATGGTGCACAAAAGGAACATGGCAAGAACCAGCAATATCTCCACCAAGCATGCACATACACATACAAGTACTAGAATCAATCATCATGTGTAATGCAAAGCATGGGTCACAAATGCATGTCAAAGGCATAGGAATGAGCATATCATGCAAAGTGAACATGGCAAGATGGGCATATGATATGTTATGAACAATAACCCGTAGCCAAGTGAGGGCCATGTAGAAGAAATGCGCGAATACTTCGCGTGAAGAGAGCGGTGGGAAAGGCAATCCATGGGATCCCAAATCATCCTTGCTCTCTAGAGCTCGTTTTGTCAAGTCGTGGGATTGCGAGGTCGACAAGTATTCATGGGTACCTACACAAAAGAGACACAAACCAAAGAAATTGTGCGCATGGTAAATGTACACATCATCCATCATGATGTGTATGTGCACGTGTGAGTTAGCACAAGATAAGAAATGCTCAAAGAAATTTGATGCATGGTATAAGAACATGTCATCCATCATGAAAGAATAGTTATTGTGTATGGCACGATGGGGATGCAAATTTAGCATACAAGTATATGGCGCATCAATAGCATTTTCATTCATGGGAATCATATTGTGCACACAAGTATTGGGATCATGCAATGAATGGGATGAATCAAAATCTCCTAAAATGTATGAGGAAACTATGGGGGTCTCCTCATGAACAACATTGGAAACATCACATGGAGAAAATGGACAACATCCAAAACAGTGCATATCCGAAGCTAGGTGGGCATGGCATGGCATATGAGATAAATGATGCAAAGGGAGCATATCAATATCATCACAAGAAACACAAATGCCAATAACCATGGGCTTGTCATCTATGCCATATGTGCAAATTGGGATTATTTTAATGGCATATGCATAGTCACTATGAAGAGATTGCAAATAAGACATAAGATGGATCTCATGCATAGCATATGACAAGTCAAGTGGATTAGCAAACATGATGTGACCTAAATAATTGTCACAAGAAATCCTATGTAACATGGCATCACAACTAATAGACTCCACATGAGAATCATCATATTCATCATAAATGGGCAAATCATCACATGGGGAAATCATACTAGAATGAAGCATGTCAATAGGGTGATCAACATCATGCAAGCAATCAATGTCAAAATAGGCCACTAGTGGGACGAGAGCATCACCGTCACCTTTGTTACCTTTGTCATTCCACTCAAGTGGTGTAGGTGAGGTGGGAAAGACCAAATGGTGGTCATCTTGATCTTTATGGAACCATGTGGGGGGTGCATCATAGTCCACCATGGCCATCGTCTTGTCCAAAGGGAGGACGAAGTCGTCGAGGATCGGCGCGTCATCATAAATGGGACCTAGCACCAAATGAGAAGACACAATAGAGGTAGAGGTCAAGTTGTTAGTGTTGAAAGTGGCCTCACATGACCTATCAACTATCTCACTCTCTCTATGTGGTGGTTCACTCACTCCCTCGAAATAGGTGCACTCAAACTCACATATGGTAGAGTCACTCATCTCACTCAAGTGGTGGTTGTGGCTCTCCTCACATAAGATTTGTGGCAACACATCGTATATAGGGCTAGTGGTGAAGGCACTCTCACTCTCAATATGGTGGCACAAGTCACTCAAGTCATCATATGTCGCCGTGGTCGAGGTGAAATACTCAACCATCTCATCGCCGTCGCCATGGATGAAGGCCGAAGATGGAACAGCATCACTCTCCTCCATGACCGAAGGGAAAATCCCATGATTGATCATCTCGTCATCGTCGTCGTGGATGAAGGCCGAAGATGGCACAACATCACTCTCGCCTCCTAAGATGGAAGCTTCATCCTTGCTCGTCACCTTGTCGCTCGCCTCCAAAGCTTGGTCCTTGAAGGTCTCCGTAGTCGTACTTGTCGCCGCACCATCTTGAAAAAGAGTCAAGGTAGACTCGGCATCATCAATGCCACAAAGAGGGATGGCGGTGAAGTCGCACTTGGGAGCATCGTCTTGGAGCTTGTCGGGCTTGGACATCGTGGTGGTACTAGCCTCATCCTTGTCGTAGAGCTTGGTGCGCCAAGTTTGCTTGGGGTGGAGAAGCCTTGGCCTTCATGAGTTCTTGTTCGCCTTGAGAGCACCAATGTAGTAGTCGTCGATGGACTTGTAGTTCTCGAGGAAGATAGTCTTGGAGATGTCGTTGTTCAATCCCATCATGAAGTGGAACTTCATCGAAATGGGGTCGCCCACGCCGGCTCGTCAGAAGGCAATCTTCATCTCCTTGAAGTACTTGTCGATGGACTTGGATCCTGGATGGTGTTCTCCAATTGGCGAAGAAGTTGTTCCGTGTAGGTTGGAGGCACAAACTCTCGCCGCAAAGCTCTCTTCGTCTTGGGCCAACTCATGTCGTAGTACTCGAAGGTGTGTGAAGCCACCAAGTTGAGGCGTAGTCGTGGAAGTTTCTTGTGGCGCACTTCACTTGATCTTCGGGAGGAACTTGATGTAGCTTGAGGTAGTCGTCCATTAAACGCTCCCACTCGAGGTACTCCTCGGGTTCTTGAGTCCCATAGAAAGGAATCGCATGGTCGATGTCGAGGTCGTAGTAGCTCGTGGAAGTCGCGGACTTGAGCTTGGGGAGCTTCTCTTGAGCGTAGTCTTGGGGTGCTTGTTGGCGAAGATGCCGTATGTCCGTAAGCGAAGATGCCTTGAAGTCGCTTGGCAAAGATGCCAAGGGAGATGGTGAAGTCGTTGATCGGTAGTTGATGTTTAGCTCATGACCTTCACGTTCTTGGTGGTTATGGTGTCGATGCCGATGTGATCTTGCCGGAGATGGTAGCTCGGAAGCATGTGCTCTTGAGCGTCTTCTCGAAGATGAGGAAGATTGCTTGTAGGAGTTGATGAGGGCTTTGATCTCCTCCATTTGAGCTTGCATCTTGGCGTCGGAGTTGTTGTTCGTGGCATCGAACTCGTCGTTGTTGTTGTAGACCGAGGGTGAAATGCCTTGCCTATCCATCACAAGACTCGAGTAGAGGTGAGTAGGAAATGAGATAAACAATACCAAGTTACCTTTTCCCAAAGTTGAGGATGTATCCCGTTTCACTCAATGTGAGATGAAAGAATAGTGGAATTGGTACGGACTTTTCACTCACACCTATCAAGTAAAGCTTATGGTAGAGCTCGGTGAGGATAGTGGCACAAAAATTTGATGCAAAATGTTAGCAAGAGTCAATAATGTTGAAAGAGATTCACAAATTTGCAAGTGAAACAAGTAGACCAATAGCAATATGTGGCACACGGAAACACACACACGGATAGATAAATGGGGTCGTGCAACCAAGGAATGAGCACAAAATGTGGAATCCATGGAAAACGCTCGTGTTGGACAACTCAAGAGAGACGCTAGCACGATTGCTCAATAGGCGGATACGACACTTGTGCACAACCTATAAGATGCAAAATGGATAAACTTTCTATCCCAAGTATGCTATGTATGTATGGTTCCCGGTGTTTCTCACACAATGATCCAAAATGAACAAGTATGATACCATATGATATATTTTGATGCTATGGCTATTGCTTACAAGCTTCTTTGCGCTCTTTCTTTTGCTTAAAAGCTTATTCTTCTTTTCTTTTTTTGATATGGCCAATTTTTGCACAATGCACAAACCAAGATAGCAATTGTGTATATGCGGGAACAAACTTGAGACACAATGGATGATATGATACCAAGATGATATGGTATGTATGCAATGGGAAGTATGATCACTAATGTGCACAAGTAACGTTGCCGGCAATACTCAAATGGCTAGTCTCGATAGGCAAGTAACGCAAAATGGGCTAGAGGTTATCAATGCAATTGCAAGGGGAATGTACAATGGTGTCATCGAGGTTACCGTCCTTTTCGATGATGAGTGGGTGGTGTTCTTGATGTAGATACCAAGATGATGGAGACTCGTCCCTAAGTAGCCGAAACACCTTAGGAAACGGAAAAACCACGAACTCAAAATCTCAAATGACAAATGTCAAATGGTGGTAGCGGAAAGCGGTGGTGGTTTGCACTTGGCGATGTGGAAGTGGAATGATTGTTTATACACGTGTCGTAGTTGAAGTTGCCGTCCCTAAGTAGCCGAAACACCTTAGGAGACACAAGCCACAACTCAAAAAAGCTCAAACAAAATAGGGTTAAGTTGGGGTGGAAGTGTATGGTGGGTAAGCCTATGCGGAAGTGGTGGTGGTGTTGAAGAAGAAGCAATCGTCCCTAAGTAGCCGAAACACCTTAGGAGACTCGAATCACTACTCAAGCAACCGCTAATGCTATGGTGAACAAAATGGGTTAGGTTGCGGAAGTCGGTGGTGACTATGCGAATGATATGGTGGAGGGC
The DNA here is from genome assembly GCA_021605205.1 of Aegilops longissima. NCBI lineage: Eukaryota > Viridiplantae > Streptophyta > Magnoliopsida > Poales > Poaceae > Aegilops > Aegilops longissima. Next base: position 234,993,701 of record CM038680.1, read on the forward strand.
CTAGGCAAACTTGCCAAATTTTGAAAATTTTGATGAATTCAAATGGTTTTGGTGGTATTTCTGTTGGAAGGGGGATGTCAATAGCTTCAAAACGAGCTAAAGAACGCGAAAACCGGAGTCTGGATGAATTAGTTACGGGCAAAACAAAAATCAGCCGAAAGTGATATCTACAGGTTATGGACGTCCGTAAAGGTCGGATGTCCGGGGCGTCGGACGTCCGAGGAAGTCGGAAATCCGTAAATTCGGTTCGGGTTAGGGGTTCCGGCCGTCCGGGAAAGGTCGGACGTCCGGTCGTTCCTGGGGCTCCGGACGTCAGTAAAACACCGGTCGTCCGTTGGGTCGGGGTCAACGCGAAATCCGAGTTCGGGGGCGCGATTTTGGGCGGAAAATGGGGATTTTGGGGTCAAAATTGACGAGATTTTGTGGATGAAAGATGGGGAAACTTGGGAAGAGGCTAGATCCACTCGAAACCAAGCAAATCCATGGATCAAAATCAACAAAACATCATCAAACCAACAAATCAGCAAAAAATTTGGGGCTATTTTTGGTGGGGATTTTCAGATTTTGGGGAAGAACACAACAAAACAAGTCTAGAAAACGGTGGGAGGGACTCCAAATACGTGATCAACGTGGCTCTGATACCATATGATACGGGTCTAACCCGGTGTAGGCCGATCTTTCACGTTTGGAGTGAGATCCCTCAAAGAACACGATGAACGCGGGGAAGAACGGAGAGAAATCACAAGGGGAAACACTCAAGAACAAGTCTAATCACACATCCACTAGACAATCAAACACACAAGATCCACAAGGTACATGAACAACAAAGGGAAAGATACAAGGTAAAGTTCATCTCCATGAGGAGGTCTTGAAGGGGTCCGCCCAAGAGGGGGTCTTGATGATATATCCCGCAGGATCTTCTCCTAGATGGAGGTCTTGGCCTCCAATGGAGTAGTGGTCTCTCTCTCTCAAGAGTAGAGGAAGGTAGGAGCAAAGCTCACATACAAATGAGCTATCACTTTGCTAACCCTAGAAAGGAGGTGGAGGTGTTCTATTTATAGTCTAAGCCACGAAGGGGTAAGTGGGAGAGAGATACAAGGCCAAAGGCCCGGCTGCGCACAGGCAGGTGCCGGATGACCGGTGGGGGTCGGACGTCCGGTGGCTCGGGACGGTCCGGACGTCCGGCGCGCGTCGGAAGTTCGCTGATTCGCTTCGGGATAGGTGGCACCGAATTTCCGGTAAGCGTCGGACGTCCGGTATCTGGCGGTCGTCCGGGCGCTGTAGACTCCCTCGGCTGTAGTTGTTCTGGCAGGCTGAACCTCCAGGCGTCGGACGTCCGTAAGGGCCGGTCGTCTGGTGGCTGTGACTTGTAGCAGCTCCGTTTCTTCCGTCTTCTCTTCCATGCTTCCCTCGCGGATGGTGTAGGTGTTCCTTGGCGCTTGCACTCCTCCTCGTTGTACGTAGTGTTCCGACAATACCTATGCATGCACACGGGAGAAGTGTCAAGTAGTATACCATCCTCGAAGGGGTCAAGTGAGCACGTGTAAAGGAGAAGATTCACCTTTATGTATGAGAAGTAGAGGTCGCACGTGTCACTTGCCAAACGGACTCTTGACATGGTGATGACCGTAGGATGCTCCGCATCAGGGAATATACATTGGTGTCGTTGAGGTTACCGTCCTTGGCGATGATGAGTGGCGGTGTTCTTGATGTAGATACCAAGATGATGGAGACTCATCCCTAAGTAGCCGAAACACCTTAGGAAACGGAAAAACCGCGAACTCAAAATCTCAAATGACACATGTCAAATGGTGGTAGCGGGAATGCGGAAGCTCAATGGGTTTTGAGTACGCAATGCGAAAGTGGAGGGTAAGGTGGTGAACTATACACGGTGTCGGAGTTGGAAGCACGGTCCCTAAGTAGCCGAAACACCTTAGGAGACACAACTCACAACACAAACAAAATTAGGTTAAGTTGGGTTGGCGGAAATGTATGGTGGGTAAGCCTAGGCGGAAGTTTTGGTGGTGGTTGATTAAGAAGCAATCGTCCCTAAGTAGCCGAAACACCTTAGGAGACTCAAGTCACTAGTCAAACAACCTCAAATGCTATGGTGAACAAAAAGGGTTAGTTTGCGGAAGGCTATGGTGGTATTGCGGATGATGTGGTGGAAGCCCTAGGCAAAGATGCCAAAGTACCAAAAATTTGTTGGTGTCAAAAGGTGGTGAAACCAAGGTGAGAACCTCGGGCACGTCGATAGCTTCCGTCGATAGCTTCAAAACGAGCCAAAGAACACTCAAATCGGAGTTCGGATGCGAAAGTTATGGGCAAAACGGTGAAACTCGGAACGCAGAAACTGGGAGGGGCGGTAGTACCGCTCGTGTCGGGATTTTTCACAGATCGAATCGGGGCGCGATTTTGGGACGGAAATTGATGATTTCGGGGGCAAAATTGGAGAGATTTCATGGAGGAAAGATGGGGAAACTTGGGGAGATGCTAGATCCACTTGAAACCAAGCAAATCCACGGATCAAAATCAACAAAACATCATCAAACCAACAAATCACAAAAAAAATTGGGCTATTTTTGGTGGGGATTTTCGGATTTTAGGACGAAATCAACATAATCAAGCTAGAAAACACAAGGTAGGGGCTCCAAAAATGTGATCATCATGGCTCATGATACCAAGATGATGTAGGGCGGAGCCCTATGTGGATGATCTTTCATGTTTGGAGGGGATCCTACGAGGAGAACACGACGAACAAGCGGAAGAACACAAGAACAAATACACAAGAGGAACACTAAACCGACAAGTCTCGATCACACAAGGGCTAGATCACCGAACACATAAGGTAGCACAAGATTCAAAATCAACAAAGGAAAGATACACGAGTTGTCGTTCTTCTCCGTGAGGAGGTCTTGATGGGGGTCCACCCTAGAAGGGGGTCTTGAATCCTCTTGGAAGGATCTTCTCCGAGGAGGCGCGATCTCCAGGGAGAAGGTAACCAAGTGGATGAGCAAAGCTCTCACACAAATATGAGCTAATCCTTTGCTAACCCTAACTAGGAGGAGGAGGTGGTCTATTTATAGTCTTAGTGCAAATGGGGGCGAAGTGAACGGGTACAAGGGCTCCAGCCCGCGGTCGCGGTCACACAGGTGTCGGACGTTGATGAGGACATCAATACCATTGTTACACCCACAGCCCCTGCTGCTATACATACTGGACCAATTACTAGAGCTCGCGCACGCCAATTGAATTATCAGGTACTTTCGTTTCTTGGTAACGATTCCAATGTTCATGAGAATATGATGCTGCCTAAATTGGATACATTTGTTTTGCTTACAAATGAAGGGCCTACCATGGACAAGAAGGATGAACCTTGGAGCAAGTTCAAGCATGGAGATGTTGGCATGCATAAGGGGAACAAGAACGGAGTTACAGTGATGATTCCAGGACTTTGAAGCCACCCTAATGAGTGCATGAGGCCTTGGACGAAATATACAAGATGCCACTTCATAATATTCGTCCATAGGCTATTCTAGGTGCTCGTCACCTTATTATTGGGCCAGGCCCATGTAATTTCGAAATACTTAAGTATAGGCTGTTTTTAGAGTCCGTATGTGTGGGAAACAAGAGTTAGGGTTGATTTGGACCCCTCCACCAAGGGCCACGAAATTCCCCGATGAGGACATCAATACCATTGTTACACCCACAGCCCCTCTGCTACATATCTTGGACCAATTACTAGAGCTCGCATGCGCCAATTAAATTATCGGTACTTTCGTTTCTTGGTAATGATTCTAATGTTCATGAGAATATGATGCTGCCTAAATTGGATACATTTGTTTTGCTTACAAATGAAGGCCCTAGCTTGGAGAAGGATGGACATTGGAGCAAGAACAAGCATGGAGATAATGCCATGCATGGGGAACAAACGGAGTTACAAGTGATGATTTCAGGACTTTGAAGCCACCATAATGGATGCATGAAGCCTTGGACGAAATATACAAGATGCTACTTCATAAATGTCGTCCCGAGGCTATTCTAGGTGCTGCGTCACCTTATTAGTGGGCCAGGCCCATGTAATTTCGAAATACTTAAGTATAGGCTGTTTTAGAGTCCGTATGTGTGGGGAAACAAGAGTTAGGGTTGATTTGGACCCTCCACCAAGGGCCACGAAATTCCCCCTCTTCCTCCATATATACAGCCCTTAGGGCACCGTTTAGAGCTTGGGTTTTGTTTAGATTAAAAGTTCGCCATAGCTGCAACTTCGCGTGCCGTTTGTGTTCAACGACCGGACAAAGCGTCCACAGAACCCCACCTTGTTCAATAAAGCTTTCATCTTATATTCGCAATATCCAGATTGCAATCTCAGTTTCTTGCTTGTTCTTCGTTTGCTCGCAGGAAATGACCCTCGTGGTCGTTGATCGTGCTCGGCGTGGTCAATAACCTCTCGGAGTTGGTTTAGCGATTGGTAAGCGCGACGTCCTCGCACGCGTTAAATAGTCGGATCGTCAAAGTCGACTTCCTCCAAAGCGAAAACCACATCTCATCGAAAGACGGGACACCTTTGCCTCTATCAAGTGGTATCAGATTTCCGGGTTGCTCGGTGAGATTTTACAGTTTTAGTAGTTTAGATCGAGTCTGTTCTTCATACCTAAAGTCCACGAAAAAGCCACAAAAAAAATTAGGGTTAGTTCATCATATCCGAACCAATCTGAGCCTTTGCATAATCTTTTTAGGGTTTTGCTTTGTTGAATTTGCGGTTGCATCGTCGTGTCTAGTTGCTGGTCTTAGCGTCTAGTCTTTTAGAGTTTCGAGTTCTGGTCATAAGTTGTCACGCCGCCACCGCACCATCATCATCGCCCCTGCCACCTACCACCACCGCTCCGAATCCGTGTCCGTATACCACCACCGATCCATATCCATATACTACCACCGCTACCACCACCGCTGCCATATACCACCACCATATATCCAATCCGAGTTCCTTGCATATTAGGGTTGTTTTCGAGATCCATCTAGTTTCGATCCGTGTTTCCTTGCGGAGTAGGTTTGGAAAAAAAAAAGTCCGAAACCACCCTCCGTTTAGGCCCAAAATTTTTCAAAACGCACTTGTCGAAAATTTTTCCGCTATCCTGTTTTAAGTGTTTCTAAGTGGATTGAGACAGGTCTCCGTTATAGAAAGTTTTTTGACCCGTTTCAGTTTTGGGTCCGGGCGAATAAAAAAAAAAAATTGGTCAAAAAATTTCGTGCCCATCTGTCAGTTTGACACAGGAAGAGTTTTGAGACACTCGCCATTATAGTGATTTTTCGCAAAAAAAAAAAAAAAAAAAAAAAAAAAAGCAGCGCAAAAAAAAAAAAAAGCGAATTTTTTTTTCCAGTGTGCTTTTCCCTTGTTTACGTGCAGCGCCGTGATTTTGTTAGTGTTCTAGGCTCGCGTCTCTAGCACGGTCTAGCCTAGGACCAGCACAGTACCGTCGTTGAGCGTTTATTCAACTTTGCATCTCTGAATTGATTATTGCTAACCTTTTTTGCTACCATATTATAAGCCTTCCCAGCTCCACATACATCTACATCGTGCGTTTGACTCTCCACAGTAATCGCTCTATCCAAGCTTTGAGAGTTTTGACTACATCGGTTGCGATCACCGCTTCTTGCTGGGTAAGAACTGGTAAGAATTTGAGATTTGCTCGACGGTTTGTGATCGCCCACCACACCATCACCACCACTTCCTAGTAGTCTGTCAATCATATTCTTGTGTGTTTCTATTGCTGCTAACCATGGCAGGATCACAAGCCGATTTAGACCGACCGGGAGAACATGACAAACAAAGCGCTACATGATAAGTTTCAACAAATGATGAGTGGGCAGGTGGACGATGTGCTACATAGATTTGAAGAGGCCATGGAGAAGATAGATGGCATTGAGAAGGCGTTCGAAACAAAGCTCGATAACAAGTTTAATGAATTGCTCGCGCGTCTACCACCACCACCACCGGCTGCACCTAACGCACCTCTCCTACAACAACACGGACTACCTCCACATCGCGAAACAGCCCTCCGCCGAGCTTCCCGTGTCCCTCTTCACCGCCAAGCTGCTGGTGCTGCTTTGTTGATACTTCGTGGCTCCTGCTGCTGCTGCGGCGGGGAGGATGATTATGTGAGCTTACGAGGATGAGGTTGATCAACATCACAACTACGTGCAACCACCAGCACCACAACCACCGGTCGTCCACATGCAAATAATGGCAATGTTCGGCTCCCCTTCAGTACGAGATCATGACCATCTCCCTAAACTGAAATTGAATATTCCACCATTTGAGGGTAGATATGTTCTGATATATATCTTACTTGGGAATTAGAAACTGAACAACGATTTACATGTTTACAATATCCCGAGGAGAGACGTGTTCCTGCTTTGTTTGTGCTTTCACTAGCTTTGCATGTGTTTGGTGGTCGAACATTGTAGATTATATCCTGTTCCAGCTACTTGGGCTGCTTTGAAAACTGCTATGCGTATCGTTGGGTTCCACCATATTATCAGCGTGAATTACTTCAAAATTGCAGCGCTTAAGACAAGGAAAAATTCGGTAGAAGAATATTATCGGGAATTACAAACTGGCTTGATTAGATGTGGTATTGTTGAGGAGAATGAAGCTATGCTTGCACGTTTTCGGGTGGATTAAATAGAGATTCAGACCATTCTAGACTACAAGGATTATAATAATATCACTCGATTATTCCATCTTGCTTGTAAAGCTGAGCGTGAAGTGCAGGATCGACGTGCCTTGGCGCGGACTAACTTTTCTGCAGGTCGCCCTTCATCATGGACACCACGTGCATCATCTACTTCCACACGTTCTACTACACCGGCACCTCCATCGGCTGCCACCTCCAACCGTGATACAAGAAAGCAGGCACAACCACCACTATCTGCCAAGAGCACACCTGCTGGGCCTACAGAGCTCTTCTTCTTCCATGGCGTCAACAGGGCACACAAGTGATATTATTTGTCGTCGTTGTAAGGAAGAGGACATTTTTGAGAATGCCAATCTCAGCGTGTGATGATTGCTACCGAGGATGGTGGGTATGAGTCTGCTAGTGACTATGATGAAGAGACTTTGGCTCTTATTACACATGAAGAACACGGTGGAGATGATTACGATCTGAGGCGCAATACATGGCTGTCAAGATCTTGACAGGTATGAATGTTTAGTTGCTCAACGTGTTTTGAGTGTGCAGGTTACACAAGCTGAGCAAAATCAGAGGCATAACTTGTTCCATACAAAGGGAGTTGTGAAGGAACGTTCTATTAGCGTCATCATAGATGGAGGGAGCTGCAACAACTTGGCTAGCATGGATATGGTGGAGAAGCTTTCTCTCACCACAAGACCACATCCACATCCTTACTACATCCAATGGTTCAACAACAGCGGCAAGGTTAAGGTAACACGTCTTTGTTCGTGTGCATTTTAGTATCTCTACATATGCTGATTATGTTGATTGTGATGTGGTACCTATGCAAGCATGTTCCTTATTACTTGGTAGACCATGGCAATTTGATAAAATTTCTGTACACCATGGTAGAAACAATCAGTATACTCTTGTTCACAAGGATAAAAATATTACTTTGCTTCCTATGACTCCTGATTCCATTTTGAAAGATGATATTAATAGAGCTAATAAAGCAAAACAGGAGAAAATAAGAGTGAAAATCAGATTGTGGCAAAAGAATTTGAGCAACAAATGAAGCCTAATAATAAACCATCTAATGTTGCTTCGAAATTAAACTGAAAAGTGCATGTTTATTTGCCACCAAATCTGATATTGATGAGCTAGATTCTAGCAAATCTGTTTGCTATGCTTTTGTGTGCAAAGAGGCATTATTTTCATTCGAGGACGTGCCTTCCTCTTTGCCCCTCTTTGTCACTAACATTTTGCAGGAGTTCACGACGTCTTCCCACAAGGCGTGCCACCGGATTACCACCTATTCGAGGATTGAGCATCAAATTGACTTAATTCGGTGCATCGCTACCAACCGCGCACCATACCGTACCAATCCGGAGGAGACGAAGGAGATTATCGTCAAGTGTGGAGCTGCTCGACAAAGGTTATATCGCGAATCTCTTAGTCCTTGTGCTGTTCCTATTATACTAGTGCCTAAAAAGGATGGTACGTCGGCGTATGTGTGTTGATTGTAGAGGCATTAATAATATTACTATTCGTTATCGTCATCCTATTCCTAGGCTAGATGATATGCTTGATGAATTGAGTGGCTCTACAATATTCTCCAAAGTTGATTTGCGTAGTGGATACCATCAAATTCGTATGAAATTGGGAGATGAATGGAAAACAGCATTTAAAACTAAGTTTGGATTATATGAGTGGTTAGTCATGCCTTTTGGGTTAACTAATGCACCTAGTACTTTCATGAGATTAATGAACGAAGTTTTACGTGCTTTCATTGGACGATTTGTGGTAGTTTACTTTGATGATATACTGATTTATAGCAAATCTTTGGAAGAACATTTGGAACATTTACGTGCTGTTTTTAATGCTCTCGTGATGCACGTTTGTTTGGTAACCTTGGGAAGTGCACCTTTTGCACCGACCGAGTATCTTTTCTTGGCTATGTTGTTACTCCACAGGAATTGAAGTTGATAAAGCCAAGATTGAAGCTATTGAGAGTTGGCCGCAGCCCAAAACGGTCACACAAGTGAGGAGTTTTCTTGGACTCGCTGGTTTCTATAGGCGTTTTGTGAGAGACTTTAGCACCATTGCTGCACCTCTCAATGAGCTTACAAAGAAGGATGTGCCTTTTGTTTGGGGTACCGCACAGAAGAAGCCTTCACGGTATTGAAAGATAAGTTGACACATGCTCCTTTACTCCAACTTCCCGACTTTAATAAGACTTTTGAGCTTGAATGTGATGCTAGTGGAATTGGATTAGGAGGTGTGTTATTACAAGATGGCAAACCTGTTGCATACTTTTCTCGAAAAATTGAGTGGGCCTAGTCTGAACTATTCTACTTATGACAAAGAATTATATGCTCTTGTTCGGACTTTAGAGACATGGCAACATTATTTATGGCCCAAAGAATTTGTTATACATTCGATCATGAATCTTTGAAACATATTAAAAGTCAAGCTAAACTGAATCGTAGACATGCTAAATGGGTTGAATTCATTGAGACTTTCCTTATGTCATTAAACACAAGAAGGGTAAAGAAAATGTTATTGCTGATGCTTTGTCTCGTCGCTATACTATGCTTTCACAACTTGACTTCAAAATATTTGGTTTGGAGACCATCAAAGATCAATATGTGCATGATGCTGATTTTAAAGATGTAATGCAGAATTGTAAAGAAGGAAGAACATGGAACAAGTTTGTTATTAATGATGGTTTTGTGTTCCGTGCTAACAAGTTATGCATTCCTGCTAGCTCTGTTCGTCTTTTGTTGTTGCGAGAGGCGCATGGAGGAGGATTAATGGGACACTTTGGCGTCAAGAAGACGGAGGATATACTTGATACACATTTCTTTTGGCCAAAGATGAGACGGGATGTTGAGCGTTTTGTTGCTCGCTGCACTACATGTCAAAAAGCTAAGTCACGACTCAATCCTCATGGTTTATATATGCCTTTGCTCGTGCCTAGTGTTCCTTGGGAGGATATATCTATGGACTTTGTTTTAGGTTTACCTCGAACAAAGAAGGGAGGATAGCATATTTGTTGTCGTGGATAGATTCTCAAAATGGCACACTTTATACCATGTCATAAAAGCGATGATGCTGTTAATGTTGCTGATTTGTTCTTTCGTGAAATTATTAAACTTGCATGGTGTGCCAAATACTATTGTTTCAGATCGTGATACTAAATTTCTTAGCCACTTTTGGAGATGTTTATGGGCTAAGTTGGGGACTAAACTGCTTTTAGTACTACTTGTCACCCCAAACCGATGGACAAACTGAAGTAGTCAATAGAACATTGTCTACTATGCTTAGGGCTGTTTTGAAGAATAATAAGAAAATGTGGGAAGAATGCTTGCCTCATATTGAATTTGCTTATAATCGTTCATTGCATTCTACAACTAAGATGTGCCCTTTTGAAATTGTGTATGGCTTCCTACCTCGTGCACCTATTGATTTGTTGCCTCTTCCATCTTCGGAGAAGGTTAATTTTGATGCTAAAGAACGTGCTGAATTGATTTTAAAATGCATGAGATAACTAAGGAAAACATTGAGCGTATGAATGCTAAATATAAACTTGTTGGAGATAAGGGTAGAAAACATGTTGTCTTTGCACCGGAGATCTTGTTTGGTTACATTTGCGTAAGGATAGGTTTCCTAATTTGCGCAAATCAAAGCTAATGCCACGTCTTGATGGTCCATTTAAGGTGTTAGAGAAAATAAATGATAATGCATATAAACTTGAGTTGCTGCAGATTTTGGGGTTAGTCCCACTTTTAACATTGCAGATTTGAAGCCTTATTTGGGTGAGGAATATGAGATTCCGTCGAGGACGACTTCATTTCAAGAAGGGAGGATGATGAGGACATCAATACCATTGTTACACCCACAGCCCCTCTCGCTACATATCTTGGACCAATTACTAGAGCTCATGCACGCCAATTAAATTATCGTACTTTCGTTTCTTGGTAATGATTCTAATGTTCATGAGAATATGATGCTGCCTAAATTGGATACATTTGTTTTGCTTACAAATGAAGGCCCTAGCTTGGAGAAGGATGGACATTGAGCAAGAACAAGCATGGAGATAATGCCATGCAAGGGGAACAAGAACGGAGTTACAAGTGATGATTTCAGGACTTTGAAGCCACCATAATGGATGCATGAAGCCTTGGACGAAATATACAAGATGCTACTTCATAAATGTCGTCCCGAGGCTATTCTAGGTGCTGCGTCACCTTATTAGTGGGCCAGGCCCATGTAATTTCGAAATACTTAAGTATAGGCTGTTTTAGAGTCCGTATGTGTGGGGAAACAAGAGTTAGGGTTGATTTCGGACCCCTCCACCAAGGGCCACGAAATTCCCCCCCTCTTCCTCCATATATACAGCCCTTAGGGCACCGTTTAGAGCTTGGGTTTTGTTTAGATTAAAAGTTCGCCATAGCTGCAACTTCGTGCCGTTTGTGTTCAACGACTGCACAAAGGCGTCCACAGAACCCCACCTTGATCAATAAAGCTTTCATCTTATATTCGCAATATCCAGATTGCAATCTCAGTTTCTTGCTTGTTCTTCGTTTGCTCGCAGGAAACAGACCCTCGTGGTCAGGTTGATCGTGCTCCGGCGTGGTCAATAACCTCTCGGAGTTGGTTTAGCGATTGGTAAGGCGCGACGTCCTCGCACGTTCGTAGTCGGATCGTCAAAGTCGACTTCCTCCAAAGCGAAAACCACATCTCATCGAAAGACGGGACACCTTTGCCTCTATCACCCCCCCCCCTCTTCCTCCATATATACAGCCCTTAGGGCACCGTTTAGACCTTGGGTTTTGTTTAGATCAAAAGTTCACCATAGCTGCAACTTCACAGCGTTCGCGTTTGTGTTCAACGACCAGACCAAGGCGTCACAGAACCCCACCTTCATTAATAAAGCTTTCCTCTTATATTCGCAATATCCAGATTGCAATCTTAGTTTCTTGCTTGTTCTTCGCTTGCTCGCAGGAAACAGGCCCTCGTGGTCGAGTTGATCGTGCTCGGCGTGGTCAATAACCCTCGGAAGTTGGTTTAGCGATTGCTAAGGCGCGACGTCTCGCACGTGACGTAGTCGGATCGTCAAGGTCGACTCCCACAGAAACGATAGCCACCATCTCATTGAAACATCGGGACACCTTTGCCTCTATCAGAGACGTCCGGAAGGCGTCGGACGTCCGGGGCTTCGGGACGGTCCGGACGTTCGGAGGCTGTCGGACGTCCATAAATCCGGCTCGGGTGCTGGTCGGTCGGTCGTCCGGAGACTTCGGACTTCCATAGATTTGGCTCTGATCGGTGTGCGCCGGCCGTCCGGAGAGGGCCGGTCGTCCGGGGCTTCGGGAAGGCCCGGACGTCCGTGGATCGTCGGACGTCCGTAGATCCGGTTCGGGCGTGCATCGGTCGGACGTCCGGAGGCTTCGGTCGTCCGTGAGTTTCCATTCGGGTGCCCAGTTGCCGGACGTCCGTAGATCCGGTTCGGGAGTGCATCGGTCGGACGTCCGGAGGCTTCGGTCGTCCGTGAGTTTCCATTCGGTGCCCAGCTTGCGGACGCTCGAGGGCGTCGGTCGTCTGTGGCTTCGGGAGTCGCTTGGACGTCCGGACTTGGTCGGACGTTCGATGCCTGTAGCTTCAACAGCTTTTCTTCTTCTTCTTCAACATGCTTGGGGTCCTCGTCGTCTTGGCTCTTGCAAGTAGTTGTTCCTTGGCTCATCTCCATGTACCTGATTACACATAGAGTTTCCGAATGAGGTAGTAGCCATGTCTCGTGAGTAGGAAGAGGGAGTTCGGAGAGGAGTGAGTTCACCTTATCTTCGATAGCCTTAGCTCGGGCTCGAGTCATGGGTCCACGTGGTGTTGAGGAAGATGTAGGTGCATCCATGGGGATGAGTGAGGGATGCTCCGCATCATCTCCCCCCTTGAGAGAGATCCGACCTCGGATCAAAAGCTTCATCTCCATGGTATGGTGCGAGGTCCTTGACGTTGAAGATGTAGCTCACATTGTACTTGTCTCGAGGTAGGTCGATCTTGTAGGCATTGTCGTTGTAGCATGCTCGCACCTTGAAAGGTCCATCGGCTCTAGGAAGAAGCTTGGACTTGCGTTCTTTGGGGAAGCGGTCCTTGCGAAGGTGTAGCCACACTAGATCACCAATGTTGAAGACCATGGGTTGCTTGTTGTCGTTGAGCTTGGTCGCTAGTCGTTGTACTTGGCGCTCGATGGTTTGTCTTGTATCCTCATGCATCTTCTTGATGTAGCTTGCCAGTGCACTCGCATCCATGTTGGTGCGCTCTTGTAGAGGAAGAGGTAGAATGTCCAATGGGGACAACGGGTTGAAGCCATAGACGACCTCGAAGGGGACTTGCCGGTAGTCGAATGTCTTGCACGTTGTAGGCGTGCTTTCGGCGATGGGTAGACATGCTTCCCACTCCTTGATGTTCTTCTTGATCAAGACACGAAGTAGAGTGGATAGAGTGCGGTTCGTCACCTCCGTTTGGCCGTCGGTTTGAGGATGGTATGCGGATGAGAACAAGAGCTTGATTCCGAGCTTGGCGCATAGGGTCTTCCAAAAGTAACTCAAGAACTTGACGTCATGATCGGAGACGATTGTCTTTGGCACTCCATGGAGTCGCAAGATTTCCCTACAAAAGAGATTTGCAATGTGTGAAGCATCGTCTATCTTGTTGCAAGGAATGAAATGTGCCATCTTAGAAAATCTATCCACAACAACAAACACGGAATCCTTTCCATTTTGAGTTCTAGGCAAACCAAGTACGAAATCTGATAGAGGCAAAGGTGTCCCGATGTTTCGATGAGATGGTGGCTATCGTTTCTGTGGGAGTCGACCTTGACGATCCGACTACGTACGTGCGAGACGTCGCGCCTTAGCAATCGCTAAACCAACTTCCGAGGGTTATTGACCACGCCGGAGCACGATCAACCAGACCAGGAGGGCCTGTTTCCTGCGAGCAAACGAAGAACAAGCAAGAAACTAAGATTGCAATCTGGATATTGCGAATATAAGAGGAAAGCTTTATTAATGAAGGTGGGGTTCTGTGACGCCTTGGTCTGGTCGTTGAACACAAACGGCACGCACGCAAGCTTGCTGCTATGGCTAACTTTTAATCTAAACAAAACCCAAGGTCTAAACGGTGCCCTAAGGGCTGTATATATGGAGGAAGAGGGGGAATTTCGTGGCCCTTGGTGGAGGGGTCCAAATCAACCCTAACTCTTGTTTCCCCACACATACGGACTCTAAAACAGCCTATACTTAAGTATTTCGAAATTACATGGGCCTAGCCCAATAATAAGGTGACGTAGCACCTAGAATAGCCTATGGACGAATATTATGAAGTGGCATCTTGTATATTTCGTCCAAGGCCTTATGCACTCATTAGGGTGGCTTCAAAGTCCTGGAATCATCACTTGTAACTCCGTTTGTTCTCCTTGCGCATGCCAACATCTCCATGCTTGAACTTGCTCCAAGGTTCATCTTTCTTGTCCATGGTAGGCCCTTCATTTGTAAGCAAAACAAATGTATCCAATTTAGGCAGCATCATATTCTCATGAACATTGGAATCGTTACCAAGAAACGAAAGTACCTGATAATTCAATTGGCGTGCGCGAGCTCTAGTAATTGGTCCAGTATGTATAGGAGCAGGGGCTGTGGGTGTAACAATGGTATTGATGTCCTCATCATCCTCCCCTTCTTGACATGAAGTCGTCCTCGATGGAAGCTCATCTTCCTCACCCAAATAAGGCTTCAAATCTGCAATGTTAAAAGTGGGACTAACCCCAAAATCTGCAGGCAGCTCAAGTTTATATGCATTATCATTTATTTTCTAACACCTTAAATGGACCATCAAGACGTGGCATTAGCTTTGATTTGCGCAAATTAGAAACCTATCTCACGCAAATGTAACCAAACAAGATCTCCAGTGCAAAGACAACATGTTTTCTACCCTTATCTCCAAAGAAGTTTATATTTAGCATTCATACGCTCAATGTTTTCCTTAGTTAACTCATGCATTTTAAAATCAATTCAGCACGTTCTTTAGCATCAAAATTAACCTTCTCCAAGATGGAAGAGGCAACAAATCAATAGGTGCACGAGGTAGGAAGCCATACACAATTTCAAAAGGGCACATCTTAGTAGTAGAATGCAATGAACGATTATAAGCAAATTCAATATGAGGCAAGCATTCTTCCCACATTTTCTTATTATTCTTCAAAACAGCCCTAAGCATAGTAGACAATGTTCTATTGACTACTTCAGTTTGTCCATCAGTTTGGGGGTGACAAGTAGTACTAAAAAGCAGTTTAGTCCCCAACTTAGCCCATAAACATCTCCAAAAGTGGCTAAGAAATTTAGTATCACGATCTGAAACAATAGTATTTGGCACACCATGCAAGCGAATAATTTCACGAAAGAACAAATCAGCAACATTAACAAAGATCATCGCTTTTATGACATGTGCCATTTTCGAGAATCTATCCACGACAACAAATATGCTATCCCTCCCTTCTTTGTTCGAGGTAAACCTAAAACAAAGTCCATAGATATATCCTCCCAAGGAACACTAGGCACAGCAAAGGCATATATAAACCATGAGGATTGAGTCGTGACTTAGCTTTTTGACATGTAGTACAGCGAGCTACAAAACGCCAACATCCCGCCTTAACTTTGGCCAAAAGAAATGTGTAGCAAGTATATCCTCCGCCTTCTTCACGCCAAAGTGTCCCATTAATCCTCCTCCATGCGCCTCCTGCAACAACAAAAGACTAACAGAGCTAGCAGGAATGCATAGCTTGTTAGCACGGAACACAAAACCATCATTAATAACGAACTTGTTCCATGTTCTTCCTCTTTACAATTCTGCATTACATCTTTAAAATCAGCATCATGCACATATTGATCTTTGATGGTCTCCAAACTAAATATTTTGAAGTCAAGTTGTGAAAGCATAGTATAGCGACGAGACAAAGCATCAAGAATAACATTTTCTTTACCCTTCTTGTGTTTAATGACATAAGGGAAAGTCTCAATGAATTCAACCCATTTAGCATGTCTACGATTCAGTTTAGCTTGACTTTTAATATGTTTCAAAGATTCATGATCAGAATGTATAACAAATTCTTTGGGCCATAAATAATGTTGCCATGTCTCTAAAGTCCTAACAAGAGCATATAATTCTTTGTCATAAGTAGAATAGTTCAGACTAGGCCCACTCAATTTTTCGTAAAAGTATGCAACAGGTTTGCCATCTTGTAATAACACACCTCCTAATCCAATTCCACTAGCATCACATTCAAGCTCAAAAGTCTTATTAAAGTCGGAAGTTGGAGTAAAGG
The DNA here is from genome assembly GCA_021605205.1 of Aegilops longissima. Classification (NCBI taxonomy): domain Eukaryota; kingdom Viridiplantae; phylum Streptophyta; class Magnoliopsida; order Poales; family Poaceae; genus Aegilops; species Aegilops longissima. Next base: position 235,009,757 of record CM038680.1, read on the forward strand.
AGCATGTGTCAACTTATCTTTCAATACCGTGAAGGCTTCTTCCTGTATGGTACCCCAAACAAAAGGCACATCCTTCTTTGTAAGCTCATTGAGAGGTGCAGCAATGGTGCTAAAGTCTCTCACAAAACGCCTATAGAAACCAGCGAGTCCAAGAAAACTCCTCACTTGTGTGGCCGCTTTGGGCTGCGGCCAACTCTCAATAGCTTCAATCTTGGCTTTATCAACTTCAATTCCTCGTGGAGTAACAACATAGCCAAGAAAAGATACTCGGTCGGTGCAAAAGGTGCACTTCCCAAGGTTACCAAACAAACGTGCATCACGAGAGCATTAAAAACAGCACGAAATGTTCCAAATGTTCTTCCAAAGATTTGCTATAAATCAGTATATCATCAAAGTAAACTACCACAAATCGTCCAATGAAAGCACGTAAAACTTCGCTCATTAATCTCATGAAAGTACTAGGTGCATTAGTTAACCCAAAAGGCATGACTAAGCACTCATATAATCCAAACTTAGTTTTAAATGCTGTTTTCCATTCATCTCCCAATTTCATACGAATTTGATGGTATCCACTACGCAAATCAACTTTGGAGAATATTGTAGAGCCACTCAATTCATCAAGCATATCATCTAGCCTAGGAATAGGATGACGATAACTAATAGTAATATTATTAATGCCTCTACAATCAACACACATACGCCGACGCACCATCCTTTTTAGGCACTAGTATAATAGGAACAAGACAAGGACTAAGAGATTCTCGATATAACCTTTGTCGAGCAGTTCCTGTACTTGACGATAATCTCCTTCGCCTCCTCCGGATTGGTACGGTATGGTGCACGGTTGGTAGCGATGCACCGGGAATTAAGTCAATTTGATGCTCAATCCTCGAATAGGTGGTAATCCCGGTGGCACGCCTTGTGGGAAGACGTCGTGAACTCCCCGCAAAATGTTAGTGACAGCAGGGGCAAAGAGGAAGGCACGCCCTCGAATGAAAATAATGCCTCTTTGCACACAAAAGCATAGCAAACAGATTTGCTAGAATCTAGCTCATCAATATCAGATTTGGTGGCAAATAAACATGCACTTTTCAGTTTAATTTCAGAAGCAACATTAGATGGTTTATTATTAGGCTTCATTTGTTGCTCAAATTCTTTTGCCACAATCTGATTTTCACTCCTATTTTTCTCCTGTTTTGCTTTATTAGCTCTATTAATATCATCTTTCAAAATGGAATCAGGAGTCATAGGAAGCAAAGTAATATTTTTATCCTTGTGAACAAGAGTATACTGATTGTTTCTACCATGGTGTACAGAATTTTTATCAAATTGCCATGGTCTACCAAGTAATAAGGAACATGGCCTCTTCGAATCTATTAAGCACATCTTCCACCTGCCCACTCATCATTTGTTGAAAATTATCATGTAGCGCTTTGTTTGTCATGTTTTCCCAATCAGTCTCGTCGGCTTGTGATCCTGCCATGGTTAGCAGCAATAGAAACACACAAGAATATGATTCGACAGACTACTAGGAAGTGGTGGTGGTGGTGTGGTGGACAGTCACAAATCCGTGAATCAAATCTCAAATTCTTACCAGTTCTTACCCAGCAGCAGGCGGTGATCGGCAACCGATGTAGTCAAAACTCTCAAATCTTGGATAGAGCGATTACCAGGGAGAGTCAAACGCACGATGTAGATGTATGTAGAGCTGGGAAGGCTTATAATATGGTAGCAAAAAGGGTCAGCAATAATCAATTCAGAGATGCAAAGTTGAATAAACGCTCAACGACGGTACTGTGCTGGTCCTAGGCTAGACCGTGCTAGAGACGCGAGCCTAGAACACTAACAAAATCACGGCGCTGCACGGAAACAACGGAAAAGCACACTCTGGAATATTTTTTTCGCTCTTTTTTTTTTTTTGCGCTGCTTTTTATTTTTTTTGCGCTGCTTTTTTTTTTGCGAAAAATCACTATAATGGCGAGTGTCTCAAAACTCTTCCAAGGTCAAACTGACAGGATGGTCACGAAATTTTTTCGACCAAAAAAAAAATTTTTTTTTCGACTGCCCGGACCCAAAAACTGAAAACGGGTCAAAAAAAACTTTCTATAATGGCGATCGTCTCAATACGCTTAGAAACACCTAAAATAGGATAGCCGAAAATTTTTTCGACAAGTGCGTTTTGGAAAATTTTGGGCCTAAACGAGGGTGGTTTCGGACTCTTTTTTTTCCAAACCTACGCAGCAAGGAAACACGAATCGAATTTAGATGGATCTCGAAAACAAACCTAATATGAGAAGAACTCGGATTGGTGGTGGATATGTGGTGGTGGTATATGACAGCGGTGGTGGTATATGGTAGCGGTGGTGGTATATGGATACGGATTGGTGGTGGTATATGGATACGGATTGGTGGTGGTATATGGATACGGATTCAGAGCGGTGGCGGATAAGCAATGGTGGTAGATGGCAAGGCGATGATGATGGTGCGGCAGCGGCGTGACAACTTATGACCGTAACTCAAACTCTAAAAGACTAGACTCTAAGACCAGCAACTTGACACGACGATGCAACCGCAAATTCAACAAAGCAAAAACCCTAAAAGATTATGCAAAGGCTCGATTGGTTCGGATATGATGAACTAACCCTAATTTTTTTTGTGGCTTTTTCGTGGACAATAGGTATGAAGAATAGACTCGACCTAAACTACGAAAACTGTAAAATCTCACCGAGCAACCCGGAAATCAGATACCACTTGATAGAGGCAAAGGTGTCCCGATGTTTCGATGAGATGGTGGCTATCGTTTCGTGGGAGTCGACCTTGACGATCCGACTATTTAACGTCGAGACGTCGTCGCGCCTTAGCAATCGCTAAACCAACTTCCGAGGGTTATTGACCACGCCGAGCACGATCAACGACCACGAGGGCCTGTTTCCTGCGAGCAAACGAAGAACAAGCAAGAAACTAAGATTGCAATCTGGATATTGCGAATATAAGAGGAAAGCTTTATTAATGAAGGTGGGGTTACTGTGGACGCCTTGGTCCAGTCGTTGAACACAAACGGCACGCCAAGTTGCTGCTATGGCGAACTTTTAATCTAAACAAAACCCAAGGTCTAAACGGTGCCCTAAGGGCTGTATATATGGAGGAAGAGGGGAATTTCGTGGCCCTTGGTGGAGGGGTCCAAATCAACCCTAACTCTTGTTTCCCCACATACGGACTCTAAAACAGCCTATACTTAAGTATTTCGAAATTACATGGGCCTGGCCCAATAATAAGGTGACGCAGCACCTAGAATAGCCTATGGACGAATATTATGAAGTGGCATCTTGTATATTTCGTCCAAGGCCTTATGCACTCATTAGGGTGGCTTCAAAGTCCTGGAATCATCACTTGTAACTCCGTTCTTGTTCCCCTTGCGCATGCCAACATCTCCATGCTTGAACTTGCTCCAAGGTTCATCTTTCTTGTCCATGGTAGGCCCTTCATTTGTAAGCAACACAAATGTATCCAATTTAGGCAGCATCATATTCTCATGAACATTAGAATCGTTACCAAGAAACGAAAGTACCTGATAATTCAATTGGCGTGCGCGGGCTCTAGTAATTGGTCCAGTATGTATAGCAGCAGGGGCTGTGGGTGTAACAATGGTATTGATGTCCTCATCAAAATCCATGCTAATGTCTTCCCAAGGTTGATAAGGAACAGGAAGAGGCATGTAAAGACCATGAGATTGAGCTTTAGACTTAGCTTTGCGACATGTAGAGCATCGGTTGGTGAAGCGTGAGACGTCGGGGAACATCTTGGGCCAAAAGTAGTTCTTGGAGAGCGTGGTGAATGTCTTGTCGCGTCCAAAGTGTCCCATGAGTCCGCCTCCATGAGCCTCTTGCAAAAGGAGCAAACGAAGAGAAGACTCGGGAACGCATAGTTTGTTAGCTCTCATAAGATAAGCATCCTTGATGTAATATTGTTCCCAAGAAGTATGTGTCAAACACTTAGCATAAGGAATAGCAAAAGATGGGTCGTTAGCATACAATTCTTTTATGTGCTCAAAGCCAATAACATTCAACTCAAGTTTAGTGACAAGCGTGCATATGCGTGAAAGTGCATCGACAACTACATTTTCTTTACCCTTAATGTACTTGTTTACATAAGGAAAAGATTCAATAAACTCACTCCATTTGGCATGACGCTTGTTCAACTTAGTTTGAACTTTTTGGTACTTAAGCGTTTCATGATCGGTATGGATGACAAACTCATGCGGTCTAAGGTAATGTTCCCAAACATGTAGCACACGCACTAAGGCATACAATTCTTTGTCATAGATGGGATAGTTAAGTTGAGCACCGGAGAGTTTTTCACTAAAATAAGCAATGGCTCGTTTTTCTTGCATCAAAACTCCGCCAATTCCGGTACCACTTGCATCACAATGGACCTCAAAATTTTTGTCAAAATTAGGCAAAGCAAGAATCAGAGCATGAGTAAGCAAATACTTGAGCTCATCAAAAGCGGTGGATTGCAAAGTTCCCCAAACAAAAGGAGTATTCTTCTTACTCAAAGCATGCAAAGGAGCGGCAATTGTGCTAAAATCTTTCACAAAGCGACGATAAAAACGCGCAAGACCAAAAAAGCTACGCACTTGTTGCAAATTGGTGGGTTGGGGCCATGTTTTAATTGCTTCAATTTTAGATTCATCAACATGGACACCCTTTGAGGATACTACAAAACCCAAGAAAACCACTTTGTCAACACCAAATGTGCATTTTTTCATGTTTGCATAAAGACTTTCCTTGCGAAGGGTTTGTAAAACAGCCCTAACATGATCAAGATGTTCTTTCATGGTTTTGCTAAACACAAGAATATCGTCGAAGTAAACCACAAGAAAGACTCCAATGTAAGGACGAAGCACATGATGCATAAGACGCACGAAAGTACCGGGAGCCTCCGATAGACCCATAGGCATCACTAACCACTCATATAAACCAAATTTGGTTTTGAAAGCAGTTTTCCATTCATCACCCTCTTGTATGCGGATTTGATAATAGCCACTTTTAAGATCAATTTTGGAGAAAAGTTGGCTCCACTAAGTTCATCGAGCATATCATCTAAGCGAGGAATGGGGTGCCTATAGCGAACGGTAATAGCATTTATAGGTCTACAATCGGAACACAAGCGGAAACTTCCATCGGGTTTAGGCACAAGTATAACGAGAACGGCACACGGGCTTAGGCTTTCACGTACATGACCGTTGTCGATGAGTTGTTGTACTTGCCATTGAATCTCCTTGGTTTCTTCGGGATTGACTCGGTATGGAGCTTTGTTTGGGAGAGGTGCTCCGGGGATGAGGTCGATTCGATGCTCAATGCCTCGAAGAAGAGGTAGACCCGGAGGTAGCTCATCGAGGAAAACATCTTGGAATTCCTGCAAAAGAGATTTAAACACTAAAGGTAGTTCATGAGAGGTGTTAGTTGTTGGCTCTCCATCCTTGCACACAAGGACAAAGTGCATCACACTAGATGGGTTCTCACACACTTCTCTCATCTCACTTTTGGTGGCAAATAGGATGAGGTTTTGATGCGGAGCATCCCACGTTCATCCCCATGTACACTCCGACTACTCTCCAAGCCCCAAGAGGACATATGAAGATACCTCGACCATACGCCATTGGGCACAAGGTGAACTCACTCCTCTTCGAACCGTCACTTTCCACATATGAGACATGGCTACTACCTCATGCATGGACCTTGCATACACTCAGGTACAACCGAGACGACCATGGAGGATCCAAGGACCAAGGCCAACCATGGAAGAGGAGAAGGAAGAAGAAGCAGGGACAAGCTTCTGGAAAGCCCGGATGATGCGGAGCATCCCACGTTCATCCCCATGTACACTCCCATTACTCTCCAAGCCCCAAGTGGACATATGACGTGATAGAGGCAAAGGTGTCCCGTCTTTCGATGAGATGTTGGTTTTCGCTTTGGAGGAAGTCGACTTTGACGATCCGACTACTTAACGTCGCGAGGACGCCGCGCTTAGCAATCGCTAAACCAACTCCGAGAGGTTATTGACCACGCCGAGCACGATCAACCTGACCACGAGGGTCTGCTTCCTGCGAGCAAACAAAGAACAAGCAAGAAACTGAGATTGCAATCTGGATATTGCGAATATAAGATGAAAGCTTTATTGATCAAGGTGGGGTTCGTGGACGCTTTGTCCGGTCGTTGAACACAAACGGCACGCCGAAGTTGCAGCTATGGCGAACTTTTAATCTAAACAAAGCCCAAGGTCTAAACGGTGCCCTAAGGGCTGTATATATGGAGAAAGAGGGGGAATTTCGTGGCCCTTGGTGGAGGGGTCCAAATCAACCCTAACTCTTGTTTCCCCACACATACGGACTCTAAAACAGCCTATACTTAAGTATTTCGAAATTACATGGGCCTGGCCCAATAATAAGGTGACGAGCACCTAGAATAGCCTATGGACGAATATTATGAAGTGGCATCTTGTATATTTCGTCCAAGGCCTTATGCACTCATTAGGGTGGCTTCAAAGTCCTGAATCATCACTTGTAACTCCGTTTGTTCTCCTTATGCATGCCAACATCTCCATGCTTGAACTTGCTCCAAGGTTCATCTTTCTTGTCCATGGTAGGCCCTTCATTTGTAAGCAAAACAAATGTATCCAATTTAGGCAGCATCATATTCTCATGAACATTGGAATCGTTACCAAGAAACGAAAGTACCGATAATTCAATTGGCGCATGCGAGCTCTAGTAATTGGTCCAAGATGTATAGCAGCAGGGGCTGTGGGTGTAACAATGGTATTGATGTCCTCATCATCCTCCCTTCTTGAAATGAAGTCGCCCTCGACGGAAGCTCATCTTCCTCACCCAAATAAGGCTTCAAATCTGCAATGTTAAAAGTGGACTAACCCCAAAATCTGCAGCAGCTCAAGTTTATATGCATTATCATTTATTTTCTCTAACACCTTAAATGGACCATCAAGACGTGGCATTAGCTTTGATTTGCGCAAATTAGGAAACCTATCCTCACGCAAATGTAACCAAACAAGATCTCCGGTGCAAAGACAACATGTTTTCTACCCTTATCTCCAAAGAAGTTTATATTTAGCATTCATACGCTCAATGTTTTCCTTAGTTAACTCATGCATTTTTAAAATCAATTCAGCACGTTCTTTAGCATCAAAATTAACCTTCTCCAAGATGGAAGAGGCAACAAATCAATAGGTGCACGAGGTAGGAAGCCATACACAATTTCAAAAGGGCACATCTTAGTAGTAGAATGCAATGAACGATTATAAGCAAATTCAATATGAGGCAAGCATTCTTCCCATATTTTCTTATTATTCTTCAAAACAGCCCTAAGCATAGTAGACAATGTTCTATTGACTACTTCAGTTTGTCCATCAGTTTGGGGGTGACAAGTAGTACTAAAAAGCAGTTTAGTCCCCAACTTAGCCCATAAACATCTCCAAAAGTGGCTAAGAAATTTAGTATCACGATCTGAAACAATAGTATTTGGCACACCATGCAAGCGAATAATTTCATGAAAGAACAAATCAGCAACATTAACAAAGATCATTGCTTTTATGACATGGTATAAAGTGTGCCATTTTCGAGAATCTATCCATGACAACAAATATGCTATCCTCCCTTCTTTGTTCGAGGTAAACCTAAAACAAAGTCCATAGATATATCCTCCCAAGGAACACTAGGCACGTGCAAAGGCATATATAAACCATGAGGATTGAGTCGTGACTTAGCTTTTTGACATGTAGCGCAGCGAGCTACAAAACGCTCAACATCCGTCCTTATCTTTGGCCAAAAGAAATGTGTAGCAAGTATATCCTCCGTCTTCTTCACGCCAAAGTGTCCCATTAATCCTCCTCCATGCGCCTCCTGCAACAACAAAAGACTAACAGAGCTAGCAGGAATGCATAGCTTGTTAGCACGAACACAAAACCATCATTAATAACGAACTTGTTCCATGTTCTTCCCTCTTTACAATTCTGCATTACATCTTTAAAATAAGCATCATGCACATATTGATCTTTGATGGTCTCCAAACCAAATATTTTGAAGTCAAGTTGTGAAAGCATAGTATATCGACGAGACAAAGCATCAAGAATAACATTTTCTTTACCCTTCTTGTGTTTAATGACATAAGGGAAAGTCTCAATGAATTCAACCCATTTAGCATGTCTACGATTCAGTTTAGCTTGACTTTTAATATGTTTCAAAGATTCATGATCGAATGTATAACAAATTCTTTGGGCCATAAATAATGTTGCCATGTCTCTAAAGTCCTAACAAGAGCATATAATTCTTTGTCATAAGTAGAATAGTTCAGACTAGGCCCACTCAATTTTTCGAAAAAGTATGCAACAGGTTTGCCATCTTGTAATAACACACCTCCTAATCCAATTCCACTAGCATCACATTCAAGCTCAAAAGTCTTATTAAAGTCGAAGTTGGAGTAAAGGAGCATGTGTCAACTTATCTTTCAATACCGTGAAGGCTTCTTCCATGCGGTACCCCAAACAAAAGGCACATCCTTCTTTGTAAGCTCATTGAGAGGTGCAACAATGGTGCTAAAGTCTCTCACAAACGCCTATAGAAACCAGCGAGTCCAAGAAAACTCCTCACTTGTGTGACCGCTTTGGGCTGCGCCAACTCTCAATAGCTTCAATCTTGGCTTTATCAACTTCAATTCCTGTGGAGTAACAACATAGCCAAGAAAAGATACTCGATCGGTGCAAAAGGTGCACTTCCCAAGGTTACCAAACAAACGTGCATCACGAGAGCATTAAAAACAGCACGTAAATGTTCCAAATGTTCTTCCAAAGATTTGCTATAAATCAGTATATCATCAAAGTAAACTACCACAAATCGTCCAATGAAAGCACGAAACTTCGCTCATTAATCTCATGAAAGTACTAGGTGCATTAGTTAACCCAAAAGGCATGACTAACCACTCATATAATCCAAACTTAGTTTTAAATGCTGTTTTCCATTCATCTCCCAATTTCATACGAATTTGATGGTATCCACTACGCAAATCAACTTTGGAGAATATTGTAGAGCCACTTAATTCATCAAGCATATCATCTAGCCTAGGAATAGGATGACGATAACGAATAGTAATATTATTAATGCCTCTACAATCAACACACATACGCCGACGCACCATCCTTTTTAGGCACTAGTATAATAGGAACAGCACAAGGACTAAGAGATTCGCGATATAACCTTTGTCGAGCAGCTCCTGTACTTGACGATAATCTCCTTCGCCTCCTCTGGATTGGTACGGTATGGTGCACGGTTGGTAGCGATGCACCGGAATTAAGTCAATTTGATGCTCAATCCTCGAATAGGTGGTAATCCGGTGGCACGCCTTGTGGGAAGACGTCGTGAACTCCCCGCAAAATGTTAGTGACAGCAGGGGCAAAGAGGAAGGCACGCCTCGAATGAAAATAATGCCTCTTTGCACACAAAAGCATAGCAAACAGATTTGCTAGAATCTAGCTCATCAATATCAGATTTGGTGGCAAATAAACATGCACTTTTCAGTTTAATTTCGAAGCAACATTAGATGGTTTATTATTAGGCTTCATTTGTTGCTCAAATTCTTTTGCCACAATCTGATTTTCACTCTTATTTTCTCCTGTTTTGCTTTATTAGCTCTATTAATATCATCTTTCAAAATGGAATCAGAGTCATAGGAAGCAAAGTAATATTTTTATCCTTATGAACAAGAGTATACTGATTGTTTCTACCATGGTGTACAGAATTTTATCAAATTGCCATGGTCTACCAAGTAATAAGGAACATGCTTGCATAGGTACCACATCACAATCAACATAATCAGCATATGTAGAGATACTAAAATGCACACTAACAATGCGTGTTACCTTTACCTTGCCGCTGTTGTTGAACCATTGGATGTAGTAAGGATGTGGATGTGGTCTTGTGGTGAGAGAAAGCTTCTCCACCATATCCATGCTAGCCAAGTTGTTGCAGCTCCTCCATCTATGATGACGCTTGAATAGAACGCTCCTTCACAACTCCCTTTGTATGGAACAAGTTATGCCTCTGATTTTGCTCAGCTTGTGTAACTCTGCACACTCAAAACACGTTGAGCAACTAAACATTCATACTGTCAAAGATCTTCAGAGACATGTATTGCGCCTCAAGATCGAATCATCTCCACCGTGTTCTTCATGTGTAATAAGAGCCAAAGTCTCTTCATCATAGTCACTAGCGGACTCATACCCACCATCCTCGGTAGCAATCATCACACGCTGAGATTGGCATTCTCTCAAGAAAATGTCCTCTTCCCTTACAACGACGACAAATAATATCACTTGTGTGCCCTGTTGACGCCATGGAAGAAGAAGAGCTCTGTAGGCCCAGCAGGTGTGCTCTTGGCGATAGTGGTGGTTGTGCCTGCTTTCTTGTATCACGGTTGGAGGTGGCAGCAGACGGAGGTGCGGTGTAGTAGAACGTGTGGAAGTAGATGATGCACGTGGTGTCCATGATGAAGGTCGACCTGCGAAAAAGTTAGTCCGCGCCAACGCTCACGATCCTGCACTTCACGCTCAGCTTTACAAGCAAGATGGAATAATCAAGTGATATTATTATAATCCTTGTAGTCTAGAATGGTCTGAATCTCTAATTAATCCACCCGTAAAACGTGCAAGCATAGCTTCATTCTCCTCAACAATACCACATCTAATCAAGCCAGTTTGTAATTCCTAATAATATTCTTCACCGAATTTCTTCCTTGTCTTAAGCGCTGCAATTTTGAAGTAATTCACGCTGATAATATGGTGGAACCCAACGAGTACGCATAGCAGTTTTCAAAGCAGCCCAAGTAGCTGGAACATGATATAATCTACAATGTTCGACCACCAAACACATGCAAAGCTAGTGAAAGCACAAACAGCAGCAGAACACGTCTCTCCTCGGGATATTGTAAACATGTAAATCGTTGTTCAGTTTCTAACTCCCAAGTAAGATATATATCAGAACATATCTACCTTCAAATGGTGGAATATTCAATTTCAGTTTAGGAGATGGTCATGATCTCGCACTGAAGGGGAGCCCTAACATTGCCATTATTTGCATGTGGACGACCGGTGGTTGTGGTGCTGGTGGTTGCACGTAGTTCGATGTTGATCAACCTCATCCTCGTAATCTCTCACATAATCATCCTCCCCACCGCAGCAGCAGGAGCCACGTATATCAACAGCAGAGCACCAAGAGCTTGGCCAGTGCGAAGTGGGACACGGAAGCTCGGCGGAGGGCTGTTTCGTGATGTGGAGGTAGTCCTTGTTGTTGTAGTAGAGGTGCGTTAGGTGCAGCCGGTGGTGGTGGTGGTAGACGCAGCGAGCAATTCATTAAACTTGTTATCGAGCTTTGTTTGAACGCCTTCTCAATGCCATCTATCTTCTCCATGGCCTCTTCAAATCTATTTAGCACATCTTCCACCTGCCCACTCATCATTTGTTGAAACTTATCATGTAGCGCTTTGTTTGTCATGTTCTCCCAATCACCACGCCGGCTTGTGATCCTGCCATGGTTAGCAGCAATAGAAACACACAAGAATATGATTCACAGACTACTAGGAAGTGGTGGTGGTGGTGTGGTGGACGATCACAAATCCGTCAAGCAAATCTCAAATTCTTACCAGTTCTTACCCAGCAAGAAGAAAGTGATCGGCAACCGATGTAGTCAAAACTCTCAAAGCTTGGATAGAGCGATTACTGTGGAGAGTCAAACGCACGATGTAGATGTATGAGGAGCTGGGAAGGCTTATAATATGGTAGCAAAAGGGTCAGCAATAATCAATTCAGAGATGCAAAGTTGAATAAACGCTTAACGACGGATCTTGTCTGGTCCTAGGCTAGACCGTGCTAGACGCGAGCCTAGAACACTAACAAAATCACGGCGCTGCACGGAAACAACGGAAAAGCACACTGAATTTTTTTTCGCTCTTTTTTTTTTGCGCTGCTTTTTTTTTTTTGCGAAAAATCACTATAATGGCGAGTGTCTCAAAACTCTTCCTGTGTCAAACCGACAGATGGGCACGAAATTTTTCGACCAAAAATATTTTTTTTTGATCGCTGGACCCAAAAACTGAAACGGGTCAAAAAACTTTCTATAACGGCGACTGTCTCAATCCACTTAGAAACACCTAAAAATAGGATAGCCAGAAATTTTTTTGACAAGTACGTTTTTTTTTCCGAAACCTACTCCGGCAAGGAAACACGAATCGGAAACTAGATGGATCTCGAAAACAAACCTAATATGAGAAGAACTCAGATTGGTGGTGGATATATGGTGGTGGTATATGACAGCGGTGGTGGTATATGGTAGCGGTGGTGGTATATGGATACGGATTGGTGGTGGTATATGGATACGGATTCAGAGCGGTGGCGGATAAGCAATGGTGGTAGATGGCAAGGCGATGATGATGGTGCGGCAGCGGCGTGACAACTTATGACCAGAACTCGAAACTCTAAAAGACTAGACTCTAAGACCAGCAACTTGACACGACGATGCAACCGCAAATTCAACAAAGCAAAAACCCTAAAAAGATTATGCAAAGGCTCAGATTGGTTCGGATATGATGAACTAACCCTAATTTTTTTGTGGCTTTTTCGTGGACAATAGGTATGAAGAACAGACTCGATCTAAACTACGAAAAACTGGAAAATCTCACCGAGCAACCTGGAAATCTGATACCACTTGATAGAGGCAAAGGTGTCCCGTCTTTCGATGAGATGTTGGTTTTCGCTTTGGAGGAAGTCGACTTTGACGATCCGACTACTGAACGTCTTGAGGACGTCGCGCCTTAGCAATCGCTAAACCAACTCCGAGAGGTTATTGACCACGCCGAGCACGATCAACGACCACGAGGGTCTGCTTCCTGCGAGCAAACGAAGAACAAGCAAGAAACTGAGATTGCAATCCGGATATTGCGAATATAAGATGAAAGCTTTATTGATCAAGGTGGGGTTCTGTGGCGCCTTTGTCCAGTCGTTGAACACAAACGGCACGCGGGTTGCAGCTATGGCGAACTTTTAATCTAAACAAAACCCAAGGTCTAAACGGTGCCCTAAGGGCTGTATATATGGAGAAAGAGGGGGAATTTCGTGGCCCTTGGTGGAGGGGTCCAAATCAACCCTAACTCTTGTTTCCCCACATACGGACTCTAAAAACAGCCTATACTTAAGTATTTCGAAATTACATGGGCCTGGCCCAATAATAAGGTGACGCAGCACCTAGAATAGCCTATGGACGAATATTATGAAGTGGCATCTTGTATATTTCGTCCAAGGCCTTATGCACTCATTAGGGTGGCTTCAAAGTCCTGGAATCATCACTTGTAACTCCGTTTTGTTCTCCTTGCGCATGCCAACATCTCCATGCTTGAACTTGCTCCAAGGTTCATCTTTCTTGTCCATGGTAGGCCCTTCATTTGTAAGCAAAACAAATGTATCCAATTTAGGCAGCATCATATTCTCATGAACATTGGAATCGTTACCAAGAAACGAAAGTACCTGATAATTCAATTGGCGTGCGCGAGCTCTAGTAATTGGTCCAGTATGTATAGCAGCAGGGGCTGTGGGTGTAACAATGGTATTGATGTCCTCATCATGACGAGACCTCGAACAAACGCCATTGGACACAAGGTGAACTCGCTCCTCTCTGAATCGTCACTTTCCACATGTGAGACATGGCTACTACCTCAAACGTGTGTGCTATGCATGTCCAGGAACCAAGAGGAAGGCAATGGAACAGCTACGAGCATTGGACAAGACGGCGAGGACACCAAGTACAAGGACCAAGAGAAGTAGATGCCCGAAGCTACAGCGGCCGGACGTCCGACGACTCCCAGGCTCCGGACGACCGGGCCCCTCCGGACGACCGTGCCAGCGACCACCGAACCGAATCTGCGTACATCCGAAGAACTCCGGACGTCCGGGACCCCGCGAGCCTCCGGACGACTGGCCCCTCCGGACGTCCGACCGAAGCGCACCCGAGCCGAATCTACGGAAATAGCACCAGACGTCCGGACATTCCCGAGCCTCCGGACGACCGGAACCCTCCGGACGTCCGACGCCTGTCTGCGCACAGTGTGTTGGGCCGCAGCCCATGTACCCCTTCACTTACCCCTTCGTGGCCCTAGACTATATATACTCCTCCACCTCCTCCTAGTTAGGGTTTGCGTTGATTTAGCTCATTGTTAGATAGAGCTTCGCTCATCCATATCGGATCTACTCTACGAGAGAGACCGTGGCCCCTCTTCGGAGAAGATCCACCTTGGATTCAAGACCTCCTTTGCGGAGAAGACCATCATCAAGACCTCCTCACGGAGAAGAACGGCTACCGTTTGTATCGTCCTTTGTTGACTTTGGATCATGTATCTCCCTTTGTGTTCATCGATCTAGCACATGTGTGATTGATCTTGTTGGTTTAAGTGATTCTCTTGTGTTTTCCCCGTGATTTCCCTCGTGCTCGTCCGCTCGTTCTTCGTGTTCCTCGTAGGGATACTCTCCAAACGTGAAAGATCGTCCACATAGGGTTCCGCCCTACATCATCTTGGATCAGAGCAAGGTTGATCACGAATTTGGAGCCCTACCCCTTGTTTTCTAGCTTGATTTTGTTGTGTTCTTCCCCAATTTCAAAAATTCCCCACCAAAAATAGCCCCAAATTTTTTTGTGATTTGTTAGTTTGATGATGTTTTGTTGATTTTGATCCATGGATTTGCTTGGTTTCGAGTGGATCTAACATTTCCCCAAGTTTCCCCGTCTTTCATCCACGAAATCTCCTCAATTTTGACCCCAAAATCCCAAAATTCCGCCCAAAATCGCGTCCCGAAACTCGCATCTCGCGTTGACCCCGACCCCACCGGACGACCGGCGTTTTACGGACGTCTGGAGCCCCAGGAACGACCGGACGTCCGACCTTTTCCGGACGACCGGAACCCTTAACCAGAGTTGAATTTATGGATTTTCGAATTTCCCGGACGTCCGACGTCCCGGACATCCGACCTTTACGGACGTCCGTAACCTGTAGTTTCAGACTTCGGCTGATTTTTGTTTTCTCCATAACTAATTCATCCGAACTCCGATTTTGACGTTCTTTAGCTCGTTGTAAAGCTATTGACATCCCCCTTCCAACAAAAATACCACCAACATCATTTGGCTCTATCAAATGTTGTGAAATTTGGCAAGTTTGCCTAGGGCTTCCACCACATCATCCGCTACTCCACCACCGACTTCCGCAACCTAACCAATTTAGTTTCCCATGGTTGTTTGAGTTGTGATTCGAGTCTCCTAAGGTGTTTCGGATACTTAGGGATGGTTGCTTCTTCATCAACCACCACCGCCACTTCCGCGTAGGCTTACCCACCATACACTTCCACCTCAACTTAACCCAATAGTTGTTTGAGCTTGTTTGAGTTGTGGCTTGTGTCTCCTAAGGTGTTTCGGCTACTTAGGGACGGCAACTTCCAACCCCGACACCGTGTATAGTCCACCACCTTACACCCCACTTCCGCATTGCGTACGGCAAAACCTCCATTGCATTTCCGCAATCCCATTGAGCTTCCACAACTACCACCGCATTCCGCTACCACCTTTTTACATTCGTCATTTGAGATTTTGAGTTCGCGGTTTTTTTCGTTTCCTAAGGTGTTTCGGCTACTTAGGGACGAGTCTCCATCATCTTGGTATCTACATCAAGAACACCGCCACTCATCATCTCAAAGGACGGTAACCTCGACGACACCGTTGTATATTCCCCTTGCAATTGCATTGTTAACCCCAAGCCAATTTTTGTGTCACTTGCCTATCGAGACTAGCCATTTGAGTATTGCCCGACAACGTTACTTGTGCACATTAGTGATCCACCATCCATTGCATACATACCATATCATATTGGTATCATATCATCCATTGTGTCACAATATCGTTCCCGCATATACACAATAGCTATCTTGGTTTGTGCATTGTGCAAAGTGGCGATACATAGAAAAAAACAAATAAATCTTTTAAGCAAAAGAGAGAAAGAGCAAAGAAGCTTGTAAGCAAGTGTCATAGCATCATAACCACATTGCACATAAGATTGTCATATCCGATCATCTTGGATCATCTTGAGAGAACACCGAGAACCATACATATATAGCATACTTGGGATACAAAGTTTATCCATTTTGCATCTTATAGGTTGTGCACAAGTGTCGTATCCGCCTATTGAGCAATCGTGCTAGCGTCTCTCTTGAGTTGTGCAACACGAGCGTTTTGGTGGATTCCACATTTTGAGCTCATTCCTTGGTTGCACGGCCCCATTTATCTATCCGTGTGTGCGTTTCCGTGTACCCTTCATTGCTATTGGTCTACTTGTTTCTCTTGCGAATTTGTGAATCTCTTTCAACATTATTGACTCTTGCTAACATTTTGCATTAAATTTTTGTGCCACTATCCTCACCGAGCTCCAACATAAGCCTTACTTGTGTAGGTGTGAGAACCGACAAGAATTGGTACCGATTGTGCTATTTCCTTGTTACAAATTTGAGTGATCATTGATCCATTTTCAACATCGGTCATGGTACATTTGGTCTAGTTCTTCTCTTTCTCCCACTCATATTTTCTCGAGTTTTGTGATGGATAGGCAAGGCATTTCATCTCCGGTCTTCGACAACGACGACGGCGTGAACAACTACATCACCAAAGCGTCAATCTTCGATCTACAACGACAAATGCAAGGCGCACAATCTACCTTGCAAGAGCGCATCGAGAACCTCTCCATCGACATTCATCTCTCTGAAGCAAGGAAAAGGGACTACATTGACAACAAGCTTTCCGCACAAAAGGAGGAGCAAGATGCAAGGATGGAGGATATTCGGGCCTTGATCAAGTCTTCTTCCCCTTCGTCATCCTCAAGGCGGCGACATTCAAGACACAAGTCTTTGGAGCGCCCAAGCGATGCAAGCGCAAGTTGTCCACGTCCACATCTCCATGGTGACCACCATCACGTACGTGATCAACATCGTCATGAAGGGCAAGTCACCTCCAAGCATCATGTGCACGACAAGGACGAACGACATCTACTACGAGCTCAAGTGCGACATCGACACCATCAACATGAAGATGCTCCACAAGCGCAAATGCACAAGTCCAAACAAGCCCTACTTCACGCCAAGTCCAAGCTTGAAGAGCATAAAAGAAGACCGCGAGACGACCACCACCAAGACGGTGCTACGGCTACATCAACCACTTCGGCATCTTCGCCAAGTGTTCTCAAGGCATCTTCGCCTTTGGACATACGGCATCTTCGCCTACTTCCCACGAGTACGCCTACTACGACTTCATCAAGTCCAAGGAGACCACCTACGAGCGAGGGCGACACTTCCATCTTTGGAAGCCCCTCAAGGAAGATGGTCGAGCATGGGGAACTCCCTTCGGTCATGGAGATGAGCTACGAGGTGCCACATCATATGGGCCTCCAACAACAAGACGGCAACAAGAAGGTCGAGCAAGGGCCATCCCCTTCGACCACGACGATAGGAGTTGAGTATGGAGACATTTGCACCTACACCTCTCCGACACCCACATATGTTGAGCTGCCCCATTTGTCATGTGAGAAGAGCCACCACCCCATGAGAGAGATGAATGACTCCACCATACGTGACATTGAGAGCATTTCCTATGAGAGGATGGGTGTGACCACCACTAGCCCCACACATGAGAGCATGCCACACATCCTATGTGAGGTTGAGCGCCATTTGAGTGACTCCACCAACCATATGAGTGAGAGCATCCAAGAGGGAGTGAGTGAGCCACAACACTTAGTAAGTGAGGTAGTTGACATGGCATGTGAGGCCACCATGATTTCTAACGACTTAACCTCTACTCCTAGTGTGTTTACTTCTTTGGTGCTAGGTCTCCTACATGACGACACGCCTATCCTCGAGGAGTCCATCCCTCCAATGGAGACGACGATGGTCATGGTGGACGATGATGCACCCCCCACATGGTTCCATCAAGATGAAGATGACAACGAGACGATCTTCAACACTTCACCTACAACACATGAGCGACGCTCCAAAGGTAACATAGGTGATGGTACTTCTCTTGTCCCACTAGTGGACTCTCTTGACATCGATTGCTCCCATGATGTTGACCCATCTATTACAATGCTTCATGCTAGTGAAACTTCTTCATGTCATGACTTACCTATTTATGATGAATATGATGATGAGCATGTCGAATTGCCTAGTTGTGATGCTATGCTCCATAGGATATCTTGTCAAAATTCTATTGGTCACTTCATGTTTGACAATCCATTGAACTTGTCATATGCAATGAGTGAGATCTCCCATATTACATCATTTCAATCTCAACATAGTAACTATGCATGCCCCATTAAAATCAATCCTATTTGCACTTATGGCATAGATGACGAGATGATGGTCATTGGCTTTTGCTTCTCTTGTGATGATATTGCCATGCTTCCTTTACATGATTTGCGCAATTCATCTACTATGTCATGCCATGATCACATTGTTCCAAATATGCATTGTTTTGGATGTTGTCAATATTCTCCATGTGATGTTTCCATTAATGCTCATGAGGAGACCCCCATAGTTTCCTCATGCATATTAGGAGATTTTGATTCATCCCATCCTTTGCATGATTTCCATGATTGCTTGCACCATATGCATTCCATGAATACCAATGCTCTAGATATTTCCCATGATGCATTACACAATTTGAGTCTCCATTATGCTATACATAACAACAAACCTATCATGATGGATGACATGTTTCTATATCACGCATCTCATTTATTTGAGCATTGGCTATTTTGTGCTAACCGACACATGCATGTGCGCATCATGATGGATGATGTGTACATATACCATGCACACACAATTTTTCCTTTGTCTTTGTCTTGTGTAGGTACTCATGTATACTCGTCAACTTCTCAATCCCATGAGTTGACGAAACGAGCTCTTGAGAGCAAGGATGACTTGGGATCCCGTGGACTTTCATTCCCACCATTCCTTTTGGGCAAGGACTACGCACATCTCTTTTACTTGTCTCTCACACGGCTATGGGCTATATACCATTTGTCCCCTTATGCTCATTTTCCCGTGTTCACTTTGCATGTTATCCTTGCTTCTATGCCTTTGCCATGCAATTGTGACCCTTGCTTGCATCTACCCATGACTCACCATTATGATACTCCTATGCGTATTTGCATGCTTGGTGGAGATCATTGTTGCTTTTGCCATGTTTATCATGTGCCTCATGCTATTGTTGATTCTTGTGTTGGGAGAGTTATGATGTTACATTGCTATTTACATAGGACTTCTTGCCAACACCATGAACCTACTTTCCTCATATCTTGCTTTCATGCTTGTGCTATGACATGTGAATTATTCACGCCCACTATTTGCACACATGACATGCTTGCCATGATTCCTTCTAGTACATTGCATCTTCGCACTGCTAGCTTGCTTGACTTGATCGCTATGATTGCTTGCTATGTTGCATCACCCATGTTCCACTATCACTTGCTTTCTTGGGTTGATGACATATATGTTCATGCCTCTCACATGATATATCTTGTTTATTGTCGCTTGCCTCCTATAGTTGCCTCTATGCTTAATGATCTTGTAGACTTGGACATATTACTTGTGATGCATGCTTCCTTACTTGAGCCTATTGTCTTTGGTTGTAGTTGCATCATATGCTTTCATACCATACCACACCTTGTTCTTTCTTATGATAAGAACGATGAAAACACTTGTTGGGTATCTCACCCCTCGAATGATAGGTCTTGCATTTGCACTAACCTCATTTGTTTTTCTGAGTGTTTGTCATGTTCTTTCATTTCGAAGGATTCACAAGGCGGTACCATAAAAAGACATTTTTGTTATGTGAAGGTGTACATGATGTGCAACACCAACATTTGCGAGAATCTCCTAAAGGTGAACTCCTTCCCTTTGAGCCATCTTCAAATATTCATATTGGATGGGCCATACTTTCATTGTTGTTTCCTTCTTCTTGTCTACATGATACATATATTGGACGGAGGACCAACATTGGAGATGGACCCTATGGACCTTCAAGTTGAAGAGTGCTCGGACTTAGTGGATTCACCATCGGACCACCACTTCTACCACGACATTGAGCTATGGTACAATACCACCCATGACAAATTTGCACCCTATGCATGGATTGACACACATTATGATTGTCTTGTTGCACCCTATGCATGGATTGACACACATTATGATTGTCTTGTTGCACCCTATGCATGGATTGACACACATTATGGTTGTCTTCGGGTGCGCTTTGTCACGAACAATCCTGCCTCACGGACTCATTCTTACATGATGGACACTTTGTGTGCGCTAACCATTGTATTCCCGAGTGTTGCTTGTGTTTGCTCCTTTTGCATGTGTATCACTCCGGCGACACCTTGGACTACTTGGAATGCGCCATGTCTTCAACTTCGTCCAACTACAAGTCCGAGTACGACAACCGTTTCGAAGGTGATGAGGATCACGATCCGAGGTCGGATCTTTCCCAAGGGGGAGATGATGCGAGCATCCCACGTTCATCCCCACGTACACTCCCATTACTCTCCAAGCCCCAAGTGGACATATGACACAAGGTGAACTCGCTCCTCTCCGAATCGTCACTTTCCACATGTGAGACATGGCTACTACCTCAAACGTGTGTGCTATGCATGTCCAGGAACCAAGAGGAAGGCAATGGAACAACTACGAGCATTGGACAAGACGGCGAGGACACCAAGTACAAGGACCAAGAGAAGAAGCTGCCTGGTTAGGCGGCGGACGTCCGACCAGACCGGACGTCTGACGACTCCTGTGCTCGGACGACCGGGCCCCTCCGGACGACCGTGCAGCGACCAGCGAATCAATCTGCGGACATCCGAAGAACTCCGGACGTCCGGGACCCATGAGCCTCCGGACGACCGCCCCTCCGGACGTCCGACCAAGCGCACTCCGAGCCGAATCTACGGATGTCCGAAGAGCACCGGACGTCCGGACCTTCCCGAGCCTCCGGACGACCGAACCTGCGGACGCTCGACGCTGTTGGGCGCAGCCCATGTACCCTTCACTTACCCCTTCGTGGCCCTAGATCATATACTCCTCCACCTCCTCCTAGTTAGGGTTAGCGTTGATTTAGCTCATTGTTAGATAGAGTCTCATCCATATCGGATCTACTCCACGAGAGAGACCGCGCCCTCTTCGGAGAAGATCCACCTTGGATTCAAGGCCTCCTTTGCGGAGAAGACCATCATCAAGACCTCCTCACGGAGAAGAACGCCTACCGTTTGTATCGTCCTTTGTTGACTTTGGATCATGTATCTCCCTTTGTGTTCATCGATCTAGCACATGTGTGATTGATCTTGTTGGTTTGAGTGATTCTCTTGTGTTTTCCCCGTGATTTCCCTCGTGCTCGTCCGCTCGTTCTTCGTGTTCCTCGTAGGGATCCTCTCCAAACGTGAAAGATCATCCAGATAGGGTTCCGCCCTACATCATCGGACCTTCCCGCCTGCCCGGAACTTCCGGCCCCCGGACCTTCCGGCCTGCCCGGAACCTCCGGCCCCCGGAGTCCAGACCAGCCCCGAGCGCGCCAACTCTCTGGATAGCCCGAACCCGGCGGAACCTGCCTTGAACTTCCGGAGCCCGAACTTCCGCCCCACCCGAACTTCCGCTTGTCTCACAAGACAGAGGTATCGGGCCGAGCCCATGTACCCCTTCGCCTCACTTACCCCCTTCGTGGGCTAGCACTATATATACTCCCCACCTCCTCCTAGTTAAGGTTAGCAATGGATTAGCTCATATTTTGTGTGAGAGCCTTGCTCATCCACTTGGTTACTTCTCCTCGGAGCTCACGACCTCTTCAGAGAAGATCCCCCAAGCGGATTCAAGACCCCTTCAAGGGAAGACAATCAAGACCTCCTCACGGAGAAGAATTGGTTACCTCTTGTATCGTCCTTTGTTGGATTTCGACCGTGTGATCTCTATGTGTTCTTGGAACTAGCGCATGTGTAATCGAATCTTGTTGGTTTGAGTGATTCTCTTGTGTTTTCCCCCGTGATTTCCCTCGTCCTCTTCTGCTCGTTCTTCGTGTTTCCCCGTAGGATCCACTCCAAACGTGAAAGATCTCCACATAGGGTTCCACCCTACATCATATGGTATCATGAGCCACGTTGATCACGTTTTTGGAGCCCCTACCCTTTCTTTTCTAGCTTGATTTTGTTGATTTGTCCTAAATTCGAAAATCCCCACCAAGAATAGCCCCAATTTTTTTTGTGATTTGTTGGTTTGGATGATGTTTTGTTGATTTTGATCCATGGATTCGTTGTGTTTCAAGTGGATCTAGCTTTCCCCCATCATTTTCCCCCTTTCCATCCACAAAATCTCCCCAATTTTGACCTTGGAAATCGAGTTTTTCCGCCCCCATTCTCAGATCTGGAATTTAGGGTTCGTCCCGGACGAAATTCCACGACTCCCAGAACTTCCGTCCTCCCCCGGAACTTCCATCCCCCGGAACTTCCGTCCTTGCCCCGGAACTTCCGGGCTAAACAGAAAGTTTACCCCAAAAATTCCCCTGACCCCCGCACTTTTTCCGCGACCCCCGGAACTTCCGGAGCCCAGAACTTCCGGAGCCCAGAACTTCCGGCCCTAACCCCGGAACTTCCGGCCTAACCCGAAACATTGCACGAGATTTCAGCATCAGCCTTCTTCATCGTTTTCATCATAACTTTCACATCCGAACTCCGATTTGAGTGTTCTTTGGCTCGTTTTGAAGCTATCGACGTGCCCGAGGACCTCGCCTTGGTTTCACCACCTTTTGACACCATCAATTTTTTGGTACTTTGTCATCTTTGCCTAGGGCTTCCACCATATCATCCGCATAACCACCATAGCCTTCCGCAACCTAACCCATTTTGATACCCATAGCATTTGAGGTTGTTTGAGTAGTGACTTGAGTCTCCTAAGCTGTTTAGGCTACTTAGGGACGGTTGCTTCTTCATCAACCACCACCATAACTTTCGCATAGGCTTGCACACCATACACTTCTGCTACCCCAACTTAACCCAATTTTGTTGTGTTGAGAGTTGTGTCTCCTAAGGTGTTTCGGCTACTTAGGGACGGCAACTTCAACTCCGACACCGTGTATAGCCCATCATACGCTTCCACCACCATAACCCGGTCAACTTCGGCTACTCGGGTTTCCACCAATACTTCTATTTTGCCAAGTGCAAACCACCACCGCATTCCCGCTACCACCATTTTGACATTTGACGTTTGAGATTTTGAGTTCGCGGTTTTTCCGTTTCCTAAGGTGTTTCGGCTACTTAGGGACGAGTCTCTATCATCTTGGTATCTACATCAAGAACACCGCCACTCATCATCGCCATTGACGGTAACCTCTATATCATCTTGTTATAGTGGTATCCCTCCATTGTATATTTCCCTTGCAATTGCATTGATAACCTCTAGCCCATTTTGCGTCACTTGCCTATCGAGACTAGCCATTTGAGTATTGTCGGCAACGTTATTTGTGCACATTAGTGATCATACTTCCATAGCATACATACCATATCATCGTGGTGCACATCTTGGTATCATATCGTGTGTCACAAGTTTGTTCCCGAATATACACAATTGCTATCTTGGTTTGTGCATTGTGCAAAAGTGGCCATACAAAAAAAAGAGAATAAGCTTTTAAGCAAAAAAAAGAAGCAAAGAAGCTTATAAGCAAGTGCCATAGCATCATACCACATTGCATATAAGATTGTCATATCCGATCAACTTGGATCATCTTGAGAGAAACATCGGGAACCATACATATATAGCATACTTGGGATACAAAGCTTATCCATTTTGCATCTTATAGGTTGTGCACAAGTGTCGTATCCGCCTATTGAGCAATTGTGCTAGCGTCTCTCTTGAGTTGTGCAACACGATCGTTTTGGTGGATTCCACATTTTGAGCTCATTCCTTGGTTGCACGGCCCCATTTATCTATTCGTGTGTGCGTTTCCGTGTGCCATTCATTGCTATTGGTCTACTTGTTTCACTTGCGAATTTGTGAATCTCTTTCAACATTATTGACTCTTGCTAACATTTTGCATCAAATTTTTGTGCCACTATCCTCACCGAACTCCACCATAAGCCTTATTTGTGTAGGTGTGAGAAACCGACAAGAACTGGTACCAATTGTGCTATTTCCTTGTTACACATTGAGTGATCATTGATCCATTTTCAACATCGGTCAAGGTACATTTGGTATAAGTTCTTCTCTTTCTCCCACTCATATTTGCTCGAGTCTTGTGATGGATAGGCAAGGCATTTCATCTCCGGTCTTCGACAACAAAGACGGCGTGAACAACTACATCACCAAAGCGTCCATCTTCGATCTACAACAACAAATGCAAGGCGCACATTCAAGACTGCGAGAGCGCATCGAGAACATCTCCATTGACATTCGTCACTCCGAAGCAAGGAAAAGGGACTACATGATAGAGGCAAAGGTGTCCCGTCTTTCGATGAGATGTGGTTTTCGCTTCGGAGGAAGTCGACTTTGACGATCCGACTACGAACTTGCGAGGATGTCGCGCCTTAGCAATCGCTAAACCAACTCCGAGAGGTTATTGACCACGCCGAGCACGATCAACGACCACGAGTGCTGCTTCCTGCGAGCAAGCGAAGAACAAGCAAGAAACTGAGATTGCAATCTGGTATTGCGAATATAAGAGGAAAGCTTTATTGATCAAGGTGGGGTTCTGTGGCGCCTTTGTGCGTCGTTGAACACAAACGGCATGCAGCCAAGTTGCAGCTATAGTGAACTTTTAATCTAAACAAAACCCAAGGTCTAAACGGTGCCCTAAGGGCTGTATATATGGAGGAAGAGGGGAATTTCGTGGCCCTTGGTGGAGGGGTTCAAATCAACCCTAACTCTTGTTTCCCACACGTCACGGACTCTAAAACAGCCTATACTTAAGTATTTCGAAATTACATGGGCCTGGCCCAATAATAAGGTGACGCAACACCTAGAATAGCCTATGGACGAATATTATGAAGTGGCATCTTGTATATTTCGTCCAAGGCCTCATGCACTCATTAGGGTGGCTTCAAAGTCCTGGAATCATCACTTGTAACTCCGTTTGTTCCCCTTATGCATGCCAACATCTCCATGCTTGAACTTGCTCCAAGATTCATCTTTCTTGTCCATGGTAGGCCCTTCATTTGTAAGCAAAACAAATGTATCCAATTTAGGTAGCATCATATTCTCATGAACATTGGAATTGTTACCAAGAAACGAAAGTACCTGATAATTCAATTGGCGTGCGCGAGCTCTAGTAATTGGTCCAGTATGTATAGCAGCAGGGGCTGTGGGTGTAACAATGGTATTGATGTCCTCATCACTACATCGACAAGAAGCTTTCCGCACATAAAGAGGAGCAAGATGCAAGGATGGAGGAGATTAGAGCCTTGATCAAGTCTTCTTTCCCTTCGTCATCTTCAAGGCGGCGACATTCAAGCCACAAGTCTTCGGAGCGCGAAAAGGATGCAAGCGCAACTCGTCCACGTCCACATCTTCGTGATGACCACCATCACAATCGTGATCACCATCATCATGAAGGGCAAGTCACCTCCAAGCATCATGTGCACGATTTACCATTTAACGACATCTACTACGAGCTCAAGCACGACAACGACATCATCATCATGAAGATGCTCCACAAGCGCAAGTGCACAAGTCCCAACAAGCCCTACTTCACGCCAAGTCCAAGCTTCATGAGCACAAGAGAAGACCGCGAGACAAGCACCACCACGAGAACACTACGGCTACTACACCAAACACTTCGGCATCTTCACCAAGTGTTCTCAAGGCATCTTCTCCTTTGGACGTATGGCATCTTCGCCTACTTCCCACGAGTACGCCTACAACGACTTCATCAAGTCCAAGGCGACCAACGACAAGCGAGGGCGATACTTCCATCTTTGGAAGCCCCTCAAGGAAGATGGCCGAGCATGGGAAACTCCCTTCGGTCATGGAGACGAGCTACGAGGTGCCACATCATATGGGCCTCCAACAACAAGACGGCGACAAGAAGGTTGAGCAAGGGCCATCCCCTTCGGCCACTGATGTGGAGCATCCCACGATCATCCCCATGGACCTACAACCGTCTCATCAAGAGCCAAGAGGACCCATGACACGAGCTAGAGCTAGAGCTCTCGAGAACGAGGTGACCTCTTTCCTTATTGATATCACATATGATCCACTCGAGACATGGCTACTACCTAAGTCCGATATGCTATGCGTGATTAGGTGTCAAGGGGAACCTCCCGAGGACGACGTGAAGATGGACAAGCCGCCAAGTACAAGGAGGAAGAAACACGACGAGAGGAACCGGAAGAATCTGCACAGCCCGACATCCGCCCCATGCTCCGGACATCCGCTCTTCCCGACACCCGGATATCCGCCCCGGCCCGGAAATCTGGCCCTCCATCACCAAATGCACTGAATGACCCAGACCAGCCCGACATCCGCCTCCCGCCGGACATCCGCCCGTCCAAGCCCTCGATATCCGCCGCCGCCCGAAATCCGGCTCCCACCACCCGGTTCTGCAGAATCAGCCGCTTAGCCCGGACATCCGGCTGAGAGCCCGACATCCGACGCCTCGAAGCCCGGACGTCTGCCCGACGCCTGACGTCCGCCTCCCTCGCTGCAAGAAGGCCTCGTGGCCTTGCCCTTGTACCCTTCGCCCGAGACTATATATACTTGATCCCTCCTCTTTCTAGGGTTAGCTTTGGATTAGCTCATGTTTAGGTGAGAGAGCCTTTGCTCATCCACTTGGCTACTTCTCCTCGGAGATCAGGACCTCACGGAGAGGATCCCCAAGCGGATTCAAGACCCCTTCTAGGGTGGACCCCATCAAGACCTCCTCTCGGAGAAGAACGGCTACTCGTGTATCCTTACCTTTGTTGTTCTTGAATCTTGTGCCACTCTATGTGATCGATAATCTAGCACTTGTGTGATTGGTTTCTTGTCGGTTGAGTGAATTCTCTCTCGTTTTCTCCGTGTTTCCCTCTTGTTCTTCCGCGTGCTCTTCGTGATTCCCCGTAGGATCCGCTCCAACGTGAAAGATCGCCCACGTAGGGTTCCGCCCTACATCATCTATGGTATCATGAGCCACGTTGATCACGTCTTGGAGCCTCTACCCCGTGTTTTCTAGCTTGATTTTGTTGTTTTTGTCCTAATTCCGAAAATTTCCCCACATAAATAGCCCCAAATTTTTTTTGTGATTTGTTAGTGTGATGAAATTTTGTTGGATTTGATCCATGGATTTCGTGTGTTGCAGGTAGATCTAGCTTTTCCCCATCTTTTCCCCAATTTCCATCCACAAATTCGCCCGAATTTTGACCGGTTTTGACCTCTCCCACGCGGTGTTCTTCGTGCCCGGACGTCCGACCCGAAACCCCGGACATCCGGCAGCCCGGACATCCGGCCCGATCTGCCCGGACATCCGGCGCCCCGGACATCCGGCTTCTGATGAGGACATCAATACCATTGTTACACCCACAGCCCCTACTGCTACATATACTGGACCAATTACTAGAGCTCGCGCACGCCAATTAAATTATCAGGTACTTTCGTTTCTTGGTAATGATTCTAATGTTCATGAGAATATGATGTCGCTTAAATTGGATACATTTGTTTTGCTTACAAATGAAGGCCCTAGCTTGGAGAAGGATGGACATTGAGCAAGAACAAGCATGGAGATAATGCCATGCGCAGGGGAACAAGAACGGAGTTACAAGTGATGATTTCAGGACTTTGAAGCCACCATAATGGGTGCATGAAGCCTTGGACGAAATATACAAGATGCTACTTCATAAATGTCGCCCCGAGGCTATTCTAGGTGCTGCGTCACCTTATTAGTGGGCCAGGCCCATGTAATTTCGAAATACTTAAGTATAGGCTGTTTTAGAGTCCGATGTGTGGGAAACAAGAGTTAGGGTTGATTTCGACCCTCCACCAAGGGCCACGAAATTCCCCCTCTTCCTCCATATATACAGCCCTTAGGGCACCGCTTAGACCTTGAGTTTTGTTTAGATTAAAAGTTCGCCATAGCTGCAACTTCGCTGCATTTCGCTTGTGTTCAACGACTGCATAAAGGCGCCACCAACCCCACCTTGATCAATAAAGCTTTCATCTTATATTCGCAATATCCAGATTGCAATCTCAGTTTCTTGCTTGTTCTTCGCTTGCTCGCAGGAAACAGGCCCTCATGGTCGTTGATCGTGTTCGCGTGGTCAATAACCCTCGGAAGTTGGTTTAGCGATTGCTAAGGCGCGACGTCTCGACGTCGTAGTCGGATCGCCAAGGTCGACTCCCACGAAACGATAGCCACCATCTCATCGAAACATCGGGACACCTTTGCCTCTATCAAGTGGTATCAGATTTTCAGGTTGCTCGGTGAGATTTTACAGTTTTTCATAGATTAGATCGAGTCTGTTTTTCATACCTAAAGTCCACGAAAAAGCCACAAAAAAAATTAGGGTTAGTTCATCATATCCGAACCAATCTGAGCCTTTGCATAATCTTTTTAGGGTTTTGCTTTGTTGAATTTGCGGGTACATCGTCGTGTCGAGTTGCTGGTCTTAGAGTCTAGTCTTTTAGAGTTTCGAGTTCTGGTCATAAGTTGTCACGCCGCCGCCGCACCATCATCATCGCCTTGCCATCTTCCACCATTGCCTATCCACCACCGCTCTGAATCCATATCCATATACCACCACCGCTACCATATACCACCACCGCTGCCATATACCGCCACCATATATCCACCACCAATCCGAGTTCTTCTCATATTAGGTTTGTTTTCGAGTTCCATCTAGTTTCCGATTCGTGTTTCCTTGCGTGTGTAGGTTTCGAAAAAAAAAGAGTCCGGAAACCACCCTCCGTTTAGGCCCAGAATTTTCCGAAAACGCACTTGTCGAAAATTTTTCTGGCTATCCTATTTTTAGGTGTTTCTAAGCGTATTGAGATAGTCGCCGTTATAGAAAGTTTTTTTTGACTCGTTTCCAGTTTTTGGGTCCGGGCAGTCGAAAAAAAAAAATTTTGGTCGAAAAAATTTCGTGGCCATCCTGTCAGTTTGACCTCGGAAGAGTTTTGAGACACTCGCCATTATAGTGATTTTTCGCAAAAAAAAAAAAAAGCAGCGCAAAAAAAAAGAAGCGCAAAAAAAAAAGCGAAAAAAAAATTATTCCAGAGTGTGCTTTTCCGTTGTTTCCGTGCAGCGCCGTGATT
The DNA here is from genome assembly GCA_021605205.1 of Aegilops longissima. Taxonomy (NCBI): domain Eukaryota; kingdom Viridiplantae; phylum Streptophyta; class Magnoliopsida; order Poales; family Poaceae; genus Aegilops; species Aegilops longissima. The sequence continues at coordinate 235,039,151 of CM038680.1, forward strand.
TTGTTAGTGTTCTAGGCTCGCGTCTCTAGCACGGTCTAGCCTAGGACCAAAGACAAGATCGTCGTTGAGCGCTTATTCAACTTTGCATCTCTGAATTGATTATTGCTGACCCTTTTTGCTACCATATTATAAGCCTTCCCAGCTCCACATACATCTACATCGTGCGCTTGACTCTCCCCGTAATCGCTCTATCCAAGCTTTGAGAGTTTTGACTACATCGGTTGCCGATCACCGCTTTCTTTGGGTAAGAACTGGTAAGAATTTGAGATTTGCTTGACGGATTTGTGATCGTCCACCACACCACCACCACCACTTCCTAGTAGTCTGTCAATCATATTCTTGTGTGTTTCTATTGCTTGCTAACCATGGCAGGATCACAAGCCGACGTGATCGATCGGGAGAACATGACAAACAAAGCGCTACATGATAAGTTTCAACAAATGATGAGTGGGCAGGTGGAAGATGTGCTAAATAGATTTGAAGAGGCCATGGAGAAGATAGATGGCATTGAGAAGGCGTTCGAAACAAAGCTCGATAACAAGTTTAATGAATTGCTCGCGCGTCTACCACCACCACCACCGGCGGCACCTAACGTGTTTTGAGTGTGCAGGTTACACAAGCTGAGCAAAATCAGAGGCATAACTTGTTCGATACAAAGGGAGTTGTGAAGGAACGTTCTATTCGCGTCATTATAGATGGAGGGAGCTGCAACAACTTGGCTAGCATGGATATGGTGGAGAAGCTTTCTCTCACCACAAGACCACATCCACATCCTTACTACATCCAATGGTTCAACAATAGCGGCAAGGTTAAGGTAACACGTCTGCGTTCGTGTGTATTTTAGTATCTCTACATATGCTGATTATGTTGATTGTGATGTGGTACCTATGCAAGCATGTTCCTAATTACTTGGTAGACCATGGCAATTTGATAAAATTCTGTACACCATGGTAGAAACAATCAGTATACTCTTGTTCACAAGGATAAAAATATTACTTTGCTTCCTATGACTCCTGATTCCATTTTAAAGATGATATTAATAGAGCTAATAAAGCAAAACAGGAGAAAATAGGAGTGAAAATCAGATTGTGGCAAAAGAATTTGAGCAACAAATGAAGCCTAATAATAAACCATCTAATGTTGCTTCTGAAATTAAACTGAAAAGTGCATGTTTATTTGCCACCAAATCTGATATTGATGAGCTAGATTCTAGCAAATCTGTTTGCTATGCTTTTGTGTGCAAAGAGGCATTATTTTCATTCGAGGACGTGCCTTCCTCTTTGCCCCTCGCTGTCACTAACATTTTGCAGAGTTCGCCGACGCCTTCCCACAAGACGTGCCACCGGATTACCACCTATTCGAGGGATTGAGCATCAAATTGACTTAATTCCCGTGCATCGCTACCCAACCGCGCACCATACCGCACCAATCCAGAGGAGACGAAGGAGATTATGCGTCAAGTACAGTGAGCTGCTCGACAAAGGTTATATACGCGAATCTCTTAGTCCTTGTGCTGTTCCTATTATACTAGTGCCTAAAAAGGATGGTACGTCATGCGTATGTGTGTTGATTGTAGAGGCATTAATAATATTACTATTCGTTATCGTCATCCTATTCCTAGGCTAGATGATATGCTTGATGAATTGAGTGGCTCTACAATATTCTCCAAAGTTGATTTATGTAGTGGATACCATCAAATTCGTATGAAATTGGGAGATGAATGGAAAACAGCATTTAAAACTAAGTTTGGATTATATGAGTGGTTAGTCATGCCTTTTGGGTTAACTAATGCACCTAGTACTTTCATGAGATTAATGAACGAAGTTTTACGTGCTTTCATTGGACGATTTGTGGTAGTTTACTTTGATGATATACTGATTTATAGCAAATCTTTGGAAGAACATTTGGAACATTTACGTGTTGTTTTTAATGCTCTACGTGATGCACGTTTGTTTGGTAACCTTGGGAAGTGCACCTTTTGCACCGACCGAGTATCTTTTCTTGGCTATGTTGTTACTCCACAGGGAATTGAAGTTGATAAAGCCAAGATTGAAGCTATTGAGAGTTGGCCGCAGCCCAAAACGGTCACACAAGTGAGGAGTTTCCTTGGACTCGCTGGTTTCTATAGGCGTTTTGTGAGAGACTTTAGCACCATTGCTGCACCTCTCAATGAGCTTACAAAGAAGGATGTGCCTTTTGTTTGGGGTACCGCACAGGAAGAAGCCTTCACGGTATTGAAAGATAAGTTGACACATGCTCCTTCACTCCAACTTCCTGACTTTAATAAGACTTTTGAGCTTGAATGTGATGCTAGTGGAATTGGATTAGGAGCTGTGTTATTACAAGATGGCAAACCTGTTGCATACTTTTCTGAAAAATTGAGTGGGCCTAGTCTGAACTATTCTACTTATGACAAAGAATTATATGCTCTTGTTCGGACTTTAGAGACATGGCAACATTATTTATGGCCCAAAGAATTTGTTATACATTCTGATCATGAATCTTTGAAACATATTAAAAGTCAAGCTAAACTGAATCGTAGACATGCTAAATGGGTTGAATTCATTGAGACTTTCCTTATGTCATTAAACACAAGAAGGGTAAAGAAAATGTTATTGTTGATGCTTTGTCTCGTCGCTATACTATGCTTTCACAACTTGACTTCAAAATATTTGGTTTGGAGACCATCAAAGATCAATATGTGCATGATGCTGATTTTAAAGATGTAATGCGGAATTGTAAAGAAGGAAGAACATGGAACAAGTTCGTTATTAATGATGGTTTTGTGTTCCGTGCTAACAAGCTATGCATTCCTGCTAGCTCTGTTAGTCTTTTGTTGTTGCAGGAGGCGCATGGAGGAGGATTAATGGGACACTTTGGCGCCAAGAAGACGGAGGATATACTTGCTACACATTTCTTTTGGCCAAAGATGAGACGGATGTTGAGCGTTTTGTTGCTCGCTGCACTACATGGCAAAAAGCTAAGTCACGACTCAATCCTCATGGTTTATATATGCCTTTGCTCGTGCCTAGTGTTCCTTGGGAGGATATATCTATGGACTTTGTTTTAGGTTTACCTCGAACAAAGGAGGGAGGATAGCATATTTGTTGTCGTGGATAGATTCTCGAAAATGGCACACTTTATACCATGTCATAAAAGCGATGATGTTTGTTAATGTTGCTGATTTGTTCTTTCGTGAAATTATTCGCTTGCATGGTGTGCCAAATACTATTGTTTCAGATCGTGATACTAAATTTCTTAGCCACTTTTGGAGATGTTTATGGGCTAAGTTGGGGACTAAACTGCTTTTAGTACTACTTGTCACCCCCAAACCGATGGATAAACTGAAGTAGTCAATAGAACATTGTCTACTATGCTTAGGGCTGTTTTGAAGAATAATAAGAAAATGTGGGAAGAATGCTTGCCTCATATTGAATTTGCTTATAATCGTTCATTGCATTCTACAACTAAGATGTGCCCTTTTGAAATTGTGTATGGCTTCCTACCTCGCGCACCTATTGATTTGTTGCCTCTTCCATCTTCGGAGAAGGTTAATTTTGATGCTAAAGAACGTGCTGAATTGATTTTAAAATGCATGAGATAACTAAGGAAAACATTGAGCGTATGAATGCTAAATATAAACTTGCTGGAGATAAGGGTAGAAAACATGTTGTCTTTGCACCGGAGATCTTGTTTGGTTACATTTATGTAAGGATAGGTTTCCTAATTTGCGCAAATCAAAGCTAATGCCACGTCTTGATGGTCCATTTAAGGTGTTAGAGAAAATAAATGATAATGCATATAAACTTGAGCTGCCCGCAGATTTTGGGGTTAGTCCCACTTTTAACATTGCAGATTTGAAGCCTTATTTGGGTGAGGAACATGAGCTTCCGTCGAGGACGACTTCATTTCAAGAAGGGAGGATGATGAGGACATCAATACCATTGTTACACCCACAGCCCCTCTCGCTACATATACCGGACCAATTACTAGAGCTCGCATTGCGCCAATTAAATTATCGTACTTTCGTTTCTTGGTAATGATTCTAATGTTCATGAGAATATGATGCTGCCTAAATTGGATACATTTGTTTTGCTTACAAATGAAGGCCCTAGCTTGGAGAAGGATGGACATTGAGCAAGAACAAGCATGGAGATAATGCCATGCAAGGGGAACAAGAACGGAGTTACAAGTGATGATTTCAGGACTTTGAAGCCACCATAATGGGTGCATGAAGCCTTGGACGAAATATACAAGATGCTACTTCATAAATGTCGTCCCGAGGCTATTCTAGGTGCTCGTCACCTTATTAGTGGGCCAGGCCCATGTAATTTCGAAATACTTAAGTATAGGCTGTTTTAGAGTCCGTATGTGTGGGAAACAAGAGTTAGGGTTGATTTGGACCCTCCACCAAGGGCCACGAAATTCCCCCTCTTCCTCCATATATACAGCCCTTAGGGCACCGTTTAGACCTTGGGTTTTGTTTAGATTAAAAGTTCGCCATAGCTGCAACTTCACAGCATTTCGCTTGTGTTCAACGACTGCACAAAGGCGTCAGAGAACCCCACCTTGATCAATAAAGCTTTCATCTTATATTCGCAATATCCAGATTGCAATCTCAGTTTCTTGCTTGTTCTTCGTTTGCTCGCAGGAAACAGGCCCTCGTGGTCAGGTTGATCGTGCTCCGGCGTGGTCAATAACCCTCGGAAGTTGGTTTAGCGATTGCTAAGGCGCGACGTCTCGCACGTTCGTAGTCGGATCGTCAAGGTCGACTCCCACAGAAACGATAGCCACCATCTCATAGAAACATCGGGACACCTTTGCCTCTATCAGCTTCTAGCCCGGATTTCCGGCTCCTGGTAGCATCCATCCCTTCCACCACCCCGATCACCGCCTAACCTTCGACAAATTTTGTCCCGTGCCCACATACACTTCCACTTACCTCCACCACTTCTGCATACCGCCACCATAGCCTTGCCCAAAACCAATTTCGACAATGTTGCCACATTTTGACTTGAGAATTTGAGTTGGGGTTTTCCGTATCCTTTTGTGTTTCGGCTATCTAGGTACGGTTCAACATCAACATCACCTCCGCTCATCTTCGCCAAGGACGGTAACATCGTCGACACCTTTATCATTACTTGCAATTGCATTGATAAACATCATAGCCCATCTTTTGCGTCGCTTACCTATCGAGACTAGCCATTGAGTATTGCCGGCAACGTGACTTGTGCACTTTAGTGATCATACTCCATAGCATACATACCATACCAAAGTGGTGCATATCTTAGCATCAACTTGTGTGTCACAAAGTTGTCATCGCATACACAATTGCTATCTTGGTTCGTGAAGTTTTGCATGAGAAAAGAGCTCAAAAGAGAAAGAGCCAATCAAGCTTTTAAGCAAAGAGAGAAAGATAAGCAAAGAGCTTATGAGCAAGAACCATAGCACCACAAAACATAAAGATTGTCATACTTGATCATCTTGGATCAACACATCGACACACCATACATATAGCATACTTGGGATAGAAGTCGTTGCATTTTTGCTTAGTAGGTTGTGCACAAGTTCGTATCCGCCTATTGTGCAATCGTGCTAGCGTCTCTCTAGTGTTGTGCAACAAGAGCATCTTGGTGAATTCCACATTTTGGCTCATCCTTGGTTGCATAACCCCATATTGTCTATTTTGCGTGTGTTTCCGTGTACCATATCTTGCTATTGGTCTACTTGTTGCATTTGCAAATTTGTGAATCATTTCCAACTTTATTGAGTCTCACTTACAATTGCATCAAATTTTGTGCCACCATCCTAACCGAGCTCCACCATAAGCTTTTATTTGTGTAGGTGTGAGAACCGACAAGAATCGGTACCAAGAGTGCTATTTCATTGTCCGCATTTGAGTGAACTTGATTCATTTTCAACATCGGTCAAAGGTACATTGGTATCGTTCTTTTCGTTCTACCACTCACATCTTGCTTGGAATGATGGATAGGCCACGTTCTTCTACCAACCCACTCTTCATCGAGCAAGATGACGACATGTCTTCATCGTCACCAAGAGCCACCTCTTTGGTGCACAACGAGCGTGCACCAAGAACAACAAGCAATGAGCGACCGCATCGACAACCTCGCCACCGACTTGCGACTCTCCGAGCAATGTACAAGAGACTACTTCAACAACAAGTTTGAGGCTCACAAGCAAGAGAATGATGCAAGAATGGACGAGATCCGCGCGTTGATGAGAACCCGGCATCATTCCACTTCTTCATCATCAAGACGGAGCCGCTCGAGTCGACACTCCGACGACATCTTCTATGACTCAAGTACACCTGATGAGGACATCAATACCATTGTTACACCCACAGCCCCTACTGCTACATATACTGGACCAATTACTAGAGCTCGCGCACGCCAATTAAATTATCAGGTACTTTCGTTTCTTGGTAATGATTCTAATGTTCATGAGAATATGATGCTGCCTAAATTGGATACATTTGTTTTGCTTACAAATGAAGGCCCTAGCTTGGAGAAGGATGGACATTGGAGCAAGAACAAGCATGGAGATAATGCCATGCGCAGGGGAACAAGAACGGAGTTACAAGTGATGATTTCAGGACTTTGAAGCCACCATAATGGGTGCATGAAGCCTTGGACGAAATATACAAGATGCTACTTCATAAATGTCGTCCCGAGGCTATTCTAGGTGCTGCGTCACCTTATTAGTGGGCCAGGCCCATGTAATTTCGAAATACTTAAGTATAGGCTGTTTTAGAGTCCGTATGTGTGGGGAAACAAGAGTTAGGGTTGATTTGGACCCTCCACCAAGGGCCACGAAATTCCCCCTCTTCCTCCATATATACAGCCCTTAGGGCACCGTTTAGACCTTGGGTTTTGTTTAGATTAAAAGTTCGCCATAGCTGCAACTTCGCAGCCGCTTTGTGTTCAACGACCGCACAAAGGCGCCGAGAGAACCCCACCTTGATCAATAAAGCTTTCATCTTATATTCGCAATATCCAGATTGCAATCTCAGTTTCTTGCTTGTTCTTCGCTTGCTCGCAGGAAACAGCCCTCGTGGTCGTTGATCGTGCTCGGCGTGGTCAATAACCCTCGGAAGTTGGTTTAGCGATTGCTAAGGCGCGACGTCTCGCCGTTAAGTAGTCGGATCGTCAAGGTCGACTCCCACGTAAACGATAGCCACCATCTCATAGAAACATCGGGACACCTTTGCCTCTATCGGCTTCTAGCCCGGATTTCCGGCTCCTGGTAGCATCCATCCCTTCCACCACCCCGATCACCGCCTAACCTTCGACAAATTTTGTCCCGTGCCCACATACACTTCCACTTACCTCCACCACTTCTGCATACCGCCACCATAGCCTTGCCCAAAACCAATTTCGACAATGTTGCCACATTTTGACTTGAGAATTTGAGTTGGGGTTTTCCGTATCCTTTTGTGTTTCGGCTATCTAGGTACGGTTCAACATCAACATCACCTCCGCTCATCTTCGCCAAGGACGGTAACATCGTCGACACCTTTATCATTACTTGCAATTGCATTGATAAACATCATAGCCCATCTTTTGCGTTGCTTACCCATCGAGACTAGCCATTGAGTATTGCCGGCAACGTGACTTGTGCACTTTAGTGATCATACTCCATAGCATACATACCATACCAAAGTGGTGCATATCTTAGCATGAACTTGTGTGTCACAAAGTTGTCATCGCACACACAATTGCTATCTTGGTTCGTGAAGTTTTGCATGAGAAAAGAGCTCAAAAGAGAAAGAGCCAATCAAGCTTTTAAGCAAAGAGAGAAAGATAAGCAAAGAGCTTATGAGCAAGAACCATAGCACCACAAAACATAAAGATTGTCATACTTGATCATCTTGGATCAACACATCGACACACCATACATATAGCATACTTGGGATAGAAGTCGTTGCATTTTTGCTTAGTAGGTTGTGCACAAGTTCAGATCCGCCTATTGTGCAATCGTGCTAGCGTCTCTCTAGTGTTGTGCAACAAGAGCATCTTGGTGAATTCCACATTTTGGCTCATCCTTGGTTGCATAACCCCATATTGTCTATTTGCGCGTGTGTTTCCGTGTACCATATCTTGCTATTGGTCTACTTGTTGCATTTGCAAATTTGTGAATCATTTCCAACTTTATTGAGTCTCACTTACAATTGCATCAAATTTTGTGCCACCATCCTAACCGAGCTCCACCATAAGCTTTTATTTGTGTAGGTGTGAGAACCGACAAGAATCGGTACCAAGAGTGCTATTTCATTGTCCGCATTTGAGTGAACTTGATTCATTTTCAACATCGGTCAAAGGTACATTGGTATACGTTCTTTTCCGTTCTACCACTCACATCTTGCTTGGAATGATGGATAGGCCACGTTCTTCTACCAACCCACTCTTCATCGAGCAAGATGACGACATGTCTTCATCGTCACCAAGAGCCACCTCTTTGGTGCACAACGAAGCGTTGCACCAAGAACAACAAGCAATGAGCGATCGCGATCGACAACCTCGCCACCGGCTGCGACTCTCCGAGCAATGTACAAGAGACTACTTCAACAACAAGTTTGAGGCTCACAAGCAAGAGAATGATGCAAGAATGGACGAGATCCGCGTTGATGAGAACCCGCATCATTCCACTTCTTCATCATCAAGACGGAGCCGCTCGAGTCGACACTCGACGACATCTTCTATGACTCAAGTACACCGATGAGGACATCAATACCATTGTTACACCCACAGCCCCTCTTGCTACATATACTTTGGACCAATTACTAGAGCTCATGACGCCAATTAAATTATCGTACTTTCGTTTCTTGGTAATGATTCTAATGTTCATGAGAATATGATGCTGCCTAAATTGGATACATTTGTTTTGCTTACAAATGAAGGCCCTAGCTTGGAGAAGGATGGACATTGAGCAAGAACAAGCATGGAGATAATGCCATGCGCAAGGGGAACAAGAACGGAGTTACAAGTGATGATTTCAGGACTTTAAAGCCACCATAATGGGTGCATGAAGCCTTGGACGAAATATACAAGATGCTACTTCATAAATGTCGTCCCGAGGCTATTCTAGGTGCTGCGTCACCTTATTAGTGGGCCAGGACCATGTAATTTCGAAATACTTAAGTATAGGCTGTTTTTAGAGTCCGTATGTGTGGGGAAACAAGAGTTAGGGTTGATTTGGACCCTCCACCAAGGGCCACGAAATTCCCCCTCTTCCTCCATATATACAGCCCTTAGGGCACCGCTTAGACCTTGGGTTTTGTTTAGATTAAAAGTTCGCCATAGCTGCAACTTCGCGATTTCGTTTGTGTTCAACGACTGCACAAAGGCGTCCAGAACCCCACCTTGATCAATAAAGCTTTCATCTTATATTCGCAATATCCAGATTGCAATCTCAGTTTCTTGCTTGTTCTTCGCTTTGCTCGCAGGAAACAGGCCCTCGTGGTCGTTTGATCGTGCTCGGCGTGGTCAATAACCCTCGGAAGTTGGTTTAGCGATTGCTAAGGCGCGACGTCTCGCCGTTAAGTAGTCGGATCGTCAAGGTCGACTCCCACGAAACGATAGCCACCATCTCATCGAAACATCGGGACACCTTTGCCTCTATCGACTTCTAGCCCGGATTTCGGCTCCGGTAGCATCCATCCTTCCACCACCCGATCACCGCCTAACCTTCGACAAATTTTGTCCCGTGCCCACATACACTTCCACTTACCTCCACCACTTCTGCATACCGCCACCATAGCCTTGCCCAAAACCAATTTCGACAATGTTGCCACATTTTGACTTGAGAATTTGAGTTGGGGTTTTCGTATCCTTTTGTGTTTCGCTATCTAGGTACGGTTCAACATCAACATCACCTCCGCTCATCTTCGCCAAGGACGGTAACATCGCTCGACACCTTTATCATTACTTGCAATTGCATTGATAAACATCATAGCCCATCTTTTGCGTAAACACCTATCGAGACTAGCCATTGAGTATTGCCGCAACGTGACTTGTGCACTTTAGTGATCATACTCCATAGCATACATACCATACCAAAGTGGTGCATATCTTAGCATCAACTTGTGTGTCACAAAGTTGTCATCGCATACACAATTGCTATCTTGGTTCGTGAAGTTTTGCATGAGAAAAGAGCTCAAAAGAGAAAGAGCCAATCAAGCTTTTAAGCAAAGAGAGAAAGATAAGCAAAGAGCTTATGAGCAAGAACCATAGCACCACAAAACATAAAGATTGTCATACTTGATCATCTTGGATCAACACATCGACACACCATACATATAGCATACTTGGGATAGAAGTCGTTGCATTTTTGCTTAGTAGGTTGTGCACAAGTTCAGATCCGCCTATTGTGCAATCGTGCTAGCGTCTCTCTAGTGTTGTGCAACAAGAGCATCTTGGTGAATTCCACATTTTGGCTCATCCTTGGTTGCATAACCCCATATTGTCTATTTGCGCGTGTGTTTCCGTGTACCATATCTTGCTATTGGTCTACTTGTTGCATTTGCAAATTTGTGAATCATTTCCAACTTTATTGAGTCTCACTTACAATTGCATCAAATTTTGTGCCACCATCCTAACCGAGCTCCACCATAAGCTTTTATTTGTGTAGGTGTGAGAACCGACAAGAATCGGTACCAAGAGTGCTATTTCATTGTCCGCATTTGAGTGAACTTGATTCATTTTCAACATCGGTCAAAGGTACATTGGTGTACGTTCTTTTCCGTTCTACCACTCACATCTTGCTTGGAATGATGGATAGGCCACGTTCTTCTACCAACCCACTCTTCATCGAGCAAGATGACGACATGTCTTCATACGTCACCAAGAGCCACCTCTTTGGTGCACAACGAGCGTTGCACCAAGAACAACAAGCAATGAGCGACCGCATCGACAACCTCGCCACCGACTTGCGACTCTCCGAGCAATGTACAAGAGACTACTTCAACAACAAGTTTGAGGCTCACAAGCAAGAGAATGATGCAAGAATGGACGAGATCCGCGCGTTGATGAGAACCCGGCATCATTCCACTTCTTCATCATCAAGACGGAGCCGCTCGAGTCGACACTCCGACGACATCTTCTATGACTCAAGTACACCTGATGAGGACATCAATACCATTGTTACACCCACAGCCCCTCTGCTACATATCTTGGACCAATTACTAGAGCTCACAAGACGCCAATTAAATTATCAGGTACTTTCGTTTCTTGGTAATGATTCTAATGTTCATGAGAATATGATGCTGCCTAAATTGGATACATTTGTTTTGCTTACAAATGAAGGCCCTAGCTTGGAGAAGGATGGACATTGGAGCAAGAACAAGCATGGAGATAATGCCATGCGCAAGGGGAACAAGAACGGAGTTACAAGTGATGATTTCAGGACTTTAAAGCCACCATAATGGGTGCATGAAGCCTTGGACGAAATATACAAGATGCTACTTCATAAATGTCGTCCCGAGGCTATTCTAGGTGCTGCGTCACCTTATTAGTGGGCCAGGACCATGTAATTTCGAAATACTTAAGTATAGGCTGTTTTAAGAGTCCGTATGTGTGGGGAAACAAGAGTTAGGGTTGATTTCGGACCCCTCCACCAAGGGCCACGAAATTCCCCCCCTCTTCCTCCATATATACAGCCCTTAGGGCACCGTTTAGACCTTGGGTTTTGTTTAGATTAAAAGTTCGCCATAGCTGCAACTTCGCGTACTTCGTTTGTGTTCAACGACTGGACAAAGGCGCCACAGAACCCCACCTTGATCAATAAAGCTTTCATCTTATATTCGCAATATCCAGATTGCAATCTCAGTTTCTTGCTTGTTCTTCGTTTGCTCGCAGAAACAGGCCCTCGTGGTCGTTGATCGTGCTCGGCGTGGTCAATAACCCTCGGAAGTTGGTTTAGCGATTGCTAAGGCGCGACGTCTCGACGTTCGTAGTCGGATCGTCAAGGTCGACTCCCACGTAAACGATAGCCACCATCTCATCGAAACATCGGGACACCTTTGCCTCTATCGCTTCTAGCCCGGATTTCCGCCCCGGTAGCATCCATCCCTTCCACCACCCGATCACCGCCTAACCTTCGACAAATTTTGTCCGTGCCCACATACACTTCCACTTACCTCCACCACTTCTGCATACCGCCACCATAGCCTTGCCCAAAACCAATTTCGACAATGTTGCCACATTTTGACTTGAGAATTTGAGTTGGGGTTTTCCGATCCTTTGTGTTTCGCTATCTAGGTACGGTTCAACATCAACATCACCTCCGCTCATCTTCGCCAAGGACGGTAACATCGTCGACACCTTTATCATTACTTGCAATTGCATTGATAAACATCATAGCCCATCTTTTGCGCCGCTTACCTATCGAGACTAGCCATTGAGTATTGCCGCAACGTGACTTGTGCACTTTAGTGATCATACTCCATAGCATACATACCATACCAAAGTGGTGCATATCTTAGCATCAACTTGTGTGTCACAAAGTTGTCATCGCATACACAATTGCTATCTTGGTTCGTGAAGTTTTGCATGAGAAAAGAGCTCAAAAGAGAAAGAGCCAATCAAGCTTTTAAGCAAAGAGAGAAAGATAAGCAAAGAGCTTATGAGCAAGAACCATAGCACCACAAAACATAAAGATTGTCATACTTGATCATCTTGGATCAACACATCGACACACCATACATATAGCATACTTGGGATAGAAGTCGTTGCATTTTTGCTTAGTAGGTTGTGCACAAGTTCGTATCCGCCTATTGTGCAATCGTGCTAGCGTCTCTCTAGTGTTGTGCAACAAGAGCATCTTGGTGAATTCCACATTTTGGCTCATCCTTGGTTGCATAACCCCATATTGTCTATTTATGCGTGTGTTTCCGTGTACCATATCTTGCTATTGGTCTACTTGTTGCATTTGCAAATTTGTGAATCATTTCCAACTTTATTGAGTCTCACTTACAATTGCATCAAATTTTGTGCCACCATCCTAACCGAGCTCCACCATAAGCTTTTATTTGTGTAGGTGTGAGAACCGACAAGAATCGGTACCAAGAGTGCTATTTCATTGTCCGCATTTGAGTGAACTTGATTCATTTTCAACATCGGTCAAAGGTACATTGGTATACGTTCTTTTCCGTTCTACCACTCACATCTTGCTTGGAATGATGGATAGGCCACGTTCTTCTACCAACCCACTCTTCATCGAGCAAGATGACGACATGTCTTCATACGTCACCAAGAGCCACCTCTTTGGTGCACAACGAGCGTTGCACCAAGAACAACAAGCAATGAGCGACCGCGCGACAACCTCGCCACCGACTTGCGACTCTCCGAGCAATGTACAAGAGACTACTTCAACAACAAGTTTGAGGCTCACAAGCAAGAGAATGATGCAAGAATGGACGAGATCCGCGTTGATGAGAACCCGCATCATTCCACTTCTTCATCATCAAGACGGAGCCGCTCGAGTCGACACTCATTCGACGACATCTTCTATGACTCAAGTACACCGATGAGGACATCAATACCATTGTTACACCCACAGCCCCTCTGCTACATATCTTGGACCAATTACTAGAGCTCGCATGACGCCAATTAAATTATCGTACTTTCGTTTCTTGGTAATGATTCTAATGTTCATGAGAATATGATGCTGCCTAAATTGGATACATTTGTTTTGCTTACAAATGAAGGCCCTAGCTTGGAGAAGGATGGACATTGGAGCAAGAACAAGCATGGAGATAATGCCATGCAAAGGGGAACAAGAACGGAGTTACAAGTGATGATTTCAGGACTTTAAAGCCACCATAATGGGTGCATGAAGCCTTGGACGAAATATACAAGATGCTACTTCATAAATGTCGTCCGAGGCTATTCTAGGTGCTGCGTCACCTTATTAGTGGGCCAGGACCATGTAATTTCGAAATACTTAAGTATAGGCTGTTTTAGAGTCCGTATGTGTGGGAAACAAGAGTTAGGGTTGATTTGGACCCTCCACCAAGGGCCACGAAATTCCCCCTCTTCCTCCATATATACAGCCCTTAGGGCACCGTTTAGACCTTGGGTTTTGTTTAGATTAAAAGTTCGCCATAGCTGAAACTTCGCGTGCTTCGTTTGTGTTCAACGACCAGACAAAGGCGTCATAGAACCCCACCTTGATCAATAAAGCTTTCATCTTATATTCGCAATATCCAGATTGCAATCTCAGTTTCTTGCTTGTTCTTCGTTTGCTCGCAGGAAACAGGCCCTCGTGGTCGTTGATCGTGCTCGGCGTGGTCAATAACCCTCGGAAGTTGGTTTAGCGATTGCTAAGGCGCGACGTCTCGCGACGTTAAATCAGAGTCGGATCGTCAAGGTCGACTCCCACAGAAACGATAGCCACCATCTCATAGAAACATCGGGACACCTTTGCCTCTATCAGCTTCTAGCCCGGATTTCCGGCTCCTGGTAGCATCCATCCCTTCCACCACCCCGATCACCGCCTAACCTTCGACAAATTTTGTCCCGTGCCCACATACACTTCCACTTACCTCCACCACTTCTGCATACCGCCACCATAGCCTTGCCCAAAACCAATTTCGACAATGTTGCCACATTTTGACTTGAGAATTTGAGTTGGGGTTTTCCGTATCCTTTTGTGTTTCGCTATCTAGGTGCGGTTCAACATCAACATCACCTCCGCTCATCTTCGCCAAGGACGGTAACATCGTCGACACCTTTATCATTACTTGCAATTGCATTGATAAACATCATAGCCCATCTTTTGCGTCGCTTACCTATCGAGACTAGCCATTGAGTATTGCCGGCAACGTGACTTGTGCACTTTAGTGATCATACTCCATAGCATACATACCATACCAAAGTGGTGCATATCTTAGCATCAACTTGTGTGTCACAAAGTTGTCATCGCATACACAATTGCTATCTTGGTTCGTGAAGTTTTGCATGAGAAAAGAGCTCAAAAGAGAAAGAGCCAATCAAGCTTTTAAGCAAAGAGAGAAAGATAAGCAAAGAGCTTATGAGCAAGAACCATAGCACCACAAAACATAAAGATTGTCATACTTGATCATCTTGGATCAACACATCGACACACCATACATATAGCATACTTGGGATAGAAGTCGTTGCATTTTTGCTTAGTAGGTTGTGCACAAGTTCGTATCCGCCTATTGTGCAATCGTGCTAGCGTCTCTCTAGTGTTGTGCAACAAGAGCATCTTGGTGAATTCCACATTTTGGCTCATCCTTGGTTGCATAACCCCATATTGTCTATTTGCGCGTGTGTTTCCGTGTACCATATCTTGCTATTGGTCTACTTGTTGCATTTGCAAATTTGTGAATCATTTCCAACTTTATTGAGTCTCACTTACAATTGCATCAAATTTTGTGCCACCATCCTAACCGAGCTCCACCATAAGCTTTTATTTGTGTAGGTGTGAGAACCGACAAGAATCGGTACCAAGAGTGCTATTTCATTGTCCGCATTTGAGTGAACTTGATTCATTTTCAACATCGGTCAAAGGTACATTGGTATACGTTCTTTCCGTTCTACCACTCACATCTTGCTTGGAATGATGGATAGGCCACGTTCTTCTACCAACCCACTCTTCATCGAGCAAGATGACGACATGTCTTCATACGTCACCAAGAGCCACCTCTTTGGTGCACAACGAGCGTTGCACCAAGAACAACAAGCAATGAGCGACCGCATCGACAACCTCGCCACCGACTTGCGACTCTCCGAGCAATGTACAAGAGACTACTTCAACAACAAGTTTGAGGCTCACAAGCAAGAGAATGATGCAAGAATGGACGAGATCCGGCGTTGATGAGAACCCGGCATCATTCCACTTCTTCATCATCAAGACGGAGCCGCTCGAGTCGACACTCCGACGACATCTTCTATGACTCAAGTACACCTGATGAGGACATCAATACCATTGTTACACCCACAGCCCCTACTGCTACATATACTGGACCAATTACTAGAGCTCGCGCACGCCAATTAAATTATCAGGTACTTTCGTTTCTTGGTAATGATTCTAATGTTCATGAGAATATGATGCTGCCTAAATTGGATACATTTGTTTTGCTTACAAATGAAGGCCCTAGCTTGGAGAAGGATGGACATTGGAGCAAGAACAAGCATGGAGATAATGCCATGCGCAAGGGGAACAAGAACGGAGTTACAAGTGATGATTTCAGGACTTTAAAGCCACCATAATGGGTGCATGAAGCCTTGGACGAAATATACAAGATGCTACTTCATAAATGTCGTCCGAGGCTATTCTAGGTGCTGCGTCACCTTATTAGTGGGCCAGACCATGTAATTTCGAAATACTTAAGTATAGGCTGTTTTTAGAGTCCGTATGTGTGGGAAACAAGAGTTAGGGTTGATTTGGACCCCTCCACCAAGGGCCACGAAATTCCCCCTCTTCCTCCATATATACAGCCCTTAGGGCACCGTTTAGACCTTGGGTTTTGTTTAGATTAAAGTTCGCCATAGCTGCAACTTCGCGTGCCGTTTGTGTTCAACGACCGGACAAAGGCGTCACAGAACCCCACCTTGATCAATAAAGCTTTCATCTTATATTCGCAATATCCAGATTGCAATCTCAGTTTCTTGCTTGTTCTTCGTTTGCTCGCGAGAAACAGGCCCTCGTGGTCGTTGATCGTGCTCGGCGTGGTCAATAACCCTCGGAAGTTGGTTTAGCGATTGCTAAGGCGCGACGTCTCGCCGTTAAGTAGTCGGATCGTCAAGGTCGACTCCCACGAAACGATAGCCACCATCTCATCGAAACATCGGGACACCTTTGCCTCTATCGCTTCTAGCCCGGATTTCGGCTCCGGTAGCATCCATCCCTTCCACCACCCGATCACCGCCTAACCTTCGACAAATTTTGTCCCGTGCCCACATACACTTCCACTTACCTCCACCACTTCGCATACCGCCACCATAGCCTTGCCCAAAACCAATTTCGACAATGTTGCCACATTTTGACTTGAGAATTTGAGTTGGGGTTTTCCGTATCCTTTTGTGTTTCGGCTATCTAGGTACGGTTCAACATCAACATCACCTCCGCTCATCTTCGCCAAGGACGGTAACATCGTCGACACCTTTATCATTACTTGCAATTGCATTGATAAACATCATAGCCCATCTTTTGCGTCGCTTACCTATCGAGACTAGCCATTGAGTATTGCCGGCAACGTGACTTGTGCACTTTAGTGATCATACTCCATAGCATACATACCATACCAAAGTGGTGCATATCTTAGCATCAACTTGTGTGTCACAAAGTTGTCATCGCATACACAATTGCTATCTTGGTTCGTGAAGTTTTGCATGAGAAAAGAGCTCAAAAGAGAAAGAGCCAATCAAGCTTTTAAGCAAAGAGAGAAAGATAAGCAAAGAGCTTATGAGCAAGAACCATAGCACCACAAAACATAAAGATTGTCATACTTGATCATCTTGGATCAACACATCGACACACCATACATATAGCATACTTGGGATAGAAGTCGTTGCATTTTTGCTTAGTAGGTTGTGCACAAGTTCAGATCCGCCTATTGTGCAATCGTGCTAGCGTCTCTCTAGTGTTGTGCAACAAGAGCATCTTGGTGAATTCCACATTTTGGCTCATCCTTGGTTGCATAACCCCATATTGTCTATTTGCGCGTGTGTTTCCGTGTACCATATCTTGCTATTGGTCTACTTGTTGCATTTGCAAATTTGTGAATCATTTCCAACTTTATTGAGTCTCACTTACAATTGCATCAAATTTTGTGCCACCATCCTAACCGAGCTCCACCATAAGCTTTTATTTGTGTAGGTGTGAGAACCGACAAGAATCGGTACCAAGAGTGCTATTTCATTGTCCGCATTTGAGTGAACTTGATTCATTTTCAACATCGGTCAAAGGTACATTGGTATACGTTCTTTTCCGTTCTACCACTCACATCTTGCTTGGAATGATGGATAGGCCACGTTCTTCTACCAACCCACTCTTCATCGAGCAAGATGACGACATGTCTTCATACGTCACCAAGAGCCACCTCTTTGGTGCACAACGAGCGTTGCACCAAGAACAACAAGCAATGAGCGACCGCATCGACAACCTCGCCACCGACTTGCGACTCTCCGAGCAATGTACAAGAGACTACTTCAACAACAAGTTTGAGGCTCACAAGCAAGAGAATGATGCAAGAATGGACGAGATCCGCGCGTTGATGAGAACCCGGCATCATTCCACTTCTTCATCATCAAGACGGAGCCGCTCGAGTCGACACTCCGACGACATCTTCTATGACTCAAGTACACCTGATGAGGACATCAATACCATTGTTACACCCACAGCCCCTCTTGCTACATATCTTCGGACCAATTACTAGAGCTCGCGCACGCCAATTAAATTATCAGGTACTTTCGTTTCTTGGTAATGATTCTAATGTTCATGAGAATATGATGCTGCCTAAATTGGATACATTTGTTTTGCTTACAAATGAAGGCCCTAGCTTGGAGAAGGATGGACATTGGAGCAAGAACAAGCATGGAGATAATGCCATGCGCAAGGGGAACAAGAACGGAGTTACAAGTGATGATTTCAGGACTTTAAAGCCACCATAATGGGTGCATGAAGCCTTGGACGAAATATACAAGATGCTACTTCATAAATGTCGTCCGAGGCTATTCTAGGTGCTGCGTCACCTTATTAGTGGGCCAGACCATGTAATTTCGAAATACTTAAGTATAGGCTGTTTTAGAGTCCGTATGTGTGGGGAAACAAGAGTTAGGGTTGATTTCGGACCCTCCACCAAGGGCCACGAAATTCCCCCCCCCCTCTTCCTCCATATATACAGCCCTTAGGGCACCGTTTAGACCTTGGGTTTTGTTTAGATTAAAAGTTCGCCATAGCTGCAACTTCGCAGATTTCGTTTGTGTTCAACGACCAGACAAAGGCGTCACAGAACCCCACCTTGATCAATAAAGCTTTCATCTTATATTCGCAATATCCAGATTGCAATCTCAGTTTCTTGCTTGTTCTTCGTTTGCTCGCAGGAAACAGGCCCTCGTGGTCAGGTTGATCGTGCTCCGGCGTGGTCAATAACCTCTCGGAGTTGGTTTAGCGATTGCTAAGGCGCGACGTCCTCGCACGTTCGTAGTCGGATCGTCAAAGTTGACTTCCTCCAAAGCGAAAATCAACATCTCATCGAAAGACGGGACACGTTTGCCTCTATCACCCGAAGCCCCGGATATCCGGCCGCTCGCCCGGAAATCCGGCTCCCACCACCCGGTTCTGCAGAATCAGCCGCCCTAGCCCGGACATTCGGGCTGAGAGCCCGACATCCGGCGCCTCCGAGCCCGACATCCGCCCGGCGCCCGGACATCCGGCCTCCCCTGCTGCCTTGCAAGAAGCCTCGAGGCCTTGCCCTTGTACCCTTCGCCCGAGACTATATATACTTGATCCCTCCTCTTTCTAGGGTTAGCTTTGGATTAGCTCATGTTTAGGTGAGAGAGCCTTTGCTCATCCACTTGGCTACTTCTCCTCGGAGATCAGGACCTCTGGAGAAGATCCCCAAGCGGATTCAAGACCCCCTTCTAGGGTGGACCCCATCAAGACCTCCTCTCGGAGAAGAACGGCTACTCGTGTATCCTTACCTTTGTTGTTCTTGAATCTTGTGCCACTCTATGTGATCGATAATCTAGCACTTGTGTGATTGGTTTCTTGTCGGTTGAGTGAATTCTCTCTCGTTTTCTCCGTGTTTCCCTCTTGTTCTTCCGCGTGCTCTTCGTGATTCCCCGTAGGATCCGCTCCAACGTGAAAGATCGCCCACGTAGGGTTCCGCCCTACATCAGCCACGGCGATAGGAGTTGAGCATGGAGACATTTACAACAACATCTCTCCGACACCCACATATCATGAGATGACCCAATTGCCATGTGAGGAGAGCCACCAACCCATGAGTGAGATGAGTGACTCCACCATATGTGACATTGAGTGCATTTCCTTTGAGAGGATGAGTGTGACCACCACTAGCCCCACACATGAGAGCATGCCACACATCATATGTGAGGTTGAGCGCCATTTGAGTGACTCCACCAACCATATGAGTGAGAGCATCCAAGAGGGAGTGAGTGAGCCACAACACTTAGTGAGTGAGGTAGTTGACACGGGATGTGAGGCCACCATGATTTCTAACGACTTCACCTCTACTCCTAGTGTGTTTTCTTCTTTGGTGCTAGGTCTCCTACATGACGACATGCCTATCCTCGACGAGTCCATCCCCTCCAATGGAGATGACGATGGCCATGGTGGACAATAATACACCCCCCACATGGTTCCATCAACATGAAGATGACAACGATTGGATCTTCAACACCTCACCTACAACGCATGAGAGATGCTCCAAAGGTAACATAGGTGATGGTGCTTCTCTTGTCCCACTAGTGGACTATCTTGACATCGATTGCTTTTGCATGATGTTGATCCACCTATTCACATGCTTCATGCTAGTGTGACTTCTTCATGCCTTGACTTACCTATTTATGATGAATATGATGATGAGCATGTTGAGTTGCCTAGTTGTGATGCTATGCTTCATAGGATATCTTGTGAAAATTCTATTGGTCACTTCATGTTTGACAATCCATTGAACTTGTCATATGCTATGAGTGAGATGTCCCATATAGCCTCATTTCAATCTCAACATAGTAACTACGCATGCCCCATTAAAATAAATCCCATTTGCACTTATGGCATAGATGACGAGATGATGGTCATTGGCTTTTGCTTCTCTTGTGATGATATTGCCATGCTTCCTTTAAATGATTTGCTCAATTCATCTACTATGTCATGCCATGATCACATTGTTCAAAATATGCATTGTTTTGGATGTTGTCAATATTCTCCACGTGATGTTTCCATTAATGCTCATGAGGAGACCCCCATAGTTTCCTCATACATCTTAGGAGATCTTGATGCATTTCATACTTTGCATGATTCCCATGATAGTGTACACCATATGCATTCCATGAATAACAATGCTCTAAATATTTCTCATGATAAATTAGACAATTTGAGTCTCCATTATGCCATGCATAACAACAAACCTATCATGATGGATGACATGTTTCTATATCACGCATCTCATTTATTTGAGCATTGGCTATTTTGTGCTAACAAACACATGCATGTGCGCATCATGATGGATGATGTGTACATATACCATGCACACACAATTTTTCCTTTGTCTTTGTTTTGTGTAGGTACTTATGAACACTCGTCAACGTTACAATTCCATGAGTTGACGAAACGAGCTCTTGAGAGCAACGATGCTTTGGGATCCCGTGGACTATCCTAACCACCATTCCTTTTGCGCAAGGACTACGCGCATCTCTTTTACTTGTCTCTCACACGGCTATGGGCTATCTACCATTTGTCACCTTATGCTCATTTTTCCGTGTTCACTTTGCATGTTATGCTTGCTTCTATGCCTTTGCCATGCAATTGTGACCCTTGCTTGCATTTACCCATGATTCACAATTATGCTACTTCTATGTGTATTTGCATTCTTGGTGGAGATCCTTGTTGCATCACCCATGTTCCTCTATTACTTGCTTTCTTGGGTTGATGACATATATGCTCATGCCTCTCACATGATATATCGTGATATTTGTCTCTTGTCTCCATTAGTTGCACCTCTCATATGCCATTGTAGTGAGTGTATCCATGCTATGCTTATTCATCTTGGAGACTTGGACATATTACTTGTGATGAATGCTTGTTTACCTGAGACTATTTGATGCGGAGCATCCTACGGTCATCACCATGTCAAGAGTCCGTTTGGCAAGTGACACGTGCAACCTCTACTTCTCATACATAAAGGTGAATCTTCTCCTTTACACGTGTTCACTTGACCCCTTCGAGGATGGTATACTACTTGACACTTCTCCCGTGTGCATGCATAAGTATTGTCGAACTTCACCGATGTCGAGGAGGAGTGCAAGCGCCAAGGAACGACTACACCGTCCGCGAGGGAAGCATGGAAGAGAAGGAGGAAGAGAACCTGGCAGCTCGAGCGAGCGGTACTACCGCCCTCAAGCGGTACTACCGCTCAAGCGGTACTACCGCCATGAGCCTGTACTACCGCCTCTGCTGTGCAGCCATGGGCCTTGGCCTTGTATCCCTCTCCCACTTACCCCTTCGTGGCTTAGACTATAAATAGACCACCTCCACTTCCTTTCTAGGGTCAGCAAATATGATAGCTCATTCTTAGGTGAGCTTTGCTCCTACCTCTACTCTTGAGAGAGAGAGACTACCACTCCCATGGAGTTCAAGACCTCCATGTGAGAAGATCTGCGGGATATCATCAAGACCCCTTGCGGGAAGATCCTTCTAGGATATCATCAAGACCTCCTCTTGGAGATGAACCTTACCTTGTATCTTTCCTTTGTTGTTCATGTACCTTGTGATCTTGTGTGTCCGATTGTCTAGTGGATGTGTGATTGGACTTGTTCTTGAGTGTTTCCCCTTGTGATTTCTCTCCGTTCTTCCCGTGTTCATCGTGTTCTTGAGGATCCCACCCAAGCGTGAAAGATCGTCCACGTGGGTTCTGCCCTACATCATCTATGGTATCATGAGCCACGTTGATCACGTTATTGGAGCCCCTACCCTCTTTTCTAGCTTGATTTTGTTGATTTCGTCCTAAATCCAAAATCCCCACCAAAAATAGCCCCAATTTTTTTGTGATTTGTTAGTTTTGATGATGTTTTGTTGATTTTATCCATGGATTTGCTTGGTTTCGAGTGGATCTAGCATTTCCCCAAGTTTCCCACTTCCCATCCACGAAATCTCTCAATTTTGACCCGAAATCATCCATTTCCGCCAAAATCGCGCCCTATCCGGATTTGCGAAAATCCCGACACGAGCGGTACTACCGCCCTTCCAAGCGGTACTACCGCTTAGCACCTCAAGCGGTACTACCGCCCTTCCAAGCGGCACTACCGCCCCCCAGAGCCAGATTTTGCGAAAAAACCCGACACGAGCGGTACTACCGCCCGTTCCAAGCGGTACTACCGCTTCGAGCGGTACTACCGCCTCCCAATGGTACTACCGCCCTAGCCAGTTTCAGCCTTCCGACTTTCACCGTTTCGGCCATAACTAATTCATCCGGAGTCCGATTTTGACGTTCTTTAGCTCGTTTTGAAGCTATTGTCATCCCCCTTCCAATAAAAATACTACCATCACCATTTGACTCCATCAAATTTTGTAAACTTTGGCATCTTTGCCTAGGGCTTCCGCCACATCCTCCGTGATAACCACCACCGACTTCCGCAACCTAACCAATTTTGTTCCCCATAGCATTAGTGGTTGCTTGAGTAGTGATTCGAGTCTCCTAAGGTGTTTCGGCTACTTAGGGACGATTGCTTCTTCATCAACCACCACCACCACTTCCACATAGGCTTGCCCACCATACACTTCCGACAACTCAACTTAACCCAATAGTTGTTTGAGCTTGTTTGAGTTGTGGCTTATGTCTCCTAAGGTGTTTGGCTACTTAGGGATGGCAACTTCAACTCCGACACGTGTATAGCCCATCATTCCACTTCGCATTGCCAAGTGCAAACCACCACCACATTCCCGCTACCACCATTTGACATTTGTCATTTGAGATTTTGAGTTCGCGGTTTTCCGTTTCCTAAGGTGTTTGACTACTTAGGGACGAGTCTCCATCATCTTGGTATCTACATCAAGAACACCGCCACTCATCATCGCAGCGACGGTAACCTCGACGACACCATTGTATATTCCCCTTACAAATTGCATTGATAACCCTAGCCCATTTTGCGTTACTTGCCTATCGAGACTAGCCATTTGAGTATTGCCGGCAACGTTACTTGTGCACATTAGTGATCTACACAATCCATTGCATACATACCATATCATCTTGGTATCATCATATCATCCATTGTGTCACAATATCGTTCCCGCATATACACAATAGCTATCTTGGTTTGTGCATTGTGCAAAAGTGGCCATACATACAAAAAAAAGAGAATAAGCTTTTAAGCAAAAGAGAAATAGCAAAGAGCTTGTAAGCAATAGCCATAGCATCCAAATATATCATATGGTATCATACTTGATCATCTTGGATCATTGTGAGGGAAACACCGGGAACCATACATACAAAGCATACTTGGGATAGAAAGTTTATCCATTTTGCATCTTATAGGTTGTGCACAAGTGTCGTATCCGCCTATTGAGCAATCGTGCTAGCGTCTCTCTTAAGTTGTGCAACACGAGCGTTTTGGTGGATTCCACATTTTGAGCTCATTCCTTGGTTGCACGGCCCCATTTATCTATCCGTGTGTGTGTTTCCGTGTGCCACATATTGCTATTGGTCTACTTGTTTCGCTTGCAATTTGTGAATCTCTTTCAACATTATTGACTCTTGCTAACATTTTGCATCAAATTTTGTGCCACTATCCTCACCGAGCTCGCCATAAGCTTTACTTGATAGGTGTGAGTGAACAAGTCCGTACCAATTCCACTATTCTTTCATCTCACATTGAGTGAAACGGGATACATCCTCAACTTTGGGAAAAGGTAACTTGGTATTGTTTATCTCATTTCCTACTCACCTCTACTCGAGTCTTGCGATGGATAGGCAAGGCATTTCATCTTCGGTCTACAACAACAACGACGAGTTCGATGCCATGGAAAACAACTACGACGCCAAGATGCAAGCTAAAATGGAGGAGATCAAATCCCTCATCAAGTCCAACAAGCGATCTTCGTCATCTTCGAGAAGACGCTCAAGAGCACATCCTTCCGAGCGACCATCTCCGGTAACATCACATCGACATCGACACCATCATCAACAAGAACGTGAAGGTCAAGAGCTCAACATCAACAACCGCTCAACGACTTCACCATCTCCCTTGGCATCTTCGCCAAGCGACTTCAAGGCATCTTCGCCTTCGGATATTCGGCATCTTCGCCAACAAGCACCCCAAGACTACGCTCAAGAGAAGCTCCCCAAGCTCAAGTCCGCGACTTCCACGAGCTACTACGACCTCGACATCGACCACGAGATTCCTTTCTATGGGACTCAAGAACCCGAGGAGTACCTCGAGTGGGAGCGTTTGATGGACGACTACCTCAAGCTACATCAAGTTCCTCCGAAGATCAAGTGAAGTGCGCCACAAGAAACTTCCACGACTACGCCTTGACATGGTGGCTTCACACACCTTGAGTGCTACGAGATGAGTTGGCCCAAGATGAAGAGAGCTTTGCGGCGAGAGTTCGTGCCTCCAACCTACGGAACAACCGGCGCCAATTGGAGAACACCATCCAGGATCCAAGTCCATCGACGCGTACTTCAAGGAGATGAAGATTGCCTTCTGACGAGCCGCGTGGGCGACCCCATGTCAATGAAGTTCCACTTCATGATGGGATTGCACAATGACATCTCCAAGACCATCTTCCTCGAGAACTTCAAGTCCATCGATGACTACTACATTGGTGCTCTCAAGGCGGAACAAGAATTCATGAAGGCCAAGGCTTCTCCACCCCAAGCACACTTCGCGGTGACCAACCTCTATGACAAGCATGAGGCTAGTACCACCACGATGTCCAAGCCCGACAAGCTCCAAGACGATGATCCCAAGTGCAACTTCACCGCCATCCCTCTTTGTGGCATTGATGATGCCGAGTCTACCTTGACTCTTTTTCAAGTTGCGGAGACAAGTACGACTACGGAGACCTTCAAGGACCAAGCTTTGGAGGCAAGGGACAAGGTGGCAAGCAAGGATGATGCTTCCATCTTTGGAGGCGAGAGTGATGATGTGCCATCTTCGGCCTTCATCCATGGCGACGACGATGAGATGGTTGAGTATTTCACTTTGACCACGGCGACGTATGATGACTTGAGTGACTTGTGCCACCATATTGAGAGTGAGAGTGATGTCACCACTAGCCCCATATATGACGAGTTGCCCCAATTCTCATGTGAGGAGAGCCACAACCACCACTTGAGTGAGATGAGTGACTCCACCATACGAGAGTTTGAGTGCACCTATTTTGAGGGAGTGAGTGAACCACCACATAGAGAGAGTGAGATAGTTGATAGGTCATGTGAGGCCACTTTCAACACTAACGACTTGACCTCTACCTCTATTGTGTCTTCTCATTTGGTGCTAGGTCCCATTTATGATGACGCCCGATCCTCGATTTACTTCGTCCTCCCTTTGGACAAGACGATGCCATGGTGGACTATGATGCACCCCACATGGTTCCATCAAGATGAAGATGACCACCATTTGGTCTTTCCCACCTCACCTACACCACTTGAGTGGAATGACAAAGGTAACATAGGTGACGGTGATGCTCTAGTCCCACTAGTGGACATTCTTGACATTGATTGCTTGCATGATGTTGATCACCCTATTGACATGCTTCATTCTAGTATGATTTCCCCATGTGATGATTTGCCCATTTATGATGAATATGATGATTCTCATGTGGAGTCTATTAGTTGTGATGCTATGTTACATAGGATTTCTTGTGACAATTCTTTAGGTCACATCATGTTTGCTAATCCGCTTGACTTGTCATATGCTATGCATGAGATCAACCATATGTCTTATTTGCAATCTCTCCATAGTGACTATGCATATGCCATTAAAATAAACCCAATTTGCACATATGGCATAGATGACAAGCCCATGGTTATTGGCATTTGTTTTTCTTGTGATGATATTGATATGCTCCTTTGCATCATTTATCTCATATGCCATGCCATGCCCACCTAGCTTCGGATATGCATTGTTTTGGATGTTGTCCATTTTCTCCAAATGATATGTCCGCTATTGCTTATGAGGAGGCCCCCATAGTTTCCTCATACATGTTAGGAGAATTTGATCCATCCTATTCATTGTATGATTCCCATACTTGTGTGCACCATATGCTCCCCATGAAGAAACATGCTTTTGATGTGCCATATACTTGCATTCTCAATTTGTGTCCCCATCGTGTCATATACAATAACTATTCTTTCATGATGGATGACATGTTCTTATACCATGCATCAAATTTCTTTGAGCGATGCTTATCTTGTGCTAACTCACACACACATACACATCATGATGGATGATGTGTACATTTACCACACACACAATTTCTTTCGTTTGTGTCTCTTTTGTGTAGGTACCCATGAATACTTGTCGACCTCGCAATCCCACGAGTTGACAAAGCGAGCTCTAGAGAGCAACGATGATTTGGGATCCCATGGATTGCCTTTCCCACCACTCACTTCACGCAAACACTTCACAGCATTTCTTTTACATGGCCCTCACATGGTTATGGGTAGTTGTTCATTATATATCCTTTGCCCATCTTGCCATGTTCACTTTGCATGATATGCCCATTCCTATGCCTTTGCCATGCATTTGTGACCCATGCTTTGCATTACACATGATGATTGATTCTAGTACTTGTATGTGTATTTGCAAGCGTGGTGGAGATATTGTTTGGTATTGCCATGATTGCTTTGTGCCCCATGCCTATGATGACACTATGATCTTGCTTTGTGTTCGTGCTTGCGATATGTCATGTGCATTCCCTATGCCTATTATTTGTTTACATGACATGATTGACATGATTTCTTCTAGTGTGTTGCATCTTCGCTCCACTAGTTTGCACGACTTGATTACTATGCTTGCTTATGTTGCATCACCATTTCATGCGGTTGATGACAACCATCTATATGCTTTGCACATGATTCATATTGCTTCTTGTCATATATCTCTATGTGTTGCCTCCCTCATGCTAGATGATTTGCCATGTATTGAGTGCAACGATGATTCTCTTCTTGCTCATGAGATTGCCCCATAGCATTCTCGCATATATTTGGAGATTTTGACATAATTCTTGTGAAGCATGCTTGTCTTACTTCTTTGCACCATATACCTAGTGCCATGAATATTGCCATTGTTGCATCATATTACTCATGCACTTGTCCTTCTAATGGTTTTGTGCAAAAGATGAGAACCATCATGATGGATGATGTGTTTATCTACCATGTGCATACGTTCTTTGTTTTGTTGTGTGCATGTGTAGGATACTTGGACTTTGTGTCGACTTCCACTTCACGTGAGTTGACCATTCGAGCTCTTGAGAGCGAGCCTCATACATTCTACCACGACTCGCTTCTACACGTATTTGCTTCCACTTGCATTGTGAAGAATGCACAAGGACACGCCTTCAAGGTGACATCCTTCTTGAGCTTGGATATTGTGGATCATACTTCATGTGTTGCTTGCACCATTTGCACGCATGTGCGAGATATTGCTTTCACCCATGATTGCCACATTTCCATGCTTCATGACATATATACCTTTTGTGTTGCATCCAATTCTTGGATTACTTTCTCCTATCACATGTTTGGTTGCAACAATGTCATTCCTTCCCATATGCCAAGTCACATTGATTGCTACATGCTTGACTTGATTGCCTCACACATGATGAACAATTGCTCTTTCTATTGTGTTGAGTGCCACAATATGTTCACTACACCCTATGCACATTATGCTTGGATTGTCTTGCACTTGACCCATGTGTTTAGACACTTCATTTTATTTGGTGTTGTGAATACTTCCTATGCCTACCATCGACCATTTGTCGGCGCTTTATACATGATTGCTATGATCTTGAGGTAAATGCTTATTCTCTTGTCACACATATTTGCATCACTACCTCATGTTTACATGTTTGTTTCCATGATGACCTTGATTTTGATCAATTCATATGCTTACATGCCATGTCACAATCCTTTGTCACACCCTATGCTATGCTTGATGACGACACTTGTTTGGTGAATCACCTCTTGAATGCTTGGTTTTGCACTAACGCTAACCACATTTGTTTTTCCAAGTGTTTGTTCCATTTGCTCCTTTTGAAGGAATCACAAGACGGTGTGACATTGGAGAGTGCCCATTTCGAGCTTCAAGATGACAAGTACTTGGTGATCGTCCACTTCAACACGGCGACGCTATCTCTTTTCCATGGTGATTTGGTCTTGATCCGAGGTCGGATCTTTCCCAAGGGGAGGGATGATGCGGAGCATCCTCGGTCATCACCATGTCAAGAGTCCATTTGGCAAGTGACACGTGCAACCTCTACTTCTCATACATAAAGGTGAATCTTCTCCTTTACGTGTTCACTTGACCCCTTCGAGGATGGTATACTACTTGACACTTCTCCCGTGTGTATGCATAAGTATTGTCGGAGCTTCACCGATGTCGAGGAGGAGTGCAAGCGCCAAGGAACGACTACACCGTCCATGAGGGAAGCATGGAAGAGAAGGAGGAAGAGAACCTGGCGCTCCAGCGAGCGGTACTACCGCCTCCAAGCGGTACTACCGCTCAAGCGGTACTACCGCCATGAGCCTGTACTACCGCCACCTGCCTTGTGCAGCAGCTGGCCTTTGGCCTTGTATCCTCTCCCACTTACCCCTTCGTGGCTTAGACTATAAATAGACCACCTCCACTTCCTTTCTAGGGTCAGCAAATATGATAGCTCATTCTTAGGTGAGCTTTGCTCCTACCTCTACTCTTGAGAGAGAGAGACTACCACTCCCATGGAGTTCAAGACCTCCATGTGAGAAGATCCTGCGGGATATCATCAAGACCCCTTGCGGGAAGATCCTTCTAGGATATCATCAAGACCTCCTCTTGGAGATGAACCTTACCTTGTATCTTTCCCTTTGTTGTTCATGTACCTTGTGATCTTGTGTGTCTGATTGTCTAGTGGATGTGTGATTGGACTTGTTCTTGAGTGTTTCCCCTTGTGATTTCTCTCCGTTCTTCCCCGTGTTCATCGTGTTCTTCGAGGGATCCCACTCCAAACGTGAAAGATCGTCCACG
The DNA here is from genome assembly GCA_021605205.1 of Aegilops longissima. NCBI lineage: Eukaryota > Viridiplantae > Streptophyta > Magnoliopsida > Poales > Poaceae > Aegilops > Aegilops longissima. The sequence goes on from CM038680.1 coordinate 235,069,105, forward strand.
TAGGGTTCCGCCCTACATCACTATTGTATTTGGTTGTTATCGCATCATATGCCTCCATACCATGAAATGCTCCCTTGTCCTTTCTTATGATGAGCATGATGCTTACACTTGTTGGGTATCTTACCACACGAATGATAGGTTTTGCACTTCCGCTAACCTCATTTTTTTTCCGAGTGTTTGTCATGTTCTTTCATTTTGAGGCATTCACAAGGCGGTGCTGATAGAGGCAAAGGTGTCCCGATGTTTCGATGAGTTGGTGGCTATCGTTTCTGTGGGAGTCGACCTTGACGATCCGACTACGAACGTGCGAGACGTCGCGCCTTAGGAATCGCTAAACCAACTTCCGAGGGTTATTGACCACGCCGGAGCACGATCAACCTGACCACGAGGGCCTGTTTCCTACGAGCAAACAAAGAACAAGCAAGAAACTGAAATTGCAATCTGGATATTGCGAATATAAGATGAAAGCTTTATTGATTAAGGTGGGGTTCTGTGACGCCTTTGTCTGGTCGTTGAACACAAACGAAGTACGCGAAGTTGCAGCTATGGCGAACTTTTAATCTAAACAAAACCCAAGGTCTAAACGGTGCCCTAAGGGCTGTATATATGGAGGAAGAGGGGGGGAATTTCGTGGCCCTTGGTGGAGGGGTCCGAAATCAACCCTAACTCTTGTTTCCCCACACATACGGACTCTAAAACAGCCTATACTTAAGTATTTCGAAATTACATGGGCCTGGCCCAATAATAAGGTGACGCAGCACCTAGAATAGCCTATGGACGAATATTATGAAGTGGCATCTTGTATATTTCGTCCAAGGCCTCATGCACTCATTAGGGTGGCTTCAAAGTACTGGAATCATCACTTGTAACTCCGTTCTTGTTCTCCTTGCGCATGCCAACATCTCCATGCTTGAACTTGCTCCAAGGTTCATCTTTCTTGTCCATGGTAGGCCCTTCATTTGTAAGCAAAACAAATGTATCCAATTTAGGCAGCATCATATTCTCATGAACATCGGAATCGTTACCAAGAAACGAAAGTACCTGATAATTCAATTGGCGTGCGCGAGCTCTAGTAATTGGTCCAGTATGTATAGCAGCAGGGGCTGTGGGTGTAACAATGGTATTGATGTCCTCATCAGGTGCCATCATGCGACAACTTGGTCATGTGAAGGCATACACAATGTGCAACACCAACATCTTTGACATCCTCATAAAGGTGAACTCCTTCACTTTGAGCCATCCTCAAATACTCATATTGGATGGGTCATTCTTTCAATGTTATCTCCTTCTTCTTGTCTACATGATACATCTATTGGAGGGAGGACCGGCATTGAAGATTGTCTCTATGGACCTTCAAATTGAGGAGCGCTCGCACTTATTGGATGCACCTTCGGAACTCCACTCATGCCTCGACATCGAGCATTGGTACATCAACACTCCTTTGACACATTGCACCAACACCTCCATATTTGTTGATTGTGCTCACACATGTCATGCTCGATGGACATATCATACTGACCACAAGTTTGCACCCTATGCATGGATTCACTCACAGTATGATTGTCTTGTTGCACCTATTCCCATGTCATCCATGATATATGAGCTTGTGCATTTTCTTAGCAAATTTGTTGTGATCTTTCTTGATGGCATATTCATACATCGTGATCATATTGCCTACCATCAATTGCATGATAACATAATCATATTGAGCATCCATTGCCATATTCATGCTATTGATAAACCGTCTCACTATGACATCATTTTGCACCGTGGTTGCAATGATCATATTTACAACACATTTTTGTGCACAATGATTGCATTTCCTCCCGTGAATGCTTTGCATCTCATTCTAGATCATCTTGATAAGCTTCATGCACTTTGTCACGACCAATCTTGCCGCACGGACTCATTCTTACATGATGGACACTTTGTTTGCGCTAACCATTGTATTCCCGAGTGTTGCTTGTGTTTGCTCTTTTTGCATATCTATCTCTCCGGCAACACCTTGGACTACTTGGATTGCGCCATGTCTTCAACTTCATCCAACTACAAGTCAGTCTACGACAACTGTTTCCATGGTGATGAGGATCACGATCCGAGGTCGGATCTTTCCCAAGGGAGGGGATATGATGCGGAGCATCCCACGTTCATCCCCATGTACACTCCGACTACTCTCCAAGCCCCAAGAGGACATATGAAGAGACCTCGACCATACGCCATTGGGCACAACGTGAACTCCTCCTCTTCGAACCGTCACTTTCCACATATGAGACATAGCTACTACCTCATGCATGGACCTTGCATACACTTAGGTACAACCGAGACGACCGTGGAGGATCCAAGGACCAAGGCCAAGCGTGGAAGCGGAGAAGGAAGAAGAACCAGGGACAAGCTTCTGGAAAGCCCGGACCTTCCGGCCTGCCCGGAACTTCCGGCCCCCGGACCTTCCGGCCTGCCCGGAACCTCCGGCCCCCGGAGTCCAGACCAGCCCTGAGCGCGCCAACTCTCTGGATAGCCCGGAACCCGGCCGGAACCTGCCTAGAACTTCCGGAGCCTGAACTGCTCCTCCCCCGAACTTCCGGCTGTCTGCGCAAGACAAAGTATCGGGCCGAGCCCATGTACCCTTCGCCTCACTTACCCCTTCGTGGGCTAGCACTATATACTCCCCACCTCCTCCTAGTTAGGGTTAGCAATGGATTAGCTCATATTTTGTGTGAGAGCCTTGCTCATCCACTTGGTTACTTCTCCTCGGAGCTCACGACCTCTTCGGAGAAGATCCCCCAAGCGGATTCAAGACCCCTTCAAGGGAAGACAATCAAGACCTCCTCACGGAGAAGAATCTGTTACCTCTTGTATCGTCCTTTGTTGGATTTCGACCGTGTGATCTCTATGTGTTCTTGGAACCAGCGCATGTGTATTCGAATCTTGTTGGTTTGAGTGATTCTCTTGTGTTTTCCCCCGTGATTTCCCTCGTACTCTTCCGCTCGTTCTTCGTGTTTCCCCATAGGATCCACTCCAAACATGAAAGATCTCCACATAGGGTTCCACCCTACATCAGGTTTTTCTCTCTAGGCGAAGAGGGGCTCAAGTTTGGCTTGTGGCTCTCACTCACTTTTTGGTGGATCACTTTCTCACTCTTGTCTCTATGATGGGTGGCTTGCTTGTCGGCTATCACTTGACTAGGAGACATAGGTCGTAGCACGTATTCCTTCCCTTTCATCTTGAAGCTATAGTGATTGGTGCGCCCGTTGTGGAAGACACCCCGGTCGAATTGCCATGGTCGACCAAGAAGGAGGTGGCAAACCGTCATTGTGACCACATCACATTCCAAGGTGTCCTCATATGCACCAATTTTGAAGGAGACTTGGACCGTATGCTCAACTCGTATAGTGCCGGAGTCACTTAGCCATTGAACCTTGTAGGGATTCGGGTGCTTCCTTTTGACCAATTGAAGCTTGGAGCATAGTTCTTGGCTTGCCAAGTTGTGACAACTTCCTCCATCGATGATGACCTTGACGGACCTTCTGTTGATGCCGGCTTTTGGGTGGAAGATGTGGCATCTTTGGTCGTCTTCTTGTTGATGTTGAAGAGTCAAGACCTTGGAGAAAACGAGAGCGGGGCTCGAATCCTCATCACAAAAGACTTGATCATCTTCATCTTCTTTCACTCGCCGGTGCATGGCCACTTGCTCAAGGGCTTCCATCTCCTCATCACTCATTGAGTCATATGTGCCGTTGTCGTTGAGGATCATGGTGCGCTTGTTGGTGCATTCGTAGGACTTGTGGCCTCGGCCGCCGCAAGTGAAACACTTGAAGGAGCTTGTCTTGATGGTCTCATCGGTTGGTGTAGATGATGAAGCACGCGGCTTGAAGTTGCTTGTAGTAGGAGGGGTACGACTTGAACTTGTCGAATTTTTCTTGTAACTCAACTTGTCGTCGTTGTTTGTAGAAGGTTTGGTTGATGTAGATGTTGGAGGAGGTGTTGAAGCTTGGTTGTTGGAGAAGCCGTACGTCTTGGACGAGTACTTGGCGTACTTGAAGTCATCTTGCACTTGACGTTCCGCCTTTGTAGCTTGATGCACGAGCTCAATGAGGGTGTAGTAGGGTTGGAAGTCGACGATCTTCTTGATGGGATGATTGAGTCCATTCAAGAAACGTGCCATTGTTTGTTCATCATCTTCCTTCACATTGGCTCGAATCATGGCTATCTCCATTTCCTTGTAGTATTCTTCAACATGCTTTGTTCCTTGCTTGAGAAGTTGGAGTTTCTTGAAGAGGTCGCGGTTGTAGTAGGTGGGCACAAAACGTGCTCTCATGACATCTTTCATTTGAGCCCAAGTGGTGATTGGAGGTTCACCTCTTGCTTGTCGCCTCTCAATGATTTGTTCCCACCATATGAGCACATAGTCTTGGAACTCAAGTGATGCCATAGCGATCTTGTTTTCTTCCTCATAGTTGTGCAAACGAAAGATTTTGTCGACCTTCAATGCCCATGAGAGGTACTCTTCGGGGTCATTGCTTCCATTGAACTTGGGCATGGTGAATTTGAGCTTTCCATATCGTTGCTCTTCATTTTGTTGTGGTCGAGGATGATGACGTCCATGTCGTTGAGGATTAACAATCTCATGTTGCTCTTGGCGAGGAGGGTCGTTTTCCTCATGTTGCTCTTGTCTTGGTGGATTTCCATTATCTTCATGCGCTTGATGAACTTGAGGTTCTTGGCGAGCATGTGGTGGAGCTTGTCGAGCTTGTTGTGGGTCTTGTCGATGCACACGTGCTTGGTAGAGCCTTTCATGGACTTCCTCGCGGAGCGCTTCTTGATATTCACGAGCTTGGTGTCCTCGCTCGGCAACGGCTCTACTTGAGTCGCGAAGTGCACGTTGTGCCTCAAGTGCTTGAGCTTCCCGTAGTTGTTGTTCTCAATGTTGCGCCTCGGCGTCTTCTGCATCTTGATGTTGTCACGCTCGCTCTTCTTGTTCATGTTGTCGTTGGAGTTGCCGTGCTTGTGCTTGCGCAAATGCAGCTTGGTTTTGACGATGTCGATGCTCTTCAGAGTCGGTGTCGTGTAGAGGATTGCGGTTTGCTTGACGGTCTTGACGTGCGGCACGACGAAGAGTGTTCGAAGTAGGTGTACTTGAGTCGTAGAAGGTGTTGTCGGAGTGTCGACTCGAGCGGCTCCGTCTTGAGGATGAAGAAGTGGAATGATGCCGGTTCCTCATCAAGGCGCGGATCTCGTCCATTCTTGCATCATTCTCTTGCTTGTGAGCGTCGAACTTGTTGTCGAAGTAGTCTCTTGTACATTGCTCGGAGAGTCGCAAGTCGGTGGCGAGGTTGTCGATGCGGTCGCTCATTGCTTGTTGCTCTTGGTGCAACGCTCGTTGTGCACCAAAGAGGTGGCTCTTGGTGACGTATGATGACATGTCGTCTTCTTGCTCGAGGAAGAGTGGGTTGGTAGAAGTACTTGGCCGATCCATCATTCCAAGCAAAAATGTGAGTGGTAGAAGGAGAAGAACTTATACCAATGTACCTTTGACCGAAGTTGATGATGAATCAAGTTCACTCAAATGCGGACAATGAAATAGCACTATTGGTACCAATCCTTGTCGGTTCTCACACCTACACAAATAAAAGCTTATTGTGGAGCTTGGTGAGGATGGTGGCACAAAATTTGGTGCAATTGTAAGTGAGCGTCAATAATGTTGGAAAAGGTACACAAATTTGCAAATGCAACAACTAGACCAAGCAAATAATGGTACACGGAAACACACACGCAAATAGATAAGGGGGATTGTGCAAACCAAAAGTGTGCCAAAATGTGGAATCCACGAAAATGCTCTTGTTGCACAATAATAGAGAGACGCTAGCACGATTGCACAATAGGCGGATACGAAACTTGTGCACAACCTACCGGGCAAAAATGCAACTATCTCTATCCCACGTATGCTATATGTATGGTATTTCGGTGCTATGATCCAAGATGATCCAATATGACAATCTTAATGTAGTATGATGCTATGGTTCTTGCTCATAAGCTCTTTGCTTATCTTTCCTCTTTGCTTAAAAGCTTGGGTGGCTCTTTCACTTTTGAGCTCTTTTCCCATGCAAAACTTCATGAACCAAGATAGCAATTGTGTATGCTATGACAACTTTATGACACACAAATGGATCCCAAGATATGCACCACGGTGGTATGGTATGTACGCTATGGAGTATGATCACTAATGTGCGCACAAGTCACGTTGTCGGCAATACTCAATGGCTAGTCTAGATGGGTAAGCTACGCAAAAGTTGATGTAGGGCGGAACCCTAATCGGAGATCTTTCACGTTTGGAGGGGATCCTACGAGGGAAACACGACGAACAAGCGGAGCAACACGGGGAAACACACACACAAGAGGAACACTAAACCGACAAGTTGCGATTACACAAGGGCTAGATCACCGAACACATAAGGTAGCACAAGATTCAAAATCAACAAAAGAAAGATACACGTGTAGCCATTCTTCTCCGTGAGGAGGTCTTGATGGGGTCCACCCTAGAAGGGGGTCTTGAATCCGCTTGGGGGATCTTCTCCGAAGAGGTCCTGAGCTCCGAGGAGATGTAACCAAGTGGATGAGCAAGGCTCTCACACAAACATGAGCTAAACCAATGCTAACCCTAACTAGGAGGAGATGGGAGAGTATTTATAGTTTACGGGACGAAAGGGTACACGGGCCTCGGCCTGGTGGCTGCTCGCAGAGTAGGGCCAAAGTTCGGGCTAGGCGGAAGTTCGGGCCGGAAGGTCCGGGCAGGGTCCGGCCTAAGCCGAGAGTTGGCGCGGGTGGAGCTGGACTGGCTTCCGGGAGCCGGAAGGTCCGGGCGGGCCGCAAGTTCCGGGGGCCGGAAGGTCCGGGCCGGGTTCCGGGCTGGTTCCAGGCTAACCAGAATGTTGGCATGCCGAGGCTGGTCAATGTCGTCGGGGGCCGGAAGCTCCGGGCCGGCCGGAAGTTCCGGGGGCCGGAAATTCCGGGCTGTCCAGAGAGTTGACGCCTGTCGTTTCTTCTTCTGCTCCGGGTTCCTTGGCTTGAATATTGTACCTGATCACGCATATTGTCTCGGACTTAGGTAGTAACCATGTCTCACTGGCAGGAAAAGGGAAATCGAATAGGAGTGGAAGGTCCATATCTCGGATTGAATAACACGAGCTCTTGTCTTGTCATGGGTCCACTTGGAGCTTGGATAGTTGATGGAAGGTCCATGGGGATGGCCAAAGGATGCTCCGCATCATCTCCCCCCCCCCTTGTCGAAGATCCGACCTCGGATCAGATTCTTCATCACCATGGTACGGCGTGAGGTCCTTGACGTTGAAGATGTCGCTCGCATTGTATTTGTCTCGAGGTAGGTCGATCTTGTAGGCGTTGTCGTTGTAGCGTGCTAGCACCTTGAAGGGTCCATCGGCTCTAGGGAGAAGCTTGGACTTGCGCTCGTGGGGGAAGCGGTCCTTGCGAAGGTGTAGCCACCCTAGATCACCGATGTTGAAGACCATGGGTTGCTTGTTGACATTGAGCTTGGTCGCTAGTCGTTGTACTTGGTGCTCGATAGTGTGTCTTGTATCTTCAAGCATCCTTTTGATGTAGCTTGCCCGTGCAGTCGCATCCATGTTGGTGCGCTCTTGTAGAGGAAGTGGTAGAATGTCCAATGGTGACAACGGGTTGAAGTCGTAGACGACCTCGAAAGGGGACTTGCCGGTAGTCGAGTGTCTTGCGTGATTGTAGGCGTACTCAGCGATGGGTAGACATGCCTCCCACTCCTTGATGTTCTTCTTGATCAAGACGCGAAGTAGAGTGGAGAGTGTGCGGTTCGTCACCTCCGTTTGGCCGTCGGTTTGAGGATGGTATGCAGATGAGAACAAGAGCTTGATTCCGAGCTTGGCGCATAGGGTCTTCCAAAAGTAACTCAAGAACTTGACGTCACGATCGGAGACGATTGTCTTTGGTACTCCATGGAGTCACAATATTTCCCTACAAAAGAGATTTGCAATATGTGAAGCATCGTCTATCTTGTTGCAAGGAATGAAATGTGCCATCTTAGAAAATCTATCCACAACAACAAACACGAAATCCTTTCCATTTTGAGTTCTAGGCAAACCAAGTACAAAATCCATGCTAATGTCTTCCCAAGGTTGATAAGGAATAGGAAGAGGCATGTAAAGACCATGAGATTGAGCTTTAGACTTAGCTTTGCGACATGTAGAGCATCGGTTGGTGAAGCGTGAGAGGTCTCGGTACATCTTTGGCCAAAAGTAGTTCTTGGAGAGCGTGGCGAATGTCTTGTCGCGTCCAAAGTGTCCCATGAGTCCGCCTCCATGAGCCTCTTGCAGAAGGAGCAAACGAAGAGAAGACTCGGGAATGCATAGTTTGTTAGCTCTCATAAGATAAGCATCCTTGATGTAATATTGTTCCCAAGAAGTATGCGTCAAACAATTAGCATAAGGAATAGCAAAAGATGGGTCGTTAGCATATAATTCTTTTATGTGCTCAGAGCCTATAACATTCAACTCAAGTTTAGTGACAAGCGTGCATATGTGTGAAAGTGCATCGGCAACTACATTTTCCTTACCCTTAATGTACTTGATGACATAAGCAAAAGAATCAATAAATTCACTCCATTTGGCATGACGCTTGTTCAACTTAGTTTGGCCTTTTAAGTACTTAAGCGTTTCGTGATCGGTATGGATGACAAACTCATGAGGTCTAAGGTAATGTTCCCAAACATGTAGCACACACACTAGAGCATATAATTCCTTGTCATAGATGGGATAGTTAAGTTGAGCACCGGTGAGTTTTTCACTAAAGTAAGCAATGGCTCGTTTTTCTTGCCTCAAAACTCCGCCAATTCCGGTACCACTTGCATCACAATGAACCTCAAAAGTTTTGTCAAAATTGGGCAAAGCAAGAATCGGAGCATGAGTAAGCAAAGACTTGAGCTCATCAAAAGCAGTGGATTGCAAGGATCCCCAAACAAAAGGAGTATTGATGAGGACATCAATACCATTGTTACACCCATAGCCCCTACTATTACATATAATGGACCAATTACTAGAGCTCGCGCACGCCAATTAAATTACCAGGTACTTCCGTTTCTTGGTAATGATTCTAATGTTCATGAGAATATGATGCTGCCTAAATTGGATAAATTTGTTTTGCTTACAAATGAAGGGCCTAGCTTAGAGAAGGATGAACATTGGAGCAAGAACAAGCATGGAGTTGATGGCATGCGCAAGGGGAACAAGAACGGAGTTACAAGTGATGATTTCAGGACTTTGAAGCCACCATAAGGAGTGAATGAAGCCTTGGACGAAATATACAAGATGCCACTTCATAAATTTTGTCCAGAGGCTATTTCTAGGTGCTGTGTCACCTTATTATTGGGCCAGGCCCATGTAATTTCGAAATACATAAGTATAGGCTGTTTTTAGAGTCCGTATGTGTGGAGAAACAAGAGATAGGGTTTGTTTCGGACCCCTTCCCCAAGGGCCACGAAATCCCCCCCCCCCTCTTCCTCCATATATAGCACTTAGGGCACCGTTTAGACTTTGGGTTTTGTTTAGATTAAAAGTTCGCCATAGCTGCAACTTCGCGTTTCGTTTGTGTTCAACGACTGCACAAAGCGCCACAGAACCCCACCTTGATCAATAAAGCTTTCATCTTATATTCGCAATATCTAGATTGCAATCTCAGTTTCTTGCTTGTTCTTCGTTTGCTCGCAGGAAACAGACCCTCGTGGTCAGGTTGATCGTGCTCCGGCGTGGTCGATAACCTCTCGGAGTTGGTCTAGCGATTGCTAAGGCGCGACGTCCTCGCACGTTCGTAGTCGGATCGTCAAAGTTGATTTCCACCAAAGCGATATCCATCATCTCATTGAAAGACGGGACAACTTTGCCTCTATCAAGTGGTATCAGATTTCCAGGTTGCTCGGTGAGATTTTACAGTTTTTCATAGTTTAGATCGAGTCTGTTCTTCATACCTATAGTCCACGAAAAAGCCAAAAAAAAATTAGGGTTAGTTCATCCCATCCGAACCAATCTGAGCCTTTGCATAATCTTTTCTGTATTTGCTTTGTTGAATTTGCGGTTGCATCGTTGTGTCAAGTTGCTGGTCTTAGCGTCTAGTCCTTTAGAGTTTCGAGTTACATTCACGAGTTGTCACGTCGCCGCTGCCATATATCACCATCGCATCATCATCGTCGATGCTGCCATATACCACCACCGCGCCAACTTCGTCACCGCTGCCATATACCACCACCACATATTCACCGCCAATCCGAGTCCATATACGCCAACATATATTCGCCACCAGTCCGAGTTCCACCAAATTTATCTCCGCCACCAGTCCGAGTTCCACCAGTTTCATCTCCGCCACCAGTCCTATACCGAGTCCAGTATTTTGTTACTCAGTTTTGGTTTTCCAGATCACGCCATACTTCGAGTCATGACAGAGAAGGACTCCCCAACTTCCGTGCTACCCGCAGTAGAAAAATAGTTCCAGTTTAAAAAAAACTAAGTCTGGAAAATTCTGGCTAGGCAGTTTTTAGGTCATTTGTAGACTTTTTCGGAAAAAATTTGTTGCGGAGCAAAAAAAAAGAGGAAAAAAAGTGAAAACAATGGAAAAAATTCAGAGTGTGCTCCTCCCTTGTTTACGTGCAGCGCTGTGATTTTGTTGGTGTTCTAGGCTCGCGTCTCTAGTACGGTCTAGCCTAGGACCAGCACAGTAACGTCGTTGAGTGTTTATTCAACTTTGCATCTCTAAATTGATTATTGCTGACCCTTTTTGCTACCATATTATAAGCCTTCCCAGCTCCACATACATCTACGTCATGCGTTTGACTCTCCCTGGTAATCGCTCTATCCAAGCTTTGAGAGTTTTGACTACAACGGTTGCCGATCACCGCTTCTTCTTTGGTAAGAACTGTAAGAATTTGAGATTTGCTTGACGGTTTTGTGACACCCACCACCACCTCTTGTTAGTAGTCTCTAGGATCATATTCTTGTGTGTTTCTATTGCTGCTAACCATGCCGGGATCACAAGCCGGCGAGACCGATCGAAGAACATGACGAATAAGGAGTTGCATGATAAATTTCAGCAAATGATGAGTGGACACGTGCAAGATGTGCTAAACAGATTTGAAGAGGCCATGGAGAAGATAGATGGCATGGAGAAGACGTTCGAAACAAAGCTCGATAACAAGTTTAATGAATTGCTCGCGCGTCTTCCACCACCACCACCGGCTGCACCTAACGCACCTCTACAAGAACAACAACTACTACTACCTCCACGTCGCGAAACAGCCCTCCGCCGAGCGAGCCGTGTCCCTCTTGCGCTTGGCCAAACTGTTGGTGCTGCTGTTGATACTTCTGTGGCTCCTGCTGCTGATGCGGAGGAGGATGATTATGTGGGAGATTACGAGGATGAAGTTGATCAAAATAAGAACTACGTGCAACCACCAGCACTACAACCACCGTGTCGTCCACATGCAAATAATGGCAATGTTAGGGCTCCCCTCAGTGCGAGATCATGACCATCTCCCTAAACTAAAATTGAATATTCTACCATTTGAGGGTAGATATGTTCCTGATATATATCTTACTTGGGAGTTAGAAACTGAACAACGATTTACATGTTTACAATATCCCGAGGAGAGACGTGTTCTGCCATTGTTTGTGCTTTCACTAGCTTTATGTGTTTGGTGGTCGAACATTGTAGATTATATCCTGTTCCAGCTACTTGGGCTGCTTTGAAAACTGCTATGTGTACTCATTGGGTTCCACCATATTATCAACGTGAATTACTTCAAAAATTGCAGCGCTTAAGACAAGGAAAAATTCGGTAGAAGAATATTATCGTGAATTACAAACTGGCTTGATTAGATGTGGTATTGTTGAGGAGAATGAAGCTATGCTTGCACGTTTTCGGGTGGATTAAATAGAGAGATTCAGACCATTCTAGACTATAAGGATTATAATAATATCACTCGTTTATTCCATCTTGCTTGTAAAGCTGAACGTGAAGTGCGGGATCGACAGGCATTGGCGCGAACTAACTTTTCTGCAGGTCGACCTTCATCATGGACACCACGTGCATCATCTACTTCCACTGCACCATCACATCCTTCAGGTGCCACCTCCAACCGTGATACAAGAAAGCAGACACAACCACCACTATCTGCCAAGAGCACACCTGCCGGGCCTGCACAGAGCTCTTCTTCTTCCATGGCGTCAACAGGGCACACAAGTGATATTATTTGTTGTCGTTGTAAGGGAAGAGGACATTTTGCGAGAGAATTCAAATCTCAGCGTGTGATGATTGCTACTGAGGATGCTAGGTATAAGTCCGCTAGTGACTATGATGAGGAGACTTTGGCTCTTATTACACATGAAGAACACGGTGGAGAAGATTCTGATCATGAGACACAATACATGGCTGCTGAAGATGCTGACAGGTATGAATGTTTAGTTGCTCAACGTTTTTCGAGTGTGTAGGTTACACAAGCTGAGCAAAATCAGAGGCATAATTTGTTCCATACAAAGGGAGTTGTGAAGGAACTTTCTATTCGCGTCATCATAGATGGAGGGAGCTGCAACAACTTGGCTAGCATGGAGATGGTGGAGAAGCTATCTCTCACCACAAGACCACATCCACATCCTTACTACATCCAATGGTTCAACAACAGCGGCAAGGTTAAGGTAACACGTACTGTTCGTGTGCACTTTAGTATCTCTACATATGTTGATTATGTTGATTGTAATGTGGTACCTATGCAAGCATGTTCCTTATTACTTGGTAGACCATGGCAATTTGATAAAAATTCTGTACACCATGGTAGAAACAATCAGTATACTCTTGTTCATAAGGATAAAACTATTACTTTGCTTCCTATGGCTCCTGATTCCATTTTGAAAGATGATATTAATAGAGCTAATAAAGAAAAACAGGAGAAAAATAAGAATGAAAATCAGATTGTGGCAAAAGAATTTGAGCAACAAATGAAGCCTAATAATAAACCATCTACTGTTGCTTCTGAAATTAAATTGAAAAGTGCATGTTTACTTGCCACCAAATCTGATATTGATGAGCTAGATTTTAGCAAATCTGTTTGCTATGCTTTTGTGTGCAAAGAGGCATTATTTTCATTCGAGGACGTGCCTTCCTCTTTGCCCTTGCTGTCACTAACATTTTGCAGGAGTTCGCTGACGTCTTCCCACAAGACGTGCCACCGAGATTACCACCTATTCGAGGGATTGAGCATCAAATTGACTTAATTCCCGGTGCATCGCTACCCAACCGTGCACCATACCGTACCAATCTAGGGGAGACGAAGGAGATTATGCGTCAAGTACAAGAGCTTCTCGACAAAGGTTATATACGCGAATCCCTTAGTCCTTGTGCTGTTCCTATTATTCTAGTGCCGAAAAAGGATGGTACATCGCGTATGTGTGTTGATTGTAGAGGCATTAATAATATTACTATTCGTTATCGTCATCCTATTCCTAGGCTAGATGATATGCTTCATGAATTGAGTGGCTCTACAATTTTCTCCAAAGTTGATTTGCATAGTGGATACCATCAAATTCATATGAAATTGGGGGATGAATGGAAAATAGCATTTAAAACTAAGTTTGGATTATATGAGTGGTTAGTCATGCCTTTTTGGTTAACTAATGCACCTAGTACTTTCATGAGATTAACGAACGAAGTTTTACGTGCTTTCATTGGACGATTTGTGGTAGTTTACTTTGATGACATATTGATTTATAGCAGATCTTTGGAGGAACATTTGGAACATTTACGTGATGTTTTTATTGCTCTACGTGATGCACGTTTGTTTGGTAACCTTGGGAAGTGCACCTTTTGCACCAAGAGAGTGTCTTTTCTTGGCTATGTTGTTATTCCACAGGGAATTGAAGTTGATAAAGCCAAGATTGAAGCTATTGAGAGTTGGCCGCAGCCCAAAACGGTCACACAAGTGAGGAGTTTTCTTGGCCTTGCTGGATTCTATAGGCGTTTTGTGAGAGATTTCAGCACCATTGCTGCACCTCTCAATGAGCTTACAAAGAAGGATGTGCCTTTTGTTTGGGGTACCGCACAGGAAGAAGCCTTCACGGTATTGAAAGATAAGTTGACACATGCTCCTTTACTCCAACTTCCTGATTTTAATAAGACTTTTGAGCTTGAATGTGATGCTAGTGGAATTGGATTAGGAGGTGTGTTATTACAAGATGGCAAACCTGTTGCATACTTTTCTGAAAAATTGAGTGGGCCTAGTATGAATTATTCTACTTATGATAAAGAATTATATGCTCTTGTTTGGACTTTAGAGACATGGCAACATTATTTATGGCCCAAAGAATTTGTTATACATTCTGATCATGAATCTTTGAAACATATTAAAAGTCAAGCTAAACTGAATCGTAGACATGCTAAATGGGTTGAATTCATTGAGACTTTCCCTTATGTCATTAAACACAAGAAGGGTAAAGAAAATGTTATTGCTGATGCTTTGTCTCGTCGCTATACTATGCTTTCACAACTTGACTTCAAAATATTTGGTTTGGAGACCATCAAAGATCAATATGTGCATGATGCTGATTTTAATGGTGTACTGCAGAATTGTAAAGAAGGGAGAACATGGAACAAGTTCGTCGTTAATGATGGATTTGTGTTTCGTGCTAACAAGCTATGCATTCCAGCTAGCTCTATTCGTCTTTTGTTGTTGCAGGAGGCGCATGGTGGGGGATTAATGGGACACTTTGGCGTGAAGAAGACGAGGACGTACTTGCTACACATTTCTTTTGGCCAAAGATGAGATGGGATGTTGAGCATTTTATTGCTCGCTGCACTACATGTCAAAAAGCTAAGTCACGACTCAATCCTCATGGTTTATATATGCCTTTGCCTGTACCTAGTGTTCCTTGGGAGGATATATCTATGGACTTTGTTTTAGGTTTACCTCGAACAAAGAAGGGGAGGGATAGCATATTTGTTGTCGTGGATAGGTTCTCAAAAATGGCACACTTTATACCATGTCATAAAAGCGATGATGTCGTTAATGTTGCTGATTTGTTCTTTCGTAAAATTATTCGCTTGCATGGTGTGCCCAATACTATTGTTTCAGATCGTGATACTAAATTTCGTAGCCACTTTTGGAGATGTTTATGGGCTAAGTTGGGGACTAAACTGCTTTTTAGTACTACTTGTCACCCCCAAACTGATGGACAAACTGAAGTAGTCAATAGAACATTATCTACTATGCTTAGGGCTGTTTTGAAGAATAATAAGAAAATGTGGGAAGAATGCTTGCCTCATATTGAATTTGCTTATAATCGTTCATTGCATTCTACTACTAAGATGTGCCCTTTTGAAATTGTGTATGGTTTCCTCCCTCGTGCACCTATTGATTTGTTGCCTCTTCCATCTTCGGAGAAGGTTAATTTTGATGCTAAAGAACGTGCTGAATTGATTTTAAAAATGCAAGAGTTAACTAAGGAAAACATTGAGCGTATGAATGCTAAATATAAACTTCTTTGGAGATAAGGGTAGAAAACATGTTGTGTTTGCACCGGAGATCTTGTTTAGTTACATTTGCGTGAGGATAGGTTTCCTAATTTGCATAAATCAAAGCTAATGCCACGTGCTGATCGTCCATTTAAGGTGTTAGAGAAAATAAATGATAATGCATATAAACTTGAGCTGCCTGCAGATTTTGGGGTTAGTCCCACTTTTAACATTGCAGATTTGAAGACTTATTTGGGTGAGGAAGATGAGCTTCCGTCGAGGACGACTTCATATCAGGAAGGGGAGGATGATGAGGACATCAATACCATTGTTACACCCATAGCCCCTACTATTACATATAATGGACCAATTACTAGAGCTCGCACACGCCAATTAAATTACCAGGTACTTTCGTTTCTTGGTAATGATTCTAATGTTCATGAGAATATGATGCTGCCTAAATTGGATACATTTGTTTTGCTTACAAATGAAGGGGCTAGCTTGGAGAAGGATGAACATTGGAGCAAGAACAAGCATGGAGTTGATGGCATGCGCAAGGGGAACAAGAACGGAGTTACAAGTGATGATTTCAGGACTTTGAAGCCACCATAAGGAGTGAATGAAGCCTTGGACGAAATATACAAGATGCCACTTCATAAATTTCGTCCAGAGGCTATTCTAGGTGCTCACGTCACCTTATTATTGGGCCAGGCCCATGTAATTTCGAAATACATAAGTATAGGCTGTTTTAGAGTCCATATGTGTGGGAAACAAGAGATAGGGTTGGTTTCGGACCCCTTCCCCAAGGGCCACGAAATTCCCCTCTTCCTCCATATATACAGCCCTTAGGGCACTTTTTTAGACATTGGGTTTTGTTTAGATTAAAAGTTCGCCATAGCTGCAACTTCACGTGCCGTTTGTGTTCATCGACTGCACAAAGGCGTCCACAGAACCCCACCTTGATCAATAAAGCTTTAATTTTATATTCGCAATATCCAGATTGCAATCTCAGTTTCTTGCTTGTTCTTCGTTTGCTCGCAGGAAACAGACCCTCGTGGTCAGGTTGATCGTGGTCCGGCGTGGTCGATAACCTCTCGGAGTTGGTTTAGTGATTGCTAAGGCGCGACGTCCTCGCAGGTTCGTAGTCGGATCGTCAAAGTCGATTTCCACCAAAGCGATATCCATCATCTGATCGAAAGACATGACACCTATGCCTCATCAAGTATTCTTCTTACTCAAGGCATGCAAAGGAGCGGCAATTGTGCTAAAGTTTTTCACAAAGCGACGATAAAATCCCGCAAGACCAAGAAAGCTACGCACTTGTTGCAAATTGGTTGGTTGGGGCCAAGTTTTAATTGCTTCAATTTTAGATTCATCAACATGGACACCCTTTGAGGATACTACAAAACCCAAGAAAACCACTTTGTCAACGCCAAAAGTGCATTTTTTCATGTTTGCATAAAGACTTTCCTTGTGAAGGGTTTGCAAAACAGCCCTAACATGATCAAGATGTTCTTTCATGGTTTTGCTAAACCCAAGAATATCATCGAAGTAAACCACAACAAAGACTCCAATGTAAGGGCGAAGCACATGATGCATAAGACGCACAGAAGTACCGGGAGCCTCCGATAGACCCATAGGCATCAGTAACCACTCATACAAGCCAAATTTGGTTTTGAAAGCAGTTTTCCATTCATCACCCTCTTGTATGCGAATTTGATAATAGCCACTTTTAAGATCAATTTTTGAGAAAAAGTTGGCTCCACTAAGTTCATCAAGCATATCATCTAAGCGAGGAATGAATGCCTATAGCGAACGGTAATAGCATTTATAGGTCTATAATCGGAACACAAGCGAAAACTTCCATCGGGTTTAGGCACAAGTATAACCGGAACGGCACAAGGGCTTAAGCTTTCACGTACATGACCATTGTCGATGAGTTGTTGTACTTGCCGTTGAATCTCCTTGGTTTCTTCGGGATTGACTCGGTATGGAGCTTTGTTTGGTAGAGGCGCTCCGGGGATGAGGTCGATTCGATGCTTAATGCCTCGAAGAGGAGTTAGACCCGGAGGTAGCTCATTGGGGAAAACATCTTCGAATTCTTGCAAAAGAGATTTAAACACTAAAGGTAGCTCATGAGAGGTGTTAGTTGTTGGCTCTCCATCCTTGCACACAAGGACAAAGTGCATCACACTAGATGGGTTCTCACACACTTCTCTCATCTCACTTTTGGTGGCATATAGGATGAGGTTTTTCTCTCTAGGCGAAGAGGTGCTCAAGTTTGGCTTGCGGCTCTCACTCACTTTTTGGTGGATCACTTTCTCACTCTTTTCTCCATGATGAGTGCTTGCTTGTCGGCTAACACTTGACTAGGAGATATAGGTCGTAGCACATATTCCTTCACTTTCATCTTGATGCTATAGTGATTGGTACGCCCATTGTGGAAGACACCACGGTCGAATTGCCATGGTCGACCAAGAAGGAGGTGGCAAACGGTCATTGGGACCACATCACACTCCAAAGTGTCCTCATATGCACCGATTTTGAAGGAGACTTGGACCGTAAGCTCGACTCGTTAGTGTCGGAGTCACTTAGCCATTGAACCTTGTATGGGTGTAGGTGCTTCCTCTTGACCAATTGAAGCTTGGAGCATAGTTCTTGATGCGGAGCATCCCTCACTCATCCCCATGGACACACCTACATCTTCCTCAATACCACGTGGACCCATGACGCGAGCCCGAGCTAAGGCTATCGAAGATAAGGTGAACTCGCTCCTCTCCGAACTCCCTCCTCCTACTCACGAGACTTGGCTACTACCTCATTCGGAAACCCTATGTATAATCAGGTACATGGAGATAAGCCAAGGAACAACTACCTCCAAGAGCCAAGACGAAGAGGACCCCAAGCATGTTGAAAAAGAAGAAGAAAGGATGCTGCAGCTACAGGCATCGGACGTCCGACCACGTCCGGACGTCCGGCGAACTCCCAGGCCACGGACGATCGACGCCCTCCCGACGTCCGACAGCTGGGCACTCGAATGGAATCTACGGACGTTTGAAAGCCTCCGGACGTCCGACCGACGCACGCCCGAACCGAATATACAGACGTCCGAAAGCCTCCGGACGTCCGACCGATGTGCGCCCGAGCCGAATATACGGACGTCCGAAGGCCTCCGGACGTCCGGACCGTCTCGAGCCTCCGGACGACCAGTGACCTCCGGACGTCCGACGCCTGTGTGTTGACTTTGATTGGGGCCGCAGCCCTTGTACCCCTTCGCCCCCTAGACTATATATACTCTTTCTTCCCCACCTTTCTAGCGTTAGCATTGGTTTAGCTCATGTTTGTGTGAGAGCCTTGCTCATCCACTTGGTTACTTCTCCTCGAAGCTCAGGACCTCTACGGAGAAGATCCCCCAACCGGATTCAAGACCCCCTTCTAGGGTGGACCCCATCAAGACCTCCTCTCGGAGAAGAACGGCTACTCGAGTATCTTTCCTTTGTTGATTTTGAATCTTGTGCTACTTATGTGTTTGATGATCGAGCCCTTGTGTGATCGATACTTGTCGGTTTAGTGTTCCTCTTGTGTGTGTGTTTCCCTGTGTTCTTCCGCTTGTTCGTCGTGTTTCCCTCGTAGGATCCCCTCCAAACGTGAAAGATCTCCGATTAGGGTTCCGCCCTACATCAGTTCTTCACTTGCCAAGTTGTGGCAACTACCTCCATCGAAGATGACCTTGACGGATCTCCCATTGATGCCGGCCATTGTGTGGAAGATGTGGCATCTTTGGTCGTCTTCTTGTTGATGTTGAAGAGTCAAGACCTTGGAGACCACGAGAGCGTTGCTCGAATCCTCATCACAAAAGACTTGATCATCTTCATCTTCGTTCACTCGCCGGTGCATGGCCAGTTGCTCAAGAGCTTCCATCTCCTCTTCACTCATGGAGTCATAGGTGCCATCGTCGTTGAGGATCATGGTGCGCTTGTTGGTGCATTCATAGGACTTGTGGCCTCGGCCGCCGCAAGTGAAACACTTGATGGAGCTTGTCTTGACTGTCTCTTTGTGTAACGCCCCGGATTCGATGCGCCAGGTGTCTGCCAGTTATTCGCCGTCTTTGCCATGTCATCATTCGCATTTCATATCATGTCATCATGTGCATTTCATTTTGCATACGTGTTCGTCTCATGCATCCGAGCTTTTTCCCCGTTGTCCGTTTTGCAATCCGGAACTCCTATGTCTCCGGCGCCTTTTACCTCTTTTCGTAAAGGGTATTAAATGGTCTCGGAATGGACCGAGTTTTGTCAAGCGGCCTTGGTATAGCACCGGTAGACCGCCTGTCAAGTTTCGGATCCTTTGGAGGTCGTTTGGTACTCCAACGGTTAACCGGGTAACCGTGAAAGCCTCTTCTGTATTGCAGCCCAACTCCCCTTTCTAAGTGGCCCAAAACCCACCAAACTCCCCTCCATGCTATCGGTCGTTCGATCACGATCGCGTGGGCGAAAACCGCACCTCATTTGGACTCTCCTAGCTCCCTCCACCTATAAAACTAGATCCTCCCCGAAAATTCGCGGATGAAATCCCCCCCGAAACCCTAGCCTCTCCCTCCGCGCCGCCGGACGTGTCCGCCGACGGCCGGACACGTCCAGCCGCCACATCGCCCGGACCAATGGGGCGCTGCCACCTCACCTCCGCCGCCCCCCTCGCCCAATCCCCGCATGCCACGTGGCCTCCCGCGTTTTCTCTCTCCCTCACCTCCACCGCGGCCCGCTGAAACCCGCACATGAGCCCACACCGCCGCCGCCTCGACCAACCGCCTTCCTTCTTCGCCCGGCCGCCAGCGCCGCAGCCTCGGCGACCCTCGCCGCCGGCGCTGCCCCGGCCGCCGCCCCGCCTCGCCGGCGGCGCGCCGCCGCCATGCCGCCGCCGCCGCCGCCTCCGCTCCTCGCGCCGAGCGCGCGCCCCCGCCCAGCGCCGCCTGCCCAGCGCCGCCGCCCATGACTCCGCGGCTTCGCCGCCAGCCGCCCGCTCGCTCGGCCGCGCCCGATCAGCCGCCAGCGCCCTCGCCGCCCGCCGCGCGGATCCGGCCTCCCGCCACGGATCCGGGCGGCCCCACTCGCCGGGCGCCTCTCCCCACCTCCTCCGGCCTCCTGCCGGCGAGATCTCCGGCGAGATCCGCATTGCTTTAAAAACCGTGCAGACCCGAGGTTGTCCCCGAAATCCACTAAGTCCTATTTCTGTTAACTTTTTGTTGCATTTTCATCATGCTATAACTCTGTCATCGTTGCTCCGTTTTGCGCGTGTAATATGTCGAAATGTTCGTCTCGAAGAGTAGATCATTTCATCTCATTGCATCATTTTCATTTGAGCTCATCTTGATGCCCGAAATGCTGTTGCAAGAGTGCTATGTGATGTTAGTTTCTGATTTTTTATCAGAACTTGCACTTTTGTCATTTTTGCCATGATTGATGTGTGCATCCTATGGACTTGAGTCCTACATGTGTTCTGCAATATGCCATGCCATATTTCCAGGGGTGTATGCCATGTATTTTTGTGACCTATGTGGTGACTAGCACAAGCATGCAAACTAGGTGTCTTGTTGTTGCTGATTTCAGCCCTGTTTGCTGTTATTTTGATGCCATGTTTACTTGATGCTACCAAGAGATCCATGCATATTTTGAGATACTTCATTAAGGATGTTTTGTAAAGCATGTATTGCTCTATCCATCCATGCCCTTGTTTGCAATTATGGAGTAGTCTAGCTTGAGTCAATCGAGCTCTACTTTTGCTATCAAATGTTTCCAGGCAGATTGTTTACATGTTATTCAATTTTGCCTAGGTTGTTGTGGTTGATCCATGTATGCTATGTTATTGTTCTTGCCATTTATGTCTTCTATGCCATGTCTTCTTGATGTATGTATGCTTAGTTTATCATTTAAGGCTCTGTAGTGAGTGCATTGAGCTTGTAAACATGCCTACTTGTTATCAGTTTTTGACATGCCATGTTGCTGAATCTGTTAACGAGACTTTCAATATTGACATGGGTGTTACTATATTTTCTGATCCTTTTTGGCTTATGGTCACTAAAGGACTTTTGTTCTATGCTTTGAGTAGATTCATGCCATGCCTTTGTTTGCCATGATAAGTTCTTGTAACATGTTGTTTCATAGCTCTAAACATTGCAACCTGATGTTATTTCTGCCAATGCCTGAAACTGTTATTAGTTGCAATCTTGCCATGTGTTTTTGAGCATGTTCTAGTTGTTTCTGGAGATAGCTCAGTGCTCATGTTTTGTAATGCTTTACCTGTATATCATGCCCATGCCTTTTATTTTCATATTGAGGTGCTGTAGCATGTTGTTTTGATGCTTGCAATATGCCTAGTTGCTGTTTTGGACAGATTGTTGCTATAACTTGTATAGGGTGTACGTGTTGAACCGTTGCTCCGATTTGAATGTGCTCTATATGAAACTTGCTTGATTTTGCATGTAGTTTCATATTATCATGTTGCATCCTTGTTTTGAGGTGTTTTCTTGATGTTTATATGCATTTTGCATCAATGCCATGTTTATCTTGTTTTGCTCATATCTTCTAAGCCGTAGCTCCGAATTAAATGAACTTTATATGCAACTTGACTAGAATTTCGTGTAGATCATCGTGGTGCATATTAAATTGATGTTTAACAACTTGAACATAAGGTTTATTCAGATCTGGACCATTTTCGAAATTTGCATATGAGGACTTACCGGAATTGTTATATGTTGTTCCCGGCCTCATTTAAACTTGCCTTGATGTGTTGTTCTTGTTTGCATCATCCCTTGCCATGAGTAGCTTCATGTAGCTTTGTCATGCATCATGTTTGTTGTGCATCATGCCTTGTTCATGTGTGGCGTGTTTACTATGTTGTGTGCTTCTTCTTGTTAGTTCCCGTTTCGTTGCGTTTGTGAGGATTCGTTCGTCTACGCTTGGTTCGGCTTCATCCGTTCATCTTCTTCATGGACTCGTTCTTCTTCCTTGCGGGATTTCAGGCAAGATGACCGCTACCCTGGATCTCACTACTATCATTGCTATGCTAGTTGCTTCGTTCTATCGCTTTCTTTGCGCTACCTATTTACCTGTTGCTTAAGCCATCCCAAATTGCCATGTCGCCTCTAACCTTTTCACCCTTCCTAGCAAACCGTTGTTTGGCTATGTTACCGCTTTGCTCAGCCCTCTTATAGAGTTGTTAGTTGCGGTGAAGATGAAGTTTGTTCCTTGTTGGAACATGGAGATGTTGTTCCTTGTTGGAACATGTTTACTTGTTGGGATATCACAATATATCTTATTTAATTAATGCATCTATATACTTGGTAAAGGGTGGAAGGCTCGGCCTTATGCCTGGTGTTTTGTTCCACTCTTGCCGCCTAGTTTCCGTCATATCGGTATTATGTTCCCGGATTTTGCGTCCCTAACGCGGTCGGGTGATTTATGGGACCCCTTGACAGTTCGCTTTGAATAAGACTTTTCCAAAGAAGGCCCAACATTGGTTCTACATTTGCCTCACCTAGCCTTTTTCCCTTGGGAGTCGCGCTCTCAAGGGTCATCTTTATTTACCCCCGGCGATGCTTGTCTAAGCGTTGGTCCAAACTAGAGCACCGTCTGGGACCATCCCTTGGCAACTTGGGTTACGTCGGTTCTGACGCTTCGCTTATCCGGTCGTGGCTCGAGACGAGATACTGTGCGCTACTATCGGGATGTCGGCACGCCGGAGGTCTTGCTGGTCTTGTTTTATTGCTGTGAAATGTCTTGTAGCCGGATTCCGAGATCGATCGGGCTTCCGGGAGAAGGTCTATTCCTTCGTTGATCGCGAGAGCTTATCATGGGCTAAGTTGGGACACCCTGCAGGGTTTGAACTTTCGAAAGCCGTGCCGCGGTTATGTGGCGATGGGAATTTGTTAATGTCCGGTTGTAGAAAACCGAAGTTGATCTCAATTAAAATACACCAACCGTAGCGTAATCGTGAGTGTCTCTTTTCGGGTTGATCGAGAGGAGAACACGGTTTCTGGGTTATGTTTGACGTAAGTAGGTGTTCAGGATCACTTTTTGATCATTACTAGATGACGACCCTTCCTTTGTCTCTCTTCTCGCTCTCATTTGCGTATGTTAGCCACCATATCATGCTTAGCCGCTGCTGCAACCTCACCACTTTACCCCTTCCTTTCCCATTAAGCTTTGCTAGTCTTGATACCCATGGTAATGGGATTGCTGAGTCCTCGTGGCTCACAGATTACTACACCACCAGTTGCAGGTACAGGTTTCGCGATGTTCATGACGCGAGAGCGATGTTTGCTTGTGTTGGAGTTCTTCTTACGCTTCTTCTTGATCGGGGATAGGTTCGGTCGGCAGCTGGCTAGCGGGTGGATGTCGTTTGAGCTTCTGTTTATGTTTCATCCGTAGTCGGATGTTGATCTTGTATGTTGTATTGTTGTATTCTTGTGACATTGTATGTATTGGATGTATCCTCATCTATTATGTAATGTTGATGTAATGATATCCACCTTGCAAAAGCGTTTCAATATGCGGGTCTATCCTTGGTGGGACCTTTGAGTTCCTTTTGGATAGGGTCGCATATTGGGCGTTATAAGTTGGTATCAGAGCCTCGACTGACCCTAGGAGCCCCCCTTGATTGATCGTGTAGTTTGGCCGTTGTTGAGTCTAGAAGAAAACTATTTTCTGAGTCTAGTTATATCGAGAGTAGGAATTCTTTTACTCCTCCGCCCTTCGTCGCTCGGTGAGGAATCTTGGCGTAGGTGTTTTGAATTACTTCTCTTCCCCTTCAAATTTTCTTTAGGATCACGCAGTTGGTTTTCCGTTCGTTGTTCCTCAGCTCTTTTCATCCGGTGTTTTTTCTCGTCAAGTCGACTCGAGCCTCTTCATCGTTGCCAAGTTCAATCCTCAGCTATTTTCGATCGATGTTGTTTCCCTGTCCGAAGTTGTCTTTGTTTTTCCCACCCTCCCTCCCTGTTCTTCTTCTCGGAACCGGAGTCCATAATCGAGTATCCATCCTACTCGTGTGAAGTTTTGCTCTCTCTCCTCAATGATTTCAACCGGTGTTTTCTCTTCAAGATATTCGTCGGTTTTCCCTTCCAAGTTGCCTTTGTTTTTCCCGCCCTCCCACCCTATTATTCCCGGAGTTCGAGTTTCTTCCGACCATCTATTTCATTCGTACGGAGCCTCTTTAGTCTTACCTCAATGATTTTAACCGGTGAATTCTCGTCTCGTTCGTCATTCTTCATCCTTTTCTTTTCCGGTGGACTCAATTCAAGTTTTTCGGGTTGATCATATTCATTACCTCAGCTAAAATATTTCCCTTTGCTCGTTCGCCTCTTGCCAGTTTATTCTTCCGGAGTCCTCAAGTCATCTCAGGAGATTCGTCTGTGTTCCAATTAATTTGAGGTTGTCACCTCATTCAAATATTTCAATTGTTCCGGTGCATCATCTATCTGTTCAACAATCCTTTACTTCGGAGTTTGTTCTTCATGAATAAATTATAGTTCCAAGTGTTCTCATCTTTTCTTTTCCGGAGTTCAATTTCCTCAGCCATTTCGTCGGAATCCTCCATCTAAATCATCGTAAGATTTAATCTTATTCTTTCATCCTTCAATTTTACCTCATAATCCTTTTGTTACCGGAGTTCTTCACGGTGGTTCTTCAGGAGTTAATTCACTCTTCAAGTGTTCATCAAGATTCTTGTCGGTGGAGTCAAGTATCTTTTCTTCTCGCGTCTCGAAGCGCAATTAATTCTCCGTATTCTTTTGAAGTGGAGTTTTGCATTTCTTCGTTCTTCTCAGCTATTTAATCTTTTCCGTTTGTGGTCGGCGTTCACCTCATAATTTTGAGATGTTATCCATAAGTCCACAACAAGCTTATTCTTTCGTTGTTGATTTTCTCAACAACTCCAGTCAATCATTCCTTCTAAGTTATTTTCATTCAATTCTTTCAATTCTTCCGGAGGCATTGTGTTGTTCCTCTCGTCAACTATCGTTCCATTTTGTCAAACTCAGTTCCAACTCTTTCCTTGTTCAACCGGTGTGCTGCCTAAATCCTTCGGTCTTATTCATTTCTTATCTCGTTCGAACCGGAGTAGTTTCATAGTCTATCTGATTCCGTGATCTTTCGATTCTCGTCATTCTCGTCGTTCCTCTCTTATTCTCGAGTGCTCTCGATTCTTTGCTTCTTCTCTTGAGTTTTTGTTTCACCTCATCCCTTTTCTCTTCCGTCTCGGTCCTAAGATCTCGGGACGAGATCTCTTGTTAGTGGAGGAGTGTTGTAACGCCCCGGATTCGATGCGCCAGGTGTCTGCCAGTTATTCGCCGTCTTTGCCATGTCATCATTCGCATTTCATATCATGTCATCATGTGCATTTCATTTTGCATACGTGTTCGTCTCATGCATCCGAGCTTTTTCCCCGTTGTCCGTTTTGCAATCCGGAACTCCTATGTCTCCCGGCGCCCCCTTTTACCTCTTTTCGTGTGCGGGTATTAAATGGTCTCGGAATGGACCGAGTTTTGTCAAGCGGCCTTGGTATAGCACCGGTAGACCGCCTGTCAAGTTTCGGATCCTTTGGAGGTCGTTTGGTACTCCAACGGTTAACCGGGTAACCGTGAAAGCCTCTTCTGTATTGCAGCCCAACTCCCCTTTCTAAGTGGCCCAAAACCCACCAAACTCCCCTCCATGCTCTCGGTCGTTCGATCACGATCGCGTGGGCGAAAACCGCACCTCATTTGGACTCTCCTAGCTCCCTCTACCTATAAAACTAGATCCTCCCGAAAATTCGCGGATGAAATCCCCAAAACCCTAGCCTCTCCTCCGCGCGCGGATGTGTCCGCCGACGGCCGGACACGCCCAGCCGCCACATCGCCGGACCAATGGGCGCCACCACCTCACCTCCGCCGCCCCCTCGCCCAATCCCGCATGCCACGTGGCCTCCCGCGTTTCTCTCCTCCGCCTCCGCCTGGCTCTGAGCCCCGGCCATGGGCTCCCAGCCTGGCTCCGCCTCCGACCGAAGGCCACTTCGCCCGGCCGCCGATCACGCCAGCCTCCCGGCGACCCTGCGCCGCCGCGCTACCCCCGCCCGCCGCCCGCCTCCGGCGGCGCGCTCGCTCACCATGCCGCCGCCGCCCGCCCGCCCTCTCTCTCAAGCGCGAACGCGCGCCCTCCGCCCAGCCCTTCCTGCGCGCCACCCATGAAGCCCGCGAGCTTCGCCGCCGCCGCCTCCCGCCCAGCGCCCAGTCGCCAGGCGCCCTCCATCGCCCGCCGCGCGGATCCGCCTCCCGCCACGGATCCGGCGGCCCACCTCCTCCGGCCTCCTGCCGGCGAGATCTCCGGCGAGATCCGCATTGCTTTAAAAACCGTGCAGACCCGAGGTTGTCCCCGAAATCCACTAAGTCCTATTTCTGTTAACTTTTTGTTGCATTTTCATCATGCTATAACTCTGTCATCGTTGCTCCGTTTTGCGCGTGTAATATGTCGAAATGTTCGCCTCGAAGAGTAGATCATTTCATATCATTGCATCATTTTCATTTGAGCTCATCTTGATGCCCGAAATGCTGTTGCAAGAGTGCTATGTGATGTTAGTTTCTGATTTTTTATCAGAACTTGCACTTTTGTCATTTTTGCCATGATTGATGTGTGCATCCTATGGACTTGAGTCCTACATGTGTTCTGCAATATGCCATGCCATCTTTCCAGGGGTGTATGCCATGTATTTTTGTGACCTATGTGGTGACTAGCACAAGCATGCAAACTAGGTGTCGTGTTGTTGCTGATTTCAGCCCTGTTTGCTGTTATTTTGATGCCATGTTTACTTGATGCTACAAAGAGACCCATGCATATTTTGAGATACTTCATTAAGAATGTTTTGTAAAGCATGTATTGCTATATCCATCCATGCCCTAGTTTGCAATTATGGAGTAGTCTAGCTTGAGTCAATCGAGCTCTACTTTTGCTATCAAATGTTTCCTGGCAGATTGTTTACATGTTATTCAATTTTGCCTAGGTTGTTGTGGTTGATCCATGTATGCTATGTTATTGTTCTTGCCATTTATGTCTTCTATGCCATGTCTTATTGATGTATGTATGCTTAATTTATCATTTAAGGCTCTGTAGTGAGTGCATTGAGCTTGTAAACATGCCTACTTGTTATCAGTTTTTGACATGCCATGTTGCTGAATCTGTTAACGAGACTTTCAATATTGACATGGGTGTTACTATATTTTCTGATCCTTTTTGGCTTATGGTCACTAAAGGACTTTTGTTCTATGCTTTGAGTAGATTCATGCCATGCCTTTGTTTGCCATGATAAGTTCTTGTAACATGTTGTTTCATAGCTCTAAACATTGCAACCTGATGTTATTTCTGCCAATGCCTGAAACTGTTATTAGTTGCAATCTTGCCATGTGTTTTTGAGCATGTTCTAGTTGTTTCTGGAGATAGCTCAGTGCTCATGTTTTGTAATGCTTTACCTGTACATCATGCCCATGCCTTTTGTTTTCATATTGAGGTGCTGTAGCATGTTGTTTTGATGCTTGCAATATGCCTAGTTGCTGTTTTGGACAGATTGTTGCTATAACTTGTATAGGGTGTACGTGTTGAACCGTTGCTCCGATTTGAATGTGCTCTATATGAATCTTGCTTGATTTTGCATGTAGTTTCATATTATCATGTTGCATCCTTGTTTTGAGGTGTTTTCTTGATGTTTATATGCATTTTGCATCAATGCCATGTTTATCTTGTTTTGCTCATATCTTCTAAGCCGTAGCTCCGAATTAAATGAACTTTATATGCAACTTGACTAGAATTTCGTGTAGATCATCGTGGTGCATATTAAATTGATGTTTAACAACTTGAACATAAGGTTTATTCAGATCTGGACCATTTTCGAAATTTGCATATGAGGACTTACCGGAATTGTTATATGTTGTTCCCGGCCTCATTTAAACTTGCCTTGATGTGTTGTTCTTGTTTGCATCATCCCTTGCCATGAGTAGCTTCATGTAGCTTTGTCATGCATCATGTTTGTTGTGCATCATGCCTTGTTCATGTGTGGCGTGTTTACTATGTTGTGTGCTTCTTCTTGTTAGTTCACGTTTCGTTGCGTTTGTGAGGATTCATTCGTCTACGCTTGGTTCGGCTTCATCCGTTCATCTTCTTCATGGACTCGTTCTTCTTCCTTGCGGGATTTCAGGCAAGATGACCGCTACCCTGGATCTCACTACTATCATTGCTATGCTAGTTGCTTCGTTCTATCGCTTTGCTGCGCTACCTATTTACCTGTTGCTTAAGCCATCCCAAATTGCCATGTCAGCCTCTAACCTTTTTCACCCTTCCTAGCAAACCGTTGTTTGGCTATGTTACCGCTTTGCTCAGCCCCTCTTATAGCGTTGTTAGTTGCAGGTGAAGATGAAGTTTGTTCCTTGTTGGAACATGGAGATGTTGTTCCTTGTTGGAACATGTTTACTTGTTGGGATATCACAATATATCTTATTTAATTAATGCATCTATATACTTGGTAAAGGGTGGAAGGCTCGGCCTTATGCATGGTGTTTTGTTCCACTCTTGCCGCCCTAGTTTCCGTCATATCGGTATTATGTTCCCGGATTTTGCGTCCCTAACGCGGTCGGGTGATTTATGGGACCCCCTTGACAGTTCGCTTTGAATAAGACATTTCCAGCAAGGCCCAACATTGGTTCTACATTTGCCTCACCTAGCCTTTTTCCCTTGGGAGTCGCTCTCAAGGGTCATCTTTATTACCCCGGGCGATTGCTTGTCTAGCGTTGGTCCAAACTAGAGCACCGTCGGGACCATCCCTTGGCAACTTGGGTTACGTCGGTTCTCAGACGCTTCGCTTATCCGGTCGTGGCTCGAGGCGAGATCTGCGGCTACTATCGGGATGTCGACGCGCCGGAGGTCTTCTGGTCTTGTTTTATTGCTGTGAAATGTCTTGTAGCCGGATTCCGAGATCGATCGGGCTTCCGGGAGAAGGTCTATTCGCCGTTGATCGCGAGAGCTTATCATGGGCTAAGTTGGGACACCCCTGCAGGGTTTGAACTTTCAAAGCCGTGCCAGCGGTTATGTGGCAGATGGGAATTTGTTAATGTCCGGTTGTAGAAAACCCGAAGTTGATCTCAATTAAAATACACCAACCGTGTGCGTAACCGTGAGTGTCTCTTTTCGGGGTTGATCGAGAGGAGAACACGGTTTCTGGGTTATGTTTGACGTAAGTAGGTGTTCAGGATCACTTTTTGATCATTACTAGATGACGACCCTTCCTTTGTCTCTCTTCTCGCTCTCATTTGCGTATGTTAGCCACCATATCATGCTTAGCCGCTGCTGCAACCTCACCACTTTACCCCTTCCTTTCCCATTAAGCTTTGCTAGTCTTGATACCCATGGTAATGGGATTGCTGAGTCCTCGTGGCTCATGATTACTACACCACCAGATTGCAGGTACAGGTTTCATGATGTTCATGACGCGAGAGCGATGTTTGCTTGTGTTGGAGTTCTTCTTCCGCTTCTTCTTCGATCGGGGATAGGTTCCAGTCGGCAGCCTGGGCTAGCAGTGGTGGATGTCGTTTGAGCTTCGTTTATGTTTCATCCGTAGTCGGATGTTGATCTTGTATGTTGTATTGTTGTATTCTTGTGACATTGTATGTATTGGATGTATCCCCATCTATTATGTAATGTTGATGTAATGATATCCACCTTGCAAAAGCGTTTCAATATGCGGGTCTATCCTTGGTGGGACCTTCGAGTTCCTTTTGGATAGGGTCGCATATTGGGCGTTATACTTTGTTTGGAGAAGATGATGAAGCACGCGGCTTGAAGTTGCTTGTAGTAGGAGGAAGACGACTTGAACTTGCCGAAGTTTTCTTGTAACTTGACTTGTCGTCGTTGCTTGTAGAAGGTTTGGTTGATGTAGATGTTGGAGGAGTTGTTGAAGATTGGTTGTTGGAGAAGCCGTACGTCTCGGACGAGTACTTGGCGTACTTGAAGTCATCTTGCACTTAACGTTCCGCCTTTGTAGCTTGATGCACGAGCTCAATGAGAGAGGAGTAGGGTTGGAAGTCGGCGATCTTCTTGATGGGATGATTGAGTCCATTCAAGAAACGTGCCATTGTTTGCTCATCATCTTCCTTCACATCGGCTCGAATCATGGCTATTTCCATTTCCTTATAGTATTCTTCAACACTCTTTGTTCCTTGCTTGAGAAGTTGGAGTTTCTTGAAGAGGTCGCGGTTGTAGTAGGTTGGCACAAAACGTGCTCTCATGACATCCTTCATTTGAGCCCAAGTGGTGATTGGAGGTTCACCTCTTGCTTGTCGTCGTTCAATGATTTGTTCCCACCATATGAGCACATAGTCTTGGAACTCAAGTGAGGCCATAGCGATCTTCTTCTCTTCCTCATAGTTGTTCAAACGAAAGATTTTGTCGACCTTCAATGCCCATGAGAGGTACTCTTCGGGGTCATTTCTTCCATTGAACTTGGGCATGGTGAATTTGAGCTTTCCATATCGGTGCTCTTCATTTTGTTTTGGTCGAGGATGATGACGGCCTTGACGTGGATGACAATCATCTTCTTGTTGCTCTTGGTGTGGAGGAAGTCCATGATCAACTTGCTCTTGTTGAACTTGAGGTTGAGGTGGAGCTTGACGAGCTTGTTGAGAAGCTTGAGGAACTTGACGTTGCACATGTGGTTGGTAGTTCCTCTCTAGGATTTCTTCTCGAAGGGCTTCCTCTTGATTGCGCCGTTCGCGATTGCGGTTGGCGATGGCTCGACTTGAATCTTGAAAGGCATGTTGCGCCTCAAGAGCTTGCGCTTCTCGTTGTTGTTGTTGAAGACGTTGAGCCTCGACGTCTTGTTCCTCTTGATGTAGACGCGCTCGTTCTTCCTCTTGGCGCCTTAGTCGTTGTCGTTCTTGAGCTTGGGCAAAAGCGGCTTGGTTTGATTGAGGACGAGGGACTTGCTCATCGACTTGCTCTTGTGAATGCTTGTCATGTAGCGGGTTGCGAGATGCATGACGGTCTTAACGCGCGGCTCGTCAAAGAGTGTTCGATGACGGTGTACTTTAGTCGTAGAAGGTGTCATCAGAGTGTCGACTCGAGCGGCTCCGTCTTGATGATGACGAAGTGGAATGATGTCGGTCCCTCATCAAGGCGTGGATCTCGTCCATTGTTGCATCATTCTCTTGCTTGTGAGCGTCGAACTTGTTGTCGAAGTAGTCTCTTATACGTTGCTCGGAGAGTCGCAAGTCGGTGGCGAGGTTGTCGATGCGGTCGCTCATTGCTTGTTGCTCTTGATGTAACGCTCGTTGTGCACCAAAGAGGTGGCTCTTGGTGACGTATGATGACTTGTCGTCGTGTTGCTCGATGAAGAGTGGGTTGGTAGAGGTACTTGGCCTATCCATCATTCCAAGCAAAATATGTGAGTGGTAGAAGGAGAAGAACTTATACCAATGTAGCTTTGACCGATGTTGATGATGAATCAAGTTCACTCAAATGCGGACAATGAAATAGCACTATTGGTACCAATCCTTGTCGGTTCTCACACCTACACAAATAAAAGCTTATGGTGGAGCTTGGTGAGGATGGTGGCACAAAATTTGATGCAATTGTAAGTGAGATTCAATAATGTTGGAAAAGATTCACTAATTTGCAAATGCAACAAGTTGACCAAGCAAGTGGGGTACACGGAAACACACACGCAAATAGATAAGTGGGATTGTGCAAGCCAAAAGTGAGCCAAAATGTGGAATCCACGAAAATGCTTTTGTTGCACAATACTAGAGAGACGCTAGCAGATTGCATAATAGGCGGATACAGAACTTGTGCACAACCTACTAGGCAAAAATGCAACGATCTCTATCCCAAGTATGCTATATGTAGTATGATGCTATGATCCAAGATGATCCAATATGACAATCTTAATGTAGTATGATGCTATGGTTCTTGTTCATAATCTATTTACTTATCTTTCCACTTTGCTTAATAGCTTGGGTGGCTCTTTCACTTTTGAGCTCTTTTCTCATGCAAAACTTCACGAACCAAGATAGCACTTGTGTATGCTATGACAACTTTATGACACACAAATGGATCCCAAGATATGCACCACGGTGGTATGGTATGTATGCTATGGGGTATGATCACTAATGCGCACAAGTCACCTTGCCTGCAATACTCAATGGCTAGTCTCGATGGGTAAGCAACGCAAAAGATGGCTATGATGTTTATAAATGCAATGGCAAGGTTTGGACAAAGATGTCGTCGAGATTACCGTCCTTGCTTACGGTAGAGGTTTCAAACGGATGCGAATGTGGACGATGATGTGATGCACGGTCTTCAGTACGTTGGCGAAGATGCCGCTGCACCGAGGTCGAAGTTGCCGAAGAAGCGGGGGTCACCGAAGATGCGCGACCTTTCTGTCTAGGCTGGAAGTTCCGGGCAAGACGGAAGGTCTGGGGTCCGGAAGTTCCGGGCTGGGCCGGAACTTTCAGTGGTCGGGATTCTGCCAAGAACAGGGACTTCGGGATCAAGGGTTTGGGCGGAAAAATTGGGGGAAAGACCCAAATTATGAGGGGAAAAAGAAGGAATTAGAAGGGAAGAAGGGTAGGGATGCTAGATCCACTCGAAGCAAAGCAAATCCACGGATCAAATCCAACAAAACTTCAACACACCAACAAATCACAAAAAAAAATTGGGGCTATTTTTTTTTGGTGGGGAATTTTCGGATTTAGGACGAAAACAACAAAATCAAGCTAGAAAACACGGGGTAGGGGCTCCAAAAACGTGATCAACGTGGCTCATGATACGAGGTATGAGGTAGGCCGGAACCCTAATCGGAGATCTTTCACATTTGGAGGGGATCCGAGGGAAACACGACGAACAAGCGGAAGAACACGGGGAAACACACACACACAAGAGGAACACTAAACCGACAAGTTGCGATTACACAAGGGCTAGATCACCGAACACATAAGGTAGCACAAGCTTCAAAATCAACAAAGGAAAGATACACGTGTAGCCGTTCTTCTCCGTGAGGAGGTCTTGATGGGGTCCACCCTAGAAGGGGGTCTTGAATCCGCTTGGGGGATCTTCTCCGAAGAGGTCCTGAGCTCCGAGGAGAAGTAACCAAGTGGATGAGCAAGGCTCTCACACAAACATGAGCTAAACCAATGCTAACCCTAACTAGGAGGAGATGGGAGAGTATTTATAGTTTACGGGACGAAAGGGTACACGGGCTTTGGCCCAGGTGGCTGCTCGCAGGCAGGGCCGGAAGTTCCGGGCGCCGGAAGGTCCAGGCAGGGTCAGCCTAAGCCGAGAGTTGGCGGGTGGAGCTGGATGGCTTCCGGGGCGGAAGGTCAGGCGGGCGGAAGTTCCGGGCGGAAGGTCGGGCGGGTTCCGGGCTGGTTCCGGGCTAACCAAAATGTTGGCATGCCCGGGCTGGTCGATGTCGTCGGGGGCCGGAAGCTCCGGGCCGGCCGGAAGTTCCGGGGGCCGGAAGTTCCAGGCTGTGGCTGGAAGTTCCGGGCTGTCCAGAGAGTTGACGCCTGTCGTTTCTTCTTCAGCTCTGGGTTCCTTGGCTTGAACATCGTACCTGATCACGCATATTGTCTCGGACTTAGGTAGTAGCCATGTCTCACTGGAAGGAAAAGGGAAATCGAATATGAATGATGTCACCTCGAATTGAATAGCACGAGCTCTTGCTCTTGTCATGGGTTTACTCGGAGCTTGGATAGTTGATGGAAGGTCCATGGGGATGGCCGAAGGATGCTCCGCATCAAAAGTAAGGCCATGTGGGTATGAATACAATTGCAAGGTATGACAAAGATGTCGATGATGTTACCGTCCTTGGCGATGATGTGACCCTTGTGAAGATGAGTCGAGGTGATGATGAAGTCGAACCGTACCTAGATAGCCGAAACACAATAGGAAACGGGAACCACAACTCAAAATCTCAAGGACCAAAATGTGGCAAAATCGTCATAGGATGTATTGGTGATAGAGGCAAAGGTGTCCCGTCTTTCGATGAGATGTGGTTTTCGCTTTGGAGGAAGTCGACTTTGACGATCCGACTACTGAACGTCAGCGAGGATCGCCGCGCCTTAGCAATCGCTAAACCAACTCCGAGAGGTTATTGACCACACCGGAGCACGATCAACCTGACCTCGAGGGTCTGTTTCCTGCGAGCAAACGAAGAACAAGCAAGAAACTGAGTTTGCAATCTGGATATTGCGAATATAAGATGAAAGCTTTATTGATCAAGGTGGGGTTACTGTGGCGCTTTGTCCAGTCGTTGAACACAAACGAAACGCGGTTGCAGCTATGCGAACTTTTAATCTAAACAAAACCCAAGGTCTAAACGGTGCCCTAAGGGCTGTATATATGGAGGAAGAGGGGAATTTCGTGGCCCTTGGTGGAGGGTCCAAATCAACCCTAACTCTTGTTTCCCCACACATACGGACTCTAAAAACAGCCTATACTTAAGTATTTCGAAATTACATGGGCCTGGCCCAATAATAAGGTGACGAACACCTAGAATAGCCTATGGACGAATATTATGAAGTGGCATCTTGTATATTTCGTCCAAGGCCTCATGCACTCATTAGGGTGGCTTCAAAGTCCTGGAATCATCACTTGTAACTCCGTTCTTGTTCTCCTTATGCATGGCATTATCTCCATGCTTGTTCTTGCTCAATGTCCATCCTTCTCCAAGCTAGGGCCTTCATTTGTAAGCAAAACAAATGTATCCAATTTAGGCAGCATCATATTCTCATGAACATTAGAATCATTACCAAGAAACGAAAGTACCTGATAATTTAATTGGCGTGCGCGAGCTCTAGTAATTGGTCCAGTATATGTAGCAGTAGGGGCTGTGGGTGTAACAATGGTATTGATGTCCTCATCAATTGGGGAGGATGGTGGTGTATGTGGTTTTGGAAGATGTGGTGGAAGGTGGGGTGGTGGTGGTGGTTAAACTAAAGAATTTCAGTTTCGTGTGAGTTTCACGGACGTCCGGTTTTTCCGGTCGTCAGGCCGTTCCTGGGGCTCCGGACGTCCGTAAAGCGTCGGTCGTCCGGGGGTCGGGGTCAACGCGAGTTGGGCCTGGAGCGATTTTGAGGTGGAAGAAGATGGTGAGGTCAAAATTGAGCGGATTGATGGATGGAAAAGGGTGGGGAGGGTGGGAAAAGCTAGATCCACACGTAGCAACTCAAATCCATGGACCGAATCCAAAAAAATCTCAACTCACCAACAAATTACAAAAAAAATGGGGGCTATTTTCGGTGGGGAATTGGATTTAGGACAAAAACAACAAAATCAAGCTAGAAAACACGGGGTAGGGGCTCCAAAAACGTGATCAACGTGGCTCATGATACCAAGATGATGTAGGGCGGAGCCCTATGTGGACGATCCTTCACGTTTGGAGGGGATCCTATGAGGAGAACACGACGAACAAGCGGAAGAACACAAGAACAAACACACAAGAGGAACACTAAACCGACAAGTCTCGATCACACAAGGGCTAGATCACCGAACACATAAGGTAGCACAAGATTCAAAATCAACAAAGGAAAGATACACGAGTAGCCGTTCTTCTCCGTGAGGAGGTCTTGATGGGGGTCCACCCTAGAAGGGGGTCTTGAATCCTCTTCGAAGGATCTTCTTCGAGGAGGCGCGATCTCCGGGGAGAAGGTAACCAAGTGGATGAGCAAAGCTCTCACACAAATATGAGCTAATCCTTTGCTAACCCTAACTAGGAGGAGGAGGAGGTCTATTTATAGTCTTAGTGCAAATGGGGCGAAGTGATCGGTACAGGGCTCCAGCCATGGTCGCGATCACCACAGTGTCGGACGCCCGGAAGGCGTCGGACGTCCGGGGCTTCAGGACGGTCCGGACATCCGGAGGCTGTCGGATGATGAGGACATCAATACCATTGTTACACCCATAGCCCCTACTATTACATATAATGGACCAATTACTAGAGCTCGCGCACGCCAATTAAACTACCAGGTACTTTCGTTTCTTGGTAATGATTCTAATGTTCATGAGAATATGATGCTGCCTAAATTGGATACATTTGTTTTGCTTACAAATGAAGGGCCTAGCTTGGAGAAGGATGAACATTGGTGCAAGAACAAGCATGGAGTTGATGGCATGCTAAGGGGAACAAGAACGGAGTTACAAGTGATGATTTCAGGACTTTGAAGCCACCATAAGTAGTGAATGAAGCCTTGGACGAAATATACAAGATGCCACTTCATAAATTTCGTCCAGAGGCTATTCTAGGTGTCACACACCTTATTATTGGGCCAGGCCCATGTAATTTCGAAATACATAAGTATAGGCTGTTTTAGAGTCTGAGTGTGGGGAAACAAGAGATAGGGTTGGTTTGGACCCCTTCCCAAGGGCCACGAAATTTCCCCTCTTCCTCCATATATACAGCCCTTAGGGCACCGTTTAGACTTTGGGTTTTGTTTAGATTAAAAGTTCGCCATAGCTGCAACTTCGCGTGCCGTTTGTGTTCAACGACTGCACAAAGGCGTCACAGTAACCCCACCTTGATCAATAAAGCTTTCATCTTATATTCGCAATATCTAGATTTGCCTTGTTCTTCGCTTGCTCGCAAGGAAACCCACTCGTGGTCGTTGATCGTGCTCGGCGTGGTCGATAACCTCTCGGAATT
This sequence comes from Aegilops longissima, assembly GCA_021605205.1. Lineage (NCBI taxonomy): Eukaryota > Viridiplantae > Streptophyta > Magnoliopsida > Poales > Poaceae > Aegilops > Aegilops longissima. Next base: position 235,106,341 of record CM038680.1, read on the forward strand.
GGTTTAGCGATTGCTAAGGCGCGACGCCCTCGCACGCTCGTAGTCGGATCGTCAAAGTTGATTTCACCAAAGCGATATCCATCATCTCATCGAAGAGACGGACACCTTTGCCTCTATCAAGTGGTATCAGATTTCCGTGTTGCTCGGTGAGATTTTACAGTTTTTCATAGTTTAGATCGAGTCTGTTCTTCATACCTATAGTCCACGAAAAAGCCAAAAAAAATAGGGTTAGTCCATCCCATCCGAACCAATCTGAGCCTTTGCATAATCTTTTCTGTATTTGCTTTGTTGAACTTGCGGTTGCATTGTCGTGTCAAGTTGCTGGTCCTAGCGTCTAGTCCTTTAGAGTTTCGAGTTCTGTTCACAGGTTGTCACGTCGCCGCAGCCATATATCACCACCGCATCATCATCGTCGCTGCCGCCATATACCACCACCGCGCCAACTTCATCACTGCTGCCATATACCACCACCACATATTCACCGCCAATCCGAGTCCATATACGCCAATATATATCCGCCACCAGTCCGAGTTCCACCAAATTCATCTCCGCCACCAGTCCGAGTTCCACCAGTTTCATCTCCGCCACAAGTCCTATTCCGAGTCCAGATTTTGTTACTCGATTTGGTTTTCCAGATCACGCCATACTCCGAAGTCGTGACAAAGAAGGACTCCCCAACTTCCATGCTACCCGCAGTAGAAAAACAGTTCGAGTTTCAGAAAAAACTAAGTCTGGAAAATTCTGGCTAGGCAGTTTTAGGCCATTTGTAGACTTTTTCGAAAAAAAATTGTTGCGGAGCAAAAAAAAAAGAGGAAAAAAAAGTGCAAAAAAAAGTGAAAAAAAGAAAAAAAATTCAGAGTGTGCTCCTCCCTTGTTTACGTGCATTGCCGTGATTTTGTTGGTGTTCTAGGCTCGCGTCTCTAGTACGGTCTAGCCTAGGACCAAAGACAAGATCACGCGTCGTTGAGTGTTTATTCAACTTTGCATCTCTGAATTGATTATTGCTGACCCTTTTTGCTATATTATAAGCCTTCCCAGCTCCACATACATCTACGTCGTGCGTTTGACTCTCCTTGGTAATCGCTCTATCCAAGCTTTGAGAGTTTTGACTACAACGGTTGCCGATCACCGCCTGCTACTGGGTAAGAACTGGTAAGAATTTGAGATTTGCTTGACGGTTTTGTGACACCCATCACCACCTCTTGTTAGTAGTCTGTAGGATCATATTCTTGTGTGTTTCTATTGCTGCTAACCATGCCAGGATCACAAACCGACGATACTGACTCGGAGAACTTGACGAATAAGGAGCTTCATGATAAGTTTCAGCAAATGATGAGTGGACAGGTACAAGATGTGCTAAACAGATTTGAAGAGGCCATGGAGAAGATAGATGGCATGGAGAAGACGTTCGAAACAAAGCTCGATAACAAGTTTAATGAATTGCTCGCTCGTCTTCCACCACCACCACCGGCTGCACCTAACGCACCTCTACAACAACAACAACAAGAACTACCTCCACGTCACGAAACAGCCCTCCGCCGAGCGAGCCGTGTCCCTCTTGCGCTTGGCCAAACTGTTGGTGCTTTGTTGATACTTCGTGGCTCACTGCTCTCGATGCGGAGGAGGATGATTATGTGGGAGATTACGAGGATGAAGTTGATCAAAATAAGAACTACGTGCAACCACCAAAGACTACAACCACCAGTGTCGTCCACATGCAAATAATGGCAATGTTAGGGCTCCCCTCAGTACGAGATCATGACCATCTCCCTAAACTGAAATTGAATATTCCACCATTTGAGGGTAGATATGTTCCTGATATATATCTTACTTGGGAGTTAGAAACTGAACAACGATTTACATGTTTACAATATCCTCAGGAGAGACGTGTTCCTGCCGCGGTTTGTGCTTTCACTAGCTTTGCGTGTGTTTGGTGGTCTGAACATTGTAGATTATATCCTGTTCCAGCTACTTGGGCTGCTTTCAAAACTGCTATGCGTAATCGTTGGGTTCCACCATATTATCAACGTGAATTACTTCAAAAATTGCAGCGCTTAAGACAAGGAAAAAATTCGGTAGAAGAATATTATCAGGAATTACAAACTGGCTTGATTAGATGTGGTATTGTTGAGGAGTGATGAGGACATCAATACCATTGTTACACCCACAGCCCCTACTGCTACATATACTGGACCAATTACTAGAGCTCGCAAGACGCCAATTAAATTATCGTACTTTCGTTTCTTGGTAATGATTCTAATGTTCATGAGAATATGATGCTGCCTAAATTGGATACATTTGTTTTGCTTACAAATGAAGGCCCTAGCTTGGAGAAGGATGGACATTGAGCAAGAACAAGCATGGAGATAATGCCATGCAAGGGGAACAATAACGGAGTTACAAGTGATGATTTCAGGACTTGAAGCCACCATAATGGATGCATGAAGCCTTGGACGAAATATACAAGATGCTACTTCATAAATGTCGTCCCGAGGCTATTCTAGGTGCTGCGTCACCTTATTAGTGGGCCAGCCCATGTAATTTCGAAATACTTAAGTATAGGCTGTTTTAGAGTCCGTATGTGTGGGAAACAAGAGTTAGGGTTGATTTGGACCCCTCCACCAAGGGCCACGAAATTCCCCCTCTTCCTCCATATATACAGCCCTTAGGGCACCGTTTAGACCTGGGGTTTTGTTTAGATTAAAAGTTCGCCATAGCTGCAACTTCGCGTGCCGTTTGTGTTCAACGACTGACAAAGGCGTCCAGAACCCCACCTTGATCAATAAAGCTTTCATCTTATATTCGCAATATCCAGATTGCAATCTCAGTTTCTTGCTTGTTCTTCGTTTGCTCGCAGAAAATGACCCTCGTGGTCGTTGATCGTGCTCGGCGTGGTCAATAACCTCTCGGAGTTGGTTTAGCGATTGCTAAGGCGCGACGTCCTCAAGACGTTCGTAGTCGGATCGTCAAAGTCGACTTCCTCCAAAGCGAAAACCAACATCTCATCGAAAGACGGGACACCTTTGCCTCTATCAAGTGGTATCAGATTTTCAGGTTGCTCGGTGAGATTTTACAGTTTTTCGAGATTAGATCGAGTCTGTTCTTCATACATAAAGTCCACGAAAAAGCCAAAAAAAAATTAGGGTTAGTTCATCATATCCAAACCAATCTGAGCCTTTGCATAATCTTTTAGGGTTTTGCTTTGTTGAATTTGCGTTGCATCGTCGTGTCTAGTTGCTGGTCTTAGCGTCTAGTCTTTTAGAGTTTCGAGTTACGGTCATAAGTTGTCACGCCGCCACCGCACCATCATCATCGCCTCGCCACCTACCACCACCGCTCCGAATCCGTAGACCACCACCAATCCGTGTCCATATACCACCACCGATCCATATCCATATACTACCACCGCTACCACCACCGCTGCCATATACCACCACCATATATCCAATCCGAGTTCCTTGCATATTAGGGTTGTTTTGAGATCCATCTAGTTTCCGTTTGTGTTTTCCCTGCGGAGTAGGTTTCGAAAAAAAAAAATTCATAACGCATTTTGTCAAAAAAATTTCGGCTATCCTATTTTTAGGTGTTTCTAAGCGTATTGAGACAATCGCCATTATAGAAAGTTTTTTGACCTGTTTCAGATTTTGGGTCCGGCGATCGAAAAAAAAAAATTTTTGGTCGAAAAATTTCGTGCCCATCTGTCCGTTTGACCTCGGAAGAGTTTTGAGACACTCGCCATTATAGTGATTTTTCGCAAAAAAAAAAAAAAGAGCAGCGCAAAAAAAAAAAAAAGCGAAAAAAAATTCCAGAGTGTGCTTTTCCCTTGTTTACGTGCAGCGCCGTGATTTTGTTAGTGTTCTAGGCTCGCGTCTCTAGCACGGTCTAGCCTAGGACCAAGACAAGATCTGCGTCGTTGAGCGTTTATTCAACTTTGCATCTCTGAATTGATTATTGCTGACCCTTTTGCTACCATATTATAAGCCTTCCCAGCTCCACATACATCTACATCGTATGTTTGACTCTCCACGGTAATTGCTCTATCCAAGCTTTGAGAGTTTTGACTACATCGGTTGCCGATCACCGCTTTCTTCGGGGGTAAGAACTGTAAGAATTTGAGATTTGCTTGACGGTTTGTGATCGCCCACCACACCACCACCACCACTTCCTAGTAGTCCGTCAATCATATTCTTGTGTGTTTCTATTGCTGCTAACCATGGCAGGATCACAAGCCGACGTGATCGACCGGGAGAACATGACAAACAAAGCGCTACATGATAAGTTTCAACAAATGATGAGTGGGCAGGTGGAAGATGTGCTAAATAGATTTGAAGAGGCCATGGAGAAGATAGATGGCATTGAGAAGGCGTTGAAACAAAGCTCGATAACAAGTTTAATGAATTGCTCGCTGCGTCTACCACCACCACCACCGGCGGCACCTAACGCACCTCTACAACAACAAGGACTACCTCCACATCACGAAACAGCCCTCCGCCGAGCTTCCGTGTCCCTCTTCACTGCCAAGCTCTTTGTGCTGCTGTTGATACTTCTGTGGCTCCTGCTGCTGCGGCGGGGGAGGATGATTATGTGAGAGCTTACGAGGATGAGGTTGATCAACATCAGAACTATGTGCAACCACCAGCACCACAACCACCAGGTCGTCCACATGCAAATAATGGCAATGTTCGGGCTCCCCTTCAGGTACGAGATCATGACCATCTCCCTAAACTGAAATTGAATATTCCACCATTTGAGGGTAGATATGTTCCTGATATTTATCTTACTTGGGAATTAGAAACTGAACAACGATTTACATGTTTACAATATCACGAGGAGAGACGTGTTCTGCTGCTTGTTTGTGCTTTCACTAGCTTTGCATGTGTTTGGTGGTCTGAACATTGTAGATTATATCCTGTTCCAGCTACTTGGGCTGCTTTGAAAACTGCTATGCGTACTCGTTGGGTTCCACCATATTATCAACGTGAATTACTTCAAAAATTGCAGCGCTTAAGACAAGGAAAAATTTGGTAGAAGAATATTATCGGGAATTACAAACTGGCTTGATTAGATGTGGTATTGTTGAGGAGAATGAAGCTATGCTTGCACGTTTTACGGGTGGATTAAATAGAGATTCAGACCATTCTAGACTACAAGGATTATAATAATATCACTCGATTATTCCATCTTGCTTGTAAAGCTGAGCGTGAAGTGCAGGATCGAGGCCTTGGCGCGGACTAACTTTTCTCGCAGGTCGACCTTCATCATGGACACCACGTGCATCATCTACTTCCACACGTTCTACTACACGGCACCTCCGTCGGCTGCCACCTCCAACCGTGATACAAGAAAGCAGGCACAACCACCACTATCGCCAAGAGTACACTGCTGGGCCTACAGAGCTCTTCTTCTTCCATGGCGTCAACAGGGCACACAAGTGATATTATTTGTCGTCGTTGTAAGGGAAGAGGACATTTTATGAGAGAATGCCAATCTCAGCGTGTGATGATTGCTCTTGAGGATGGTGGGTATGAGTCGCTAGTGACTATGATGAAGAGACTTTGGCTCTTATTACACATGAAGAACACGGTGGAGATGATTCGATCATGAGGCGCAATACATGGCTGCTTTGAAGATGCCGACAGGTATGAATGTTTAGTTGCTCAACGTGTTTTGAGTGTGCAGGTTACACAAGCTGAGCAAAATCAGAGGCATAACTTGTTCCATACAAAGGAGTTGTGAAGGAACGTTCTATTCGCGTCATCATAGATGGAGGGAGCTGCAACAACTTGGCTAGCATGGATATGGTGGAGAAGCTTTCTCACCACAAGACCACATCCACATCCTTACTACATCCAATGGTTCAACAACAGCGGCAAGGTTAAGGTAACACGTCTTGTTCGTGTGCATTTTAGTATCTCTACATATGCTGATTATGTTGATTGTGATGTGGTACCTATGCAAGCATGTTCCTTATTACTTGGTAGACCATGGCAATTTGATAAAAATTCTGTACACCATGGTAGAAACAATCAGTATACTCTTGTTCACAAGGATAAAAATATTACTTTGCTTCCTATGACTCTGATTCCATTTTGAAAGATGATATTAATAGAGCTAATAAAGCAAAACAGGAGAAAAATAAGAGTGAAAATCAGATTGTGGCAAAAGAATTTGAGCAACAAATGAAGCCTAATAATAAACCATCTAATGTTGCTTCGAAATTAAACTGAAAAGTGCATGTTTATTTGCCACCAAATCTGATATTGATGAGCTAGATTCTAGCAAATCTGTTTGCTATGCTTTTGTGTGCAAAGAGGCATTATTTTCATTCGAGGACGTGCCTTCCTCTTTGCCCCTGCTGTCACTAACATTTTGCGGGAGTTCACGACATCTTCCCACAAGGCGTGCCACCGGATTACCACCTATTCGAGGGATTGAGCATCAAATTGACTTAATTCGGTGCATCGCTACCCAACCGCGCACCATACCGCACCAATCCAGAGGAGACGAAGGAGATTATCGTCAAGTACAGGAGCTGCTCGACAAAGGTTATATACGCGAATCTCTTAGTCCTTGTGCTGTTCCTATTATACTAGTGCCTAAAAAGGATGGTACGTCGGCGTATGTGTGTTGATTGTAGAGGCATTAATAATATTACTATTCGTTATCGTCATCCTATTCCTAGGCTAGATGATATGCTTGATGAATTGAGTGGCTCTACAATATTCTCCAAAGTTGATTTGCGTAGTGGATACCATCAAATTCGTATGAAATTGGGAGATGAATGGAAAACAGCATTTAAAACTAAGTTTGGATTATATGAGTGGTTAGTCATGCCTTTTGGGTTAACTAATGCACCTAGTACTTTCATGAGATTAATGAACGAAGTTTTACGTGCTTTCATTGGACGATTTGTGGTAGTTTACTTTGATGATATACTGATTTATAGCAAATCTTTGGAAGAACATTTGGAACATTTACGTGCTGTTTTTAATGCTCTCGTGATGCACGTTTGTTTGGTAACCTTGGGAAGTGCACCTTTTGCACCGACCGAGTATCTTTTCTTGGCTATGTTGTTACTCCACAGGAATTGAAGTTGATAAAGCCAAGATTGAAGCTATTGAGAGTTGGCCGCAGCCCAAAACGGTCACACAAGTGAGGAGTTTTCTTGGACTCGCTGGTTTCTATAGGCGTTTTGTGAGAGACTTTAGCACCATTGCTGCCCCTCTCAATGAGCTTACAAAGAAGGATGTGCCTTTTGTTTGGGGTACCGCATGGGAAGAAGCCTTCACGGTATTGAAAGATAAGTTGACACATGCTCCTTTACTCCAACTTCCTGACTTTAATAAGACTTTTGAGCTTGAATGTGATGCTAGTGGAATTGGATTAGGAGGTGTGTTATTACAAGATGGCAAACCTGTTGCATACTTTTCTGAAAAATTGAGTGGGCCTAGTCTGAACTATTCTACTTATGACAAAGAATTATATGCTCTTGTTCGGACTTTAGAGACATGGCAACATTATTTATGGCCCAAAGAATTTGTTATACATTCTGATCATGAATCTTTGAAACATATTAAAAGTCAAGCTAAACTGAATCCTAGACATGCTAAATGGGTTGAATTCATTGAGACTTTCCTTATGTCATTAAACACAAGAAGGGTAAAGAAAATGTTATTGCTGATGCTTTGTCTCGTCGCTATACTATGCTTTCACAACTTGACTTCAAAATATTTGGTTTGGAGACCATCAAAGATCAATATGTGCATGATGCTGATTTTAAAGATGTAATGCAGAATTGTAAAGAAAGAAGAACATGGAACAAGTTCGTTATTAATGATGGTTTGTGTTCGTGCTAACAAGCTATGCATTCCTGCTAGCTCTGTTAGTCTTTTGTTGTTGCAGGAGGCGATGGAGGAGGATTAATGGGACACTTTGGCGTCAAGAAGACGGAGGATATACTTGCTACACATTTCTTTTGGCCAAAGATGAGACGGGATGTTGAGCGTTTTGTTGCTCGCTGCACTACATGTCAAAAAGCTAAGTCACGACTCAATCCTCATGGTTTATATATGCCTTTGCTGTGCCTAGTGTTCCTTGGGAGGATATATCTATGGACTTTGTTTTAGGTTTACCTCGAACAAAGAAGGGAGGATATCATATTTGTTGTCGTGGATAGATTCTCTAAAATGGCACACTTTATACCATGTCATAAAAGCGATGATGTTTGTTAATGTTGCTGATTTGTTCTTTCGTGAAATTATTCGCTTGCATGGTGTGCCAAATACTATTGTTTCAGATCGTGATACTAAATTTCTTAGCCACTTTTGGAGATGTTTATGGGCTAAGTTGGGGACTAAACTGCTTTTAGTACTACTTGTCACCCCCAAACCGATGGATAAACTGAAGTAGTCAATAGAACATTGTCTACTATGCTTAGGGCTGTTTTGAAGAATAATAAGAAAATGTGGGAAGAATGCTTGCCTCATATTGAATTTGCTTATAATCGTTCATTGCATTCTACTACTAAGATGTGCCCTTTTGAAATTGTGTATGGCTTCCTACCTCGTGCACCTATTGATTTGTTGCCTCTTCCATCTTCGGAGAAGGTTAATTTTGATGCTAAAGAACGTGCTGAATTGATTTTAAAATGCATGAGATAACTAAGGAAAACATTGAGCGTATGAATGCTAAATATAAACTTGCTGGAGATAAGGGTAGAAAACATGTTGTCTTTGCACCGGAGATCTTGTTTGGTTACATTTGCGTGTAGGATAGGTTTCCTAATTTGCAAAATCAAAGCTAATGCCACGTGCTGATGGTCCATTTAAGGTGTTAGAGAAAATAAATGATAATGCATATAAACTTGAGCTGCTGCAGATTTTGGGGTTAGTCCCACTTTTAACATTGCAGATTTGAAGCCTTATTTGGGTGAGGAATATGAGCTTCCGTCGAGGACGACTTCATTTCAAGAAGGGAGGATGATGAGGACATCAATACCATTGTTACACCCACAGCCCCTCTTGCTACATATACCGGACCAATTACTAGAGCTCATGACGCCAATTAAATTATCGTACTTTCGTTTCTTGGTAATGATTCTAATGTTCATGAGAATATGATGCTGCCTAAATTGGATACATTTTTTTTGCTTACAAATGAAGGCCCTAGCTTGGAGAAGGATGGACATTGGAGCAAGAACAAGCATGGAGATAATGCCATGCATAAGGGGAACAATAACGGAGTTACAAGTGATGATTTCAGGACTTTGAAGCCACCATAATGGATGCATGAAGCCTTGGACGAAATATACAAGATGCTACTTCATAAATGTCGTCCCGAGGCTATTCTAGGTGCTGCGTCACCTTATTAGTGGGCCAGGCCCATGTAATTTCGAAATACTTAAGTATAGGCTGTTTTAGAGTCCGTATGTGTGGGAAACAAGAGTTAGGGTTGATTTGGACCCCTCCACCAAGGGCCACGAAATTCCCCCTCTTCCTCCATATATACAGCCCTTAGGGCACCGTTTAGACTGGGGTTTTGTTTAGATTAAAAGTTCGCCATAGCTGCAACTTCGCGTTTCGTTTGTGTTCAACGACTGCACAAAGGCGTCCACGAACCCCACCTTGATCAATAAAGCTTTCATCTTATATTCGCAATATCCAGATTGCAATCTCGGTTTCTTGCTTGTTCTTCGTTTGCTCGCAGGAAACAGACCCTCGTGGTCGTTGATCGTGCTCGGCGTGGTCAATAACCTCTCGGAGTTGGTTTAGCGATTGCTAAGGCGCGACGTCCTCAAGACGTTCGTAGTCGGATCGTCAAAGTCGACTTCCTCCAAAGCGAAAACCAACATCTCATCGAAAGACGGGACACCTTTGCCTCTATCAAGGAGAATGAAGCTATGCTTGCACGTTTTCTGGGTGGATTAAATAGAGAGATTCAGACCATTCTAGACTATAAGGATTATAATAATATCACTCGTTTATTCCATCTTGCTTGTAAAGCTGAACGTGAAGTGCAGGATCGACAGGCATTGGCGCGAACTAACTTTTCTGCAGGTCGACCTTCATCATGGACACCACGTGCATCATCTACTTCCACCGCACCATCACATCCTTGGTGCCACCTCCAACCGTGATACAAGAAAGCAGACACAACCACCACTATCTTCCAAGAGCACACCTGCCGGGCCTGCACAGAGCTCTTCTTTTTCCATGGCGTCAACAGGGCACACAAGTGATATTATTTGTCGTCATTGTAAGGGAAGAGGACATTTTGCGAGAGAATTCAAATCTCAGCGTGTGATGATTGCTACTGAGGATGGTGGGTATAAGTCCGCTAGTGACTATGATGAGGAGACTTTGGATCTTATTACACATGAAGAACACGGTGGAGAAGATTCTGATCATGAGACGCAATACATGGCTGCTGAAGATGCTGACAGGTATGAATGTTTAGTTGCTCAACGTGTTTCGAGTGTGCAGGTTACACAAGCTGAGCAAAATCAGAGGCATAATTTGTTCCATACAAAGGGAGTTGTGAAGGAACTTTCTATTCGCGTCATCATAGATGGAGGGAGCTGCAACAACTTGGCTAGCATGGAGATGGTGGAGAAGCTATCCCTCACCACAAGACCACATCCACATCCTTACTACATCCAATGGTTCAACAACAGCGGCAAGGTTAAGGTAACACGTACTGTTCGTGCGCACTTTAGTATCTCTACATATGCTGATTATATTGATTGTGATGTGGTACCTATGCAAGCATGTTCCTTATTACTTGGTAGACCATGGCAATTTGATAAAAATTCTGTACACCATGGTAGAAACAATCAGTATACTCTTGTTCATAAGGATAAAACTATTACTTTGCTTCCTATGGCTCCTGATTCAATTTTGAAAGATGATATTAATAGAGCTAATAAAGAAAAAAAGGAGAAAAATAAGATTGAAAATCAGATTGTGGCAAAAGAATTTGAGCAACAAATGAAGCCTAATAATAAACCATCTAGTGTTGCTTCTGAAATTAAATTGAAAAGTGCATGTTTACTTGCCACCAAATCTGATATTGATGAGCTAGATTTTAGCAAATCTGTTTGCTATGCTTTTGTGTGCAAAGAGGCATTATTTTCATTCGAGGACGTGCCTTCCTCTTTGCCCCTTGCTGTCACTAACATTTTGCAGGAGTTCGCTGACGTCTTCCCACAAGACGTGCCACCGGGATTACCACCTATTCGAGGGATTGAGCATCAAATTGACTTAATTCCCGGTGCATCGCTACCCAACCGTGCACCATACCGTACCAATCCAGGGGAGACGAAGGAGATTCTGCGTCAAGTACAAGAGCTTCTCGACAAAGGTTATATACGCGAATCCCTTAGTCCTTGTGCTGTTCCTATTATTCTAGTGCCGAAAAAGGATGGTACATCGCGTATGTGTGTTGATTGTAGAGGCATTAATAATATTACTATTCGTTATCGTCATCCTATTCCTAGGCTAGATGATATGCTTCATGAATTGAGTGGCTCTGCAATTTTCTCCAAAGTTGATTTGCGTAGTGGATACCATCAAATTCGTATGAAATTGGGGGATGAATGGAAAACAACATTTAAAACTAAGTTTGGATTATATGAGTGGTTAGTCATGCCTTTTTGGTTAACTAATGCACCTAGTACTTTCATGAGATTAATGAACGAAGTTTTACGTGCTTTCATTGGACGATTTGTGGTAGTTTACTTTGATGACATATTGATTTATAGCAGATCTTTGGAGGAACATTTGGAACATTTACATGATGTTTTTATTGCTCTACGTGATGCACGTTTGTTTGGTAACCTTGGGAAGTGCACCTTTTGCACCGACCGAGTCTCTTTTCTTGGCTATGTTGTTACTCCACAGGGAATTGAAGTTGATAAAGCCAAGATTGAAGCTATTGAGAGTTGGCCGCAGCCCAAAATGGTCACACAAGTGAGGAGTTTTCTTGGCCTTGCTGGATTCTATAGGCGTTTTGTGAGAGATTTCAGCACCATTGCTGCACCTCTCAATGAGCTTACAAAGAAGGATGTGCCTTTTGTTTGGGGTACCGCACAGGAAGAAGCCTTCACGGTATTGAAAGATAAGTTGACACATGCTCCTTTACTCCAACTTCCTGATTTTAATAAGACTTTTGAGCTTCAATGTGATGCTAGTGGAATTGGATTAGGAGGTGTGTTATTACAAGATGGCAAACCTGTTGCATACTTTTTTTGAAAAATTGAGTGGGCCTAGTCTGAATTATTCTACTTATGATAAAGAATTATATGCTCTTGTTCGGACTTTAGAGACATGGCAACATTATTTATGGCCCAAAGAATTTGTTATACATTCTGATCATGAATCTTTGAAACATATTAAAAGTCAAGCTAAACTGAATCGTAGACATGCTAAATGGGTTGAATTCATTGAGACTTTCCCTTATGTTATTAAACACAAGAAGGGTAAAGAAAATGTTATTGCTGATGCATTGTCTCGTCGCTATACTATGCTTTCACAACTTGACTTCAAAATATTTGGTTTGGAGACCTTCAAAGATCAATATGTGCATGATGCTGATTTTAATGGTGTATTGCAGAATTGTAAAGAAGGGAGAACATGGAACAAGTTAAATGTTAATGATGGATTTGTGTTTCGTGCTAACAAGCTATGCATTCCAGCTAGCTCTATTCGTCTTTTGTTGTTGCAGAGGCGCATGGAGGGGATTAATGGGACACTTTGGCGTGAAGAAGACGGAGGACGTACTTGCTACACATTTCTTTTGGCCAAAGATGAAACGGGATGTTGAGCGTTTTATTGCTCGCTGCACTACATGTCAAAAAGCTAAGTCACGACTCAATCCTCATGGTTTATATATGCCTTTGCTGTACCTAGTGTTCCTTGGGAGGATATATCTATGGACTTTGTTTTAGGTTTACCTCGAACAAAGAAGGGAGGATAGCATATTTGTTGTCATGGATAGGTTCTCAAAATGGCACACTTTATACCATGTCATAAAAGCGATGATGCCGTTAATGTTGCTGATTTGTTCTTTCGTGAAATTATTAAACTTGCATGGTGTGCCCAATACTATTGTTTCAGATCGTGATACTAAATTTCTTAGCCACTTTTGGAGATGTTTATGGGCTAAGTTGGGGACTAAACTGCTTTTTAGTACTACTTGTCACCCCAAACCGATGGACAAGCTGAAGTAGTCAATAGAACATTGTCTACTATGCTTAGGGCTGTTTTGAAGAATAATAAGAAAATGTGGGAAGAATGCTTGCCTCATATTGAATTTGCTTATAATCGTTCATTGCATTCTACTACTAAGATGTGCCCTTTTGAAATTGTGTATGGTTTCCTCCCTCGTGCACCTATTGATTTGTTGCCTCTTCCATCTTCGGAGAAGGTTAATTTTGATGCTAAAGAACGTGCTAAATTGATTTTAAAAATGCATGAGTTAACTACGGAAAACAATGAGTGTATGAATGCTAAATATAAACTTGCTGGAGATAAGGGTAGAAAACATGTTGTGTTTGCACCTGGAGATCTTGTTTGGTTACATTTGCGTAAGGATAGGTTTCCTAATTTGCGCAAATCAAAGCTAATGCCACGTGCTGATGGTCCATTTAAGGTGTTAGAGAAAATAAATGATAATGCATATAAACTTGAGCTGCCTGCAGATTTTGGGGTTAGTCCCACTTTTAACCTTGCAGATTTGAAGCCTTATTTGGGTGAGGAAGATGAGCTTCCGTCGAGGACGACTACATTTCAAGAAGGGGAGGATGATGAGGACATCAAGGCGCAAGGGGAACAAGAACGGAGTTACAAGTGATGATTTCAGGACTTTGAAGCCACCATAAGGAGTGAATGAAGCCTTGGATGAAATATACAAGATGCCACTTCATAAATTTCGTCCAGAGGCTATTCTAGGTGCTGCGTCACCTTATTATCGGGCCAGGCCCATGTAATTTCGAAATACATAAGTATAGGCTGTTTTTAGAGTCTGTATGTGTGGGGAAACAAGAGATAGGGTTGGTTTCGGACCCCTTCCCCAAGGGCCACGAAATCCCCCCCCCTCTTCCTCCATATATACAGCCCTTAGGGCACCGTTTAGACTTTGGGTTTTGTTTAGATTAAAAGTTCGCCATAGCTGCAACTTCAGCATGCCGTTTGTGTTCAACGACTGCACAAAGGCGCCACGAACCCCACCTTGATCAATAAAGCTTTCATCTTATATTCGCAATATCCAGATTTGCTATCTCAGTTTCTTGCTTGTTCTTCGTTTGCTCGCAGGAAACAGACCCTCGTGGTCAGGTTGATCGTGCTCCGGCGTGGTCGATAACCTCTCGGAATTGGTTTAGCGATTGCTAAGGCGCGACGTCCTCGCACGTTCATAGTCGGATCGTCAAAGTCGATTTCCACCAAAGAGATATCCATCATCTCATCGAAAGACAGGACACCTTTGCCTCTATCATCGGAGGTCCGTAAATCCGGCTCGGGTGCTGGTCGGTCGGTCGTCCGGAGACTTCGGTCTTCCGTAGATTTGGCTCTGATTGGTGTGCGCCAGTCGTCCGGAGAGGGCCGGTCGTCCGGGGCTTCGGGATGGCCCGGACGTCCGTGGATCGTCGGACGTCCGTAGATCCGGTTCGGGTGTGCATCGGTCGGACGTCCGGAGGCTTCGGTCGTCCGTGAGTTTCCATTCGGGTGCCGAGCTGCCGGACGTCCGGAGGGCGTCGGTCGTCCGTGGCCTGGGAGTCGTCGGACGTCCGGACTTGGTCGGACGTCCGATGCCTGTAGCCTCAGCAGCTTTTCTTCTTCTTCTTCAACATGCTTGGGGTCCTCGTCGTCTTGGCTCTTGCAAGTAGTTGTTCCTTGGCTCATCTCCATATACCTGATTACAGATAGAGTTTCCGAATGAGGTAGTAGCCATGTCTCGTGAGTAGGAAGAGAGAGTTCGGAGAGGAGCGAGTTCACCTTAACTTCGATAGCCTTAGCTCGGGCTCGAGTCATGGGTCCACGTGGTGTTGAGGAAGATGTAGGTGCGTCCATGGGAATGAGTGAGGGATGCTCCGCATCATCTCCCCCCCCCCTTGAGAGAGATCCTTGACGTTGAAGATGTCGCTCACATTGTACTTGTCTCGAGGTAGGTCGATCTTGTAGGCGTTGTTGTTGTAGCGTGCTAGCACCTTGAAAGGTCCATCGGCTCTAGGAAGAAGCTTGGACTTGCGTTCTTTGGGGAAGCGGTCCTTGCGAAGGTGTAGCCACACTAGATCACCAATGTTGAAGACCATGGGTTGCTTGTTGACGTTGAGCTTGGTCGCTAGTCGTTGTAGTTGGCGCTCGATGGTTTGTCTTGTATCCTCATGCATCTTCTTGATGTAGCTTGCCCGTGCACTCGCATCCATGTTGGTGCGCTCTTGTAGAGTCAGAGGTAGAATGTCCAATGGGGACAATGGGTTGAAGCCGTAGACGACCTCGAAGAAGGACTTGCCGGTAGTCGAATGTCTTGCACGGTTGTAGGCGTACTCGGTGATGGGTAGACATGCTTCCCACTCCTTGATGTTCTTCTTGATCAAGACACGAAGTAGAGTGGATAGAGTGCGGTTCGTCACCTCCGTTTGGCCGTCTGTTTGAGGATGGTATGCGGATGAGAACAAGAGCTTGATTCCGAGCTTGGCGCATAGGGTCTTCCAAAAGTAACTCAAGAACTTGACGTCACGATCGGAGATGATTGTCTTTGGTACTCCATGGAGTCGCAAGATTTCCCTACAAAAGAGATTTGCAATGTGTGAAGCATCGTCTATCTTGTTGCAAGGAATGAAATGTGCCATCTTAGAAAATCTATCCACAACAACAAACACGGAATCCTTTCCATTTTGAGTTCTAGGCAAACCAAGTACAAAATCCATGCTAATGTCTTCCCAAGGTTGATAAGGAATAGGAAGAGGCATGTAAAGACCATGAGATTGAGCTTTAGACTTAGCTTTGCGACATGTAGAGCATCGGTTGGTGAAGCGTGAGACGTCGCGGAACATCTTGGGCCAAAAGTAGTTCTTGGAGAGCGTGGCAAATGTCTTGTCGCGTCCAATGTGTCCCATGAGTCCGCCTCCATGAGCCTCTTGCAAAAGGAGCAAACGAAGAGAAGACTCGGGAATGCATAGTTTGTTAGCTCTCATAAGATAAGCATCCTTGATGTAATATTGTTCCCAAGAAGTATGCGTCAAACACTTAGCATAAGGAATAGCAAAAGATGGGTCGTTAGCATACAATTCTTTTATGTGCTCAAAGCCAATAAAATTCAACTCAAGTTTAGTGACAAGCGTGCATATGCGTGAAAGTGCATCGGCAACTACATTTTCTTTACCCTTAATGTACTTGATCACATAAGGAAAAGATTCAATAAACTCATTCCATTTGGCATGACGCTTGTTCAACTTAGTCTGACCTTTTAGTTACTTAAGCGTTTCATGATCGGTATGGATGACAAACTCATGCGGTCTAAGTTAATGTTCCCAAACATGTAGCACACGCACTAAAGCATACAATTCTTTGTCATAGATGGGATAGTCAAGTTGAGCATCGGAGAGTTTTTCACTAAAATAAGCAATGACTCGTTTTTCTTGCATCAAAACTCCGCCAATTCCGGTACCACTTGCATCACAATGGACCTCAAAAGTTTTGTCAAAATTAGGCAAAGCAAGAATCGGAGCATGAGTAAGCAAAGACTTGAGCTCATCAAAAGCGGTGGATTGCAAAGTTCCCCAAACAAAAGGAGTATTCTTTTTACTCAAAGCATGCAAAGGAGCGGCAATTGTGCTAAAATCTTTCACAAAGCGACGATAAAAACCCGCAAAACCAAGAAAGCTACGCACTTGTTGCAAATTGGTGGGTTGGGGCCAAGTTTTAATTGCTTCAATTTTAGATTCATCAACATGGACACCCTTTGAGGATACTACAAAGCCCAAGAAAACCACTTTGTCAACACCAAATGTTCATTTTTTCATGTTTGCATAAAGACTTTCCTTGCGAAGGGTTTGCAAAACAGCCCTAACATGATCAAGATGTTCTTTCATGGTTTTGCTAAACACAAGAATATCGTCGAAGTAAACCACAACAAAGACTCCAATGTAAGGACGAAGCACATGATGCATAAGACGCACGAAAGTACCGGGAGCCTCCGATAGACCCATAGGCATCACTAACAACTCATATAAACCAAATTTGGTTTTGAAAGCAGTTTTCCATTCATCACCCTCTTGTATGCGGATTTGATAATAGCCACTTTTAAGATCAATTTTTGAGAAAAAGTTGGCTCCACTAAGTTCATCAAGCATATCATCTAAGCGAGGAATGGGGTGCCTATAGCGAACGGTCATAGCATTTATAGGTCTACAATCGGAACACAAGCGGAAACTTCCATCGGGTTTAGGCACAAGTATAACGGGAACGGCACATGGGCTTAGGCTTTCATGTACATGACGTTGTCGATGAGTTGTTGTACTTGCCGTTGAATCTCCATCGTTTCTTCGGGATTGACTCGGTATGGAGCTTTGTTTGGGAGAGGTGCTCTGGGGATGAGGTCGTTTCGATGCTCAATGCCTCGAAGAGGATGTAGACCCGGATGTAGCTCATTGGGGAAAACATCTTGGAATTCCTGCAAAAGAGATTTAAACACTACAGGTAGTTCATGAGAGGTGTTAGTTGTTGGCTCTCCATCCTTGCACACAAGGACAAAGTGCATCACACTAGATGGGTTCTCACACACTTCTCTCATCTCACTTTTGGTGGCAAATAGGATGAGGTTTTTCTCTCTAGGCGAAGAGGCGCTCTGATGTAGGGCGGAACCCTAATCGGAGATCTTTCACGTTTGGAGGGGATCCTACGAGGGAAACACGACGAACAAGCGGAAGAACACGAGGAAACACACACACAAGAGGAACACTAAACCGACAAGTATCGATCACACAAGGGCTAGATCATCGAACACATAAGGTAGCACAAGATTGAAAATCAATAAAGGAAAGATACACGAGTAGCCGTTCTTCTCCGAGAGGAGGTCTTGATGGGGTCCACCCTAGAAGGGGGTCTTGAATCCGCTTGGGGGATCTTCTCCGTAAAGGTCCTGACCTTCGAGGAGAAGTAACCAAGTGGATGAGCAAGGTTCTCACACAAACATAAGCTAAACCAATGCTAACCCTAGAAAGGAGATGGGGTCGACCTATTTATAGTCTTAGTGCAAATGGAAGTCAAAGCGAAGGGATACAAGGGCTCCAGCCCGCAGGTGTGGTCATCCAGGTGCCGGACGTCCGGGAGGCGCTTGACGTCCGGAGGCTCGGACGGTCCGGCCGTCCGCAGGCTCGGACGTCCAAGATTCGCCTGATGTGGGCGCGTCGGTCGTCCGGGGAGGGTCGGTCGTCCGAAGCTTTAGGAGGGGCCGGACGTCCGTAGGCTGTCGGTCGTCCGTAGATTCGCTTTGTTAGTTGTATGTCGTCCGGACGTCTGGGTCGCTTGGTCGTCCGTAGTTTTGGTTCGGTGGCAAAGTGCGGACGTCCGGAGAGTCCGGCCGTCTGGTCTGGGACTCATCGGACGTCCGGGTAGTGTCGGACGTCCGATGCCTGTAGCTTCTGCTGCAGCTCTTCTTCTTGTCCATCATGCTTTGGGTCCTCGCCGTCTTGGCTCTTGTATGAAGTTGTTCCGTGGCTCGTTTCCAGGCACCTGATCACACAGAAAGTTTCTGAATGAGGTAGTAGCCATGTCTCGTGAGTAGGAGAAGGAAGTTCGGAGAGGAGCGAGTTCACCTTATCTTCAATAGCATTAGCTCGGGCTCGAGTCATGGGTCCACTAGGTATTGAGGAAGATGTAGGTGCGTCCATGGGGATGAGTGAGGGATGCTCCGCATCATCTCCCCCCTTGAGAGAGATCCGACCTCGGATCAAAAGATTCATCTCCATGGTATGGTGCGAGGTCCTTGACGTTGAAGATGTCGCTCACATTGTACTTGTCATGAGGTAGGTCGATCTTGTAGGCGTTGTCGTTGTAGCGTGCTAACACCTTGAAAGGTCTATCGGCTCTAGGAAGAAGCTTGGACTTGCATTCTTTGGGGAAGCGGTCCTTGCGAAGGTGTAGTCACACTAGATCACCAATGTTGAAGACCATGGGTTGCTTGTTGACGTTGAGCTTGGTCGCTAGTCATTGTACTTGGCGCTTGATGGTTTGTCTTGTATCCTCATGCATCTTCTTGATGTAGCTTGCCCGTGCACTCGCATCCATGTGGGTGCGCTCTTGTAGAGGAAGAGGTAGAATGTCCAATGGGGACAACGGGTTGAAGCCGTAGACGACCTCGAAGGGGGACTTGCCGGTAGTCGAATGTCTTGCACGGTTGTAGGCGTACTCGGCGATGGGTAAACATGCTTCCCACTCCTTGATGTTCTTCTTGATCAGGACACGATGATGAGGACATCAATACCATTGTTACACCCACAACCCCTGCTGCTATACATACTGGACCAATTACTCGAGCTCGCGCACGCCAATTGAATTATCAGGTACTTTCGTTTCTGGGTAACGATTCTAATGTTCATGAGAATATGATGCTGCCTAAATTGGATACATTTGTTTTGCTTACAAGTGAAGGGCCTACCATGGACAAGAAAGATGAACCTTGGAGCAAGTTCAAGCATGGAGATGTTGGCATGCGCAAGGGGAACAAGAACGGAGTTACAAGTGATGATTCCAGGACTTTGAAGCCACCCTAATGAGTGCATGAGGCCTTGGACGAAATATACAAGATGCCACTTCATAATATTCGTCCATAGGCTATTCTAGGTGCTGCGTCACCTTATTATTGGGCCAGGCCCATGTAATTTCGAAATACTTAAGTATAGGCTGTTTTAGAGTCCGTATGTGTGGGAAACAAGAGTTAGGGTTGATTTGGACCCCTCCACCAAGGGCCACGAAATTCCCCCTCTTCCTCCATATATACAGCCCTTAGGGCCCGTTTAGACCTTGGGTTTTGTTTAGATTAAAAGTTCGCCATAGCTGCAACTTCGCGTTTCGTTTGTGTTCAACGACTGCACAAAGGCGTCCAGAACCCCACCTTGATCAATAAAGCTTTCATCTTATATTCGCAATATCCAGATTGCAATCTCAGTTTCTTGCTTGTTCTTCGTTTGCTCGCAGGAAATAGACCCTCGTGGTCGTTGATCGTGCTCGGCGTGGTCAATAACCTCTCGGAGTTGGTTTAGCGATTGCTAAGGCGCGACGTCCTCGCACGTTCGTAGTCGGATCGTCAAAGTCGACTTCCTCCAAAGCGAAAACCACATCTCATCGAAAGACGGGACACCTTTGCCTCTATCAAGTGGTATCAGATTTTCAGGTTGCTCGGTGAGATTTTACAGTTTTCCGTAGTTTAGATCGAGTCTGTTCTTCATACCTATAGTCCACGAAAAAGCCACAAAAAAAATAGGGTTAGTTCATCATATCCGAACCAATCTGAGCCTTTGCATAATCTTTTTAGGGTTTTGCTTTGTTGAATTTATGGTTGCATCGTCGTGTCAAGTTGCTGGTCTTAGAGTCTAGTCTTTTAGAGTTTGAGTTCGGTCATAAGTTGTCACGCCGCCGCACCATCATCATCGCCTTGCCATCTACCACCATTGCTTATCCGCCACCGCTCAATCCGTATCCATATACCACCACCAATCCGTATCCATATACCACCACCGCTACCATATATCACCACCGCTGCCATATGCCACCACGATATATCCACCACCAATCCGAGTTCTTCTCATATTAGGTTTGTTTTCGAGATCCATATAGTTTCCGATTCGTGTTTCCTTGCCGGAGTAGGTTTCGGAAACCACCCTCCGTTTAGGCCCAAAATTTTCCAAAACGCACTTGTCGAAAAATTTTTCCGCTATCCTATTTTAGGTGTTTCTAAGCGTATTGAGACAATCGCCATTATAGAAAGTTTTTTGACCCGTTTCAGCTTTTTGGGTTCGCGCAAAAAAAAAAAAAATTGGTCGAAAAATTTCGTGCTCATCCCGTCGGTTTGACCTGGGAAGAGTTTTGAGACACTCGCCATTATAGTGATTTTTCGCAAAAAAAAAGCAGCAAAAAAAAAAAAAAAAAAAGCAGCGCAAAAAAAAAAGCGAAAAAAAATTCCAGTGTGCTTTTCCGTTGTTTCCGTGCAGCGCCGTGATTTTGTTAGTGTTCTAGGCTCGCGTCTCTAGCACGGTCTAGCCTAGGACCAACCTGAAGACTGCGTCGTTGAGCGTTTATTCAACTTTGCATCTCTGAATTGATTATTGCTGACCCTTTTGCTACCATATTATAAGCCTTCCCAGCTCCACATACATCTACATCGTATGTTTGACTCTCCCCGTAATCGCTCTATCCAAGCTTTGAGAGTTTTGACTACATCGGTTGCCGATCACCGCTTCTTCTGGGTAAGAACTGGTAAGAATTTGAGATTTGCTTGACGGATTTTGATCGTCTACCACACCACCACCACCACTTCCTAGTAGTCCGTCAATCATATTCTTGTGTGTTTCTATTGCTGCTAACCATGGCAGGATCACAAGCCGACGAGACTGACTGGGAGAACATGACAAACAAAGCGCTACATGATAAGTTTCAACAAATGATGAGTGGACAGGTGGACGATGTGCTAAATAGATTTGAAGAGGCCATGGAGAAGATAGATGGCATTGAGAAGGCGTTCGAAACAAAGCTCGATAACAAGTTTAATGAATTGCTCGCGCGTCTACCACCACCACCACCGGCTGCACCTAACGCACCTCTACTACAACAACATGGACTACCTCCACATCGCGAAACAGCCCTCCGCCGAGCTTCCGTGTCCCTCTTCACTGGCCAAGCTGCTGGTGCTGCTGTTGATACTTCGTGGCTCCTGCTGTTGTGGGGAGGATGATTATGTGAGAGCTTACGAGGATGAGGTTGATCAACATCGAACTACGTGCAACCACCAGACCACAACCACCAGGTCGTCCACATGCAAACAATGGCAATGTTCGGCTCCCCTTCAGTACGAGATCATGACCATCTCCCTAAACTGAAATTGAATATTCCACCATTTGAGGGTAGATATGTTCCTGATATATATCTTACTTGGGAGTTAGAAACTGAACAACGATTTACATGTTTACAATATCCCGAGGAGAGACGTGTTCTGCTGCTGTTTGTGCTTTCACTAGCTTTGCATGTGTTTGGTGGTCTGAACATTGTAGATTATATCCTGTTCCAGCTACTTGGGCTGCTTTGAAAACTGCTATGCGTGCTCGTTGGGTTCCACCATATTATCAGCATGAATTACTTCAAAATTGCAGCGCTTAAGACAAGGAAAAATTCGTAGAAGAATATTATCGGGAATTACAAACTGGCTTGATTAGATGTGGTATTGTTGAGGAGAATGAAGCTATGCTTGCACGCTTTCGGGTGGATTAAATAGAGAGATTCAGACCATTCTAGACTACAAGGATTATAATAATATCACTCGATTATTCCATCTTGCTTGTAAAGCTGAACGTGAAGTGCAGGATCGACAGTGCCTTGGCGCGACTAACTTTTCTCGCAGGTCGACCTTCCTCATGGACACCACGTGCATCATCTACTTCCACACGTTCTACTACACGGCACCTCCGTGGCTGCCACCTCCAACCGTGATACAAGAAAGCAGCACAACCACCACTATCTGCCAAGAGTACACCTGCTGGGCCTACACAGAGCTCTTCTTCTTCCATGGCGTCAACAGGGCACACAAGTGATATTATTTGTCGTCGTTGTAAGGGAAGAGGACATTTTATGAGAGAATGCACATCTCAGCATGTGATGATTGCTACGAGGATGGTGGGTATGAGTCTGCTAGTGACTATGATGAAGAGACTTTGGCTCTTATTACACATGAAGAACACGGTGGAGATGATTACGATCCCGAGACGCAATACATGGCTCTTGAAGATGCCGACAGGTATGAATGTTTAGTTGTTCAACGTGTTTTGAGTGTGCAGGTTACACAAGCTGAGCAAAATCAGAGGCATAACTTGTTCCATACAAAGGAGTTGTGAAGGAACGTTCTATTCGCGTCATCATAGATGGAGGGAGCTGCAACAACTTGGCTAGCATGGATATGGTGGAGAAGCTTTCTCTCACCACAAGACCACATCCACATCCTTACTACATCCAATGGTTCAACAACAGCGGCAAGGTTAAGGTAACACGTCTTCGCTCGTGTGTATTTTAGTATCTCTACATATGCTGATTATGTTGATTGTGATGTGGTACCTATGCAAGCATGTTCCTTATTACTTGGTAGACCATGGCAATTTGATAAAATTCTGTACACCATGGTAGAAACAATCAGTATACTCTTGTTCACAAGGATAAAAATATTACTTTGCTTCCTATGACTCCTGATTCCATTTTGAAAGATGATATTAATAGAGCTAATAAAGCAAAACAGGAGAAAAATAGGAGTGAAAATCAGATTGTGGCAAAAGAATTTGAGCAACAAATGAAGCCTAATAATAAACCATCTAATGTTGCCTCTGAAATTAAACTGAAAAGTGCATGTTTATTTGCCACCAAATCTGATATTGATGAGCTAGATTCTAGCAAATCTGTTTAGAATGCTTTTGTGTGCAAAGAGGCATTATTTTCATTCGAGGACGTGCCTTCCTCTTTGCCCCTACTGTCACTAACATTTTGCAGAGTTCACGACGTCTTCCCACAAGACGTGCCACCGGATTACCACCTATTCGAGGGATTGAGCATCAAATTGACTTAATTCCCGGTGCATCGCTACCCAACCGCGCACCATACCGTACCAATCCGGAGGAGACGAAGGAGATTATGCGTCAAGTACAGGAGCTGCTCGACAAAGGTTATATACGCGAATCTCTTAGTCCTTGTGCTGTTCCTATTATACTAGTGCCTAAAAAGGATGGTACGTCACGTATGTGTGTTGATTGTAGAGGCATTAATAATATTACTATTCGTTATCGTCATCCTATTCCTAGGCTAGATGATATGCTTGATGAATTGAGTGGCTCTACAATATTCTCCAAAGTTGATTTGCGTAGTGGATACCATCAAATTCGTATGAAATTGGGAGATGAATGGAAAACAGCATTTAAAACTAAGTTTGGATTATATGAGTGGTTAGTCATGCCTTTTGGGTTAACTAATGCACCTAGTACTTTCATGAGATTAATGAACGAAGTTTTACGTGCTTTCATTGGACGATTTGTGGTAGTTTACTTTGATGATATACTGATTTATAGCAAATCTTTGGAAGAACATTTGGAACATTTACGTGCTGTTTTTAATGCTCTACGTGATGCACGCTTGTTTGGTAACCTTGGGAAGTGCACCTTTGCACCGACCGAGTATCTTTCCTTGGCTATGTTGTTACTCCACGAGGAATTGAAGTTGATAAAGCCAAGATTGAAGCTATTGAGAGTTGGCCGCAGCCTAAAACGGTCACACAAGTGAGGAGTTTTCTTGGACTCGCTGGTTTCTATAGGCGTTTTGTGAGAGACTTTAGCACCATTGCTGCACCTCTCAATGAGCTTACAAAGAAGGATGTGCCTTTTGTTTGGGGTACCGCATGAAGAAGCCTTCACGGTATTGAAAGATAAGTTGACACATGCTCCTTTACTCCAACTTCCCGACTTTAATAAGACTTTTGAGCTTGAATGTGATGCTAGTGGAATTGGATTAGGAGGTGTGTTATTACAAGATGGCAAACCTGTTGCATACTTTTCTGAAAAATTGAGTGGGCCTAGTCTGAACTATTCTACTTATGACAAAGAATTATATGCTCTTGTTCGGACTTTAGAGACATGGCAACATTATTTATGGCCCAAAGAATTTGTTATACATTCTGATCATGAATCTTTGAAACATATTAAAAGTCAAGCTAAACTGAATCGTAGACATGCTAAATGGGTTGAATTCATTGAGACTTTCCTTATGTCATTAAACACAAGAAGGGTAAAGAAAATGTTATTGCCGATGCTTTGTCTCGTCGATATACTATGCTTTCACAACTTGACTTCAAAATATTTGGTTTGGAGACCATCAAAGATCAATATGTGCATGATGCTGATTTTAAAGATGTAATGCAGAATTGTAAAGAGGGAAGAACATGGAACAAGTTCGTTATTAATGATGGTTTTGTGTTCCGTGCTAACAAGCTATGCATTCCTGCTAGCTCTGTTAGTCTTTTGTTGTTGCAGGAGGCGATGGAGGAGGATTAATGGGACACTTTGGCGTGAAGAAGACGGAGGATATACTTGCTACACATTTCTTTTGGCCAAAGATGAGACGGATGTTGAGCGTTTTGTAGCTCGCTGCACTACATGTCAAAAAGCTAAGTCACGACTCAATCCTCATGGTTTATATATGCCTTTGCTCGTGCCTAGTGTTCCTTGGGAGGATATATCTATGGACTTTGTTTTAGGTTTACCTCGAACAAAGAAGGGAGGATAGCATATTTGTTGTCGTGGATAGATTCTTGAAAATGGCACACTTTATACCATGTCATAAAAGCGATGATGCTGTTAATGTTGCTGATTTGTTCTTTCGTGAAATTATTCGCTTGCATGGTGTGCCAAATACTATTGTTTCAGATCGTGATACTAAATTTCTTAGCCACTTTTGGAGATGTTTATGGGCTAAGTTGGGGACTAAACTGCTTTTAGTACTACTTGTCACCCCAAACTGATGGACAAACTGAAGTAGTCAATAGAACATTGTCTACTATGCTTAGGGCTGTTTTGAAGAATAATAAGAAAATGTGGGAAGAATGCTTGCCTCATATTGAATTTGCTTATAATCGTTCATTGCATTCTACTACCAAGATGTGCCCTTTTGAAATTGTGTATGCCTTCCTTCCTCGTGCACCTATTGATTTGTTGCCTCTTCCATCTTCGGAGAAGGTTAATTTTGATGCTAAAGAACGTGCTGAATTGATTTTAAAAATGCATGAGTTAACTAAGGAAAACATTGAGCGTATGAATGCTAAATATAAACTTGCTGGAGATAAGGGTAGAAAACATGTTGTCTTTGCACCGGAGATCTTGTTTGGTTACATTTATGTAAGGATAGGTTTCCTAATTTGCGCAAATCAAAGCTAATGCCACGTGCTGATGGTCCATTTAAGGTGTTAGAGAAAATAAATGATAATGCATATAAACTTGAGTTGCCCGCAGATTTTGGGGTTAGTCCCACTTTTAATATTGCAGATTTGAAGCCTTATTTGGGTGAGGAAGATGAGTTTCACGAGGACGACTTCATTTCAAGAAGGGAGGATGATGAGGACATCAATACCATTGTTACACCCACAACCCCTGCTGCTATACATACCGGACCAATTACTAGAGCTCGCATGACGCCAATTGAATTATCGGTACTTTCGCTTCGGGTAACGATTCTAATGTTCATGAGAATATGATGCTGCCTAAATTGGATACATTTGTTTTGCTTACAAATGAAGGGCCTACCATGGACAAGAAAGATGAACCTTGGAGCAAGTTCAAGCATGGAGATGTTGGCATGCATAAGGGGAACAAGAACGGAGTTACAAGTGATGATTCCAGACTTTGAAGCCACCCTAATGAGTGCATGAGGCCTTGGACGAAATATACAAGATGCCACTTCATAATATTCGTCCATAGGCTATTCTAGGTGCTGCGTCACCTTATTATTGGGCCAGGCCCATGTAATTTCGAAATACTTAAGTATAGGCTGTTTTAGAGTCCGTATGTGTGGGAAACAAGAGTTAGGGTTGATTTGGACCCTCCACCAAGGGCCACGAAATTCCCCCTCTTCCTCCATATATACAGCCCTTAGGGCCCCGTTTAGACCTTGGGTTTTGTTTAGATTAAAAGTTCGCCATAGCTGCAACTTCGCGTGCCGTTTGTGTTCAACGACTGCACAAAGGCGTCCACGTAACCCCACCTTGATCAATAAAGCTTTCATCTTATATTCGCAATATCCAGATTGCAATCTCAGTTTCTTGCTTGTTCTTCGTTTGCTCGCAGGAAGCAGACCCTCGTGGTCGTTGATCGTGCTCGGCGTGGTCAATAACCTCTCGGAGTTGGTTTAGCGATTGCTAAGGCGCGACGTCCTCGCACGTTCGTAGTCGGATCGTCAAAGTCGACTTCCTCCAAAGCGAAAACCACATCTCATCGAAAGACGGGACACCTTTGCCTCTATCACACGAAGTAGAGTGGATAGTGTGCGGTTCGTCACCTCCGTTTGGCCGTCGGTTTGAGGATGGTATGCGGATGAGAACAAGAGCTTGATTGCGAGCTTGGCGCATAGGGTCTTCCAAAAGTAACTCAAGAACTTGACGTCACGATCGGAGACGATTGTCTTTGGTACTCCATGGAGTCGCAAGATTTCCCTACAAAAGAGATTTGCAACATGTGAAGCATCGTCTATCTTGTTGCAACGAATGAAATGTGCCATCTTAGAAAATCTATCCACAACAACAAACGCGGAATCCTTTCCATTTTGAGTTCTAGGCAAACCAAGTACAAAGTCCATGCTAATGTCTTCCCAAGGTTGATAAGGAATAGGAAGGGGCATGTAAAGACCATGGGATTGAGCTTTAGACTTAGCTTTGCGACAGGTAGAGCAACGGTTGGTGAAGCGTGAGACGTCACGGAACATCTTGGGCCAAAAGTAGTTCTTGGAGAGCGTGGCGAAAGTCTTGTCACGTCCAAAGTATCCCATAAGTCCGCCTCCATGAGCCTCTTGCAAAAGTAACAAACGAAGAGAAGACTCGGGAATGCAAAGTTTGTTAGCTCTCATAAGATAATCATCCTTTATGTAGTATCGTTCACAAGATGTGTGTGTCAAACACTTAGCATAAGGAGTAGCAAAACAAGGATCATGCTCATACAAGTCTTTTATATGCTCAAAACCAATAACATTCAACTTAAGTTGAGTGACAAGAATGCATATGCGTGAAAGTGCGTCCGCAACAACATTTTCTTTACCCTTAATGTACTTGATGACATATGGGAAAGATTAAATAAATTCACTCCATTTGGCATGACGATTGTTCAACTTAGTTTGGCCTTTTAAGTACTTAAGCGTTTCATGATCGGTATGGATGACAAATTCATGAGGTCTAAGGTAATGTTCCCAAACATGTAGCACACGCACTAAAGCATACAATTCTTTGTCATAGATGGGATAATTAAGTTGAGCACCGGATAGTTTTTCACTAAAATAAGCAATGGCTCGTTTTTCTTGCATCAAAACTCCGCCAATTCCGGTACCACTTGCATCACAATGAACCTCAACAGTTTTGTCAAAATTGGGCAAAGCAAGAATCGTAGCATGAGTAAGCAAAGACTTGAGTTCATCAAAAGCGGTTGATTGCAAAGTTCCCCAAACAAAGGGAGTATTCTTCTTACTCAAGGCATGTAAAGGAGCGACAATTGTGCTAAAATCTTTCACAAAGCGACGATAAAAACCCGCAAGACCAAGAAAGCTACGCACTTGTTGCAAATTGGTGGGTTGGGGCCAAGTTTTAATTGCTTCAATTTTAGATTCATCAACATGGACACCCTTTGAGGATACTACAAAACCCAAGAAAACCACTTTGTCAACACCAAATGTGCATTTTTCATGTTGGCATAAAGACTTTCCTTGCGAAGGGTTTGCAAAACAGTCGTAACGTGATCAAGATGTTCTTTCGTGGTTTTGCTAAACACAAGAATATCGTCGAAGTAAACCACAACAAAGACTCCAATGTAAGGGCGAAGCACATGATGCATAAGACGCACGAAAGTACCGGGGGCTTCCGAAAGACCCATAGGCATCACTAACCACTCATATAAACCAAATTTGGTTTTGAAAGCAGTTTTCCATTCATCACCCTCGTGTATGCGGATTTGATAATAGCCACTTGTAAGATCAATTTTTGAGAAAAAGTTGGCTCCACTAAGTTCATCAAGCATATCATCTAAGCGAGGAATGGGATGCCTATAGCGAACGGTAATAGCATTTATAGGTCTACAATCGGAACACAAGCGAAAACTTCCATCGGGCTTAGGCACAAGTATAACGGGAACGACACAAGGGCTTAGGCTTTCACGTACATGACCGTTGTCGATGAGTTGTTGTACTTGCCGTTGAATCTCCTTGGTTTCTTCGGGATTTACTCGGTATGGAGCTTTTTTTGGTAGAGGCGCTCCGGGGATGAGGTCGATTCGATGCTCAATGCCTCGAAGAGGAGGTACACCCGGAGGTACCTCATCGGGGAAAATATCTTGGAATTCCCGCAAAAGAGATTTAAACACTAAAGGTAGCTCATGAGAGGTGTTAGTTGTTGGGTCTCCATCCTTGCACACAAGGACAAAGTGCATCACACTAGATGGGTTCTCACACACTTCTCTCATCTCACTTTTGGTGGCATATAGGATGAGGTTTTTCTCTCTAGGCGAAGAGGCGCTCAAGTTTGGCTTGTGGCTCTCAATCATTTTTTGGTGGATCACTTTCTCACTCTTGTCTCTATGATGGGTGGCTTGCTTGTCGGCTATCACTTGACTAGGAGACATAGGTCGTAGCACATATTCCTTCCCTTTCATCTTGAAGCTATAGTGATTGGTGCGCCCGTTGTGGAAGACACCGCGTTCGAATTGCCATGGTCGACCAAGAAGGAGGTGGCAAACCGTCATTGGGACCACATCACATTCCAAAGTGTCCTCGTATGCACAAATTTTGAAGGAGACTTGGACCGTATAGTGCCGGAGTCACTTAGCCATTGAACCTTGTAGGGATTCGGGTGCTTCCTCTTGACCAATTGAAGCTTGGATCATAGTTCTTCACTTGCCAAGTTGTGACAACTTCCTCCATCAATGATGACCTTGACGGACCTTCCGTTGATGCCGGCCTTTGTGTGGAAGATGTGGCATCTTTGGTCGTCTTCTTGTTGATGTTGAAGAGTCAAGACCTTGGAGACAACGAGAGCGGGGCTCGAATCCTCATCTCAAAAGACTTCATCATCTTCAACTTCGTTCATGCGCCGGTGCATGGCCACTTGCTCAAGGGCTTCCATCTCCTCATCACTCATTGAGTCAGAGGTGCCGTCGTCGTTGAGGATCATGGTTCGCTTGTTGGTGCATTCGTAGGACTTGTGGCCTCGGCCGCCGCAAGTGAAACACTTTAAGGAGCTTGTTTTGATGGTCAGATCGGTCGGAGTAGATGACGAAGCACGTGGCTTGAAGTTGCTTGTAGTAGGAGGAGGACGACTTGAACTTGTCGAATTTCTCTTGTAACTCGACTTGTCGTCGTTCTTTGTAGAAGGTTTGGTTGATGTAGATGTTGGAGGAGGTGTTGAAGCTTGGTTGTTGGAGAAGCCGTAGGTCTTGGACGAGTACTTGGTGCACTTGAAGTCATCTTGCACTTGACGTTCCGCCTTTGTAGCTTGATGCACGAGCTCAATGAGGGTGGAGTATGGTTGGAAGTCGGCGATCTTCTTGATGGGATGACTGAGTCCATTCAAGAAACGTGCCATAGTTTGCTCATCATCTTCCTTCACATTGGCGCGAATCATGGCTATCTCCATTTCCTTGTAGTATTCTTCAACACTCTTTGTTCCTTGCTTGAGGAGTTGGAGTTTCTTGAAGAGGTCATGTTGTAGTAGGTTGGCACAAAACGTGCTCGCATGACATCCTTCATTTGAGCCCAAGTGGTGATTGGAGGTTCACCTCTTGCTTGTCGTCGCTCAATGATTTGTTCCCACCATATGCGCACATAGTCTTGGAACTCAAGTGATGCCATAGCGATTTTCTTCTCTTCATCGTAGTTGTGCAATCGGAAGATTTTGTCAACCTTCAATGCCCATGAGAGGTACTCTTCAGGGTCATTGCTTCCATTGAACTTGGGCATTGGTGAATTTTAGCTTTCCATATCGTTGCTCTTCATTGTGTTGTTGGCGATGGTGATGATGACGCCCTTGACATGGATTGCAATCGTCTTCATGTTGCTCTTGGCATGGAGGAAGACCATGATCATCTTGCTCTTGTTGAACTTGAGGTTGAGGTGGAACTTGACAAGCTTGTGGAGGAGCTTGAGGGACTTGACGTTGTACATGGGGTTGGTAGTTCCTTTCTTGGATTTCTTCTCGAAGGGCTTCCTCTTGATTGCGCCGTTCGCGATTGCGGTTGGCGAAGGCTCGACTTGATTCTTGAAGGCACGTTATACTCAAGAGCTTGCGCTTCGTTGTTGTTGTTGAAGACGTTGAGCCTTGGCGTCTTGTTCGTCTTGGTGTAGACGCGCTCATTCTTCCTCTTGGCGCCGTAGTCGTTGTCGTTCTTCAGCTTGGGCAAAAGCGGCTTGGTTTGATTGAGGACGAGGGACTTGCTCATCGACTTGCTCTTGTGAATGCTTGTCATGTAGCGGGTTGCGAGATGCTTGACGGTCTTGACGTGCGGCACAACGAAGAGTGTTCGAAGTAGGTGTACTTGAGTCGTAGAAGGTGTCGTCGGAGTGTCGACTCGAACGGCTCCGTCTTGAGGATGAAGTAGTGGAATGGTGTCGGTTCCTCATTAAGGCGCGGATCTCGTCCATTCTTGCATCATTCTCTTGCTTGTGAGCGTCAAACTTGTTGTTTGCTCGGAGAGTCGCAAGTCGGTGGCGAGGTTGTCGATGCGGTCGCTCATTGCTTGTTTCTCTTGGTGCAACGCTCGTTGTGCACCAAAGAGGTGGCTCTTGGTGACGTATGATGACTTGTCATCGTCTTGCTCGAGGAAGAGTGGGTTGGTAGAAGTACTTGGCCTATCCATCATTCCAAGCAAAAATGTGAGAGGTAGAAGGAGAAGAACTTATACCAATGTACCTTTGACCGAAGTTGATGATGAATCAAGTTCACTCAAATGCGGACAATGAAATAGCACTATTGGTACCAATCCTTGTCGGTTCTCACACCTACACAAATAAAAGCTTATGGTGGAGCTTGGTGAGGATGGTGGCCCAAAATTTGATGCAATTGTAAGTGAGCATCAATAATGTTGGAAAAGGTACACAAATTTGCAAATGCAACAAGTAGACCAAGCAAATAATGGTACACGGAAACTCACACGCAAATAGATAAGTGGGATTGTGCAAACCAAAAGTGAGCCAAAATGTGGAATCCACGAAAATGCTCTTGTTGCACAATACTAGAGAGAAGCTACCATGATTGCACAATAGGCGGATACGGAACTTGTGCACAACCTACTAGGCAAAAATGCAACTATCTCCATCCCACGTATGCTATATGTATGGTATTTCGGTGCTATGATCCAAGATGATCCAATATGACAATCTTAATGTAGTATGATGCTATGGTTCTTGCTCATAAGCTCTTTGCTTATCTTTCCTCTTTGCTTAAAAGTTTGGGTGGCTCTTTCACTTTTGAGCTCTTTTCTCATGCAAAACTTCACGAACCAAGATAGCAATTGTGTATGCTATGACAACTTTGTGACACACAAATGGATCCCAAGATATGCACCACGGTGGTATGGTATGTATGCTATGGAGTATGATAACTAATGTGCACAAGTCACGTTGCCGGCAATACTCAATGGCTAGTCTCGATGGGTAAGCTACGCAAAAATACGGCCATGTGGGTATCAATGCAATGGCAAGGTTTGACAAAGAAGTCAATGATGTTACCGTCCTTGGCGATGATGTGACCCTTGCGAAGATGAGTCGAGGTGATGATGAAGTCGAACCGTACCTAGATAGCCGAAACACAATAGGACACGGGAACCACTACTCAAAATCTCAAGGACCGAAATGTGGCAAAATCGTCATAGGATGTATTGGGGAGGATGGTGGTGTATGTGGTTTTCGAAGATGTGGTGGAAGGTGGGGTGGTGGAGGAGGTTAAACTGAAGAATTTCAGTTTCGTC
The DNA here is from genome assembly GCA_021605205.1 of Aegilops longissima. Classification (NCBI taxonomy): domain Eukaryota; kingdom Viridiplantae; phylum Streptophyta; class Magnoliopsida; order Poales; family Poaceae; genus Aegilops; species Aegilops longissima. Next base: position 235,139,291 of record CM038680.1, read on the forward strand.
AGTGTTTCACGGACGTCCGGGATTTTACGGTCGTCCGGACTTCGTTGTCGGACGTCCGACCTTTTCTGGTCGTCCGGAGCCTGGGCGAAAATCGGGCTCGGGATGAACTGCGAGATTTCGGGAAGAAGAAAATGGTGAGGTCGAAATCGAGTGATTTGGTGGATGGAAAAGGGGGAGAGGGTGGGGAAAGCTAGATCCACACGCAGCAACACAAATCCATGGACCAAATCCAACAAAATCTCAACTCACAAACAAATCACAAAAAAATTGGGGCTATTTTTGGTGGGGAATTTTCGGATTTAGGATAAAAACAACAAAATCAAGCTAGAAAAAGACGGGTAGGGGCTCTAAAAACGTGATCAATGTGGCTCATGATACCAAGATGATGTAGGGCGGAATCCTAATCGGAGATCTTTCACATTTGGAGGGGATCCTACGAGGGAAACACGACGAACAAGCGGAAGAACACGGGGAAACACACACACAAGAGGAACACTAAACCGACAAGTATCGATCACACAAGGGCTAGATCATCAAACACATAAGGTAGCACAAGATTCAAAATCAACAAAGGAAAGATACACGAGTAGCCGTTCTTCTCCGAGAGGAGGTCTTGATAGGGTCCACCCTAGAAGGGGGTCTTGAATCCGCTTGGGGGATCTTCTCCGTAGAGGTCCTGAGCTCCGAGGAGAAGTAACCAATTGGATGAGCAAGGCTCTCACACAAACATGAGCTAAACCAATGTTAACCCTAGAAAGGAGATGGGGTCGACCTATTTATAGTCTTAGTGCAAATGGAAGTCAAAGAGAAGGGATACAAGGGCTCCATCCCGCAGGTGCGGTCATCCAGGTGCCGGACGTCCGGAAGGCGTCGGACGTCCGGAGGCTCGGGACGGTCCGGTCGTCCGGCAGGGCTCGGACGTCCGAAGATTCGGCCCTGATGTGGGCGCGTCGGTCGTCCGGGGAGGGTCGGTCGTCCGGAGCTTCAGGAGGGGCTGGACGTCTGTAGATTCGGCTCGGTTGCATGTCGTCCGGACGTCTGGGCCGCTTCGGTCGTCCGTAGTTTTGGTTCGGGTGGCAAAGTGCCGGACGTCTGGAGAGCCTGGTCGTCCGGGTCCTGGGACTCGTCGGACGTCCGGGTAGTGTCGGACGTCCGATGCCTGTAGCTTCTGCTGCAGCTCTTCTTCTTGTCCATCATGCTTGGGGTCCTCGCCGTCTTGGCTCTTATATGTAGTTGTTCCGTGGTTCGCTTCTGGTACCGATCACACACGAGTTTCCAATGAGGTAGTAGCCATGTCTCGTGAGTAGGAGAAGGAAGTTCGGAGAGGAGCGAGTTCACCTTATCTTCAATAGCCTTAGCTCGGGCTCAAGTCATGGGTCCACGTGGTATTGAGGAAGATGTAGGTGCGTCCATGGGGATGAGTGAGGGATGCTCCGCATCACGCTCAAGTTTGGCTTGTGGCTCTCACTCACTTTTTGGTGGATCACTTTCTCACTCTTGTCTCTATGATGGGTGGCTTGCTTGTCGGCTATCACTTGACTAGGAGACATAGGTCGTAGCACTTATTCCTTCCCTTTCATCTTGAAGCTATAGTGATTGGTGCGCCCGTTGTGGAAGACACCCCGGTCGAATTGCCATGATCGACCAAGAAGGAGGTGGCAAACCGTCATTGTGACCACATCGCATTCCAAGGTGTCCTCATATGCACCAATTTTGAAGGAGACTTGGACCGTATTCTCAACTCGTATAGTGCCGGAGTCACTTAGCCATTGAACCTTGTAGGGATTCGGGTGCTTCCTCTTGACCAATTGAAGCTTGGAGCATAGTTCTTCACTTGCCAAGTTGTGAAAACTTCCTCCATCAATGATGACCTTGACGGACCTTCCATTGATGCCGGCCTTTGTGTGGAAGATGTGGCATCTTTGGTCGTCTTCTTGTTGATGTTGGAGAGTCAAGATGTTGGAGACAAGGAGAGCGGGGCTCGAATCCTCATCACAAAAGACTTGATCATCTTCATCTTCGTTCACTCGCTGGTGCATGGCCACTTGCTCAAGGGCTTCCATCTCCTCATCACTCATTGAGTCATATGTGTCGTCGTCGTTGAGGATCATGGTGCGCTTGTTGGTGCATTTGTAGGACTTGTGGCCTCGGCCGCCGCAAGTGAAACACTTGAAGGAGCTTGTCTTGATGGTCTCATCGGTCGGAGTAGATGATGAAGCACGCGGCTTGAAGTTGCTTGTAGTAGGAGGAGGACGACTTGAACTTGTCGAATTTTTCTTGTAACTCGACTTGTCGTCGTTGTTTGTAGAAGGTTTGGTTGATGTAGACGTTGGAGGAGGTGTTGAAGCTTGGTTGTTGGAGAAGCTGTACTTCTTGGACGAGTACTTGGCGTACTTGAAGTCATCTTGCACTTGACGTTCCGCCTTTGTAGCTTGATGCACGAGCTCAATGAGGGTGGAGTAGGGTTGGAAGTCGACGATCTTCTTGATGGGATGATTGAGTCCATTCAAGAAACGTGCCATTGTTTGTTCATCATCTTCCTTCACATTGGCTCGAATCATGGCTATCTCCATTTCCTTGTAGTATTCTTCAACACTCTTTGTTCCTTGCTTGAGAAGTTGGAGTTTCTTGAAGAGGTCGCGGTTGTAGTAGGTGGGCACAAAACGTGCTCTCATGACATCTTTCATTTGAGGCCAAGTGGTGATTGGAGGTTCACCTCTTGCTTGTCGCCTCTCAATGATTTGTGCCCACCATATGAGCACATAGTCTTGGAACTCAAGTGATGCCATAGCGATCTTATTTTCTTCCTCATAGTTGTGCAAACGAAAGATTTTGTCGACCTTCAATGCCCATGAGAGGTACTCTTCGGGGTCATTGCTTCCATTGAACTTGGGCATGGTGAATTTGAGCTTTCCATATCGTTGCTCTTCATTTTGTTGTGGTCGAGGATGATGACGTCCATGTCGTTGAGGATTAACAATCTCATGTTGCTCTTGGCGAGGAGGGTCGTTTTCCTCATGTTGCTCTTGTCTTGGTGGATTTCCATTATCTTCATGCGCTTGATGAACTTGAGGTTCTTGTTGAGCATGTGGTGGAGCTTGTCGAGCTTGTTGTGGGTCTTGTCGATGCACACGTGCTTGGTAGAGCCTTTCTTAGACTTCCTCGCGGAGCGCTTCTTGATATTCACGAGCTTGGTGTCCTCGGTCGGCAACGGCTCTACTTGAGTCACGGCGCACGCCAGCCTCAAGTGCTTGAGCTTCCGTAGTTGTTGTTCTCGGCGTTGCGCCTCGGCGTCTGTGCATCTTGATGTTGTCGCTTCCGCTCTTCTTGTTCATGTTGTCGTTGGTGTTGCCGTGCTTGTGCTTGCGCAAATGCAGCTTGGTTTTGACGATGTCGATGCTCTTGAGAGTCGGTGACGTGTAGAGGATTGCGGTTTGCTTGACGGTCTTGACGTGCCGCACGACGAAGAGTTTTCGAAGTAGGTGTACTTGAGTCGTAGAAGGTGTCATCGGAGTGTCGACTCGAGCGGCTCCGTCTTGAGGATGAAGAACTGGAATGATGCCGGTTCCTCATCAAGGCGCGGATCTCGTCCATTCTTGCATCATTCTCTTGCTTGTGAGCGTCGAACTTGTTGTCGAAGTAGTCTCTTGTACGTTGCTCGGAGAGTCACAAGTCGGTGGCGAGGTTGTCGATACGGTCGCTAATTGCTTGTTGCTCTTGGTGCAACGCTCGTTGTGCACCAAAGAGGTGGCTCTTGGTGACGTATGATGACATGTCGTTGTCTTGCTCGAGGAAGAGTGGGTTGGTAGAAGTACTTGGCCTATCCATCATTCCAAGCAAAAATGTGAGTGGTAGAAGGAGAGGAACTTATACCAATGTACCTTTGACCGAAGTTGATGATGAATCAAGTTCACTGAAATGCGGACAATGAAATGGCACTATTGGTACCAATCCTTGTCGGTTTTCACACCTACACAAATAAAAGCTTATTGTGGAGCTTGGCGAGGATGGTGGCACAAAATTTGGTGCAATTGTAAGTGAGCGTCAATAATGTTGGAAAAGGTACACAAATTTGCAAATTCAACAAGTAGACCAAGCAAATAATGGTACACGGAAACACACACGCAAATAGATAAGGGGGATTGTGCAAACCAAAAGTGAGCCAAAATGTGGAATCCACGAAAATGCTCTTGTTGCACAATACTAGAGAGACGCTAGCACGATTGCACAATAGGTGGATACGAAACTTGTGCACAACCTACTAGGCAAAAATGCAACTATCTCTATCCCACGTATGCTATATGTATGGTATTTCGGTGCTATGATCCAAGATGATCCAATATGACAATCTTAATGTAGTATGATGCTATGGTTCTTGCTCATAAGCTCTTTGCTTATCTTTCCTCTTTGCTTAAAAGCTTGGGTGGCTCTTTCACTTTTGAGCTCTTTTCTCATGCAAAACTTCACGAACCAAGATAGCAATTGTGTATGCTATGACAACTTTGTGACACACAAATGGATCCCAAGATATGGACCACGGTGGTATGGTATGTATGCTATGGAGTATGATCACCAATGTGCACAAGTCATGTTGCCAGCAATACTCAATGGCTAGTCTAGATGGGTAAGCTACGCAAAAGTAAGGCCATGTGGGTATCAATGCAATTGCAAGGTTGGCAAAGATGTCGATGATGTTACCATCCTTGGCGATGATGTGACCCTTGCGAAGATGAGTCGAGGTGATGACGAAGTCGAACCATACATAGATAGCCAAAACACAATAGGACACGGGAACCACAACTCAAAATCTCAAGGACCAAAATGTGGCAAAATCGTCATATGATGTATTGGGGAGGATGGTGGTGTATGTGGTTTTGGAAGATGTGGTGGAAGGTGGGGTGGTGGTGGTGGTTAAACCAAGAATTTCAGTTTAAATGAGTTTCACGGACGTCCGGTTTTCCGGTCGCCCCGCTGCCTGGGCTCCGGACGTCCATAAAGCGCCGGTCGTCCGGGGGTCGGGGTCAACGCGAGCTGGGCCTGGGCGATTTTGAGGTGGAAGAAGATGGTGAGGTCAAAATTGAGCGGATTGATGGATGGAAAAGGGTGGGGAGGGTGGGAAAAGCTAGATCCACGCGTAGCAACTCAAATCCATGGACCAAATCCAACAAAATCTCAACTCACCAACAAATTACAAAAAAAATTTGGGGCTATTGTTGGTGGGGAATTTTCTGATTTAGGACAAAAACAACAAAATCAAGCTAGAAAACACGGGGTAGGGGCTCCAAAAACGTGATCAACGTGGCTCATGATACCAAGATGATGTAGGGCGGAGCCCTAGTCGGAGATCTTTCACGTTTGGAGGGGATCCTACGGGGAGAACACGACGAACGAGCGGAAGAACACAAGGAAAACACACAAGAGAAACCCTAAACCGACAAGTATCGATCACACAAGGGCTAGATCACCGAACACATAAGGTAGCACAAGATTCAAAATCAACAAAGGAAAGATACACGAGTAGCCGTTCTTCTCCATGAGGAAGTCTTGATGGGGGTCCACCCTAGAAGGGGGTCTTGAATCCTCTTGGAAGGATCTTCTCCGAGGTGGCGCGATCTCCGAGGAGAAGGTAACCAAGTGGATGAGCAAAGCTCTCACACAAATATGAGCTAATCCTTTGCTAACCCTAACTAGGAGGAGGAGGAGGTCTGTTTATAGTCTTAGTGCAAATGGGGGCGAAGTGAATGGGTACAAGGGCTCCGGCCCGCGGTCACGGTCACACAGGTGTCGGACGTCCGGAAGGCGTCGGACGTGCGGGGCTTCGGGGCGGTCCGGACGTCCGGAGGCTGTCGGACGTCCGTAAATCCGGCTCGGGTGCGGGTCGTTCGGTCGTCCGGAGACTTCGGTCTTCCGTAGATTTGGCTCGATCGAAAGCGCTTGACGTCCGGATGTGGCCGGTCGTCTGTAGCTTTGGCTCGATGCTGTGCACGGACGTCCGGAAGCTCGCTCGTCCATAGCCTGGGACTCGTCGGACGTCCAGGCGCGGTCGGTCGTCCGACGCCTGAAGTTTCCGCATCAGCTCTTCTTCTTCTTCTTCGCGCTTGGGGTCCTCGCCTTCTTGGCTCTTGTATGTAGCTGTACCGTGGCTCTCCTCCATACACAAGAACACACATAGAGTTTCCGAATGAGGTAGTAGCCATTTCTCGTGAGTAGGAAGAGGGAATTCGGAGAGGAGCGAGTTCACCTTATCTTCAATAGCCTTAGCTCGAGCTCCAGTCTTGGGTCCACGTGGTGTTGAGGAAGATGTAGGTGCGTCCATGGGGATGAGTGAGGGATGCTCCGCATCATCTCCCCCCCCCCCCTTGAGAGAGATCCGACCTCGGATCAAAAGGTTCATCTCCATGGTATGGTGCGAGGTCCTTGACGTTGAAGATGTCGCTCACATTGTACTTGTCTCGAGGTAGGTCGATCTTGTAGGCGTTGTCGCTAGAAGCGCTAGCACCTTGAAAGGTCCATCGGCTCGAGGGAGAAGCTTGACTTATGCTCTTTGGGGTAACGGTCCTTGCGAAGGTGTAGCCACACTAGATCACCAATGTTGAAGACCATGGGTTGCTTGTTGACGTTGAGCTTGGTCACTAGTCGTTGTACTTGGCGCTCGATGGTGTGTCTTGTATCCTCATGCATCTTCTTGATGTAGCTTGCCCGTGCACTCGCGTCCATGTTGGTGCTCTCTTGTAGAGGAAGTGGTAGAATGTCTAATGGGGACAACGAGTTGAAGCCGTAGACGACCTCGAAGGGGGACTTACCGGTAGTCGAGTGTCTTGCACGGTTGTAGGCGTACTCGGCGATGGGTAGACATGCTTCCCACTCCTTGATGTTCTTCTTGATCAAGACGCGAAGTAGAGTGGAGAGTGTGCGGTTCGTCACCTCCGTTTGGCCGTTGGTTTGAGGGTGGTATGCGGATGAGAACAAGAGCTTGATTCCGAGCTTGGCGCATAGGGTCTTCCAGAAGTAACTCAAGAACTTGACGTCACGATCGGAGATGATTGTCTTTGGTACTCCATGGAGTCGCAAGATTTCCCTACAAAAGAGATTTGTAATGTGTGAAGCATCGTCTATCTTGTTGCAAGGAATGAAATGTGCCATCTTAGAAAATCTATCCACAACAACAAACACGGAATCCTTTCCATTTTGAGTTCTAGGCAAACCAAGTACAAAATCCATGCTAATGTCTTCCCAACGTTGATAAGGAATAGGAAGAGGCATGTAAAGACCATGAGATTGTGCTTTAGACTTAGCTTTGCGACATCTTGGGCCAAAAGTAGTTCTTGGAGAGCGTGGCGAATGTCTTGTCGCGTCCGAAGTGTCCCATGAGTCCGCCTCCATGAGCCTCTTGCAAAAGGAGCAAACGAAGAAAAGACTCGGGAATGCATAGTTTGTTAGCTCTCATAAGATAACCATCCTTGATGTAATATTGTTCCCAAGAAGTATGCGTCAAACACTTAGCATAAGGAAATAGCAAAAGATGGGTCGTTAGCATACAAGTCTTTGATGTGCTCAAACCCAATAACATTCAACTCAAGTTTAGTGACAAGCGTACATATGCGTGAAAGTGCATCGGCAACTACATTTTCTTTACCCTTAATGTACTTGATCACATAGGGAAAAGATTCAATAAATTCACTCCATTTGGCATGACGCTTGTTCAACTTAGTTTGACCTTTTAAGTACGTCAGCGTTTCATGATCGGTATGGATGACAAATTCATGCGGTCTAAGGTAATGTTCCCAAACATGTAGCACACGCACTAAAGCATACAATTCTTTGTCATAGATGGGATTGTTAAGTTGAGCACCGGATAGTTTTTCACTAAAATATGCAATGGCTCGTTTTTCTTGCATCAAAACTCCGCCAATTTCGGTACCACTTGCATCACAATGAACCTCAAAAGTTTTGTCAAAATTAGGCAAAGCAAGAATCGGAGCATGAGTAAGCAAAGACTTGAGCTCATCAAAAGCGGTGGATTGCAAAGTTCCCCAAACAAAAGGAGTATTCTTCTTACTCAAAGCATGCAAACGAGCGGCAATTGTGCTAAAACCTTTCACAAAGCGATGATAAAAACCCGCAGGACCAAGAAAGCTACGCACTTGTTGCAAATTGGTGGGTTGGGGCCAAGTTTTAATTGCTTCAATTTTAGATTCATCAACATGGACACCCTTTGAGGATACAACAAAACCCAAGAAAACCACTTTGTCAACACCAAATGTGCATTTTTTCATGTTTGCATAAAGACTTTCCTTTCGAAGGATTTGTGATGCGGAGCATCCTACGGACCTCACCATGTCAAGAGTCCATTTGGCAAGTGACACGTGCAACATCCACTTCAGATACGCAAAGGTGAATCATCTCCTTTACACGTGTTCACTTGACCCTCTCGAGGATGGTATACTACTTGACACTCCTCCCGTGTGCATGCATAGGTATTGTCGGAGCTTCATGAATGTCGAAGAGGAGTGCAAGCACCAAGGAACAACTACACCATCCGCGAGGGAAGCGTCGAAGAGAAGGAAGAAGAAGCTTGGACAAGCTTCTGGAAAGCACGGAACTTCCGGCCGCTGCCTGAACTTCGCCCCGGAACCTCCGGCCATCCCGAGCTTCCGCCCCATCTGCACCGGCCGCCCAAGAGTGTGCTAACTCTCTGATAGCCCGGACCCTGCCCGGACCTTTGCCCAGAACCTCCGGCGCCCGGACCTTCCGGCCGTCCCCGGAACTTCCGGCCCTGCCTGCGCGCAGACACTCGGGCCGAAGCCCATGTACCCTTTCACCCCTCACTTACCCCTTCGTGGCCACCACTATATATACTCATCCCCCTTCTCCATTTTAGGGTTAGCAAATATGATAGCTCATTCTTAGGTGAGCTTTGCTCCTGCCTCTACTCTTGAGAGAGAGAGACCACTACTCCATTGGAGGCCAAGACCTCCATCTAGGAGAAGATCCTGCGGGATATATCATCAAAACCCCCTCTTGGGCGGCCCCCCTTCAAGACCTCTTCACGGAGATGAACTCTACCTTGTATCTTTCCCTTTGTTGTTCATGTACCTTGTGGATCTTGTGTGTTTGATTGTCTAGTGGATGTGTGATCGGACTTGTTCTTGAGTGTTTCCCCTTGTGATTTCTCTCCGTTCTTCCCCGTATTCATCGTGTTCTTCGAGGGATCCCACTCCAAACGTTAAAGGTCGGCCTACACCGCGTTAGCCCCATATCATATGGTACCATGAGCCACCTTGATCACGTTTTTGGAGCCCCTACCCTTTGTTTTCTAGCTTGATTTTGTTGATTTCGTCCTAAATCCGAAAATCCCCACCAAAAATAGCCCCTAAAACTTTTTGTGATTTGTTGGTTTGGATGATGTTTTGTTGATTTTGATCCATGGATTCGTTGTGTTTCAAGTGGATCTAGCTTTCCCCCATCATTTTCCCCCTTTCCATCCACGAAATCTCCCCAATTTTGACCTTGGAAATCGAGTTTTCCGCCCCCGTTCTCAGATCTGGAATTTAGGGTTCGCGCCGTAAGAAATTCCACGACCCACGGAACTTCCGGACTCCCACGGAACTTCCGTCCTAGCCCCGGAACTTCCGGGCTAAACAGAAAGTTTACCCCAAAATCCCCTGACCCCAAGACTTTTTCCATGACTCGAACTTCCGCCATAGGTCTGAACTTCCGCCTAACCGTAAACTTTCCCGAAATTTCAGCATCAGCCTTCTTCACCGCTTTCATCATAACTTTTCACTCCGAACTCCGATTTGAGTGTTCTTTGGCTCGTTTTGAAGCTATCGACGTGCCCGAGGTCCTCACCTTGGTTTCACCACCTTTTGACACCATCAAATTTTTGGTACTTTGGCATCTTTGCCTAGGTCTTCCACCACATCATCCGCAATACCACCATAGCCTTCCGCAACCTAACCCATTTTGATCCAAATAGCATTTGAGGTTGTTTGAGTAGTGACTTGAGTCTCCTAAGGTGTTTAGGCTACTTAGGGACGGTTGCTTCTTCATCAACCACCACCATAACTTCTGCATAGTTTTGCTCACCTCACACTTCCGCCACCACAACTTAACCCAATTTTGGTTGTGTTGAGAGTTGTGTCTCCTAAGGTGTTTCGGCTACTTAGGGACGTGCTTTCAACTTTGACTCCGTGTATAGCCGATCATACGCTTCCACCACCATAACCCAGTCAACTTCGGCTACTCGAGTTTCCACCAATACTTCCGCAACCACCACCGCATTCCCGCTACCACCATTTGACTTTTGTCCTTGAGATTTTGGGTTGTGGTTTTTCCGTTTCCTAATGTGTTTCGGCTACTTAGGGACGAGTCTCCGTCATATTGGTATCTACATCAAGAACACCGCCACTCATCATCGCAAAGGATGGTAACCTCGACGACACCATTGTACATTCCCCTTGCAATTGCATTGATAACCCCTAGCTCATTTCGCGTTACTTGCCTATCGAGACTAGCCATTTGAGTATTGCCGGGCCACGTTACTTGTGCACATTAGAGATCATTGGTCAATACCTTCCATTACATACATACCATATCATCTTGGTATCATATCATCCATTGTGTCATAAGTTTGTTCCCGCATATACACAATAGTTATCTTGGTCTGTGCATTTCGCATTGTGGCTATATATAAATATATAAATATATAAATATATATATATATATATATATATATATATATATATATATATAATAAAAGAATAATCTTTTAAGCAAAAGAGAAAGCAAAGAAGCTTGTACGCAAGAGCCATAGCATCATACCACAATACATCATATGGTATCATACTTGATCATTTTGTGAGAAACACCGGGAACCATACATACATAGCATACTTGGGATAGAGAGTTTATCCATTTTGCATCTTATAGGTTGTGCACAAGTGTCGATCCGCCTATTGAGCAATCGTGCTAGCTGCCTCTCTTGAGTTGTGCAACACGAGCGCTTTCCGTGGATTCCACATTTTCTGCTTCTTCCTTGGTTGCACGACCCCATTTATCTATCCGTGTGTGTTTCCGTGCCATTCTTTGCTATTGGTCCATTTGTTTCACTTGCGAATTTGTGAATCTCTTTCAACATTATTGACTCTTGCTAACATTTTGCATCAAATTTTGTGCCACTATCCTCACCGAGCTCTACCATAAGCTTTACTTGATAGGTGTGAGTGAACAAGTCCGTACCAATTCCACTATTCTTTCATCTCACATTGAGTGAAACGGATACATCCTCAACTTTGGGAAAAGGTAACTTGGTATTGTTTATCTCATTTCCTACTCACCTCTACTCGAGTCTTGTGATGGATAGGCAAGGCATTTCACCCTCGGTCTACAACAACAACGACGAGTTCGATGCCACGAACAACAACTCCGACGCCAAGATGCAAGCTCAAATGGAGGAGATCAAAGCCCTCATCAAGGCCTACAAGCGATCTTCCTCATCTTTGAGAAGACGCTCAAGAGCACATGCTTCCGAGCTACCATCTCCGGCAAGATCACATCGGCATCAACACCATCACCACCAAGAACGTGAAGGTCAAGAGCTCTACATCAACAACCGCTCAATGACTTCACCATCTCCCTTGGCATCTTCGCCAAGCGACTTCAAGGCATCTTCGCCTACGGACATACGACATCTTCGCCAACAAGCACCCCAAGACGACGCTCAAGAGAAGCTCCCCAAGCTCAAGTCCGCGACTTCCACGAGCTACTACGACCTCGACATCAGCCACGCGATTCCTTTCTATGGGACTCACGAACTCGAGGAGTATCTCGAGTGGGAGCGCTTAATGGACGATTACCTCAAGCTACATCAAGTTCCTCCCGAAGATCAAGTGAAGTGCGCCACAAGAAACTTCCACGACTATGCCTCAACATGGTGGCTTCACACACCTTCGGAGTACTACGACATGAGTTGGCCCAAGACGAAGAGAGCTTTGCGGCAAGAGTTTGTGCCTCCAACCTACATGGAACAACTTCGACGCCTATTGGAGAACACCATCCAAGGATCCAAGTCCATCGACGCGTACTTCAAGGAGATGAAGATTGCCTTGCGCCGAGCCGGCGTGGACGACCCCATTTCGATGAAGTTCCACTTCATGATGGGATTGCACAACGACATCTCCAAGACCATCTTCCTCGAGAATTACAAGTCCATCGACGACTACTACATTGGTGCTCTCAAGGCGGAACAAGAACTCAAGAAGGCCAAGGCTTCTCCACCCCAAGCAAACTTCGCGGCGACCAAGCTCTACGACAAGCATGAGGCTAGTACCACCAAGATGTCCAAGCCTGACGAGCTCCAAGACGATGCTCCCAAGTTTGACTTCACCGCCATCCCTCCTTGTGGCATTGATGATGCCGAGTCTACTTTGACCCTTTTTCAAGATGGTGCATCGACAAGTACGACTACGGAGACCTTCAAGGACCAAGCTTTGGAGGCAAGCGACAAGGTGGCGAGCAAGGATGATGCTTCCATCTTAGGAGGCGAGCGTGATGATGTGTCATCTTCGGCCTTCATCCACGGCGACGATGATGAGATGGTTGAGCATGGGATTTTCCCTTCGACCACGGCGACGTATGATGACTTGAGTGACTTGTGCCACCATATTGAGAGTGAGAGTGCCTTCACCACTAGCCCCATATATGATGAGTTGCCACAATTACCATGTGAGGAGAGCCACAATCCCCACCACTTAAGTGAGATGAGTGACTCCACCATATGTGACTTTGAGTGCACCTATTTTGAGGGAGTGAGTGAACCACCACATAGAGAGAGTGTGATAGTTGATAGGTCTCGTGAGGCCATTTGCATTTCTAACAACTTGACCTCTACCTCTATTGTGTCTTCTCATTTGGTGCTAGGTCCCATTTATGATGACGCGCCGATCCTCGACGACTTCCTCCTCCCTTTGAACAAGACGATGGCCATGGTGGAATATGATGCACCCCCCACATGGTTCCATCAAGATGAAGATGACCACCATTTTGTCTTTCCCACCTCACCTACACCACTTGAGTGGAATGACAAAGGTAACAAAGGTGACGGTGATGCTCTAGTCCCACTAGTGGACATTCTTGAGATTGATTGCTTGCATGACGTTGATCCACCTAGTACCTTGCTTCATTCTAGTATGATTTCCCCATGTGATGATTTGCCCATTTATGTTGAGTACGATGATTCTCAAGTGGAGTCTATTAGTTGTGATGCCATGTTACATAGGATTTCTTGTGACAATTCTTTAGGTCACATCATGTTTGCTAATCCGCTTGACTTGTCATATGCTATGCATGAGATCCATCATATGTCTTATTTGCAATCTCTTCATAGTGGCTATGCATATGCCATTAAAATAAACCCAATTTGCACATATGGCATAGATGACAAGCCCATGGTTATTGGCACTTGTTTTTCTTGTGATGATATTGATATGCTCCCTTTGCATCATTTATCTCATATGCCATGCCATGCCCACCTAGCTTCGGATATGCATTGTTTTGGATGTTGTCCATGTTCTCCAAATGATGTTTCCAATATTGCTCATGAGGAGACCCCCATAGTTTCCTCATACATGTTAGGAGATTTTGATCCATCCCATCCATTGCATGATCCCAATAATTATGTGCACAATATGCTCCCCATGCATCATAATGATATTGATGTGCCATATACTTGCATTCTCAATTTGTGTCCCCATCGTGTCATACATAATAACTATTCTTTCATGATGGATGACATGTTCTTATACCATGCATCAAATTTCTTTGAGCGATGCTTATCTTCTGTGATACGGGGCTAACCCGGTGTAGGCCGATCTTTCACGTTTGGAGTGGGATCCCTTGAAGAGCACGAAGAACACGGGGAAGAACGGGGAGAAATCACAAGGGGAAACACTCAAGAACAAGTCCAATCACACGTCCACTAGACAATCAAACACACAAGATCCACAAGGTACATGAACAACAAAGGGAAAGATACAAGGTAGAGTTCATATCCGTGAGGAGGAACCCTAAGTGGACGATCTTTCACGTTTGGAGTGGATCCTATGGGGAATCACGAAGAACACGCGGAAGAACAAAGGGAAACACGGAGGAAACGAGAGAGAGATCGCTCAACCAACAAGGAATCAATCACACAAGTGCTAGATCACCGAACACAAAGAGGTACATATGATCCACAATCAACAAAGGTAAGGATACACGAGTAGCCGTTCTTCTCCGAGAGGAGGTCTTGATGGGGTCCACCCTAGAAGGGGGTCTTGAATCCGCTTGGGGGATCTTCTCCGTAGAGGTCCTGAGCTCCGAGGAGAAGTAACCAAGTGGATGAGCAAGGCTCTCACACAAACATGAGATAAACCAAAGCTAACCCTAATACGAAGCTAGGAGAAGAGTATATATAGTGCTAAGCCACGAAGGGGTAAGTGAGGGCGAAAGGGTACACGGGCTCGGCCCAATACACTGTGCACAAACAGGCCGGTTGTACCGGTCGCGGGGGCGGTTGTACCGCTGAGAGCTCATGAGGGGCGGTAGTTCCGGCCGAGGAAGGCGGAACTACCGCAGGGAGGTCGGCACTGGCTTCCGGAGGTGGGTGTCGAAGGAGCCAGCGGTTGTACCGGATGCCGGGGCGGTTATTCCGGTCTTTGGGCATAAACCGGTAGATCCGGTGCTGTACCGGCCTTGCACCGCTTGATCATCGAATAGCGGCCGGTTATTGGGCGGTAGTAGGCCGGTTGTTCCGCCCGGCCGGTTGTGGTGCAGTTGTACCGGTCCTTCCAGGTTGGGCCGAATGCTTCCTTGATCTTGATGTCCGTCTTGCACCTTTCCTTCTCCTTGGTTGCTTACCTGGTACCTGAGCACACAAAGCCATGATGCGGAGCATCCCACGATCATCCCCATGGATCGACAATCGTCTCATCAAGAGCCAAGAGGACCCATGACACGAGCTAGAGCTAGAGCTCTCGAGAACGAGGTGACTTCCTTCCTTAGTGATATCACATATGATCCACTCGAGACATGGCTACTACCTAAGTCTGATATGCTATGCATCCCTAGGTGTCAAGAGGAGCATTCCGAAGATGCACGTGAAGACGGACGAGCCGCCAAGTCCACGGATGAAGAGGACCACGGAAGCGGACGAGTTCACCCTCCAGCGCCGGACATCCGCCAAGGACCTGCATATCCGCCCCGGAGACGCCAAAGACCACAGCCAAAGCCCAGCCAGAACTCTACAGGTCTTGACATCCGCATCCATGCCCCGACATCCGCACTGCCCGAAATCCGCACCCAAAGAACCGAATCGGCGGAAGTGGCCGCACCAGCCCGGACATCGGGCCGGATACCTCGCGAAGGACCGGACATCCGGCCCGACGCCTGACATCCGCCACCCTCGTCAAGTCAGTAAGGTATCCGGACGAGTCCCATGTACCCTTCGCCCCTAGACTATATATACTCCATCCCTTCCTCTTTCTAAGTTAGCATTGATTAGCTCATATTTTGTGTGAGAGCCTTTGCTCATCCACTTGGCTACTTCTCCTCGGAGCTCAGGACCTCTACGGAGAAGATCCCCCAAGCGGATTCAAGACCCCCTTCTAGGGTGGATCCCATCAAGGCCTCCTCACGGAGAAGAACGGCTACCGTTTGTATCTGTCCTTTGTTGTTTTTGAATCTTGTGCCACCTTATGTGATCGGTGATCTAGCACTTGTGTGATTGATTTCTTGTTGGTTAAGTGATTTCTCTCTTGTTTTCCCCGTGTTTCCCTCTTGTTCTTCCACGTGTTCTTCGTGATTCCCCATAGGATCCGCTGCAACGTGAAAGATCGTCCGCGTAGGGTTCCGCCCTACATCATCTTGGTATCATGAGCCACGTTGATCACGTTTTTGGAGCCCCTACCCCTCTTTTTCTAGCTTGATTTTGTTGTTTTTGTCCTAATTCCAAAAATTCCCCACCAAAAATAGCCCCAAATTTTTTTTGTGATTTGTTAGTGTGATGAAGTTTTGTTGGATTTGATCCGCGGATTTCGTGTGTTGCAGGTAGATCTAGCATTTCCCCACCATTTCCACAATTACCATCCACAAAATCGCCCGAATTTTGCCCCGGATTTGACCTCCCCACGCGGTGTTCATCGAGTTCGTCCTCGGACCCAGAGCCCGGACATCCGGCCCGAATAGCCCGGACATCTGGCCCGACCAGCCCGGACATCCGCCGCCCCGGACATCCGGCTCCTGGCAGCATCAATCCCCATCCACCACCCCTTTACCGCCTAACTCTCGCCAAATTTTGTCCCGTGCCCACATACACTTCCATATACCTCCACCACTTCCGCATAACACCACCATAGCCTTTCCCACTACCAATTCCGACAATGTTGCCAAATTTTGCTTTGAGAATTTGAGTTGGGGTTTCAGATCCTTTTGTGTTTCGCTATCTAGGTACGGTTCATCATCAACATCACCACCGCCATCTTCACCAAGGACGGTAACATCGTCGACATCTTTGTCATTACTTGCAATTGCATTGATAACCATCATAGCCCATCTTTATGCTGCTTACCCATCGAGACTAGCCATTGAGTATTGCCGGCAACGTGACTTGTGCACATTAGTGATCATACTCCATAACATACATACCATACCAAAGTGGTGCATATCTTGGCATCAACTTGTGTGTCACAAAGTTGTCATCGCATACACAATTGCTATCTTGGTTCGTGAAGTTTTGCATGAGAAAAGAGCTCAAAAGAGAAAGAGCCAATCAAGCTTTTAAGCAAAGAGAGAAAGATAAGCAAAGAGCTTATGAGCAAGAACCATAGCATCATACAACATTAAGATTGTCATACTTGATCATCTTGGATCAACACATCGAAACAACATACATATAGCATACTTGGGATAGAAGTCGTTGCATTTTTGCTTAGTAGGTTGTGCACAAGTTCGTATCCGCCTATTGTGCAATTGTGCTAGAGTCTCTCTAGTGTTGTGCAACAAGAGCATCTTGGTGAATTCCACATTTTGGCTCATCCTTGGTTGCATAACCCCATATTATCTATTTGTGTTTGGGTTTCCGTGTACCATAGCTTGCTATTGGTCTACTTGTTGCATTTGCAAATTTGTGAATCATTTCCAACATTATTGAGTCTCACTTACAATTGCATCAAATTTTGTGCCACCATCCTAACCGAGCTCCACCATAAGCTTTCATTTGTGTAGGTGTGAGAACCGACAAGAATCGGTACCAATAGTGCTATTTCATTGTCCGCATTTGAGTGAACTTGATTCATCACCAACATCGGTCAAAGGTACATTGGTATAAGTTCTTTTCTGTTCTACCGCTCACATTTTGCTTGGAATGATGGATAGGCCAAGTACTTCTACCAACCCACTCTTCATCGAGCAAGACGACGACATGTCATCATACGTCACCAAGAGCCACCTCTTTGGTGCACAACGAGCGTTGCACCAAGAACAACAAGCAAGGAGCGACCGCATCGACAATGATAGAGGCAAAGGTGTCCCGATGTTTCGATGAGATGGTGGCTATCGTTTCTGTGGGAGTCGACCTTGACGATCCGACTACGAACGTGCGAGACGTCGCGCCTTAGCAATCGCTAAACCAACTTCCGAGGGTTATTGACCACGCCGGAGCATGATCAACCTGACCACGAGGGCCTGTTTCCTGCGAGCAAACGAAGAACAAGCAAGAAACTGAGATTGCAATCTGGATATTGCGAATATAAGATGAAAGCTTTATTGATCAAGGTGGGGTTCTGTGACGCCTTTGTCCGGTCGTTGAACACAAACGGCACGCGCGAAGTTGCAGCTATGGCGAACTTTTAATCTAAACAAAACCCAAGGTCTAAACGGTGCCCTAAGGGCTGTATATATGGAGGAAGAGGGGGAATTTCGTGGCCCTTGGTGGAGGGGTCCAAATCAACCCTAACTCTTGTTTCCCCACACATACGGACTCTAAAACAGCCTATACTTAAGTATTTCGAAATTACATGGGCTTGGCCCAATAATAAGGTGACGCAGCACCTAGAATAGCCTATGGACGAATATTATGAAGTGGCATCTTGTATATTTCGTCCAAGGCCTCATGCACTCATTAGGGTGGCTTCAAAGTCCTGAATCATCACTTGTAACTCCGTTTGTTCCCTTTGCATGCCAACATCTCCATGCTTGAACTTGCTCCAAGGTTCATCTTTCTTGTCCATGGTAGGCCCTTCATTTGTAAGCAAAACAAATGTATCCAATTTAGGCAGCATCATATTCTCATGAACATTGGAATCGTTACCAAGAAACGAAAGTACCGATAATTCAATTGGCGTCGCGAGCTCTAGTAATTGGTCCAAGATGTATAGCAGCAGGGATTGTGGGTGTAACAATGGTATTGATGTCCTCATCATCCTCCCTTCTTGAAATGAAGTCGCCCTCGACGGAAGCTCATCTTCCTCACCCAAATAAGGCTTCAAATCTGCAATGTTAAAAGTGGACTAACCCCAAAATCTGCAGCAGCTCAAGTTTATATGCATTATCATTTATTTTCTCTAACACCTTAAATGGACCATCAAGACGCGGGCATTAGCTTTGATTTGCAAATGAGGAAACCTATCCTTACGCAAATGTAACCAAACAAGATCTCCGGTGCAAAGACAACATGTTTTCTACCCTTATCTCCAACAAGTTTATATTTAGCATTCATACGCTCAATGTTTTCCTTAGTTAACTCATGCATTTTTAAAATCAATTCAGCACGTTCCTTAGCATCAAAATTAACCTTCTCCAAGATGGAAGAGGCAACAAATCAATAGGTGCACGAGGTAGGAAGCCATACACAATTTCAAAAGGGCACATCTTAGTAGTAGAATGCAATGAACGATTATAAGCAAATTCAATATGAGGCAAGCATTCTTCCCACATTTTCTTATTATTCTTCAAAATAGCCCTAAGCATAGTAGACAATGTTCTATTGACTACTTCAGTTTGTCCATCGGTTTGGGGTGACAAGTAGTACTAAAAGCAGTTTAGTCCCCAACTTAGCCCATAAACATCTCCAAAAGTGGCTAAGAAATTTAGTATCACGATCTGAAACAATAGTATTTGGCACACCATGCAAGCGAATAATTTCACGAAAGAACAAATCAGCAACATTAACAAAGATCATCGCTTTTATGACATGGTATAAAGTGTGCCATTTTCGAGAATCTATCCACGACAACAAATATGCTATCCTCCCTTCTTTGTTCGAGGTAAACCTAAAACAAAGTCCATAGATATATCCTCCCAAGGAACACTAGGCACAGCAAAGGCATATATAAACCATGAGGATTGAGTCGTGACTTAGCTTTTTGACATGTAGTGCAGCGAGCAACAAAACGCTCAACATCCCGCCTCATCTTTGGCCAAAAGAAATGTGTAGCAAGTATATCCTCCGCCTTCTTGACGCCAAAGTGTCCCATTAATCCTCCTCCATGCGCCTCCTGCAACAACAAAAGACTAACAGAGCTAGCAGGAATGCATAGCTTGTTAGCACGAACACAAAACCATCATTAATAACGAACTTGTTCCATGTTCTACCTTCTTTACAATTCTGCATTACATCTTTAAAATCAGCATCATGCACATATTGATCTTTGATGGTCTCCAAACCAAATATTTTGAAGTCAAGTTGTGAAAGCATAGTATAGCGACGAGACAAAGCATCAAGAATAACATTTTCCTTACCCTTCTTGTGTTTAATGACATAAGGAAAGTCTCAATGAATTCAACCCATTTAGCATGTCTACGATTCAGTTTAGCTTGACTTTTAATATGTTTCAAAGATTCATGATCGAATGTATAACAAATTCTTTGGGCCATAAATAATGTTGCCATGTCTCTAAAGTCCTAACAAGAGCATATAATTCTTTGTCATAAGTAGAATAGTTCAGACTAGGCCCACTCAATTTTTCGTAAAAGTATGCAACAGGTTTGCCATCTTGTAATAACACACCTCCTAATCCAATTCCACTAGCATCACATTCAAGCTCAAAAGTCTTACTAAAGTCGTGAAGTTGGAGTAAAGGAGCATGTGTCAACTTATCTTTCAATACCGTGAAGGCTTCTTCCCGTGCGGTACCCCAAACAAAAGGCACATCCTTCTTTGTAAGCTCATTGAGAGGTGCAGCAATGGTGCTAAAGTCTCTCACAAAACGCCTATAGAAACCAGCGAGTCCAAGAAAACTCCTCACTTGTGTGACCGCTTTGGGCTGCGCCAACTCTCAATAGCTTCAATCTTGGCTTTATCAACTTCAATTCCTCGTGGAGTAACAACATAGCCAAGAAAAGATACTCGGTCGGTGCAAAAGGTGCACTTCCCAAGGTTACCAAACAAACGTGCATCACGAGAGCATTAAAACAGCACGTAAATGTTCCAAATGTTCTTCCAAAGATTTGCTATAAATCAGTATATCATCAAAGTAAACTACCACAAATCGTCCAATGAAAGCACGAAACTTCGCTCATTAATCTCATGAAAGTACTAGGTGCATTAGTTAACCCAAAAGGCATGACTAACCACTCATATAATCCAAACTTAGTTTTAAATGCTGTTTTCCATTCATCTCCCAATTTCATACGAATTTGATGGTATCCACTACGCAAATCAACTTTGGAGAATATTGTAGAGCCACTCAATTCATCAAGCATATCATCTAGCCTAGGAATAGGATGACGATAACGAATAGTAATATTATTAATGCCTCTACAATCAACACACATACGCCGACGCACCATCCTTTTTAGGCACTAGTATAATAGGAACAGCACAAGGACTAAGAGATTCACGATATAACCTTTGTCGAGCAGCTCCTGTACTTGACGATAATCTCCTTTGTCTCCTCCGGATTGGTACGATATGGTGCGCGGTTGGGTAGCGATGCACCGGAATTAAGTCAATTTGATGCTCAATTCCTCGAATAGGTGGTAATCCTGTGGCACGCCTTGTGGGAAGACGCCGTGAACTCCCGCAAAATGTTAGTGACAAATAGGGGCAAAGAGGAAGGCACGCCCTCGAATGAAAATAATGCCTCTTTGCACACAAAAGCATAGCAAACAGATTTGCTAGAATCTAGCTCATCAATATCAGATTTGGTGGCAAATAAACATGCACTTTTCAGTTTAATTTCGAAGCAACATTAGATGGTTTATTATTAGGCTTCATTTGTTGCTCAAATTCTTTTGCCACAATCTGATTTTCACTCTTATTTTTCTCCTGTTTTGCTTTATTAGCTCTATTAATATCATCTTTCAAAATGGAATCAGAGTCATAGGAAGCAAAGTAATATTTTTATCCTTGTGAACAAGAGTATACTGATTGTTTCTACCATGGTGTACAGAATTTTATCAAATTGCCATGGTCTACCAAGTAATAAGGAACATGCTTGCATAGGTACCACATCACAATCAACATAATCAGATATGTAGAGATACTTAAATACACACGAACAAAGACGTGTTACCTTAACCTTGCCGCTGTTGTTGAACCATTGGATGTAGTAAGGATGTGGATGTGGTCTTGTGGTGAGAGAAAGCTTCTCCACCATATCCATGCTAGCCAAGTTGTTGCAGCTCCCTCCATCTATGATGACGCTAATAGAACGCTCCTTCACAACTCCCTTTGTATGGAACAAGTTATGCCTCTGATTTTGCTCACTTGTGTAACCTGCACACTCAAAACACGTTGAGCAACTAAACATTCATACCACAAAGATCTTCAAGAGCCATGTATTGCGCCTCAGATCGTAATCATCTCCACCGTGTTCTTCATGTGTAATAAGAGCCAAAGTCTCTTCATCATAGTCACTAGCGCACTCATACCCACCATCCTCGGTGAGCAATCATCACACGCTGAGATGTGCATTCTCTCAAAAATGTCCTCTTCCCTTACAACGACGACAAATAATATCACTTGTGTGCCCTGCTGACGCCATGGAAGAAGAAGAGCTCTGTAGGCCCAGCAGTGTACTCTTGGCGATAGTGGTGGTTGTGCCTGCTTTCTTGTATCACGGTTGGAGGTGGCAGCCACGGAGGTGCCGTGTAGTAGAACGTGTGAAGTAGATGATGCACGTGGTGTCCATGATGAAGGTCGACCTGCAGAAAAGTTAGTCCGCCAAGGCCTGCCGATCCTGACTTCACGCTCAGCTTTACAAGCAAGATGGAATAATCGAGTGATATTATTATAATCCTTGTAGTCTAGAATGGTCTGAATCTCTATTTAATCCACCCGTAAAACGTGCAAGCATAGCTTCATTCTCCTCCACAATACCACATCTAATCAAGCCAGTTTGTAATTCCCGATAATATTCTTCACCGAATTTTTCCTTGTCTTAAGCGCTGCAATTTTTGAAGTAATTCACGCTGATAATATGGTGGAACCCAACGAGTACGCATAGCAGTTTTCAAAGCAGCCCAGTAGCTGGAACAGGATATAATCTACAATGTTCGACCACCAAACACATGCAAAGCTAGTGAAAGCACAAACAGCAGCAGAACACGCCTCTCCTCGTGATATTGTAAACATGTAAATCGTTGTTCAGTTTCTAACTCCCAAGTAAGATATATATCAGAACATATCTACCCTCAAATGGTGGAATATTCAATTTCAGTTTAGGGAGATGGTCATGATCTCGCACTGAAGGGGAGCCCAACATTGCCATTATTTGCATGTGGACGACCTGGTGGTTGTGGTGCTGGTGGTTGCACGAGTTCGATGTTGATCAACCTCATCCTCGTAAGCTCTTACATAATCATCCTCCCCACCGCAGCAGCAGGAGCCATGTATATCAACAGCAGCACCAGCAGCTTGGCCAGTGAAGAGGGACACGGAAGCTCATGGAGGGCTGTTTCACATGTGGAGGTAGTCCATGTTGTTGTAGTAGAGGTGCGTTAGGTGCAGCCGGTGGTGGTGGTGGTAGACGCGAGCAATTCATTAAACTTGTTATCGAGCTTTGTTTCACCGCCTTCTCAATGCCATCTATCTTCTCCATGGCCTCTTCAAATCTATTTAGCACATCGTCCACCTGCCCACTCATCATTTGTTGAAACTTATCATGTAGCGCTTTGTTTGTCATGTTCTCCCAAATACCTCCGGCTTGTGATCCTGCCATGGTTAGCAGCAGAGAAACACACAAGAATATGATTCACAGACTACTAGGAAGTGGTGGTGGTGGTGTGGTGGACAATCACAACCACAAGCAAATCTCAAATTCTTACCAGCTTCTACCCAAAGAAGAAAGGTGATCGCAACCGATGTAGTCAAAACTCTCAAAGCTTGGATAGAGCGATTACTGTGGAGAGTCAAACGCACGATGTAGATGTATGTGGAGCTGGGAAGGCTTATAATATGGTAGCAAAAGGGTCAAGAATAATCAATTCAGAGATGCAAAGTTGAATAAGCGCCAACGACGATCAGGTTTGGTCCTAGGCTAGACCGTGCTAGAGACGCGAGCCTAGAACACTAACAAAATCACGGCGCTGCACGGAAACAACGGAAAAACACACTGAAATTTTTTTTCGCTTTTTTTTTTTTTTTTTTTTTTTTTTTGCTGCTCTTTTTTTTTTTTTTTTTGCGAAAAATCACTATAATGGCGAGTGTCTCAAAACTCTTCCTGTGTCAAACCGACAGATGGGCACGAAATTTTTCGACCAAAAAATTTTTTTTTTTCGATTGCCGACCCAAAACCTGAAACGGGTCAAAAAACTTTCTATAATGGCGATCGCCTCAATACGCTTAGAAACACCTAAAATAGGATAGCCGAAAATTTTTCGACAAGTGCGTTTTCGAAAATTTTGGGCCTAAACGAGGGTGGTTTCAGACTTTTTTTTTTTTTTTTCCAAACCTACTCGGCAAGGAAACCACAAATCGGAAACTAGATGGATCTCAAAACAAACCTAATATGCAAGGAACTCGGATTGGTGGTGGATATATGGTGGTGGTATATGACAATGGTGGTATATGGTAGCGGTGGTGGTATATGGATACGGATTGGTGGTGGTATATGGATACGGATTCGTAGAGCTGTGGCGGATAAGCAATGGTGGTAGATGGCAAGGCGATGATGATGGTGCGGCGGCGTGACAACTTATGACCGTAACTCAAACTCTAAAAGACTAGACTCTAAGACCAAAGAACTTGACACGACGATGCAACCGCAAATTCAACAAAGCAAAACCCTAAAAAGATTATGCAAAGGCTCGATTGGTTCGGATATGATGAACTAACCCTAATTTTTTTGTGGCTTTTTCGTGGACTTTAGGTATGGAGAATGACTCGATCTAATCTACGAAAAACTCAGAAAATCTCACCGAGCAACCTGAAAATCTGATACCACTTGATAGAGGCAAAGGTGTCCCGATGTTTCGATGAGATGGTGGCTATCGCTTCGTGGGAGTCGACCTTGACGATCCGACTACTTAACGTCGCGAGACGTCGCGCCTTTAGCAATCGCTAAACCAACTTCCGAGGGTTATTGACCACGCCGAGCATGATCAACTCGACCACGAGGGCCTGCTTTCCGCGAGCAAACGAAGAACAAGCAAGAAACTGAGATTGCAATCTGGATATTGCGAATATAAGATGAAAGCTTTATTGATCAAGGTGGGGTTCTGTGGCGCCTTTGTCCGGTCGTTGAACACAAACGGCACGCGGGTTGCAGCTATGGCGAACTTTTAATCTAAACAAAACCCAAGGTCTAAACGGTGCCCTAAGGGCTGTATATATGGAGGAAGAGGGGGAATTTCGTGGCCCTTGGTGGAGGGGTCCAAATCAACCCTAACTCTTGTTTCCCCACACATACGGACTCTAAAAACAGCCTATACTTAAGTATTTCGAAATTACATGGGCCTGGCCCAATAATAAGGTGACGCAGCACCTAGAATAGCCTATGGACTAATATTATGAAGTGGCATCTTGTATATTTCGTCCAAGGCCTCATGCACTCATTAGGGTGGCTTCAAAGTCCTGAATCATCACTTGTAACTCCGTTTTGTTCCCCTTATGCATGCCAACATCTCCATGCTTGAACTTGCTCCAAGGTTCATCTTTCTTGTCCATGGTAGGCCCTTCATTTGTAAGCAAAACAAATGTATCCAATTTAGGCAGCATCATATTCTCATGAACATTGGAATCGTTACCAAGAAACGAAAGTACCTGATAATTCAATTGGCGTGCGCGAGCTCTAGTAATTGGTCCAGTATGTATAGCAGCAGGGGTTGTGGGTGTAACAATGGTATTGATGTCCTCATCAGACAACCTCGCCACCGACTTGCGACTCTCCGAGCAACGTACAAGGGACTACTTCGACAACAAGTTCGACGCTCACAAGCAAGAGAATGATGCAAGAATGGACGAGATCCGCGCTTTGATGAGAAACCGGCATCATTCAACTTCTTCATCATCAAGACGGAGCAGCTCGAGTCGACACTCCGACGACACCTTCTACGACTCAAGTACACCTACTTCGAACTCTCTTCGTCGTGCCGCTCGTCAAGACCGTCATGCATCTCGCAACCCGCTACATGACAAGCATTCACAAGAGCAAGTTGATGATCAAGTTCCTTGTCCTCAATCAAACCAAGACGCTTTTGCTCAAGCTCAAGAACGACAACGTCTTCGTCGCCAACAAGAGGAAGAACGAGCGCGTCTTCACTAAGATTTAACAAGACGCCAAGGCTCAACGCCTTCAACAACAACAAAGTGAGGCGCAAGCTCTTGAGGCGCAACGTGCCCTTCAAGAATCAAGTAGAGCCTTCGCCAACCGCAATCGCGAACGGCGCAATCAAGAGGAAGCCCTTCGAGAAGAAATCCAAGAGAGGAACTACCAACCTCATGTACAACGTCTAGTTCCTCAAGCCCCTCCACAAGCTCGTCAAGCTCCACTCCAACCTCAAGTTCAACAAGGGCAAGTTGATAATGGTCTTCCTCCACGCCAAGAGCAACATGAAGACGATTACAATCCACGTCAAGGATGTCATCATCAACATCGCTAACAACACAATGAAGAGCAACGCTACGGCAAGCTAAAATTCACCATGCCCAAGTTCAATGGAAGCAATGACCCCGAAGACTACCTCTCATGGGCATTGAAGGTTGACAAAATCTTCCGGTTGCACAACTACGATGAAGCAAAGAAAATCGCTATGGCATCACTTGAGTTCCAAGACTATGTGATCATATGGTGGGAACAAATCATTGAACGATGACAAGCAAGAGGTGAACCTCCAATCACCACTTGGGCTCAAATGAAGGATGTCATGCGAGCACGTTTTGTGCCAACCTACTACAACCGCGACCTTTTCAAGAAACTCCAACTACTCAAGCAAGGAACAAAGAGTGTTGAAGAATACTACAAGGAAATGGAGATAGCCATGATTCAAGCCAATGTCAAGGAAGATGATGAGCAAACTATGGCACGTTTCTTGAATGGACTAAATCATCCCATCAAGAAGATCGCCGACTTCCAACCATACTCAACCCTCATTGAGCTCGTGCATCAAGCTACAAAGGCGGAACGTCAAGTGCAAGATGACTTCAAGTACGCCAAGTACTCATCCAAGACCTACGGCTTCTCCAACAACCAAGCTTCAACGACTCCTCCAACATCTACATCAACCAAACCTTCTACAAACAACGACGACAAGTCGAGTTACAAGAGAAAGTCAACAAGTTCAAGTCGTCCTCCTCCTACTACAAGCAACTTCAAGCCGTGTGCTTCATCATCTACTCCGACCGATGAGACCATCAAAACAAGCTCCTTCAAGTGTTTCACTTGCGGCGGCCGAGGCCACAAGTCCTACGAATGCACCAACAAGCGCACCATGATCCTCAACGACGACGGCACCTATGACTCAATGAGTGATGAGGAGATGGAAGCCCTTGAGCAAGTGGCCATGCACCGGCAAGTGAACGAAGATGAAGATGATCAAGTCTTTTGCGATGAGGATTCGAGCCCCGCTCTCGTTATCTCCAAGGTCTTGACCATTCAACATCAACAAGAAGACGACCAAAGATGCCACATCTTCCATACAAAGGCAGGCATCAAAGGAAGGTCCGTCAAGGTCATCATCGATGGAGGTAGTTGCCACAACTTGGCAAGTGAAGAACTATGTTCCAAACTTCAATTGGTCAAGAGGAAGCACCCGCACCCCTACAAGGGTCAATGGCTAAGTGACTCCGGCACTATACGAGTCGAGCATACGGTCCAAGTGTCCTTCAAAATTGGTGCTTATGAAGACAAGTTGGAATGTGATGTGGTCCCAATGACCGTTTTCCACCTACTTCTAGGTCGACCATGGCAATTCGACCGTGGTGTCATCCACAATGGGCGCACCAATCACTATAGCTTCAAGATGAAAGGGAAGGAATATGTGCTACGACCTATGTCTCCTACTCAAGTGATAGCCGACAAGCAAGCCACACATCATAGAGACAAGAGTGAGAAAGTGATCCACCCAAAAGTGAGTGAGAGCCACAAGCCAAACTTGAGCGCCTCTTCGCCTAGAGAGAAAAACCTCATCCTATTTGCCACCAAAAGTGAGATGAGAGAAGTGTGTGAGAACCCATCGAGTGTGATGCATTTTGTCCTCGTGTGCAAGGATGGAGAACCAAAAACTAACACCATTCACGAGCTACCTTTGGTGTTTCAATCTCTTTTGTAGGAATTTCAAGATTTTTTCCCCGATGAGCTCCCTACGGGTCTACCTCCTCTTCGAGGCATTGAGCATCGAATCGACCTCATCCCCGGAGCGCCTCTACCAAACAAAGCTCCATACCGAGTCAATCCTGAAGAAACCAAGGAGATTCAACGGCAAGTACAACAACTAATCGACAACGGTCATGTACGTGAAAGCTTAAGCCCTTGTGCCATTCCCGTTATACTTGTGCCTAAGCACGATGGAAGTTTTCGCTTGTGTTCCGATTGTAGACCTATACATGCTATTACCGTTCGCTATAGGCATCCCATTCCTCGCTTAGACGATATGCTTGATGAACTTAGTGGAGCCAACTTTTTCTCAAAAATTGACCTTAAAAGTGGCTATTATCAAATCCGCATACAAGAGGGTGATGAATGGAAAACTGCTTTCAAAACCAAATTTGGTTTATATGAGTGGTTAGTGATGCCTATGGGTCTTTCTTGAGGCTCCGGTACTTTCGCATGCGCCTTATGCATCATGTGCTTCGTCCTTACATTGGAGTCTTTGTTGTGGTTTACTTTGATGATATTCTTGTGTTTAGCAAAACCAAGAAAGAGCACATCAATCATGTAAAATCTGTGTTGCAAACTCTTCGCAAGGAAAGCCTTTATGCAAACTTGAAAAAATGCACTTTTGGATTTGACAAAGTGGTTTTCTTGGGTTTTGTAGTATCCTCAAAGGGTGTCCATGTTGATGAATCTAAAATTGAAGCAATTAAAACTTGGCCCCAACCCACCAATTTGCAACAAGTGCGAAGTTTTCTTGGTCTTATGGGTTTTATCGTCGCTTTGTGAAAGATTTTAGCACAATTGCCGCTCCTTTGCATGCCTTGAGTAAGAAGAATACTCCCTTTGTTTGGGGAACTTTGCAATCAACCGCTTTTAATGAGCTCAAGTCTTTGCTTACTCATGCTCCGATTCTTGCTTTGCCCAACTTTGACAAAACTTTTGAGGTTCATTGTGATGCAAGTGGTACCGGAATTGGCAGAGTTTTGATGCAAGAAAAACGAACCATTGCTTATTTTAGTGAAAAACTCTCCGGTGCTCAACTTAATTATCCCATCTATGACAAAGAATTGTATGCTTTAGTGCGTGTGCTACATGTTTGGGAACATTACCTTAGACCTCATGAGTTTGTCATCCATACCGATCGTGAAACGCTTAAGTACCTCAAAGGTCAAACTAAATTAAACAAGCGTCATGCAAAATGGAGTGAATTCATTGAATCTTTTCCTTATGTGATCAAGTAAATTAAGGGTAAAGAAAATGTAGTTGCCGACGCGCTTTCACGCATAAGCATGCTTGTCACTTAACTTGAGTTGAATGTTATTGGTTTTGAGCATATAAAAGACTTGTATGAGCATGATCCATCTTTTGCTTCTCCTTATGCTAAGTGTTTGACGCATACTTCTTGGGAACAATATTACATCAAGGATGGTTATCTTATGAGAGCTAACAAACCTTGCATTCCCGAGTCTTCTCTTCATTTGCTCCTTTTGCAAGAGGCTCATGGAGGCGGACTCGTGGGACACTTTGGACGTGACAAGACATTCGCCACGCTCTCCAACAACTACTTTTGGCCCAAGATGTTCCGCGCCGTCTCACGCTTCACCACCCGATGTTATACATGTCGCAAAGCTAAGTCTAAAGCTCAATCTCATGGTCTTTACATGCCTCTTCCTATTCCTTATCAACCATGGGAAGACATTAGTATGGATTTTGTACTTGGTTTGCCTTGGACTCAAAATGGCAAGGATTCCGTATTTGTTGTTGTGGATAGATTTTCTAAGATGGCACATTTCATCCCTTGCAACAAGATAGACGATGCTTCACATGTTGCAAATCTCTTTTGTAGGGAAATCTGCGACTCCATGGCGTACCAAAGACAATCGTCTCCGATCGGGACGTCAAGTTCTTGAGTTACTTTTGGAAGACCCTATGCGCCAAGCTCGGAATCAAGCTCTTGTTCTCCTCGGCATACCATTCTCAAACCGACGGCCAAACGGAGGTGACGAACCGCACACTATCCATTCTACTTCGTGTCTTGATCAAGAAGAACATCAAGGAGTGGGAGGCATGTCTACCCATCGCCGAGTACGCCTACAACCGTGCAAGACACTCGACTACCGGCAAGTCCCCCTTCGAGGTCGTCTACGGTTTCAACCCGTTGTCCCCATTGGACATTCTACCACTTCCTCTCCAAGAGCGCACCGACATGGATGTGAGTGCACGAGGAAGCTACATCAAGAAGATGCACGAAGATACAAGGCACACCATCGAGCGCCAAGTACAACGACAAGCAACCAAGCTCAACGCCAACAAGCAACCCATCGTCTTCAACATTGGTGATCTAGTGTGGCTACACCTTTGCAAGGACCGCTTCCCCAAAGAACGCAAGTCCAAGCTTCTCCCTCGAGCCGATGGACCTTTCAAGGTGTGCACACTACAACGACAACGCTTACAAGATCGACCTACCTCGAGACAAATACAACGTGAGCGACATCTTCAACGTCAAGGACCTCGCACCATTCCATGGAGATGAAGCTTTTGATCCGAGGTCGGATTTCTCCCAAGGGGAGGGGGGAGATGATGCAGAGCATCCCACGATCATCCCCATGGATCGACAATCGTCTCATCAAGAGCCAAGAGGACCCATGACACGAGCTAAAGCTAGAGCTCTCGAGAACGAGGTGACTTCCTTCCTTAGTGATATCACATATGATCCACTCGAGACATGGCTACTACCTAAGTCCGATATGCTATGCATCATTAGGTGTCAAGAGGAGCATTCCGAAGATGCACGTGAAGACGGATGAGCCGCCAAGTCCACGGATGAAGAGGACCACGGAAGCGGACGAGTTCACCATCCAGGCCCCGGACATCCGGCCAAGGACCCGGACATCCGGCCCCTGGAGACGCCAGCACCACAGCCGATGCCCAGCCAGAAACTCTACTGGGCCCGGACATCCGGCCTCCATGCCCCGGATATCCGGCCCCCCAGCCCGGCTATCCGGCACCTGGCCCGGAAATCCGGCACCCAGCAACCGAATCGGCAAAAGTGGCCGCACCAGCCCGGACATCCGGCCGGATAGCCCGGACATCCGGCGCCTCGCGAAGGCCCGGACATCCGGCCCGACGCCGGGACATCCGGCCACCCCTACCTGCGTGCATTGTATCCGGGACGAGTCCCATGTACCCCTTCGCCCGCTAGACTATATATACTCCATCCCCTTCCTCTTTCTAAGTTAGCATTGGATTAGCTAATATTTTGTGTGAGAGCCTTTGCTCATCCACTTGGCTACTTCTCCTGGGAGCTCAGGACCTCTACGGAGAAGATCCCCCAAGCGGATTCAAGACCCCCTTCTAGGGTGGACCCCATCAAGGCCTCCTCACGGAGAAGAACGGCTACCATTTGTATCTTTCCTTTGTTGTTTTTGAATCTTGTGCCACCTTATGTGATCGGTGATCTAGCACTTGTGTGATTGATCTCTTGTTGGTTAAGTGATTTCTCTCTCGTTTTCCCGTGTTTCCCTCTTGTTCTTCCACGTGTTCTTCATGATTCCCCGTAGGATCCGCTCCAACGCGAAAGATCGTCCGCGTAGGGTTCCTCCTACATCAAGCCATGTCTCAAGTGGGTCAAAGTGAAGTTCAACAAGGAGAGAGTTAACCTCGGATTGAATAGCACGTGCTCGAGCTCTCGTCGTGGGTCCTCGTGGGGTTGGATGTGTCGATGTAGAGTCCATGGGGATGATGGAAGGATGCTCCGCATCATCTCCCCTCCCTTGGGAAAGATCCGACCTCGGATCAAAATCTTCATCACCATGGAAAGGCGAGAGATCTTTGACGTTGAAGATGTCGCTCACGGTGTACTTGTCTCGTGGGAGTTTAATCTTGTAGGCGTTGTCGTTGTAGCGTGCTAGCACCTTGAAAGGTCCATCGGCTCTAGGAAGAAGCTTGGACTTGCGTTCTTTGGGGAAGCGTTCCTTGCGAAGGTGTAGCCACACGAGGTCTCCAATGTTGAATGTCTTGGGCTGCTTGTTGACGTTGAGCTTGGACGCTAGTCGTTGTACTTCGCGCTCGATGGTGTGCCTTGTATCCTCATGCATCTTCTTGATGTAGGTTGCCCGTGCACTCGCATCCATGTTGGTGCGCTCTTGTAGAGGGAGAGATAGAATGTCCAATGTGGATAACGGGTTGAAGCCGTAGACGACCTCGAAGAGGGACTTGCCGGTAGTCGAATGTCTTGCACGGTTGTAGGCGTACTCGGCGATGGGTAGACATGCCTCCCACTCCTTGATGTTCCTCTTGATCAAGACACGAAGTAGAGTGGATAGTGTGCGATTCGTCACCTCCGTTTGGCCATCGGTTTGAGGATGGTATGCCGATGAGGACAAGAGCTTGATTCCGAGCTTGGCACATAGGGTCTTCCAAAAGTAACTCAAGAACTTGACGTCACGGTCGGAGACGATTGTCTTTGGTACTCCATGGAGTCACAAGATTTCCCTACAAAAGAGATTTGCCACATGTGAAGCATCTTCTATCTTGTTGCAAGGAATGAAATGTGCCATCTTAGAAAATCTATCCACAACAACAAACACGGAATCCTTTCCATTTTGAGTTCTAGGCAACCCAAGTACAAAGTCCATGCTAATGTCTTCCCAAGGTTGATAAGGAATAGGAAGGGGCATGTAAAGACCGTGGGATTGAGCTTTAGACTTAGCTTTGCGGCATGTAGAGCAACGGTTGGTGAAGCGTGAGACGTCGCGGAACATCTTGGGCCAAAAGTAGTTGTTGGAGAGCGTGGCGAATGTCTTGTCACGTCCAAAGTGTCCCATGAGTCCGCCTCCATGAGCCTCTTGCAAAAGGAGCAAACGAAGAGAAGACTCGGGAATGCATAGTTTGTTAGCTCTCATAAGATAAGCGTCCTTGATGTAATATTGTTCCCAAGAAGTATGCGTAAACACTTAGCATAAGGAATAGCAAAAGATGGATCATGCTCATACAAGTCTTTTATATGCTCAAAACCAATAACATTCAACTCAAGTTGAGTGACAAGCATGCATATGCGTGAAAGCGCGTCGGCAACTACATTTTCTTTACCCTTAATGTACTTGATCACATAAGGAAAAGATTCAATAAATTCACTCCATTTTGCATGACGCTTGTTAAACTTAGTTTGACCTTTGAGGTACTTAAGCGTTTCGTGATCGGTATGGATGACAAACTCATGAGGTCTAAGGTAATGTTCCCAAACATGTAGCACACGCACTAAAGCATACAATTCTTTGTCATAGATGGGATAATTAAGTTGAGCACCGGAGAGTTTTTCACTAAAATAAGCAATGGCTCCTTTTTCTTGCATCAAAACTCCACCAATTCCAGTACCACTTGCATCACAATGAACCTCAAAAGTTTTGTCAAAATTGGGCAAAGCAAGAATCGGAGCATGAGTAAGCAAAGACTTGAGCTCATCAAAAGCGGTTGATTGCAAAGTTCCCCAAACAAAGGGAGTATTCTTCTTACTCAAGGCATGCAAAGGAGCGGCAATTGTGCTAAAATCTTTCACAAAACGACGATAAAAACCCGCAAGACCAAGAAAACTTCGCACTTGTTGCAAATTGGTGGGTTGGGGCCAAGTTTTAATTGCTTCAATTTTAGATTCATCAACATGGACACCCTTTGAGGATACTACAAAACCCAAGAAAACCACTTTGTCAACGCCAAAAGTGCATTTTTCAAGTTTGCATAAAGGCTTTCCTTGCGAAGAGTTTGCAACACAGATTTTACATGATTGATGTGCTCTTTCATGGTTTTGCTAAACACAAGAATATCATCAAAGTAAACCACAACGAAGATTCCAATGTAAGTCTAAGCACATGATGTATAAGACGCACAAAGTTCCGGGTGCTTCCGACAAACCCATAGGCATCACTAACCACTCATACAAGCCAAATTTGGTTTTGAAAGCAGTTTTCCATTCATCACCTTCTTGAATGCGGATTTGATAATAGCCACTTTTAAGATCAATTTTTGAGAAAAAGTTGGCTCCACTAAGTTCATCAAGCATATCATCTAATCGAGGAATTGGATGCCTATAGCGGACGGTGATAGCATTTATAGGTCTACAATCGGAACACAAGCGAAAACTTCCATCGGGCTTAGGCACAAGTATAACGGGAACGACACAAGGGCTTAAGCTTTCACGTACATGACCGTTGTCGATTAGTTGTTGTACTTGCCGTTGAATCTCCTTGGTTTCTTCGGGATTGACACGGTATGGAGCTTTGTTTGGAAGTGGCGCTCCGGGGATGAGGTCGATTCAATGCTCAATGCCTCATAGAGGAGGTAGACCCGGAGGTAGCTCATCGAGGAAAACATCTTGAAATTCCTGCAAAAGAGATTGGAACACCAAAGGTAGCTCGTGAATGGTGTTAGTTTTTGGTTCTCCATCCTTGCACACAAGGACAAAGTGCATCACACTCGATGGGTTCTGACACACTTCTCTAATCTCACTTTTGGTGGCAAATAGGATGAGGTTTTTCTCTCTAGGCGAAGAGGCGCCCAAGTGTGGTTTGTGGCTCTCACTCACTTTTGGGTGGATCACTTGCTCACTTTTGTCTCTATGATGGGTGGCTTGCTTGTCGGCTATCACTTGACTAAGAGACATATGTCGTAGCACATATTTCTTCCATTTCATCTTGAAGCTATAGTGATTGGTGCGCCCATTGTGGATGACACCATGGTCGAATTGCCATGGTCGACCTAGAAGTAGGTGGCAAACGGTCATTGGGACCACATCACACTCCAAAGTATCTTCATAAGCACCGATTTTGAAGGAGACTTGGACCGTATGCTCGACTCGTATAGTGCCAGAGTCACTTAGCCATTGAACCTTGTAGGGGTGCGGGTGCTTCCTCTTGACCAAATGAAGTTTGGAACATAGTTCTTCACTTGCCAAATTGTGGCAACTACCTCCATCGATGATGACCTTGACGGATCTTCCGTTGATGCCGGCCTTTGTGTGGAAGATGTGGCATCTTTGGTCGTCTTCTTGTTGATGTTGAAGAGTCAAGACCTTGGAGACAACGAGAGCGGGGCTCGAATCCTCATCGCAAAAGATTTGATCATCTTCATCTTCATTCACTCGCCGGAGCATGGCCACTTGCTCAAGGGCTTCCATCTCCTCATCACTCATTGAGTCATATGTGCCGTCGTCGTTGAGGATCATGGTGCGCTTGTTGGTGCATTCGTAGGACTTGTGGCCTCGGCCGCCGCAAGTGAAACACTTGAAGGAGCTTGTTTTGATGGTCTCATCGGTCGGAGTAGATGATGAAGCACGCGGCTTGGAGTTGCTTGTAGTAGGAGGAGCACGAGTTGAACTTGTGGAATTTCTCTTGTAACTCGACTTGTCGTCGTTGTTTGTAGAAGGTTTGGTTGATGTAGATGTTGCAGGAGGTGTTGAAGCTTGGTTGTTGGAGAAGTCGTAGGTCTTGGACGAGTACTTGGCGTACTTGAAGTCATCTTGCACTTGACGTTCCGCCTTTGTAGCTTGATGCACGAGCTCAATGAGGGTGGAGTATGGTTGGAAGTCGGCGATCTTCTTGATGGAATGATTGAGTCCATTCAAGAAACGTGCCATAGTTTGCTCATCATCTTCCTTGACAATGGCTCGAATCATGGCTATCTCCATTTCCTTGTAGTATTCTTCAACACTCTTTGTTCCTTGCTTGAGGAGTTGGAGTTTCTTGAAGAGGTCGCGGTTGTAGTAGGTTGGCACAAAACATGCTCGCATAACATCCTTCATTTGAGCCCAAGTGGTGATTGGAGGTTCACCTCTTGCTTGTCGTCGCTCAATGATTTGTTCCCACCATATGAGCACATAGTCTTGGAACTCAAGTGATGCCATAGCGATTTTCTTCGCTTCATCGTAGTTATGCAACCGGAAGATTTTGTCAACCTTCAATGCCCATGAGAGATAGTCTTCGGGTCATTGCTTCCATTGAACTTGGGCATGGTGAATTTTAGCTTGCCGTAGCGTTGCTCTTCATTGTGTTGTTGGCGATGTTGATGATGACGCCCTTGACGTGGATTGCAATCGTCTTCATGTTGCTCTTGGCGTGGAGGAAGACTATGATCAACTTGCTCTTGTTGAACTTGAGGTTGAAGTGGAGCTTGACGAGCTTGTGGAGGAGCTTGAGGAACTTGATGTTGTCCATGAGGTTGGTAGTTCCTCTCTTGGATTTCTTCTCGAAGGGCTTCCTCTTGGTTGCGCCGTTCGCGATTGCGGTTGGCGAAGGCTCGACTTGATTCTTGAAGGGCACGTTGCGCCTCAAGAGCTTGCGCTTCACGTTGTTGTTGTTGAAGACGTTGAGCCTTGGCGTCTTGTTCGTCTTGGTGTAGACGCGCTCGTTCTTCCTCTTGGCGCCGTAGTCGTTGTCGTTCTCGAGCTTGAGCAAAAGCGTCTTGGTTTGATTGAGGACGAGGGACTTGATCATCAAGTTGCTCTTGTGAATGCTTGTCATGTAGCGGGTTGCGAGATGCATGACGGTCTTGACGTGCGGCATGACGAAGAGTGTTCGAAGTAGGTGTACTTGAGTCATAGAAGGTGTCGTCGGAGTGTCGACTCGTGCGGCTCCGTCTTGATGATGAAGAAGTGGAATGATGCCGGTTTGTCATCAAGGCGCGAATCTCGTCCATTCTTGCATCATTCTCTTGCTTGTGAGCGTCGAACTTGTTGTCGAAGTAGTCTCTTGTACGTTGCTCGGAGAGTCACAAGTCGGTGGCGAGGTTGTCGATCGCGGTCTCTCATTGCTTGTTGTTCTTGGTGCAACGCTCACAGTGCCAAAGAGGTGATTCTTGGTGACGATGATGACATGTCGCCGCCTTGTTCGATGAAGAGTGGGTTGCTAGAAGTACTTGGCCTATCCATCATTCCAAGCAAAAATGTGAGTGGTAGAAGGAGAAGAACTTATACCAATGTACCTTTGACCGATGTTGATGATGAATCAAGTTCACTCAAATGCGGACAATGAAATAGCACTATTGGTACCAATCCTTGCCGGTTCTCACACCTACACAAATAAAAGCTTATGGTGGAGCTTGGTGAGGATGGTGGCACAAAATTTGATGTAATTGTAAGTGAGCGTCAATAATGTTGGAAAAGGTACACAAATTTGCAAATGCAACAAGTAGACCAAGCAAATAGTGGTACACGGAAACACACACGCAAATAGATAAGTGGGATTGTGCAAACCAAAAGTGAGCCAAAATGTGGAATCCACGAAAATGCTCTAGTTGCACAATACTAGAGAGACGCTAGCACGATTGCACAATAGGCGGATGCGGAACTTGTGCACAACCTACTATGCAAAAATGCAACTATCTCTATTCCATGTATGCTATATGTATGGCATTTCGGTGCTATGATCCAAGATGATCCAATATGACAATCTTAATGTAGTATAATGTTATGGTTCTTGCTCATAAGCTCTTTGCTTATCTTTCCTCTTTGCTTAAAAGCTTGTGTGGCTCTTTCACTTTTGAGCTCTTTTCTCATGCAAAACTTCACGAACCCAGATAGAAATTGTGTATGTTATGACAACTTTGTGACACACAAATAGATCCCAAGATATGCACCACGGTGGTATGGTATGTATGCTATGGAGTATGATCACTAATGTGCACAAGTCACGTTGCCGGCAATACTCAATGGCTAGTCTCGATGGGTAAGCTACGCAAAAATAATTCCATGTGGGTATCAATGCAATTGCAAGGTATGACAAAGATGTCGTCGAAGTTACCGTCCTTGGCGATGATGAGTCCTTAGCGAAGATGAGCGGTGGTGATGTTGACGTCGAACCGTACCTATATAGCCGAAACACAATAGGACACGGGAACCACAACTCAAATTCTCAAAGACCAAAAGCAACAATGGTGGAAACGGAAAGTGGTGGTGGATGGGGGATATCAATAGCTTCTCAACGAGCTAAAGAACGCGAAAATCGGACTCCGGATGTGGAAGTTATGCTGAAAATGGTGAAACTCAGAATGCTGAAATTGGCCTGGGCGGTAGTACCGCTTGGACGGGCGGTTGTACCGCTCAAGGTACTCAGCGGTGGTACCGCTCGGAGGGGCGGTTGTACCGCTCGTGTCGGGAAACGATTTTGTGGCGGAAATGGAGGATTTCGGGGCAAAAATTGGGTGGGTTTCGTGGATGGAAAGAGGTGGGGAGGGAGGGAAAAGCTAGATCCACACGCAGCAACACAAACCCATAGACCAAATCCAACAAAATTTCATCACACCAACAAATCACAAAAAAAAATTGGGGGCTATTTTTGGTGGGGATTTTAGGATTTAGGACGAAAACAACAAAATCAAGCTAGAAAACACGGGGTAGGGGCTCCAAAAACGTGATCAACGTGGCTCATGATACCGAGATGATGTAGGGCGGAACCCTAAGTGGACGATCTTTCACGTTTGGAGTGGATCCTACGAGGAATCACGAAGAACACGCGGAAGAACAAAGGGAAACACGGAGGAAACGAGAGAGAGATCGCTCAACCAACAAGGAATCAATCACACAAGTGCTAGATCACCGAACACAAAGAGGTACATATGATCCACAATCAACAAAGGTAAGGATATACGAGTAGCCGTTCTTCTCCGAGAGGAGGTCTTGATGGGGTCCACCCTAGAAGGGGGTCTTGAATCCGCTTGGGGGATCTTCTCCAGAGAGGTCCCGAGCTCGAGGAGAAGTAACCAAGTGGATGAGCAAGGCTCTCACACAAACATGAGCTAAACCAAAGCTAACCCTAATACGAAGCTAGGAGAAGAGTATATATAGTGCTAAGCCACGAAGGGGTAAGTGAGGGCGAAAGGGTACACGGGCTCGGCCCAATACATTGTGCACAGACAGGCCGGTTGTACCGGTCGCGGGGGCGGTTGTACCGCTGAGAGCTCATGAGGGGCGGTAGTTCCGGCCGAGGAAGGCGGTACTATCGCAGGGAGGTCGGCACTGGCTTCCGGAGGTGGGTGTCGAAGGAGCCAGCGGTTGTACCGGATGTCGGGGCGGTTGTTCCGGTCTTTGGGCATAAACCGGTAGATCCGGTGCTGTACCGGCCTTGCACCGCTTGATCACCGAATAGCGGCCGGTTGTTGGGCGGTAGTAGGCCGGTTGTTCCGCCCGGCCGGTTGTGGTGCGGTTGTACCGGTCCTTCTAGGTTGGGCCGAATGCTTCCTTGATCTTGATGTCCGTCTTGCACCGTTCCTTCTCCTTGGTTGCTTACCTGGTACCTGAGCACACAAAGCATCTCCGTTTGAGGTAGTAGACATGTCTCAAGTGGGTCAAAGTGAAGTTCAACAAGGAGAGAGTTAACCTCGGATTGAATAGCAAGTGCTCGAGCTCTCGTCGTGGGTCCTCGTGAGGTTGGATTTGTCGATGTAGAGTCCATGGGGATGATGGAAGGATGCTCCGCATCA
The DNA here is from genome assembly GCA_021605205.1 of Aegilops longissima. Lineage (NCBI taxonomy): Eukaryota > Viridiplantae > Streptophyta > Magnoliopsida > Poales > Poaceae > Aegilops > Aegilops longissima. The sequence goes on from CM038680.1 coordinate 235,178,551, forward strand.
CACACCGTCTTGTGATTCCTTCAAAAGGAGCAAATGGAACAAACACTTGGAAAAACAAATATGGTTAGCGTTTGATGAGGACATCAATACCATTGTTACACCCACAGCCCCTACTGCTACATATACTGGACCAATTACTAGAGCTCGCGCACGCCAATTAAATTATCAGGTACTTTCGTTTCTTGGTAATGATTCTAATGTTCATGAGAATATGATGCTGCCTAAATTGGATACATTTGTTTTGCTTACAAATGAAGGCCCTAGCTTGGAGAAGGATGGACATTGGAGCAAGAACAAGCATGGAGATAATGCCATGCGCAAGGAGAACAAGAACGGAGTTACAAGTGATGATTCCAGGACTTTGAAGCCACCCTAATGAGTGCATGAGGCCTTGGACGAAATATACAAGATGCCACTTCATAATATTCGTCCATAGGCTATTCTAGGTGCTGCGTCACCTTATTATTGGGCCAGGCCCATGTAATTTCGAAATACTTAAGTATAGGCTGTTTTAGAGTCCGTATGTGTGGGAAACAAGAGTTAGGGTTGATTTCGGACCCCTCCACCAAGGGCCACGAAATTCCCCTCTTCCTCCATATATACAGCCCTTAGGGCACCGTTTAGACCTTGGGTTTTGTTTAGATTAAAAGTTCGCCATAGCTGCAACTTCGCGTACTTCGTTTGTGTTCAACGACTGCACAAAGGCGCCACGAACCCCACCTTGATCAATAAAGCTTTCATCTTATATTCGCAATATCCAGATTGCAATCTCAGTTTCTTGCTTGTTTTTCGTTTGCTCGCAGGAAACAGGCCCTCGTGGTCGTTGATCGTGCGGCGTGGTCAATAACCCTCGGAAGTTGGTTTAGCGATTGCTAAGGCGCGACGCCTCGCACGTTAAGTAGTCGGATCGTCAAGGTCGACTCCCACGTAAACGATAGCCACCATCTCATCGAAACATCGGGACACCTTTGCCTCTATCAAGTGGTATCGAGCCAGGTTGCTCGGTGAGATTTTACAGCTTTTCGTAGTTTAGATCGAGTCTGTTCTTCATACCTAAAGTCCACGAAAAAGCCACAAAAAAATTAGGGTTAGTTCATCATATCCGAACCAATCGAGCCTTTGCATAATCTTTTTAGGGTTTTGCTTTGTTGAATTTGCGTTGCATCGTCGTGTCTAGTTGCTGGTCTTAGCGTCTAGTCTATTAGAGTTTCGAGTTCGGTCATAAGTTGTCACGCCGCCGCCGACCATCATCATCGCCTTGCCATCTACCACCATTGCTTATCCGCCACCGTTCTGAATCCGTATCCATATACCACCACCGCTACCATATACCACCACCGCTGCCATATACCACCACCATATATCCACCACCAATCCGAGTTCTTTTCATATTAGGTTTGTTTTCGAGATCCATCTAGTTTCCGATTCGTGTTTCCTTGCCGGAGTAGGTTTCGAAACCACCCTCCGTTTAGGCCCAAAATTTTTCGAAAACGCACTTGTCGAAAATTTTTCTGGCTATCCTGTTTTTAAGTGTTTCTAAGTGTATTGAGACAGTCGCCGTTATAGAAAGTTTTTTGACCCGTTTCAGCTTTTTGGGTCCGGCAAATAAAAAAAAAAAATTTTGGTCGAAAAATTTCGTGCCCATCCTGTCGGTTTGACCTCGGAAGAGTTTTGAGACACTCGCCATTATAGTGATTTTTCGCAAAAAAAAAAAAAAAAAGCAAAAAAAAAAAAAAGCAAAAAAAAAAAAAAGCGAAAAAAAAATCCAGAGTGTGCTTTTCCCTTGTTTACGTGCAGCGCCGTGATTTTGTTAGTGTTCTAGGCTCGCGTCTCTAGCACGGTCTAGCCTAGGACCAGCACAGTACCGTCGTTGAGCGTTTATTCAACTTTGCATCTCTGAATTGATTATTGCTAACCTTTTTTTTGCTACCATATTATAAGCCTTCCCAGCTCCACATACATCTACATCGTGCGTTTGACTCTCCCTGGTAATCGCTCTATCCAAGCTTTGAGAGTTTTGACTACATCGGTTGCCGATCACCGCCGCTCTTCTTGGTAAGAACTGGTAAGAATTTGAGATTTGCTGACGGATTTGTGACCGCCCACCACACCACCACCACCACTTCCTAGTAGTCTGTCAATCATATTCTTGTGTGTTTCTATTGCTGCTAACCATGGCAGGATCACAAGCCGATTTAGACCGACCGGGAGAACATGACAAACAAAGCGCTACATGATAAGTTTCAACAAATGATGAGTGGGCGGTGGACGATGTGCTAAATAGATTTGAAGAGGCCATGGAGAAGATAGATGGCATTGAGAAGGCGTCCGAAACAAAGCTCGATAACAAGTTTAATGAATTGCTCGCGCGTCTACCACCACCACCGGCTGCACCTAACGCACCTCTACTACAACAACACGGAATACCTCCACATCGCGAAACAGCCCTCCGCCGAGCTTCCCGTGTCCCTCTTCACCGGCCAAGCTGCTTTGGTGCTGCTGTTGATACTTCAGGGCTCCTGCTGCTGCGGCGGGGAGGATGATTATGTGAGAGCTTACGAGGATGAGGTTGATCAACATCGAACTACGTGCAACCACCAGCACCACAACCACCGTGTCGTCCACATGCAAATAATGGCAATGTTCGGGCTCCCCTTCAGTACGAGATCATGACCATCTCCCTAAACTGAAATTGAATATTCCACCATTTGAGGGTAGATATGTTCCGATATATATCTTACTTGGGAATTAGAAACTGAACAACGATTTACATGTTTACAATATCCCGAGGAGAGACGTGTTCTGCGCCTTGTTTGTGCTTTCACTAGCTTTGCATGTGTTTGGTGGTCTCAACATTGTAGATTATATCCTGTTCCAGCTACTTGGGCGCTTTGAAAACTGCTATGCGTACTCGTTGGGTTCCACCATATTATCAGCGTGAATTACTTCAAAAATTGCAGCGCTTAAGACAAGGAAAAATTCGGTGAAGAATATTATCGGGAATTACAAACTGGCTTGATTAGATGTGGTATTGTTGAGGAGAATGAAGCTATGCTTGCACGTTTTCGGGTGGATTAAATAGAGAGATTCAGACCATTCTAGACTACAAGGATTATAATAATATCACTCGATTATTCCATCTTGCTTGTAAAGCTGAACGTGAAGTGCAGGATCGACAGTGCCTCGGCGCGACTAACTTTTCTCGCAGGTCGACCTTCATCATGGACACCACGTGCATCATCTACTTCCACACGTTCTACTACACCGCACCTCCGTCGGCTGCCACCTCCAACCGTGATACAAGAAAGCAGGCACAACCACCACTATCGCCAAGAGTACACTGCTGGGCCTACACAGCTCTTCTTCTTCCATGGCGTCAACAGGGCACACAAGTGATATTATTTGTCGTCGTTGTAAGGGAAGAGGACATTTTATGAGAGAATGCCAATCTCAGCGTGTGATGATTGCTACGAGGATGGTGGGTATGAGTCTGCTAATGACTATGATGAAGAGACTTTGGCTCTTATTACACATGAAGAACACGGTGGAGATGATTCGATCCTGAGACGCAATACATGGCTGCTTTGAAGATGCCGACAGTATGAATGTTTAGTTGCTCAACGTGTTTTGAGTGTGCAGGTTACACAAGCCGAGCAAAATCAGAGGCATAACTTGTTCCATACAAAGGAGTTGTGAAGGAACGTTCTATTCAAGGTCATCATAGATGGAGGAGCTGCAACAACTTGGCTAGCATGGATATGGTGGAGAAGCTTTCTCTCACCACAAGACCACATCCACATCCTTACTACATCCAATGGTTCAACAACAGCGGCAAGGTTAAGGTAACACGTCTGTTCGTGTGCATTTTAGTATCTCTACATATGCTGATTATGTTGATTGTGATGTGGTACCTATGCAAGCATGTTCCTTATTACTTGGTAGACCATGGCAATTTGATAAAAATTCTGTACACCATGGTAGAAACAATCAGATACTCTTGTTCACAAGGATAAAAATATTACTTTGCTTCCTATGACTCTGATTCCATTTTGAAAGATGATATTAATAGAGCTAATAAAGCAAAACAGGAGAAAATAAGAGTGAAAATCAGATTGTGGCAAAAGAATTTGAGCAACAAATGAAGCCTAATAATAAACCATCTAATGTTGCTTCTGAAATTAAACTGAAAAGTGCATGTTTATTTGCCACCAAATCTGATATTGATGAGCTAGATTCTAGCAAATCTGTTTGCTATGCTTTTGTGTGCAAAGAGGCATTATTTTCATTCGAGGACGTGCCTTCCTCTTTGCCCCTGCTGTCACTAACATTTTGCAGAGTTCACGACGTCTTCCCACAAGGCGTGCCACCGGATTACCACCTATTCGAGGGATTGAGCATCAAATTGACTTAATTCCGGTGCATCGCTACCCAACCGCGCACCATACCGTACCAATCTAGAGGAGACGAAGGAGATTATCGTCAAGTACAGGAGCTGCTCGACAAAGGTTATATACGCGAATCTCTTAGTCCTTGTGCTGTTCCTATTATACTAGTGCCTAAAAAGGATGGTACGTCGGCGTATGTGTGTTGATTGTAGAGGCATTAATAATATTACTATTCGTTATCGTCATCCTATTCCTAGGCTAGATGATATGCTTGATGAATTGAGTGGCTCTACAATATTCTCCAAAGTTGATTTATGTAGTGGATACCATCAAATTCGTATGAAATTGGGAGATGAATGGAAAATAGCATTTAAAACTAAGTTTGGATTATATGAGTGGTTAGTCATGCCTTTTGGGTTAACTAATGCACCTAGTACTTTCATGAGATTAATGAACGAAGTTTTACGTGCTTTCATTGGACGATTTGTGGTAGTTTACTTTGATGATATACTGATTTATAGCAAATCTTTGGAAGAACATTTGGAACATTTACGTGCTGTTTTAATGCTCTCGTGATGCACGCTTGTTTGGTAACCTTGGGAAGTGCACCTTTTGCACCGACCGAGTATCTTTTCTTGGCTATGTTGTTACTCCACAGGAATTGAAGTTGATAAAGCCAAGATTGAAGCTATTGAGAGTTGGCCGCAGCCCAAAACGGTCACACAAGTGAGGAGTTTTCTTGGACTCGCTGGTTTCTATAGGCGTTTTGTGAGAGACTTTAGCACCATTGCTGCACCTCTCAATGAGCTTACAAAGAAGGATGTGCCTTTTTTTTGGGGTACCGCACAGGAAGAAGCCTTCACGGTATTGAAAGATAAGTTGACACATGCTCCTTTACTCCAACTTCCTGACTTTAATAAGACTTTTGAGCTTGAATGTGATGCTAGTGGAATTGGATTAGGAGGTGTGTTATTACAAGATGGCAAACCTGTTGCATACTTTTCTGAAAAATTGAGTGGGCCTAGTCTGAACTATTCTACTTATGACAAAGAATTATATGCTCTTGTTCGGACTTTAGAGACATGGCAACATTATTTATGGCCCAAAGAATTTGTTATACATTCTGATCATGAATCTTTGAAACATATTAAAAGTCAAGCTAAACTGAATCGTAGGCATGCTAAATGGGTTGAATTCATTGAGACTTTCCTTATGTCATTAAACACAAGAAGGGTAAAGAAAATGTTATTGCCGATGCTTTGTCTCGTCGCTATACTATGCTTTCACAACTTGACTTCAAAATATTTGGTTTGGAGACCATCAAAGATCAATATGTGCATGATGCTGATTTTAAAGATGTAATGCAGAATTGTAAAGAAGGAAGAACATGGAACAAGTTCGTTATTAATGATGGTTTTGTGTTCCGTGCTAACAAGCTATGCATTCCTGCTAGCTCTGTTAAGTCTTTTGTTGTTGCAGGAGGCGCATGGAGGAGGATTAATGGGACACTTTGGCGTCAAGAAGACGGAGGATATACTTGCTACACATTTCTTTTGGCCAAAGATGAGACGGGATGTTGAGCGTTTTGTTGCTCGCTGCACTACATGTCAAAAAGCTAAGTCACGACTCAATCCTCATGGTTTATATATGCCTTTGCTCGTGCCTAGTGTTCCTTGGGAGGATATATCTATGGACTTTGTTTTAGGTTTACCTCGAACAAAGAAGGGAGGATAGCATATTTGTTGTCGTGGATAGATTCTCGAAAATGGCACACTTTATACCATGTCATAAAAGCGATGATGCTTTGTTAATGTTGCTGATTTGTTCTTTCGTGAAATTATTCGCTTGCATGGTGTGCCAAATACTATTGTTTCAGATCGTGATACTAAATTTCTTAGCCACTTTTGGAGATGTTTATGGGCTAAGTTGGGGACTAAACTGCTTTTAGTACTACTTGTCACCCCAAACCGATGGACAAACTGAAGTAGTCAATAGAACATTGTCTACTATGCTTAGGGCTGTTTTGAAGAATAATAAGAAAATGTGGGAAGAATGCTTGCCTCATATTGAATTTGCTTATAATCGTTCATTGCATTCTACTACTAAGATGTGCCCTTTTGAAATTGTGTATGGCTTCCTACCTCGTGCACCTATTGATTTGTTGCCTCTTCCATCTTCGGAGAAGGTTAATTTTGATGCTAAAGAACGTGCTGAATTGATTTTAAAATGCATGAGATAACTAAGGAAAACATTGAGCGTATGAATGCTAAATATAAACATGCTGGAGATAAGGGTAGAAAACATGTTGTCTTTGCACTGGAGATCTTGTTTGGTTACATTTGCGTAAGGATAGGTTTCCTAATTTGCAAATCAAAGCTAATGCCACGTCTTGATGGTCCATTTAAGGTGTTAGAGAAAATAAATGATAATGCATATAAACTTGAGCTGCCTGCAGATTTTGGGGTTAGTCCCACTTTTAACATTGCAGATTTGAAGCCTTATTTGGGTGAGGAATATGAGCTTCCGTCGAGGACGACTTCATTTCAAGAAGGGGAGGATGATGAGGACATCAATACCATTGTTACACCCACAGCCCCTCTGCTACATATCTTGGACCAATTACTAGAGCTCGCATGACGCCAATTAAATTATCGGTACTTTCGTTTCTTGGTAATGATTCTAATGTTCATGAGAATATGATGCTGCCTAAATTGGATACATTTGTTTTGCTTACAAATGAAGGCCCTAGCTTGGAGAAGGATGGACATTGGAGCAAGAACAAGCATGGAGATAATGCCATGCGCAAGGAGAACAAGAACGGAGTTACAAGTGATGATTCCAGGACTTTGAAGCCACCCTAATGAGTGCATGAGGCCTTGGACGAAATATACAAGATGCCACTTCATAATATTCGTCCATAGGCTATTCTAGGTGCTGCGTCACCTTATTATTGGGCCAGGCCCATGTAATTTCGAAATACTTAAGTATAGGCTGTTTTAGAGTCCGTATGTGTGGGAAACAAGAGTTAGGGTTGATTTGGACCCCTCCACCAAGGGCCACGAAATTCCCCTCTTCCTCCATATATACAGCCCTTAGGGCACCGTTTAGACCTTGGGTTTTGTTTAGATTAAAAGTTCGCCATAGCTGCAACTTCGCGTGCCGTTTGTGTTCAACGACCGCACAAAGGCGCCACAGAACCCCACCTTGATCAATAAAGCTTTCATCTTATATTCGCAATATCCAGATTGCAATCTCAGTTTCTTGCTTGTTTTTCGTTTGCTCGCAGGAAACAGGCCCTCGTGGTCGTTGATCGTGCTCGGCGTGGTCAATAACCCTCGGAAGTTGGTTTAGCGATTGCTAAGGCGCGACGTCTCGCACGTTCGTAGTCGGATCGTCAAGGTCGACTCCCACAGAAACGATAGCCACCATCTCATCGAAACATCGGGACACCTTTGCCTCTATCAGCGTTAGTGCAAAACCAAGCATTCAAGAGGTGATTCACCAAACAAGTGTCGTCATCAAGCATAGCAAATGGTGTGACAAAGGATTGTAACATGGCATGTAAGCGCATAAATTGAGCACAATCAAAGATATCATGGGGACAAGCATGTAAATGGGAGGTAGAGATGCAAATATGTGTATCAAGAGAATAAGCATCTACCTCAAGTTCATAGCAAGCATTCATAAATTGCTCAATGAAAGGTCTATGGTAGGCATATGAATCGTTCATAACACCAAGTAAAATGAAGTGTCTAAACACATGGGTCAAGTGCAAGACAATCCAAGCATAATGTGCATAGGGTGTAGTGAATATAGTGTGGCACTCAACACAATAGAAAGAGCAATTATTCATAATGTGTGAGGCAATCAAGTCAAGCATGTAGCAATCAATGGGATATGGCATATGTGAAGAAATGGCATTGGTGCAACCAAACATGTGATAGGAGCAAGTAATCCAAGAATTGGATGCAACACACAAGGCATATATATCAAGATGCATGGAATGGTGAAAATGAAAATTCGAAGCAAGATCTCTAACTTGTGTGCAAACAAGTGGTCCAAGATGAACAATAAGTCTCATGGGGCAAGCAACACAAGTAGTATGATCCGCAATATCCATGCTCAAGAAAGATGTCACCTTGAAGGCATGTCCTTGTGCATTCTTCACAATGCCGAAGTGGTGGGGGTTGTGGTGTAGAAGTGAGTCATGGTAGAATGTAAGAGGCTCGCTCTCAAGAGCTCGAATGGTCAACTCACGTGAAGTGGAAGTCAACACAAAGTCCAAGTATCCTACACATGCACAAAACAAAACAAAGAACGTATGCGCATGGTAGATAAACACATCATCCATCATGATGGTTCTCATCTTTTGCACATAACCATTAGAAGCACAAGTGCATGAATAATATGATGCAACAATGGAAATATTCATGGCACTAGGTATATGGTGCAAAGAAGTAAGACAAGCATGCTTCACAAGAATTATGTCAAAATCTCCAAATATATGCGAGAATGCTATGGGGGCAATCTCATGAGAAAGAAGAGAATCATTGTTGCACTCAATACATGGCGGCAATCTCATGAGAAAGAAGAGAATCATTGTTGCACTCAATACATGGCAAATCTAGCATGAGAGAGGCAACACATAGAGATATGTGACAACAAGCAACAACAATCGTGTGCAAAGCATGTAGATGGTTGTCATCAACCACATGAAATGAGCAAGTATGAATCATGGTTGATGCAACACAAGCAAGCATATCAATCATGTCTTGCAAACTAGTGGAGCGAAGATGCAACACACTAGAGGAAATCATGGCAATCATGTCACGTGAGCAAATAATAGGCATAGAAAATGCACGTGACATATCACAAGCACGAACACAAAGCAAGATCATAGTATCATCATAGGAATGGTGCACAAAAGGAACATGGCAAGAACAAGCAATATCTCCACCAAGCTTGCAAATACACATACAAGTACTAGAATCAATCATCATGTGTAATGCAAAGCATGGGTCACAAATGCATGTCAAAGGCATAGGAATGAGCATATCATGCAAAGTGAACATGGCAAGATGGGCATATGATATGTTATGAACAATAACCCATAGCCAAGTGAGGGCCATGTAGAAGAAATGCGCGAAGACTTCGCGTGAAGAGAGCGGTGGGAAAGTCAATCCATGGGATCCCAAATCATCGTTGCTCTCTAGAGCTCGTTTTATCAACTCGTGGGATTGCGAGGTTGACAAGTATTCACGGGTACCTACACAAAAGAGACACAAACCAAAGAAATTGTGCGCGTGGTAAATGTACACATCATCCATCATGATGTGTATGTGCACGTGTGAGTTAGCACAAGATAAGCATCGCTCAAAGAAATTTGATGCATGGTATAAGAACATGTCATCCATCATGAAAGAATAGTTAGTATGTATGACACAATGGGGACACAAATTGATAATGCAAGTATATGGCACATCAATATCATTATGATGCATGGGGAGCATACTGTGCACATAATTATTGGGATCATGCAATGAATGTGATGGATCAAAATCTCCTAACATGTATGAGGAAACTATGGGGGTCTCCTCATGAGAAATATTGGAAACATCATTTGGAGAAAATGGACAACATCCAAAACAATGCATATCCGAAGCTAGGTGGGCATGGCATGGCATATGAGATAAATGATGCAAAGGGAGCATATCAATATCATCACAAGAAAAACAAATGCCAATAACCATGGGCTTGTCATGTATGCCATATGTGCAAATTGGGTTTATTTTAATGGCATATGCATAGTCACTATGAAGAGATTGCAAATAAGACATATGGTTGATCTTATGCATAACATATGACAAGCCAAGCGGATTAGCAAACATGATGTGACCAAAAGAATTGTCACAAGAAATCCTATGTAACATGGCATCACAACTAATAGACTCCACATGAGAATCATCATATTCATCATAAATGGGCAAATCATCACATGGGGAAATCATACTAGCATGAATCATGGTACTAGGTGGATCAACATCATGCAAGCAATCAATCTCAAGAATGTCCACTAGTGGGACTAGAGCATCACCGTCACCTTTGTTACCTTTGTCATTCCACTCAAGTGGTGTAGGTGAGGTGGGAAAGACCAAATGGTGGTCATCTTCATCTTGATGGAACCATGTGGGGGGTGCATCATATTCCACCATGGCCATCGTCTTGTCCAAAGGGAGGACGAAGTCATCGAGGATCGGCGCGTCATCATAAATGGGACCTAGCACCAAATGAGAAGACACAATAGAGGTAGAGGTCAAGTTGTTAGAAATGGAAATGGCCTCACGAGACCTATCAACTATCTCACTCTCTCTATGTGGTGGTTCACTCACTCCCTCAAAGTAGGTGCACTCAATGTCACATATGGTGGAGTCACTCATCTCACTCAAGTGGTGGTTGTGGCTCTCCTCACATGGGATTTCTGGCAACACATCATATATAGGGCTAGTGGTGAAGGCACTCTCACTCTCAATATGGTGGCACAAGTCACTCAAGTCATCATACGTCGCCGTGGTCGAGGTGAAATACTCAACCATCTCATCACCGTCGCCATGGATGAAGGCCGAAGATGGCACAACATCACTCTCGCCTCCTAAGATGGAAGCATCATCCTTGCTCGCCACCTTGTCGCTCGCCTCCAAAGCTTGGTCCTTGAAGGTCTCCGTAGTTGTACTTGTCGCTGCACCATCTTGAAAAAGAGTCAAGGTAGACTCGGCATCATCAATGCCACAAAGAGGGATGGCGGTGAAGTCGCACTTGGGAGCATCGTCTTGGAGCTTGTCAGGCTTGGACATCTTGGTGGTACTAGCCTCATGCTCGTCGTGTTGGAGCTTGGTCTTCGAGAAGTGTGCTTGGGGTGGAGAAGTCTTGGCCTTCATGAGTTCTTGTTCCACCTTGAGAGCACCAATGTAGTAGTCGTCGAGGGACTTGTAGTTCTCGAGGAGGATTGTCTTGGAGATGTCGTTGTTCAAACCCATCATGAAGTGGAACTTCGTCGAAATGGGGTCGTCCACGCCGGCTCGTCGCAAGGCAATCTTCATCTCCTTGAAGTACATGTCGATGGACTTGGATCCTTGGATGGTGTTCTCCAATTGTCGAAGAAGTTGTTCCGTGTAGGTTGGAGGCACAAACTCTCGCCGCAAAGCTCTCTTCGTCTTGGGCCAACTCATGTCGTAGTACTCCGAAGGTGTGTGAAGCCACCAAGTTGAGGCGTAGTCGTGGAAGTTTCTTGTGGCGCACTTCACTTGATCTTCGGGAGGAACTTGATGTAGCTTGAGGTAGTCGTCCATTAAACGCTCCCACTCGAGGTACTCCTCGGGTTCTTAAGTCCCATAGAAAGGAATCGCGTGGTCGATGTCGAGGTCGTAGTAGCTCGTGTGATGAGGACATGACTACCTTGGATAAGACCAAAAATATTGCATACATGCATATTTGTCAGGTGATTTCTAGTGCAAACTATTCAATAATCTATTTATGTTATCCAGAACAAAAATACTTCATATACTTTTGTGTTTTTTCTAATTGCAGGTGTATGGGACATTTGTACAATACACATATGAAGATAAGGGAAAAGGAGAAGTTTAGGTGCTGTTCAAAAAGTCCTGGTCTGGTCGTTGGACACAAACGAAGTACACGAAGTTGCAGCGATGACTAACTTTTAACTAAATAAAACCCAAGGAAAAAGCTCCTAGATGGATCTACTTATATAGGAGCAAGGGGTGGCGGCCAAGGAGGTGGGAGGACGTCCCAAGGCAGCCTAAAACTAACCCTAGGTCGTACAAGGCCAATGGGCCCAAGTGGAGGTGACGTAACACCTTTGGACTTGTAGTTTGACTCGGATTCTGGTGCAGCGTCAGATTGTTTCGTCCATAACTCAACGCTCCGGATGGATTTTAAGGTGATTCCAATTGGGTTGGAAAGAGCATGAAATCTACTTTCCAACAAAAAAAGAATCACCCAATTCGGAGTCCGTATGAAAAAGTTGTTGGCGTTTTGAGTCAGGTATGTCTGTGCAGTCCGAATCTGAATCCAGAACGTGAGAGACTTGAACTTTATCTTCTCTTGGCCCAAAAGTGACGTGAGAGGACTTTTTGAACAGCACCTAAACTTCTCCTTTTCCCTTATCTTCATATGTGTATTGTACAAATGTCCCATACACCTGCAATTAGACAAAACACAAAAGTATGTGAAGTATTTTTATTCTGAATAACATAAATAGATTATTGAATAGTTTGCACTAAAAATCACCTGACAATATGCATGTATGTAATATTTTTGGTCTTATCCAAGGTAGTCATGTCCTCATCATCCTCCACTTCTTGAAAACAAAGCTGTCCTAGGCGTTGCTTAGTCTGAAATGTGGCTAACAAAAGAGACAAGGTGTACATGTTGTATATGTATATGTCATCTATTTTTACTTCCCTTGATTTTTGCACATATGACACATGAATAGATGAGTAACTTGCATAGTTCATAAAATCTAAAGCCAAAACATTATCACAAGAAGTAGAAGGCATGAAAATATTGCAACTCAGTTTGCACATATAAGTGAAGCTCTTATTCATTTCAAAAGATTGACAATGTTCATCATTAAACCATCCCAACATTGGTGAAGAAACCTTACTTGCATCAAATTTACATGCTACAACATGCTTAAATAAGCAAACATGCAATAAGTCATTCGACACAGAATTATCACCAAGATTAGAGGTCATATCAAAATGATTAAACATTGATTCTTTTGCATCAACAGTTAATTCAATGGGTGCACTCAAAATTGTTGGTATTTCAGTTGTTTGATCACATGACGCATTCATGACAGTATCAAGATTCTCTAAAATAGGTGATGTGCTCAAATCACTAGGTAACTCAACACATGATGCACTCAAGTTAACTAGGGATGCATCATTCTCATGTGAAGTTATATCATTAATACCTTTACTGTTACCTTGTCGCAAAGACATAGCTGATGTAGGTACGGGCGTTGACAATGCACCATACACTTGAGATGATGTCGCGCTCACAATTTGAGGTGGGGCTGCTCTAGTAGGTGCAACGGTGGAGGAACCAACCGGCGATGGTGACCATGTACTGGAATAGTACTTGTTGTAGTCACCCAATGCATCCTCCTGATCTGTCTCTCAAAGGTACAAGCGAACATACATAATGAGTAATGCAACGAGGAATATAGTGAAATCTTGCACGGATATCATGGTTCAAACCACCAAAAATCTATTCATTTTATCATCCTCAGATTCTTCTATGTCACAATGATGCATATAAGATTTGAACTCTTGGTAGTAAGCATGAACAGTGTTACGCCTTGTTTTAATTGTTCCAATTTATGAAGCAATTCACGATTTATAGTAAGGAGGAAAAATTGTTGTCTCATTACATCTTTCAAATCTTTTCAAGTTGTGAGTTGGTTATCATTGTTTTTCTTACAATGCACACTCCACCAAATGAAGCAAAACCAAGAATGCTCTAGTGGCAGCTCGTACTCGCTCAAGTTCAGGAAAGTCATGGTGACTAAAAACTTGTTCAACTTCAAGCTCCCAAGCAAGATAAATAGCAGGATTAAATCTACCCTCAAATGACGGTAAAGAGATAACCTGACCATGTGCTTGTGTGTGTTGTCCCAACTCTCGTGATGGTGGAGATGTGTCCGTCATCCAAGAACTTCTATCTCCAGAACCTGTCATGATTAGTAGAAACAAGAAACAAAATTCGAGAATAATGTTCCTATGAACTACTAGGATGTGGTGGTAAAACGCTCACAGTATAGAAAATATCAATATCTTACAAGTTCTTACCATGCAGCAGGTGGTGACAGGCAACCAGCGGTGTCAAATAACTCCGAAGATTGTGTAAAGCAATTGCCAGGGGAAAGTACGTATACACGGTGTACAAATATGTGGAGCTGGGTTGGCTATATATGGTAGCAAAAGATTAGCAATAATCAATTCAGAGATGCAATATTGAATTAACGCTCAACGACGGTACTGTGCTGGTCCTAGGCTAGACCGGACTAGAGACGCGAGCCTAGAACACTAATGAGGTCACGGCGTAGCACAACTAGTATCAATGAAGGATAATAAGTAGTCCTGGACAGCAAGATATAAGTGAAGATCACAACGGCAGTAAAGATAATGATGAAAAACAACTGCCAAGCAGGATATACAACAACTCTCTCTCCAATTTTTCTGTTGAAAAGTTTGAGCCAATTTTCTGATAACTTTTTTCAGAGAATGCTACTAACTGAAGCTTTCCAATGCAAAAAGAATCACTCAATTCCGAGTTGATATGAGGAGTCAAAAAATTCTAAAACTGGTTTGAAAAACTGGAATAAGCTGTGTTCACGAACTTCGGAGGGCAAAAAGACCTATTTAGAAGCCGATTTTGAGGTGCCAAATATTGAACTAGATTCTGCAACTATTTGGATGCGGCTCATCTCTAGCTTTTTTTCCTTTTTCTTTCACACTTTTTTTCCTTTTTCTTTCTCTCTTTTTTTCTCTGACTTTTTTTTTACTTTTTTCTCTCTTTTTTTCTCTTTCCCTCTTTACAAACAAACTAGATAAGATGCAGATTGGATCAAGTGAAGATGTGAACGATCTCAACTATGATTATGACAATGAACGATGGGTAGCATGTGGTGGAAATTGATGGATGGATGGTGGTCAACGAAAGGGATAATGATGCAACGGCGGCGTGACTAATGTGAACAGAACTCGAAACTCTAAACGAACTAGACACTAAGACCAGCAACTCGACACGACGATGCAACCGATAATTCAATAATGCAAACAATGAAAAGAAAACTGCAAAGGCTCAAACTGGCTTGGACAAAGGATGAATAGATCTAACTTTTTTTGTGGCTTTTTCTTGGACAATGGGTAAGAAAATAAATCTAATCTAGGGATAATTGGAAATTCTCACCGAGCAACCTGAAAACTGATACCACTTGATAGAGGCGAGGGTCCCGATCTTTCGATGAGATGATAACTATCGATTTGGTGGAGTCGACTTTGACGATCCGACTACAAACGTGCACGACGTTGCGCCTTAGCAATCGCTAAACCAATCTCCTGAGGTTACTGACGGTGCCGAAAGCACGATCAGCCTGACCACGAAGGTCTATTCCTGCAAGCAATCGAAGAACAAGCAACAATATGATTAAGCAATCTGAATATTGCGAATATGGATGAAGTATTGATTAAAGTGGGGTTTCATAAGCGGTCTTGGTCTGGTCGTTCGACACAAACAAAGTACACGAAGTACACGAAGTTGCAGCGATGACTAACTTTTAACTAAATAAAACCCAAGGGAAAAGCTACTAGATGGATCTACTTATATAGGAGCAAGGTGATGAGGACATCAATACCATTGTTACACCCACAGCCCCTACTGCTACATATACTGGACCAATTACTAGAGCTCGCGCACGCCAATTAAATTATCAGGTACTTTCGTTTCTTGGTAATGATTCTAATGTTCATGAGAATATGATGCTGCCTAAATTGGATACATTTGTTTTGCTTACAAATGAAGGGCCTAGCTTGGAGAAGGATGGACATTGAGCAAGAACAAGCATGGAGATGATGCCATGCAAGGGGAACAAGAACGGAGTTACAAGTGATGATTTCAGGACTTTGAAGCCACCATAATGGATGCATGAAGCCTTGGACGAAATATACAAGATGCTACTTCATAAATTTCGTCCCGAGGCTATTCTAGGTGCTCGTCACCTTATTATTGGGCCAGGCCCTTGTAATTTCGAAATACACAAGTACAGGCTATTTTTAGAGTCCGTATGTGTGGGAAACAAGAGATAGGGTTGATTTCGACCCCTCCACCAAGGGCCACGAAATTCCCCCTCTTCCTCCATATATACAGCCCTTAGGGCACCGTTTAGACTTTGGGTTTTGTTTAGATTAAAGTTTGCCATAGCTGCAACCGCGCGTGCCGTTTGTGTTCAGCGACCAGACAAAGCGTCCACAGAACCCCACCTTGATCAATAAAGCTTTCATCTTATATTCGCAATATCAGATTGCAATCTCAGTTTCTTGCTTGTTCTTCGTTTGCACGCAGAAACAGACCCTCGTGGTCAGGTTGATCGTGCTCGGCGTGGTCAATAACCTCTCGGAGTTGGTTTAGCGATTGCTAAGGCGCGACGCCCTCGCACGTTCGTAGTCGGATCGCCAAAGTCGACTTCCTCCAAAGCGAAAACCAACATCTCATCGCTAAACCAACTCCGAGAGGTTATTGACCACGCCGAGCACGATCAACCTGACCACGAGGGTCTGCTTCCTGCGAGCAAACGAAGAACAAGCAAGAAACTGAGATTGCAATCTGATATTGCGAATATAAGATGAAAGCTTTATTGATCAAGGTGGGGTCTGTGACGCTTTGTCTGGTCGTTGAACACAAACGGCACGCCGGTTGCAGTTATGGCGAACTTTTAATCTAAACAAAACCCAAGGAAAAATCTACTAGATGGATCTACTTATATAGGAGCAAGGGGTGGTGGCCAAGGAGGTGGGAGGACGTCCCAAGGCAGCCTAAAACTAACCCTAGGTCGTACAAGGCCAATGGGCCCAAGCGGAGGTGACGTAACACCTTTGGACTTGTACTTTGACTCGGATTCTGCTGCAGCATCAGATTGTTTCGTCTATAACTCAACGCTCCGGACGGATTTTAAGGTGATTCCAATTGGGTTGGAAAATGCACGAAATCTATTTTACAACAAAAAAAGAATCAACCAATTTGGAGTCCGTATGAAAAAGTTATAGACGTTTTGAGTCAGGTATGTCTGTGCAGTCCGAATCTGAGTCCGTAACGTGAGAGACTTGGACTCTATCTTCTCTTGGGCCAAAAGTGACGTGAGAGAACTTTTGAACAGCAGGTAAACATCTCTTTCTCCCTTATCTTCATATGTGGATTGTACAAATGTCCCATACACCTGCAATTAGACAAAACACAAAAGTATGTGAAGTATTTTGTTCGGATAACATAAATATATTATTGAATAGTTTGCACTAGAAATCACCTGAGAAATATGCATGTATGCAATATTTTTGGTCTCATCCAAGGTAGTCATGTCCTCATCATCCTCCCCTTCTTGAAAACAAAGCCGTCCTCGGCGTTGCTTAATCTGAAATGTGGCTAACAAAAGAGACAAGGTGTACATGTTGTATATGTATACGTCATCCATTTTTACTTCCCTTGATTTTTGCATATATGACACATGAATAGATCAGTAACTTGCATAGTTCATAAAATCTAAAGCCAACAAATTAGCACAAGAACTAGAAGGCTTGAAAATACTGCAACTCAGTTTGCACATATAAGTGAAGTTCTTATTTATTTCAAGAGATTGACAATGTTCATCATTAAACCATCCCAACATTGGTGAATAAACCTTATTTGAATCAAATTTACATGCTACAACATGCTTAGATAAGCAAACATGCAATGAGTCATTCGACACAGAATCATCACCAAGATTAGAGGTCGATCAAAATGATTAAACATTGATTCTTTTGCATCAATAGTTAATTCAATGGGTGCTCTCAAAATTGTTGGTATTTCAGTTGTTTGATCACATGGCAAAGTCAAATTATCAATATAATCCTCTAAAATAGGTGGTGTGATCAAAGTAGTGGGTAGCTCAACACATGATGTATTCAAGTTAACTAGGCATGCATCATTCTCATGTA
Source organism: Aegilops longissima (assembly GCA_021605205.1). Classification (NCBI taxonomy): domain Eukaryota; kingdom Viridiplantae; phylum Streptophyta; class Magnoliopsida; order Poales; family Poaceae; genus Aegilops; species Aegilops longissima. The sequence continues at coordinate 235,196,708 of CM038680.1, forward strand.
AAAGTGGAAAATCTGTACCTTTGTCATTACCTCTTATAGTCAACTCAGATGATGCAGGCACTCTCGATGGTGATGTGTCACATGGTGGAGATGATGTAGTCCTCGCAACAACGGATGTGGTTGTCATAGTACGCCTAGTAGTTGAATAAACATCTGTATCAACAGTTGGAATGTGCACCGTGCGCTTGTTCTCCTTGTGGGCAACACGTCGTTTTATTTCCTGTTCAGCTTTGCAAGCAAGACGAAACAAATGGTCCATAGGATAACACTCTTCATGAATTAGTATCTCCTGAATATTATGGTTTAATCCTCCCAAAATCTATCCATAAAATCTTCTTCACTTTCTTCTAAAAATGAGTGCAACAAGGTAGTTTGTAAATCATCATAATATTTTGTTACGGTGTCACTACCTTGTTTTAAATGTTCCAGTTTTTTAATCATGCCACGAGTATAATAAACATCGACTAATCTATCTCTCATGACATGTTTTAAATCATCCCAAGTATTAGGTACATAATCAGGGTGTAACCGACAATATTCACTCCACCAAACTAGAGCATAACCAGTGAAAGAACCAACCGCAACCATAACTTTTTTACGTTCATCAAAATTATGGGAAGCAAATATATTATTTATGTCTAACTCCCATTCAATATATAAAGGAGGTCTAAAACGGCCATTAAATGGTGGTATAGAAACATGAACCTGATCATGTGCATTTGGATGTTTGTGCACCTCTCGTGACGGTTGTGGTATTTGCATAGGTGGTGGCATGTCTCCCGCGATCGACAAAGCCCATGAATTGACTCGATCCTGTCATGATTAGTAGAACAAGAAACAAAATCCAAAAATAATGTTCCTATAACTACTAGGATGTGGTGGTAAAACGCTCACAAGAAAGCAAATATCAATGTCTTACAAGTTCTTACCATGCAGCGAAGGTGATCGGCAACCAGCGGTGTCAAGTAACTCGAATATTGAGTAAAGCGATTGCCGGGGAGCGTCGTATACACGTGTAGAAATATGTGGAGCTGGGTTGGCTATATATGGTAGCAAAAGATTAGCAATAATCAATTCAAAGATGCAATGTTGAATAAACGCTCAACGACGGTATCTGTGCTGGTCCTAGGCTAGACCGGACTAGAGACGCGAGCCTAGAACACTAATGAGGTCACGGCATAGCACAACTAGCATCAATGAAGGATACTAAGTAGCTCTTGACAGCAAGATATAAGTGAAGATCACAACGGCAAAGTGAAGATAATGATGAAAACAACTGCCAAGCAGGACATACAACAACTCTCTCTCAACTTTCCTCTTGAAAAGTTTGAGCCAATTTTCTGATAAATTCTTTCAAAGAATGCTACTAACTCAAGCTTTCCAATTCAAAAGAATCACTCAATTCGAGTTGATATGAGGAGTCAAAGAATTCTAAAACTGGCCTGAAAAATTGGAACAAGCTGTGTGCACGAACTTCAGAGGGCAAAAACACCTATTTAGAAGCCGATTTTGAGGTGTCAAATATTGAACTAGCTTCAGCAACTATTTAGATGCGCCTCGTCTCTAGCTTTAATTTGAGTACTCACGGAGTCAAAACGGACTTCGTATGAGGAAGATACACCTGTTTTACTGAACAGTGCGCAAAACAGATTCCAATCCGAATTCAGGTACGAGATTGATTCTAGATAGATCCGGTTTTTTCCTCTTTTTTTCTCACGCTTTTTTTTCTTTTCTTCTCTCTCTTTTTTTTTTTTCCTTTTTCTCTCTTTTTTTCTCTATCTTTTTCTCCTCTTTCCAAGACAAACTGGATAAGATGCAGATTGGATCAAAGCGAAGATGTGAACGATCTCAACTATGGTTATGACAATGAACGGTGGGTAGCACGTGGTGGAAATTGATGGATGGATGGTGATCAACGGAAGGGATAACGATGCAGCGGCGGCGTGACTAATGTGAACAGAACTCAAACTCTAAACGAACTAGACACTAAGACCAGCAACTCGACACGACGATGCAACCGATAATTCAATAATGCAAACAATGAAAAGAAAACTGCAAAGGCTCGACTGGCTTGGACAAAGGATGAATAGATCTAACTTTTTGTGGCTTTTTCTTGGACAATAGGTAAGAAAATAAATCTAATCTAGGGATAATTGGAAATTCTCACCGAGCAACCTGAAAACTGATACCACTTGATAGAGGCTAAGGTGTACCGTCTTTCGATGAGATGTGGTTTTCGCTTTGGAGGAAGTCGACTTTGACGATCCGACTACAAACGTGCGAGGACGTCGCGCCTTAGCAATCGCTAAACCAACTCCGAGAGGTTATTGACCACGCCGGAGCACGATCAACCTGACCACGAGGGTCTGTTTCCTGCGAGCAAACGAAGAACAAGCAAGAAACTGAGATTGCAATCTGGATATTGCGAATATAAGATGAAAGCTTTATTGATCAAGGTGGGGTTCTGTGGCGCTTTTGTCCGTCGTTGAACACAAACGGCACGCGAAGTTGCAGCTATGGCGAACTTTTAATCTAAACAAAACCCAAGGAAAAAGCTACTAGATGGATCTACTTATATAGGAGCAAGGGGTGGCGGCCAAGGAGGTGGGAGGACGTCCCAAGGCAGCCCAAAACTAACCCTAGGTCGTACAAGGCCAATGGGCCCAAGCGGAGGTGACGTAACACCTTTGGACTTGTAGTTTGACTCGGATTCTGCTGCAGCATCAGATTGTTTCGTCTATAACTCAACGCTCCGGACGGATTTTAAGGTGATTCCAATTGGGTTGGAAAATGCACGAAATCTATTTTCCAACAAAAAAAGAATCAACCAATTTGGAGTCCGTATGAAAAAGTTATAGACGTTTTGAGTCAGGTATGTCTGTGCAGTCCGAATCTGAGTCCAGAACGTGAGAGACTTGGACTCTATCTTCTCTTGGGCCAAAAGTGACGTGAGAGAACTTTTTGAACAGCAGGTAAACATCTCTTTCTCCCTTATCTTCATATGTGGATTGTACAAATGTCCCATACACCTGCAATTAGACAAAACACAAAAGTATGTGAAGTACTTTTGTTCTGGATAACATAAATATATTATTGAATAGTTTGCACTAGAAATCACCTGAGAAATATGCATGTATGCAATATTTTTGGTCTCATCCAATGTAGTCATGTCCTCATCATCTGGTATCACAAGTTGACTTCAAAATATTTGGTTTGGAGACCATCAAAGATCAATATGTGCATGATGCTGATTTTAAAGATGTAATGCAGAATTGTAAAGAAGGAAGAACATGGAACAAGTTCGTTATTAATGATGGTTTTGTGTTCCGTGCTAACAAGCTATGCATTCCTGCTAGCTCTGTTCGTCTTTTGTTGTTGCAGGAGGCGCATGGAGGAGGATTAATGGGACACTTTGGCGTCAAGAAGACGGAGGATATACTTGCTGCACATTTCTTTTGGCCAAAGATGAGACGGGGATGTTGAGCGTTTTGTTGCTCGCTGCACTACATGTCAAAAAGCTAAGTCACGACTCAATCCTCATGGTTTATATATGCCTTTGCCTGTGCCTAGTGTTCCTTGGGAGGATATATCTATGGACTTTGTTTTAGGTTTACCTCGAACAAAGAAGGGAGGATAGCATATTTGTTGTCGTGGATAGATTCTCAAAATGGCACACTTTATACCATGTCATAAAAGCGATGATGCTGTTAATGTTGCTGATTTGTTCTTTCGTGAAATTATTCGCTTGCATGGTGTGCCAAATACTATTGTTTCAGATCGTGATACTAAATTTCTTAGCCACTTTTGGAGATGTTTATGGGCTAAGTTGGGGACTAAACTGCTTTTTAGTACTACTTGTCACCCCCAAACTGATGGACAAACTGAAGTAGTCAATAGAACATTGTCTACTATGCTTAGGGCTGTTTTGAAGAATAATAAGAAAATGTGGGAAGAATGCTTGCCTCATATTGAATTTGCTTATAATCGCTCATTGCATTCTACAACTAAGATGTGCCCTTTTGAAATTGTGTATGGCTTCCTACCTCGTGCACCTATTGATTTGTTGCCTCTTCCATCTTCGGAGAAGGTTAATTTTGATGCTAAAGAACGTGCTGAATTGATTTTAAAATGCATGAGATAACTAAGGAAAACATTGAGCGTATGAATGCTAAATATAAACTTGCTGGAGATAAGGGTAGAAAACATGTTGTCTTTGCACCGGAGATCTTGTTTGGTTACATTTATGTAAGGATAGGTTTCTAATTTGCATAAATCAAAGCTAATGCCACGTGCTGATGGTCCATTTAAGGTGTTAGAGAAAATAAATGATAATGCATATAAACTTGAGCTGCCTGCAGATTTTGGGGTTAGTCCCACTTTTAACATTGCAGATTTGAAGCCTTATTTGGGTGAGGAATATGAGCTTCCGTCGAGGACGACTTCATTTCAAGAAGGGAGGATGATGAGGACATCAATACCATTGTTACACCCACAGCCCCTACTGCTACATATACCGGACCAATTACTAGAGCTCACAGACGCCAATTAAATTATCGTACTTCCGCTTTCTTGGTAATGATTCTAATGTTCATGAGAATATGATGCTGCCTAAATTGGATACATTTGTTTTGCTTACAAATGAAGGCCCTAGCTTGGAGAAGGATGGACATTGAGCAAGAACAAGCATGGAGATAATGCCATGCGCAAGGGGAACAAGAACAGAGTTACAAGTGATGATTTCAGGACTTTGAAGCCACCATAATGGATGCATGAAGCCTTGGACGAAATATACAAGATGCTACTTCATAAATGTCGTCCCGGGGCTATTCTAGGTGCTGCGTCACCTTATTAGTGGGCCAGGCCCATGTAATTTCGAAATACTTAAGTATAGGCTGTTTTTAGAGTCCGTATGTGTGGGGAAACAAGAGTTAGGGTTGATTTCGACCCTCCACCAAGGGCCACGAAATTCCCCCTCTTCTTCCATATATACAACCCTTAGGGCACCGTTTAGACCTTGGGTTTTGTTTAGATTAAAAGTTCGCCATAGCTGCAACTTCGCGTGCATTTCGCTTTGTGTTCAACGACTGCACAAAGGCGCCACAGAACCCCACCTTCATCAATAAAGCTTTCATCTTATATTCGCAATATCCAGATTGCAATCTTAGTTTCTTGCTTGTTCTTCGCTTGCTCGCAGGAAATGCACCTCGTGGTCGTTGATCGTGCTCGGCGTGGTCAATAACCTCTCGGAGTTGGTTTAGCGATTGCTAAGGCGCGACGCCCTCAAGACGTTCAGTAGTCGGATCGTCAAAGTCGACTTCCTCCAAAGCGAAAACCACATCTCATCGAAAGACGGGACACCTTAGCCTCTATCAAGTGGTATCATCACTCTATCAAGTGGTATCAGATTTCCAGGTTGCTCGGTGAGCTTTTACAGTTTTCCATAGTTTAGATCGAGTCTGTTCTTCATACCTATAGTCCACGAAAAAGCCACCAAAAAAAAGGGTTAGTTCATCATATCCGAACCAATCTGAGCCTTTGCATAATCTTTTTAGGGTTTTGCTTTGTTGAATTTGCGGTTGCATCGTCGTGTCTAGTTGCTGGTCTTAGCGTCTAGTCTTTTAGAGTTTCGAGTTCTGGTCATAAGTTGTCACGCCGCCACCGCACCATCATCATCGCCCCTGCCACCTACCATCACTGCTCCGAATCCGTATCCATATACCACCACCAATCTGTGTCCATATACCACCACCGATCCATATCCATATACTACCACCGCTACCACCACCGCTGCCATATACCACCACCATATATCCACCACCAATCCGAGTTCCTTGCATATTAGGTTTGTTTTCGAGATCCATCTAGTTTCCGACTCGTGTTTCCTTGCTGGAGTAGGTTTCGGAAAAAAAAAATCCGAAAACGCACTTGTCGAATTTTTTTCTACCTATCCTATTTTTAGGTGTTTCTAAGCGTATTGAGACAGTCGCCGTTATAGAAAGTTTTTTTTACCCGTTTCCAGTTTTTTGTCCGGCAATAAAAAAAAATTTGGTCGAAAAATTTCATGCCCATCCTGTCGGTTTGACCTGGAAGAGTTTTGAGACACTCGCCATTATAGTGATTTTACGCAAAAAAGAGCAGCAAAAAAAAAGTAGCGCAAAAAAAAGAGCGAAAAAAATCCAGAGTGTGCTTTTCCCTTGTTTACGTGCAGCGCCGTGATTTTGTTAGTGTTCTAGGCTCGCGTCTCTAGCACGGTCTAGCCTAGGACCAACACAAGATGCTCGTCGTTGAGCGCTTATTCAACTTTGCATCTCTGAATTGATTATTGCTGACCCTTTTGCTACCATATTATAATCCGTCCCAGCTCCACATACATCTACATCGTATGCTTGACTCTCCCCGCAATCGTTCTATCCAAGCTTTTGAGAGTTTTTGACTACAACGGTTGCCGATCACCGCCTGCTGCTGGGTAAGAACTGGTAAGACTTTGAGATTTGCTTGACGGATTTGTGACACCACCACCACCACAATTTCCTAGTAGTCTGTAGAATCATATTCTTGTGTGTTTCTATTGCTGCAAACCATGGCAGGATCACAAGCCGATTTAGACTGACCGGGAGAACATGACAAACAAAGAGTTACATGATAAGTTTCAAAAATGATGAGTGGACAGGTGGAAGATGTGCTAAATAGATTTGATGAGGCCATGGAGAAGATATATGGCATTGAGAAGGCGTTCGAAACAAAGCTCGATAACAAATTTAATGAATTGCTCGCGCGTCTTCCACCACCACCACCGGCTGCACCTGACGCACCTCTACAACAACAACAACGACTATCTCCACGTCGCGAAACAGCCCTCCGCCGAGCGAGCCGTGTCCCTCTTCAGCCTGACCAAGCTGCTGGTCCTGCTGTTGATACTTCTGTGGCTCCTGCTGCTGATGTGGAGGAGGATGATTATGTGGGAGATTACGAGGATGAGGTTGATCAACATCAGAACTACGTGCAACCACCAGCACCACAACCACCAGGTCGTCCACATGCAAATAATGGCAATGTTAGGTTCCCCTCAGTACGAGATCATGACCATCTCCCTAAACTGAAATTGAATATTCCACCATTTGAGGGTAGATATGTTCCTGATATATATCTTACTTGGGAGTTAGAAACTGAACAACGATTTACATGTTTACAATATCCTGAGGAGAGACGTGTTCCTGCTGCTGTTTGTGCTTTCACTAGCTTTGCATGTGTTTGGTGGTCTGAACATTGTCGATTAAATCCTGTTCCAGCTACTTGGGCTGCTTTGAAAACTGCTATGCGTACTCGTTGGGTTCCACCATATTATCAACATGAATTACTTCAAAAATTGCAGCGCTTAAGACAAGGAAAAATTCGTAGAAGAATATTATCGGGAATTACAAACTGGCTTGATTAGATGTGGTATTGTTGAGGAGAATGAAGCTATGCTTGCACGTTTTCTGGGTGCATTAAATAGAGAGATTCAGACCATTCTAGACTACAAGGATTAAAATAATATCACCCGATTATTCCATCTTGCTTGTAAAGCTGAACGTGAAGTGCAGGATCGATGTGCATTGGCGCGACTAACTTTTCTCAGTAGGTCGATCTTCATCATGGACACCACGTGCATCATCTACTTCCACACGTTCTACTACACCGCACCTCCGTCGATTGCCACCTCCAACCGTGATACAAGGAAGCGGGCACAACCACCACTATCTGCCAAGAGCACACCGCCGGGCCTACACAGAGCTCTTTTTCTTCCATGGCGCCAACAGGGGCACACGAAAGTGATATTATTTGTCGTCGTTGTAAGGGAAGAGGACATTTTATGAGAATGCCAATCTCAGCGTGTGAACATTGCTACTTGAGGATGGTGGGTATGAGTCCGCTAGTGACTATGATGAAGAGACTTTGGCTCTTATTACACATGAAGAACACGTTGGAGATGATTCTGATCATGAGACGCAATACATGGCTGCTGAAGATGCTGATAGGTATGAATGTTTAGTTGCTCAACGTGTTTTGAGTGTGCAGGTTACACAAGCTGAGCAAAATCAGAGGCATAATTTGTTCCATACAAAGGGAGTTGTGAAGGAACGTTCTATTCGCGTCATCATAGATGGAGGGAGCTGCAACAACTTGGCTAGCATGGAGATGGTGGAGAAGCTATCTCTCACCACAAGACCACATCCACATCCTTACTACATCCAATGGTTCAACAACAGCGGCAAGGTTAAGGTAACATGTACTGTTCGTGTGCATTTTAGTATCTCTATATATGCTGATTATGTTGATTGTGATGTGGTACCTATGCAAGCATGTTCCTTATTACTTGGTCGACCATGGCAATTTGATAAAATTCTGTACACCATGGTAGAAACAATCAGATACTCTTGTTCATAAGGATAAAATATTACTTTGCTTCCTATGACTCTGATTCCATTTTGAAAGATGATATTAGTCGAGCTAATAAAGCAAAACAGGATAAAAATAAGAGTGAAAATCAGATTGTGGCAAAAGAAGTTGAGCAACAAATGAAGCCTAATAGTAAACCATCTAGTGTTGTTTCTGAAATTAAATTGAAAAGTGCATGTTTACTTGCCACTAAATCTGATATTGATGAGCTATATTTCAGCAATTCAGTTTGCTATGCTTTTGTGTGCAAAGAGGCATTGTTTTCATTCGAGGACGTGCCTTCCTCTTTGCCTCCTGCTGTCACTAACATTTTGCAGGAGTTCACGACGCCTTTCCACAAGACGTGCCACCGGATTACCTCCCATTCGAGGGATTGAGCATCAGATTGACTTAATTCCCGGTGCATCATTACCCAACTGTGCACCATACCGTACCAATCCAGAGGAGACGAAGGAGATTATGCGTCAAGTACAGGAGCTGCTCGACAAAGGTTATATACGCGAATCCCTTAGTCCTTGTGCTGTTCCTATTATTCTAGTGCCGAAAAAGGATGGTACATCACGTATGTGTGTTGATTGTAGAGGCATTAATAATATTACTATTCTATATCGTCATCCTATTCCTAGGCTAGATGATATGCTTGATGAATTGAGTGGCTCTACAATATTCTCCAAAGTTGATTTGCGTAGTGGATACCATCAAATTCGTATGAAATTGGGAGATGAATGGAAAACAACATTTAAAACTAAGTTTGGATTATATGAGTGGTTAGTCATGCCTTTTGGGTTAACTAATGCACCTAGTACTTTCATGAGATTAATGAACGAAGTTTTACGTGCTTTCATTGGACGATTTGTGGTAGTTTACTTTGATGACATATTGATTTATAGCAGATCTTTGGAGGAACATTTGGAACATTTACGTGTTGTTTTTATTACTCTCGTGATGCACGCTTGTTTGGTAACCTTGGGAAGTGCACCTTTTGCACCGATCGAGTATCTTTTCTTGGCTATGTTGTTACTCCACAGGGAATTGAAGTTGACAAAGCCAAGATTGAAGCTATTGAGAGTTGGCGCAGCCCAAAACGGTCATACAAGTGAGGAGTTTTCTTGGCCTCGCTGGATTCTATAGGCGTTTTGTGAGAGATTTCAGCACCATTGCTGCACCTCTCAACGAGCTTACAAAGAAGGATGTGCCTTTTGTTAGGGGTACCACACAGGAAGAAGCTTTCACGGTATTGAAAGATAAGTTGACACATGCTCCTTTACTCCAACTTCCTGATTTTAATAAGACTTTTGAGCTTGAATGTGATGCTAGTGGAATTGGATTAGGAGGTGTGTTATTACAAGATGGCAAACCTGTTGCATACTTTTCTGAAAAATTGAGTGGGCCTAGTCTGAATTATTCTACTTATGATAAAGAATTATATGCTCTTGTTCAGACTTTAGAAACATGGCAACATTATTTATGGCCCAAAGAATTTGTTATACATTCTGATCATGAATCTTTGAAACATATTAAAAGTCAAGCTAAACTGAATCATAGACATGCTAAATGGGTTGAATTCATTGATACTTCCCCTTATGTCATTAAACACAAGAAGGGTAAAGAAAATGTTATTGCTGATGCATTGTCTCGTCGCTATACTATGCTTTCACAACTTGACTTCAAAATATTTGGTTTGGAGACCATCAAAGATCAATATGTGCATGATGCTGATTTTAAAGATGTATTGCAGAATTGTAAATAAGGAAGAACGTGGAACAAGTTCGTCGTTAATGATGGATTTATGTTCCGTGCTAACAAGCTATGCATTCCAGCTAGCTCCGTTCGTCTTTTGTTGTTGCAGGAGGCGCATGGAGGAGGACTAATGGGACACTTTGGAATGAAGAAGACGGAGGATGTACTTGCTACACATTTCTTTTGGCCAAAGATGAGACGGGATGTTGAGCGTTTTATTGCTCGCTGCACTACATGTCAAAAAGCTAAGTCATGACTCAATCCTCATGGTTTATATATGCCTTTGCCTGTACCTAGTGTTCCTTGGGAGGATATATCTATGGACTTTGTTTTAGGTTTACCTAGAAGAAAGAAGGGGAGGGATAGCATATTTGTTGTCGTGGATAGATTCTCGAAAATGGCACACTTTATACCATGTCATAAAAGCGATGATGCTTTTAATGTTGCTGATTTGTTCTTTCGTGAAATTATTCGCTTGCATGGTGTGCCAAATACTATTGTTTCAGATCGTGATACTAAATTTCTTAGCCACTTTTGGAGATGTTTATGGGCTAAGTTGGGGACTAAACTGCTTTTTAGTACTACTTGTCACCCCCAAACTGATGGACAAACTGAAGTAGTCAATAGAACATTGTCTACTATGCTTAGGGCTGTTTTGAAGAATAATAATAAAATGTGGGAGGAATGCTTGCCTCATATTGAATTTGCTTATAATCGTTCATTGCATTCTACTACTAAGATGTGCCCTTTTGAAGTTGTGTATGATTTCCTACCTCGTGCACCTATTGATTTGTTGCCTCTTCCATCTTCGGATAAGGTTAATTTTGATGCTAAACAACATGCTGAATTGATTTTAAAAATGCATGAGTTAACTAAGGAAAACATTGAGCGTATGAATGCTAAATATAAACTTGCTGGAGATAAGGGTAGAAAACATGTTGTGTTTGCACCTGGAGATCTTGTTTGGTTACATTTGCGTAAGGATAGATTTCCTGATTTGCGCAAATCAAAGCGAATGCCACGTGCTGATGGTCCCTTTAAGGTGTTGGAGAAAATAAAAGATAATGCATATAAACTTGAGCTGCCTGCAGATTTTGGGGTTAGTCCCACTTTTAACATTGCAGATTTGAAGCCTTATTTGGGTGAGGAAGATGAGCTTCCGTCGAGGACGACTTCATTTCAAGAAGGGGAGGATGATGAGGACATCAATACCATTGTTACACCCACAACCCCTACTGCTACATATACTGGACCAATTACTAGAGCTCGTGCACGCCAATTAAATTATCAGGTACTTTCGTTTCTTGGTAATGATTCTAATGTTCATGAGAATATGATGCTGCCTAAATTGGATACATTTGTTTTGCTTACAAATGAAGGGCCTAGCTTGGAGAAGGATGGACATTGAGCAAGAACAAGCATGGAGATGATGCCATGCTAAGGGGAACAAGATCGGAGTTACAAGTGATGATTTCAGGACTTTGAAGCCACCATAATGGGTGCATGAAGCCTTGGACGAAATATACAAGATGCTACTTCATAAATTTCGTCCCGAGGCTATTCTAGGTGCTGCATCACCTTATTATTGGGCCAGGCCCTTGTAATTTCGAAATACACAAGTATAGGCTATTTTTAGAGTCCGTATGTGTGGGAAACAAGAGATAGGGTTGATTTGGACCCTCCACCAAGGGCCACGAAATTCCCCCTCTTCCTCCATATATACAGCCCTTAGGGCACCGCTTAGACTTTGGGTTTTGTTTAGATTAAAAGTTCGCCATAGCTACAACTTCGCGTGCCGCTTGTGTTCAACGACTGCACAAAGCGCCACAGTAACCCCACCTTGATCAATAAAGCTTTCATCTTATATTCGCAATATCCAGATTGCAATCTCAGTTTCTTGCTTGTTCTTCGTTTTCTCGCAGGAAACAGACCCTCGTGGTCAGGTTGATCGTGCTCCGGCGTGGTCAATAACCTCTCGGAGTTGGTTTAGCGATTGCTAAGGCGCGACGTCCTCGCACGTTCGTAGTCGGATCGTCAAAGTCGACTTCCTCCAAAGCGAAAACCAACATCTCATCGAAAGACGGGACACCTTTGCCTCTATCAACAAGGGGTGGAGGCTAAGGAGGTGGGAGGACGTCCCAAGACAGCCTAAAACTAACCCTAGGACGTACAAGGCCAATGGGCCCAAGTGGAAGTGACGTAACACCTTTGGACTTGTAGTTTGACTCGAATTCTGGTGCAGCGTCAGATAGTTTCGTCCATAACTCAACGCTCCGGATGGATTTTAAGGTGATTCCAATTGGGTTGGAAAGAGCATGAAATATACTTTCCAACAGAAAAAGAATCACCCAATTCGGAGTCCGTATGAAAAAGTTGTTGGCGTTTTGAGTCAGGTATGTCTGTGCAGTCCGAATCTGAATCCAGAAAGTGAGAGACTTGGACTTTATCTTCTCTTGGCCCAAAAGTGACGTGAGAGGACTTTTTGAACAGCACCTAAACTTCTCCTTTTCCCTTATCTTCATATGTGTATTGTACAAATGTCTCATACACCTGCAATTAGACAAAACACAAAAGTATGTGAAGTATTTTTGTTCTGGATAACATAAATTGAATAGTTTGCACTAGAAATCACCTGACAAATATGCATGTATGCAATATTTTTGGTCTTATCCAAGGTAGTCATGTCCTCATCATCGTGGAAGTCGCAGACTTGAGCTTGGGGAGCTTCTCTTGAGCGTAGTCATGGGGTGCTTGTTGGCGAAGATGTCGTATGTCCGTAGGCGAACATGCCTTGAAGTCGCTTGGCGAAGATGCCAAGGGAGATGGTGAAGTCGTTGAGCGGTAGTTGATGTTGAGCTCATGACCTTCACGTTCTTGGTGGTTATGGTGTCGATGCCGATGGGATCTTGCCGGAGATGGTAACTCGAAGCATGTGCTCTTGAGCGTCTTCTCGAAGATGAGGAAGATCGCTTGTAGGACTTGATGAGGGCTTTGATCTCCTCCATTTGAGCTTGCATCTTGGCGTCGGAGTTGTTGTTCGTGGCATCGAACTCATCGTTGTTGTTGTAGACCGAGGGTGAAATGCCTTGCCTATCCATCACAAGACTCGAGTAGAGGTGAGTAGGAAATGAGATAAACAATACCAAGTTACCTTTTCCCAAAGTTGAGGATGTATCCCGTCTCACTCAATGTGAGATGAAAGAATAGTGGAATTGGTACCGGACTTGTTCACTCACACCTATCAAGTAAAGCTTATGGTAGAGCTCGGTGAGGATAGTGGCACAAAAATTTGATGCAAAATGTTAGCAAGAGTCAATAATGTTGAAAGAGATTCACAAATTCGCACGCGAAACAAGTAGACCAATAGCAATATGTGGCACACGGAAACACACACATGGATAGATAAATGGGGTCGTGCAACCAAGGAATGAGCACAAAATGTGGAATCCACGGAAAACGCTCGTGTTGCACAACTCAAGAGAGACGCTAGCACGATTGCTCAATAGGCGGATACGACACTTCTGCACAACCTATAAGATGCAAAATGGATAAACTTTCTATCCCAAGTATGCTATGTATGTGTGGTTCCTGGTGTTTCTCTCAAGATGATCCAAGATGATCGGATATGATACCATATGATATATTTTGATGCTATGGCTATTGCTTACAAGCTCTTTGCTCTCTCTCTTTCTTTGCTTAAAAGCTTATTCTCTTTTTCTTTTTTTTCTATGGCCACTTTTCCACAATGCACAAACCAAGATAGCTATTGTGTATATGCTGGAACAATATTGTGACACAAGAGATGATATGATGATACCAAGATGATATGGTATGTATGCAATGGATGGTGTAGATCACTAATGTGCACAAGTTACTCAAATGGCTAGTCTCGATAGGCAAGTGACGCAAAATGGGCTAGGGGTTAACAATGCAATTGCAAGGGAATATACAATGGTGTCGTCGAGGTTACCGTCCTTTGCGATGATGAGTGGCGGTGTTTTTGATGTAGAAACCAAGATGATGGAGACTCGTCCCTGAGTAGCTGAAACACCTTAGGAAACGGAAAAACCGCGAACTCAAAATCTCAAACGACAAATGTCAAATGGTGGTAGCGGAAAGCGGTGGTGGTTGCGGAAGCTCAATGGGGTTGCGTAAATGCAATGGTGGTTTTGGAGTACGCAATGCGGAAGTGGGGTGTAAGGTGGTGAACTATACACGGTGTCGGAGTTGGAAGCACGGTCCCTAAGTAGCCGAAACACTTTAGGAGACACAACTCACAACACAAACAAAATTGGGTTAAGTTGAGGTGGAAGTGTATGGTGGGTAATCCTATGCGGAAGTGGCGGTGGTGGTTGATGAAGAAGCAACCGTCCCTACGTAGCCGAAACACCTTAGGAGACTCGAATCACAACTCAAACAACCATGAGGAACAAAATTGGTTAGGTTGCGGAAGTCGGTGGTGGAGTAGCGGAGGATGTGGTGGAAGCCCTAGGCAAAGGTGCCAAAAATCACAAAATTTGATGGAGTCAAATGATGTTGGTGGTATTTTTGGGGGACAAGGGATGTCAATAGCTTCAAAACGAGCTAAAGAACGTCAAAATCGGAGTTCGTATGAATTAGTTATGGACACAACAAAAATCAGCCGAAGTAAATATCTACAGGTTACGGACGTACGGAAAGGTCGGATGTCCGGGGCGTCGGACGTCCGGGAAAGTCGGAAATCCGTAAATTTGGTTCGGGTTAGGTGTTCCGGTCGTCCGGAAAGGTCGGACGTCTGGTCGTTCCTGGGGCTCCGGACGTCCGTAAAACGCCGGTCGTCCGGTGGGTCGGGGTTAACGCGAGATGCGAGTTCGAGGGCGCGATTTTGGGCGGAAAATGGAGATTTTGGGGTCAAAATTGAAGAGATTTTGTGGATGAAAGATGGGGAAACTCGGGGAGATGCTAGATCCACTTGAAACCAAGCAAATCCATGAATCAAAATCAACAAAACATCATCAAACCAACAAATCACAAAAAAAATTGGGGCTTTTTTTGTGGGGATTTCTGGATTTTGGGGAAGAACACAACAAAACAAGGCTAAAAAACAGTGGGAGGGACTCCAAATACGTTATAAACGTGGCTCTGATACCATATGATACGGGGCTAACCCAGTGTAGGCCGATCTTTCACGTTTGGAGTGGGATCCCTCGAAGAGCATGAAGAACACGGGAAAGAACGGGGAGAAATCACAAGGGGAAACACTCAAGAACAAGTCCAATCACACATCCACTAGACAATCAAACACACAAGATCCACAAGGTACATGAATAACAAAGGGAAAGATACAAGGTAGAGTTCATCTCCGTGAGGAGGTCTTGAAGGGGGGCCGCCCAAGAGGGGGTCTTGATGATATATCCCGTAGGATCTTCTCCTAGATGGAGGTCTTGGCCTCCAATGGAGTAGTGGTCTCTCTCTCTCTCTCAAGAGTAGAGGAAGGTAGGAGCAAAGCTCACATACAAATGAGCTATCATATTTGCCATGAGGGAAAGGTCTATTTATAGTCTAAGCCACGAAGGGGTAAGTGGGAGAGGGATACAAGGCCAAAGGCCCGGCTACGCACAGGCAGTGTCGGACGTCCGGTCGCTCGCGAGGGTCCAGACGTCCGGAGGGCGTCGGACTTCCGACGTTTGGCTCTGGATAGGAGGTGCCGGTCGTCCGGTCGGCTTCGGTCGTCCGGTTCCTAGTACTTGTTGGACGTCCGGTGGTCGTCGGTTGTCCGGCCGCTGGAGAGTGTCGGACGTCCGGCGCTTCCGGCCGCCCATCCGGGCCGGGGACTCCGCAGCTCCGTTTTTTCCGTCTTCTCTTCCGAGATTCCCTCGCGGATGGTGTAGGTGTTCCTTGGCGCTTGCACTCCTCCTCGTCGTCCGTGAAGCTCCGGCAATACCTATGCATGCACACGAGTGGAGTGTCAAGTAGTATACCATCCTCGAAGGGGTCAAGTGAACACGTGTAAAGGAGAAGATTCACCTTTATGTATGAGAAGTAGAGGTCGCACATGTCACTTGCCAAACGGACTCTTGACATGGTGATGACCGTAGGATGCTCCGCATCATTGTGCTAACTCACACGTGCACATACACATCATGATGGATGATGTGTACATTTACCACGCGCACAATTTCTTTGGTTTGTGTCTCTTTTGTGTAGGTACACATGAATATTTGTCGACCTCGCAATCCCACGAGTTGACAAAACGATCCCATGGATTGCATTTCCCACCGCTCTCTTCACGCGAAGTATTCGCGCATTTCTTCTACATGGCCCTCACTTGGCTATGGGTTGTTGTCCATTACATATTATATGCCCATCTTGCCATGTTCACTTTGCATGATATTCCCATTCCTATGCCTTTCCATGCATTTGTGACCCATGCTTTGCTTTACACATGATGATTGACTCTCATACTTTTATGTGTATTTGCAAGCTTGGTGGAGACATTGCTTGTTATTGCCATGTTCCATTTGTGACCCATACCTATGATGATACTATGATCTTGCTATGTGTTCGTGCTTGCGACATGTCATATGCATTGTCTATGCCTCTTATTTGCTCACATGACATGATTGCCATGATTTCCTCTAGTATGTTGCATCTTCGCACTACTAGCTTGCACGACTTGATTCCTATGATTGCTTGCTTTGTTGCATCACCAATGATTCATACTTGCTTATTTCATGCGGTTGATGACAACCATCTACATGTTTGTCACATGATTGACTTGATTGCCTCACACATGTTGAACAATTGCTCTTTACTTTGTGTTGAGTGCCACGATATCTTCACTACACACTATGCACATTATGCTTGGATTGTCTTGCACTTGCCCCATGTGTTTAGACATTTCTCTATATTTGGTGTTGTGAATGATTCCTATGCATACCATAGACCATTAGTTGAGCACTTTATGCATGCTTGCTATAACCTTGAGGTAGATGCTTGTTCACTTATCACATATATTTGCATCTTGACCTCCCATTTGCATGCTTGTTCCCATGATGTACTTGATTGTGCTCAATTTATATGCTCAAATGCCATGCCACACTTCTTTGTCAAACCATATGCTATGCTTGATGACAACACTTGTTGGGTGAATCACCTCTTGAATGCTTGGTTTTGCTCTTACGACAACCACATTTGTTTTTCCAAGTGCTTGTTATCTTTGCTTCTTTTGAAGGAATTACAAGACGGTGCGACATTGGAGAGTGCCCATTTGGAACTACAAGATGACGAATGCTTGGTGATCGTCCACTTCTACACGACGCCATCATCTCTTTCCCACGGTGATTTGGATTTCGATCCGAGGTCGGATCTTTCCCAAGGGGGAGGGGATGATGCGGAGCATCCTATGGACATCACCATGTCAAGAGTCCATTGGGAAAGTGACACGTGCCACATCTACTTCATGCATACAAAGGTGAATCATCTCCTTTACACGTGCTCACTTGCACCCTTCGAGGATGGTATACTACTTGACCCCTCTCTCGTGTGCATACTTAGGTGTGAGCGGAGCTACACATTCATCATGGAGGAGTCCAAGCGCAAGAGAACAACTACACCATCCAAGACGGAAGCCTGGAAGCGGAGAAGGAAGCGTCAAGAAGAAGGCAGCAGCTCCTAGGCCACCCCGTGCGCACGGGCCCCTCCGACCCCGTGCCCACGGGCCTCCCAGGCTGGCGGTCCTGAAGACCCCGTGCCCACGGGCCTCACGGACCTGTCTTGACGGGCTCATGCGCCGGGTCTCTGGATACCCGCGCGCACGGCTCCACTTACCCGCTTGCACGGGCCCCTCAGTGATGCTGCGGGCTTTGCCCTTGTTTTACCATTTCGCCCCCACTTATCCCCCTCTTCGCCTAGGACTATATATACTCCTTCATCTCCTCCATTTAGACTTAGCTAAGATTAGATCTAAACACAAGAGCTTAGCTCATGTACCTCCCCTTGTGGGATTTCTCTTGAGAGAGAGACACTCCATTGGAGTTCAAGGCCTCCATTGGAGAAGATCCCGAGGGATTCAAGCCCCCCTTGGTGGGAAGATCCTTCTAGGATTCAAGCCCTCATCTCCTTCATAGGATTTGGGATGAACTCTACCATGTATCTTATTTCCCTTTGATTGTTCATGTACCTTGTGGATCTTGTGTGTTTGATTGTCTAGTGGATGTGTGATTGGACTTGTTCTTGAGTGTTCCTCTTGTTTTCCCTCTTGTGTTTATCTTGTTCTTGGGGATTCCCCCCTCCAATTTGTGAAAGATCTCCCCATAGGGTTCCACCCTACATCACAATTGCTATCTTGGTTTGTACATTGTGCAAAAGTGGCCATACAAAAAAAAGAAAATAAGCTTTTACGCAAAGAAAAAGAGAGAGCAAAGAGTTTGTAAGCAAGTGCCTTAGCATCATACCACATTGCATATAAGATTGTCATATCCGATCATCTTGGATCAAACACCGGGAACCATACATATATAGCATACTTGGGATAGAAAGTTTATCCATTTTGCATCTTATAGGTTGTGCACAAGTGTCATATCCGCCTATTGGGCAATCGTGCTAGCGTCTCTCTTGAGTTGTGCAACACGAGCATTTTGGTGGATTCCACATTTTGAGCTCATTCCTTGGTTGCACGGCCCCATTTATCTATCTGTGTGTGCGTTTCCGTGTGCCATTCATTGCTATTGGTCTACTTGTTTCACTTGCGAATTTGTGAATCTCTTTCAACATTATTGACTCTTGCTAACATTTTGCATCAAATTTTTGTGCCACTATCCTCACCGAGCTCCACCATAAGCCTTATTTGTGTAGGTGTGAGAAACCGACAAGAATTGGTACCAGTTGTGCTATTTCCTTGTTACACATTGAGTGATCATTGATCCATTTTCAACATCGGTCAAGGTACATTTGGTATAAGTTCTTCTCTTTCTCCCACTCATATTTGCTCGAGTCTTGTGATGGATAGGCAAGGCATTTCATCTCCGGTCTTCGACAATAACGACGGCGTGAACAACTACATCACCAAAGCGTCCATCTTCGATCTACAACGACAAATGCAAGGCGCACAATCAAGATTGCGAGAGCGCATCGAGAACATCTCCATCGACATTCGTCACTCTGAAGCAAGGAAAAGAGACTACATCGACAAGAAGCTTTCTGATGTAGGGCGGAACCCTATGTGGACGATCTTTCACGTTTGGAGAGGATCCCTACGAGGAACACGAAGAACGAGCGGAAGAGCACGAGGGAAATCACGGGGGAAAGCACAAGAGAATCACTCAAACCAACAAGATTTGATTACACATGCGCTAGATCGATGAACATAAAGAGAGATACACGATCCACGATCAACAAAGGACGATACAAGAGGTAACCGGGTTCTTTTCCGAGAGGAGGTCTTGATTGTCTTCCCTTGAAGGAGTCTTGAATCCGCTTGGGGGATCTTCTCCGAAGAGGTCCTGAGCTCCGAGGAGAAGTAACCAAGTGGATGAGCAAGGCTCTCACACAATATATGAGCTAAACCATTGCTAACCCGAACTAGGAGGAGGTGGGGAAGTATATATAGTTTACGGGGCGAAAGGGTACACAGGCCTCGGCCCAAGTGGCTGCGCACAGGCAGGGCCGGAAGTTCCGGGCTGGGCCGGAAGTTCCGGGCGCCGGAGGGTCCGGGCAGGGTCCGGCCTAACCAGAAAGTTGGCGCGGGTGGAGCAGGCCTGGCGTCCGGGTGCCGGAAGGTCCGGGCGGGCCGTAGGTTTCGGGCTAACCAGAGAGTTGCCACGTCCAGGCTGGTCGATGTCGTCGGCGGCCGGAAGCTCCGGGTAGGCCTGACGTTTCGGGGGCCGGAAGTTCAGGGCTGTGGCCGGAGGTTCCAGGCTGTCCAGAGAGTTGAAGTCTGTCGTTTCTTCTTCAGCTCCTGGCTCCTTGACTTGAACGTTGTACCTGATCATGCATAGCGTCTCGGACTTAGGTAGTAGCCATGTCTCACTGGAAGAAAAGGGGAACTCAGTTAGGAGTGATGTCACCTCGGATTGAATAGCACAAGCTCTTGCTCTTGTCATGGGTCCACTTGGAGTTTGGATACGCGAGGTCCTTGACGTTGAAGATGTCGCTCACATTGTACTTGTCTCGTGGTACGTCGATCTTGTAGGCGTTGTTGTTGTAGCGTGCTAGCACCTTGAAAGGTCAATCGGCTCGAGGGACAAGCTTGGACTTGCGTTCGTTGGGGAAACGGTCCTTGCGAAGGTGTAGCCATACTAGATCACCAATGTTGAAGACCATGGGTTGCTTGTTGACGTTGATCTTGGTCGCTAGTCGTTGTACTTGGCGCTCGATGGTGTGCCTTGTATCCTCATGCATCTTCTTGATGTAGCTTTCCCGTGCACTCGCATCCATGTTGGTGTGCTCTTGTAGAGGAAGAGGTAGAATGTCCAATGGTGACAACGGGTTGAAGCCGTAGACGACCTCGAAGGGGGACTTGCCGGTAGTCGAGTGTCTTGCACATTGTAGGCGTACTCGGCGATGGGTAGACATGCCTCCCACTCCTTGATGTTCTTCGTGATCAATACGCGAAGTAGACTGGAGAGCGTCCGGTTCGTCACCTCCGTTTTGCCGTCGGTTTAAGGATGGTATGCGGATGAGAACAAGAGCTTGATTCCGAGCTTGACGTATAGGGTCTTCCAAAAGTAACTTAAGAACTTGACGTCACGATCGGAGACGATTGACTTTGGTACTCCATGGAGTCGCAAGATTTCCCTACAAAAGAGATTTGCAATGTGTGAAGCATCGTCTATCTTGTTGCAAGGAATGAAATGTGCCATCTTGGAAAATCTATCAACAACAACAAACACGGAATCCTTTCCATTTTGGGTTCTAGGCAAACCAAGTACAAAATCCATGCTAATGTCTTCCCAAGGTTGATAAGGTATAGGAAGAGGCATGTAAAGACCATGAGATTGAGCTTTAGACATAGCTTTGCGACATGTAGAGCATCGGTTGGTGAAGCGTGAGACGTCTCGAAACATCTTGGGCCAAAAGTAGTTCTTGGAGAGCGTGGCGAATGTCTTATCTCGACCAAAATGTCCCATGAGTTTGCCTCCATGAGCCTCTTGCAAAAGTAGCAAACGAAGAGAAGACTCGGGAATGCATAGTTTGTTAGCTTTCATAAGATAAGCATCCTTGATATAATATTGTTCCCAAGAAGTATGCGTCAAACACTTAGCATAAGGAATAGCAAAAGATGGGTCCTTAGCATACAAGTCTTTGATGTGCTCAAAACCAATAACACTCAACTCAAGTTTAGTGACAAGCGTGCATATGCATGAAAGTGCATCCACAACTACATTTTCCTTACCCTTAATGTACTTGATCACATAGGGGAAAGATTCAATAAATTCACTCCGTTTGGCATGACGCTTGTTCAACTTAGTTTGACCTTTTAAGTACTTAAGCGTTTCATGATCGGTATGTATGACAAACTCATGAGGTCTAAGATAATGTTCCTAAACATGTAGCACACGTACTAAAGCATACAATTCTTTATCATAGATGGGATAGTTAAGTTGAGCACCGGACAGTTTTTCACAATAATATGCAATGGCTCGTTTTTCTTGCATCAGAACTCCGCCAATTCCGGTACCACTTGCATCACAATGAACCTCAAAAGTTTTGTCAAAATTGGGCAAAGCAAGAATCAGAGCATGAGTAAGCAAAGACTTGAGCTCATCAAAAGCGGTGGATTGCAAAGATCCCCAAACAAAAGGAGTATTCTTCTTACTCAAGGCACGCAAAGGAGCGGCAATAGTGCTAAAATATTTCACAAAGCGACGATAAAAACCCGCAAGGCCAAGAAATCTACGCACTTGTTGCAAATTGGTGGGTTGGGGCCAAGTTTTAATTGCTTCAATTTTATATTCATCAACATGGATACCCTTTGAGGATACAACAAAACCCAAGAAAACCACTTTGTCAACACCAAATGTGCATTTTTTCATGTTTGCATAAAGACGTTCCTTGCGAAGGGTTTGCAAAACAGCCCTAACATGATGAAGATGCACTTTCATGGTTTTGCTAAAAACAAGGATATCATCGAAGTAAACCACAACAAAGACTCCAATATAAGGGCGAAGCACATAATGCATAAGACGCACGAAAGTACCGGGAGCCTCTGATAGACCCATAGGCATCACTAACCACTCATATAAGCCAAATTTGGTTTTGAAAGCAGTTTTCCATTCATCACCCTCTTGTATGCGAATTTGATAATAGCCACTTTTAAGATCAATTTTTGAGAAAAAGTTGGCTCCACTAAGTTCATCAAGCATATCATCTAAGCGAGGAATGGGATGCCTATAGCGAACGGTAATAGCATGTATAGGTCTACAATCGGAACACAAGCGAAAACTTCCATCGGGCTTAGGCACAAGTATAACGGGAATGGCACAAGGGCTTAAGCTTTCACGTACATGACAGTTGTCGATTAGTTGTTGTACTTGCCGTTGAATCTCCTTGGTTTCTTCGGGATTGACTCGGTATGGAGCTTTGTTTGGGAGAGGCGCTCCGGGGATGAGGTCGATTCGATGCTCAATGCCTCGAAGAGGAGGTAGACCCAGAGGTAGCTCATCGGGGGAAACATCCTGGAATTCCTGCAAAAGAGATTGAAACACTGAAGGTAGCTCATGAGAGGTGTTAGTTGTTGGCTCTCCATCCTTGCACACAAGGACAAAGTGCATCACAGGCGATGGGTTCTCACACACTTCTCTCATCTCACTTTTTGTGGCACTTGGTGTGAGGTTTTTCTCGCTAGGCGAAGAGGTGCTCAAGTTTGGCTTGTGGCTCTCACTCACTTTTTGGTGGATCACTTTCTCACTCTTCTCTCCATGATGGGTGGCTTGCTTGTCGGCTAGCACTTGACTAGGAGACATAGGTCGTAGCACATATTCTTTTCCTTTCATCTTGAAGCTATTGTGATTGGTACGCCTGTTGTGGTAGACACCACGGTCGAATTTCCATGGTCGACCAAGAAGGAGGTGGCAAACGGTCATTGGGACCACATCACACTCCAAAGTGTCCTCATATGCACCAATTTTGAAGGAGACTTGGACCGTATGCTCGACTCGTATAGTGCCCGAGTCACTTAGCCATTGAACCTTGTATGGGTGCGGGTGCTTCCTCTTAACCAATTGAAGCTTGGAGCATAGTTCTTCACTTGCCAAGTTGTGGCAACTACCTCCGTCGATGATGCCTTGACGGACCTTCCGTTGATGCCGGCCTTTGTGTGGAAGATGTGGCATCATTGGTCTTCTTCTTGTTGATGTTGAAGAGTCAAGACCTTGGAGACAACGTGATGTAGGGTGGAACCCTAATCGGAGATCTTTCACGTTTGGAGGGGATCCTAGGGGGAAACACGACGAACGGGCGGAAGAACACAAGGGAAAACTCAAAAGAGGAACACTAAACCGACAAGTTTCGATTACACAAGGGCTAGATCACCGAACACATAAGGTAGCACAAGATTCAAAATCAACAAAGGAAAGATACACGAGTAACCGATCTTCTCCGTGAGGAGGTCTTGATGGGGTCCACCCTAGAGGGGGTCTTGAATCCGCTTGGGGGATCTTCTCCGAAGAGGTCGTGAACTCCGAGGAGAAGTACCAAGTGGATGAGCAAGGGCTCTCACACCAAAGATGAGCTAAACCAATGCTAACCCTAACTAGGAGGAGGTGGGAGAGTATTTATAGTTTACGGGACGAAAGGGTACACGGGCCTCGGCCCAGGTGGCTGCTCGCAGGCAGGCCGGAAGTTCCGGGCTAGGCCGGAAGTTCCGGGCGCCGGAAGGTCCGGGCAGGGTCCGGCCTAAGCCGATAGTTGGCGTGGGTGGAGCTGGGCTGGCTCCCTCGAATGGGAGGTAATCCCGGTGGCACGTCTTGTGGAAAGACGTCAGCGAACTCCTGCAAAATGTTAGTGACAGCAGGAGGCAAAGAGGAAGGCACGTCCTCGAATGAAAATAATGCCTCTTTGCACACAAAAGCATAGCAAACAGAATTGCTGAAATCTAGCTCATCAATATCAGATTTAGTGGCAAGTAAACATGCACTTTTCAATTTAATTTCAGAAACAACACTAGATAGTTTACTATTAGGCTTCATTTGTTGCTCAAATTCTTTTGCCACAATCTGATTTTCACTCTTATTTTTATCCTGTTTTGCTTTATTAGCTCGACTAATATCATCTTTCAAAATGGAATCAGGAGTCATAGGAAGCAAAGTAATATTTTTATCCTTATGAACAAGAGTATACTGATTGTTTCTACCATGGTGTACAGAATTTTTATCAAATTGCCATGGTCGACCAAGTAATAAGGAACATGCTTGCATAGGTACCACATCACAATCAACATAATCAGCATATGTAGAGATACTAAAATGCACACGAACAGTACGTGTTACCTTAACCTTGCCGCTGTTGTTGAACCATTGGATGTAGTAAGGATGTGAATGTGGTCTTGTGGTGAGAGATTGCTTCTCCACCATCTCCATGCTAGCCAAGTTGTTGCAG
This sequence comes from Aegilops longissima, assembly GCA_021605205.1. NCBI lineage: Eukaryota > Viridiplantae > Streptophyta > Magnoliopsida > Poales > Poaceae > Aegilops > Aegilops longissima. The sequence continues at coordinate 235,221,464 of CM038680.1, forward strand.
CTCCCTCCATCTATGATGACGCGAATAGAACGTTCCTTCACAACTCCCTTTGTATGGAACAAATTATGCCCCTGATTTTGCTTAGCTTGTGTAACCTGCACACTCAAAACACGTTGAGGAACTAAACATTCATACCTATCAGCATCTTCAACAGCCATGTATTGCGTCTCATGATCAGAATCATCTCCACCGTGTTCTTCATGTGTAATAAGAGCCAAAGTCTCTTCATCATAGTCACTAGCGGACTCATACCCACCATCCTCAGTAGCAATCATCACACGCTGAGATTGGCATTCTCTCGCAAAATGTCCTCTTCCCTTACAACGACGACAAATAATATCACTGTGTGCCTCTGCGACGCCATGGAAGAAGAAGAGCTCTATGTAGGCCCAGCAGTGTGCTCTTGGCGATAGTGGTGGTTGTGCCTGCTTTCTTGTATCACGGTTGGAGGTGGCAGCCGACGGAGGTGCCGTGTAGTAGAACGTGTGGAAGTAGATGATGCACGTGGTGTCCATGATGAAGATCGACCTGCGAAAAAGTTAGTCCGCGCCAATGCCCGCCGATCCTGCACTTCACGCTCAGCTTTACAAGCAAGATGGAATAATCGAGTGATATTATTATAATCCTTGTAGTCTAGAATGGTCTCAAGCTCTCTATTTAATCCACCCGTAAAACGTGCAAGCATAGCTTCATTCTCCTCAACAATACCACATCTAATCAAGCCGTTTGTAATTCTTGATAATATTCTTCACCGAATTTTTCCTTGTCTTAATGATAGAAGCAATGGTGTCCCGCCTTCGATGAGATGTTGGTTTTCGCTTTGGAGGAAGTCGACTTTGACGATCCGACTACTTAACGTCTTGAGGACGACGCGCCTTAGCAATCGCTAAACCAACTCCGAGAGGTTATTGACCACGCCGAGCACGATCAACTGACCACGAGGGTCTGCTTCCTGCGAGCAAACGAAGAACAAGCAAGAAACTGAGATTGCAATCTGGATATTGCGAATATAAGATGAAAGCTTTATTGATCAAGGTGGGGTTCTGGACGCTTTGTCCGGTCGTTGAACACAAACGAACGCTGCGAAGTTGCAGCTATGGCGATCTTTTAATCTAAACAAAACCCAAGGTCTAAACGGTGCCCTAAGGGCTGTATATATGGAGGAAGAGGGGAATTTCGTGGCCCTTGGTGGAGGGGTCCAAATCAACCCTAACTCTTGTTTCCCCACACATACGGACTCTAAAACAGCCTATACTTATGTATTTCGAAATTACATGGGCCTGGCCCACTAATAAGGTGACGAAGCACCTAGAATAGCCTCGGGGCGACATTTATGAAGTAGCATCTTGTATATTTCGTCCAAGGCTTCATGCACCCATTATGGTGGCTTCAAAGTCCTGAAATCATCACTTGTAACTCCGTTTGTTCCCCTTGCATGGCATTATCTCCATGCTTGTTCTTGCTCCAATGTCCATCCTTCTCCAAGCTAGGGCCTTCATTTGTAAGCAAAACAAATGTATCCAATTTAGGCAGCATCATATTCTCATGAACATTAGAATCATTACCAAGAAACGAAAGTACCCGATAATTTAATTGGCGTGCGCAAGCTCTAGTAATTGGTCCAGTATATGTAGCAGTAGGGGCTGTGGGTGTAACAATGGTATTCATGTCCTCATCACTTAAGCGCTGCAATTTTTGAAGTAATTCACGTTGATAATATGGTGGAACCCAACGAGTACGCATAGCAGTTTTCAAAGCAGCCCAAGTAGCTGGAATAGGATATAATCGACAATGTTCAGACCACCAAACACATGCAAAGCTAGTGAAAGCACAAACAGCAGCAGGAACACGTCTCTCCTCGGGATATTGTAAACATGTAAATCGTTGTTCAGTTTCTAACTCCCAAGTAAGATATATATCAGAACATATCTACCTTCAAATGGTGGAATATTCAATTTCAGTTTAGGGAGATGGTCATGATCTCGCACTGAGGGGAGCCCTAACATTGCCATTATTTGCATGTGGACGACCTGGTGGTTGTGGTGCTGGTGGTTGCACGTAGTTCGATGTTGATCAACCTCATCCTCGTAATCTCCCACATAATCATCCTCCTCCACATCGCCAGCAGGAGCCACGTATATCAACAAAGCAGCACCAGCAGCTTGGCCAGTCAAGAGGGACACGGCTCGCTTCGGCGGAGGGCTGTTTCGTGACGTGGAGGTAGTCGTTGTTGTTGTTGTAGAGGTGCGTCGGTGCAACCGGTGGTGGTGGTGGAAGATGCGAGCAATTCATTAAATTTGTTATCGAGCTTTGTTTCAACGCCTTCTCAATGCCATCTATCTTCTCCATGGCGTCATCAAATCTATTTAGCACATCTTCCACCGTCCCACTCATCAATTGTGAAACTTATCATGTAACTCTTTGTTTGTCATGTTCTCCCAGTCAGTCTCGTCGGCTTGTGATCCTGCCATGGTTAGCAGCAATAGAAACACACAAGAATATGATTCTACAGACTACTACGAAATTGTGGTGGTGGTGGTGTCACAAATCCGTCAAGCAAATCTCAAAGTCTTACCAGTTCTTACCCAAGAAGAAAGGGTGATCGGCAACCGTTCTAGTCAAAAACTCTCAAAAGCTTGGATAGAGCGATTGCCAGGGAGAGTCAAACGCACGATGTAGATGTATGTGGAGCTGGGAAGGCTTATAATATGGTAGCAAAAAGGTCAGAATAATCAATTCAGAGATGCAAAGTTGAATAAACGCTCAACGACGATCTTGTCAGGTTGGTCCTAGGCTAGACCGTGCTAGAGACGCGAGCCTAGAACACTAACAAAATCACGGCGCTGCACGTAAACAAGGGAAAAGCACACTCTGGAAAAAAATTCGCTTTTTTTTTGCGCTGCTCTTTTTTTTTCGGAAAAATCACTATAATGGCGAGTGTCTCAAAACTCTTCCCAGGTCAAACTGAGAGGATGGGCACGAAATTTTTTTCGACCAAATTTTTTTTTCCGAAACCTACTCCGGCAAGGAAACACGAATCGGAAACTAGATGGATCTCGAAAACAAACCTAATATGCAAGGAACTCGGATTGGTGGTGGATATATGGTGGTGGTATATGGCAGTGGTGGTGGTAGCGGTGGTAGTATATGGATATGGATCGGTGGTGGTATATGGACACGGATTGGTGGTGGTATATGGATACGGATTCGGAGCGGTGATGGTAGGTGGCAGGGCAATGATGATGGTGCGGTGGCGGCATGACAACTTATGACCAGAACTCGAAACTCTAAAAGACTAGACGGTAAGACCAGCAACTAGACACGACGATGCAACCACAAATTCAACAAAGCCAAACCCTAAAAAGATTAGGCAAAGGCTCAGATTGGTTCGGATATGATGAACTAACCCTAATTTTTTCTGTGGCTTTTTCGTGGACTATAGGTATGAAGAACAGACGCGATCTAAACTACGGAAAACTGTAAAATCTCACCGAGCAACCTGGAAATCTGATACCACTTGATAGAGGCAAAGGTGTCCCGTCTTTCGATGAGATGTTGGTTTTCGCTTTGGAGGAAGTCGACTTTGACGATCCGACTACGAACGGGCGAGGACGTCGCGCCTTAGCAATTGCTAAACCAACTCCGAGAGGTTATTGACCACGCTGGAGCACGATCAACCTGACCACGAGGGTCTGTTTCCGGCGAGCAAACAAAGAACAAGCAAGAAACTGAGATTGCAATCTGGATATTGCGAATATAAGATGAAAGCTTTATTGATCAAGGTGGGGTTCTGTGACGCCTTTGTCTGGTCGTTGAACACAAACGAAGTACGCGAAGTTGCAGCTATGGTGAACTTTTAATCTAAACAAAACCCAAAGTCTAAACGGTGCCCTAAGGGCTGTATATATGGAGGAAGAGGGGGAATTTCGTGGCCCTTGGTGGAGGGGTCCAAATCAACCCTATCTCTTGTTTCCCACACATACGGACTCTAAAAATAGCCTATACTTGTGTATTTCGAAATTACAAGGGCCTGGCCCAATAATAAGGTGACGAAGACTGAATAGCCTCGGGACGAAATTTATGAAGTAGCATCTTGTATATTTCGTCCAAGGCTTCATGCACCCATTATGGTGGCTTCAAAGTCCTGAAATCATCACTTGTAACTCCGTTCTTGTTCCCCTTGCATGGCATCATCTCCATGCCTGTTCTTGCTCCAATGTCCATCCTTCTCCAAGCTAGGCCCTTCATTTGTAAGCAAAACAAATGTATCCAATTTAGGCAGCATCATATTCTCATGAACATTAGAATCATTACCAAGAAACGAAAGTACCTGATAATTTAATTGGCGTGCGCGAGCTCTAGTAATTGGTCCAGTATATGTAGCAGTAGGGGTTGTGGGTGTAACAATGGTATTGATGTCCTCATCACATGGGGATGACCGAAGGATGCTCCGCATCATCTCCCCCTTGTGAAAGATCCGACCTCGGATCAAGATCTTCATCACCATGGTACGGCGCGAGGTCCTTGACGTTGAAGATGTCGCTCACATTGTACTTGTCTCGTGGTAGGTCGATCTTGTAGGCGTTGTCGTTGTAGCGTGCGAGCACCTTGAAAGGTCCATCGGCTCGAGGGAGAAGCTTGGACTTGTGTTCGTTGGGGAAGCGGTCCTTGCGAAGGTGTAGCCACACTAGATCACCAATGTTGAAGACCATGGGTTGCTTGTTGACGTTGAGCTTGGTCGCTAGTCGTTGTACTTGGCGCTCGATGGTTTGTCTTGTATCCTCATGCATCTTCTTGATGTAGCTTGCCCGTGCACTTGCATCCATGTTGGTGCGCTCTTGTAGAGGAAGTGGTAGAATGTCCAATGGTGACAACGGGTTGAAGCCGTAGACGATCTCGAAGGGGGACTTGCCGGTAGTCGAGTGTGTTGCGCGATTGTAGGCGTACTCGGCGATGGGTAGACATGCCTCCCACTCCTTGATGTTCTTCTTGATCAAGACGCGAAGTAGAGTGGAGAGTGTGCGGTTCGTCACCTCCATTTGGCCGTCGGTTTGAGGATGGTATGCGGATGAGAATAAGAGCTGGATTCCGAGCTTGGCACATAGGGTCTACCAAAAGTAACTCAAGAACTTGACGTCACGATCGGAGACGATTTTCTTTGGTACTCCATGGACTCGCAAGATTTCCCTACAAAAAAGATTTGCAATATGTGAAGCATCGTCTATCTTGTTGCAAGGAATGAAATGTGCCATCTTGGAAAATCTATCCACAACAACAAACACAGAATCCTTTCCATTTTGAGTTCTAGGCAAACCAAGTACAAAATCCATGCTAATGTCTTCCCAAGGTTGATAAGGGATAGGAAGGGGCATGTAAAGACCATGTGATTGAGCTTTAGACTTAGCTTTGCGGCATGTAGAGCATCGGTTGGTGAAGCGTGAGACGTCGCGGAACATCTTGGGCTAAAAGTAGTTCTTGGAGAGCGTGGCGAATGTCTTGTCGCGTCCAAAGTGTCCCATGAGTCCGCCTCCATGAGCCTCTTGCAAAAGGAGCAAACAAAGAGAAGACTCGGGAATGCATAGTTTGTTAGCTCTCATAAGATAAGCATCCTTGATATAGTATTGTTCCCAAGACGTATGCGTCAAACACTTAGCATAAGGAATAGAAAAAGATGGGTCATTAGCATACATGTCTTTTATGTGCTCAAAGCCAATAACATTCAACTCAAGTTTAGTGACAAGCGTGCATATGCGAGAAAGTGCATCGGCAACTACATTTTCCTTACCCTTAATGTACTTAATGACGTAAGGAAAAGATTCAATAAATTCACTCCATTTGGCATGACGCTTGTTCAACTTATATTGGCCTTTTAAGTACTTAAGCGTTTCATGATCGGTATGGATGACAAACTCATGAGGTCTAAGGTAATGTTCCCAAACATGTAGCACACGCACTAGAGCATATAATTCCTTGTCATAGATGGGATAGTTAAGTTGAGCACCGGTGAGTTTTTCACTAAAGTAAGCAATGGCTCATTTTTCTTGCATCAAAACTCCGCCAATTCCGGTACCACTTGCATCACAATGAACCTCAAAAGTTTTGTCAAAATTGGGCAAAGCAAGAATCGGAGCATGAGTAAGCAAAGACTTGAGCTCTTCAAAAGCGGTGGATTGCAAAGATCCCCAAACAAAAGGAGTATTCTTCTTACTCAAGGCATGCAAAGGAGCGGCAATTGTGCTAAAGTTTTTTACAAAGCGACGATAAAAACCCGCAAGACCAAGAAAGCTACGCACTTGTTGCAAATTGGTGGGTTGGGGCCAAGTTTTAATTGCTTCAATTTTAGATTCATCAACATGGACACCCTTTGAGGATACAACAAAACCCAAGAAAACCACTTTGTCAACACCAAATGTGCATTTTTTCATGTTTGCATAAAGACTTTCCTTGCGAAGGGTTTGCAAAACAGCCCTAACATGATCAAGATGTTCTTTCATGGTTTTGCTAACCACAAGAATATTGTCGAAGTAAACCACAACAAAGACTCCAATATAAGGGCGAAGCACATGATGCATAAGATGCACGGAAGTACCGGGAGCCTCCGATAGACCCATAGGCATCACTAACCACTCATACAAGCCAAATTTGGTTTTGAAAGCAGTTTTCCATTCATCACCCTCTTGTATGCGAATTTGATAATAGCCACTTTTAAGATTAATTTTTTGAGAAAAAGTTGGCTCCACTAAGTTCATCAAGCATATCATCTAAGCGAGGAATGGGATGCCTATAGCGAACGATAATAGCATTTATAGGTCTACAATCGGAACACAAGCGGAAACTTCCATCGGGTTTAGGCACAAGTATAACCGGAACGACACAAGGGCTTAAGATTTCACGTACATGACCGTTGTCGATTAGTTGTTGTACTTGCCTTTGGATCTCCTTGGTTTCTTCGGGATTGACTCGGTATGGAGCTTTGTTTGGTAGAGGCGCTCCGGGGATGAGGTCGATCCGATGTTCAATGCCTCGAAGAGGAGGTAGACCCGGAGGTAGCTCATCGGGGAAAATATCTTGGAATTCCTGCAAAAGAGATTGAAACAATATAGGTAGCTCATGAGAGGTGTTAGTTGTTGGCTCTCCATCCTTGCACACAAGGACAAAGTGCATCACACTAGATGGGTTCTCACACACTTCTCTCATCTCACTTTTGGTGGCAAATAATATGAGGTTTTTCTCTCTAGGCGAAGAGGCGCTCAAGTTTGGCTTGTGGCACTCACTCACTTTTTGGTGGATCACTTTCTCACTCTTTTCTCCATGACGGGTGGCTTGCTTGTCGGCTAACACTTGACTAGGAGACATAGGTCGTAGCACATATTCCTTCCCTTTCATCTTGAAGCTATAGTGATTGGTACGCCCATTGTGGAACACACCACGGTCGAATTGCCATGGTCGACCAAGAAGGAGGTGGCAAACGGTCATTGGGACCACATCACACTCCAAAGTGTCCTCATATGCACCGATTTTGAAGGAGACTTGGACCGTATGCTCGACTCGTATAGTGCCGGAGTCACTTAGCCATTGAACCTTGTATGGATGCGGGTGCTTCCTCTTGACCAATTGAAGCTTGGAGCATAGTTCTTTACTTGCCAAGTTGTGGCAACTACCTCCGTCGATGATAACCTTGACGGATCTCCCCTTGATGCCGGCCTTTGTGTGGAAGATGTGGCATCTTTGGTCGTCTTCTTGTTGATGTTGAAGATTTAAGACCTTGGAGACCACGAGGGTGGGGCTCGAATCCACATCACAAAAGACTTGATCATCTTCATCTTCGTTCACTCGCCGGTGCATGGCCACTTGCTCAAGAGCTTCCATCTCCTCTTCACTCATTGAGTCATAAGTGCCATCATCGTTGAGGATCATGGTGCGCTTGTTGGTGCATTCGTAGGACTTGTGGCCTCGGCCGCCGCAAGTGAAACACTTGATGGAGCTTGTCTTGACGGTCTCATCGTTTGGAGTAGATGATGAAGCACGCGTCTTGAAGTTGCTCGTAGTAGGAGGAAGACAACTTGAACTTGCCGAAGTTTTCTTGTAAGTTGACTTGTCGTCGTTGCTTGTAGAAAGTTTGGTTGATGTAGATGTTGGAGGAGTTGTTGAAGATTGGTTGTTGGAGAAGCCGTAGGTCTTGGACGAGTACTTGGCGTACTTGAAGTCATCTTGCACTTGACGTTCCGCCATTCCGCCTTTGTAGCTTGATGCACGAGCTCAATGAGAGTGGAGTATGGTTGGAAGTCGGCGATCTTCTTGATGGGATGATTGAGTCCATTCAAGAAACGTGCCATTGTTTGCTCATCATCTTCCTTCACATTGGCTCCAATCAAGGCTATCTCCATTTCCTTGTAGTATTCTTCAACACTCTTTGTTCCTTGCTTGAGAAGTTGGAGTTTCTTGAAGAGGTTGCGGTTGTAGTAGGTTGGCACAAAACGTGCTCTCATGACATCCTTCATTTGAGCCCAAGTGGTGACTGGAGGTTCACCTCTTGCTTGTCGTCGCTCAATGATTTGTTCCCACCATATGAGCACATAGTCTTGGAACTCAAGTGAGGCCATAGCGATCTTCTTCACTTCCTCATAGTTGTGCAAACGAAAGATTTTGTCGACCTTTAATGCCCATGAGAGGTACTCTTCGGGGTCATTGCTTCCGTTGAACTTGGGCATGGTGAATTTGAGCTTTCCATATCGGTGCTCTTCATTTTGTTGTGGTCGAGGATGATGACGCCCTTGACGTGGATGACAATCATCTTCTTGTCGCTCTTGATGTGGAGGAAGTCCATGATCAACTTGCTCTTGTTGAACTTGAGGTTGAGGTGGAGCTTGACGAGCTTGTTGAGGAGCTTGAGGGACTTGACGTTGCACACGTGGTTGGTAGTTCCTCTCTTGGATTTCTTCTCGAAGGGCTTCCTCTTGATTGCGCCGTTTGCGATTGCGGTTGGCGATGGCTCGACTTCATTCTTGAAGGGCACGTTGCGCCTCAAGAGCTTGCGCTTCTCGTTGTTGTTGTTGAATACATTGAGCCTCCGCGTCTTGTTCGTCTTGATGTAGACGCGCTCGTTCTTCCTCTTGGCGCCTTAGTCGTTGTCGTTCTTGAGCTTGGGCAAAAGCGGCTTGGTTTGATTGAGGACGAGGGACTTGCTCATCGACTTGCTCCTGTGAATGCTTGTCATGTAGCGGGTTGCGAGATGCATGACGGTCTTGACGCGCGGCTCGTCGAAGGGTGTTCGATGACGGTGTACTTGAGCCGTAGAAGGTGTCGTCGGAGTGTCGACTCGAGCGGCCCCGTCTTGATGATGACGAAGTGGAATGATGTCGGTTCCTCATCAAGGCGCGAATCTCGTCCATTCTTGCATCATTTTCTTGTTTGTGCGCGTCGAACTTGTTGTCGAAGTAGTCCCTTGTACGCTGCTCGGAGAGTCGCAAGTCGGTGGCGAGGTTGTCGATGCGGTCGCTCATTGCTTGTTGCTCTTGATGTAACGCTCGTTGTGCACCAAAGAGGTGGCTCTTGGTGACGTATGATGACATGTCGTCGTCTTGCTCGATGAAGAGTGGGTTGGCAGAGGTACTTGGCCTATCCATCATTCCAAGCAAAATTTGTGAGTGGTAGAAGGAGAAGAACTTATACCAATGTACCTTTGACTGATGTTGATGATGAATCAAGTTCACCCAAATGCGGACAATGAAACAACACTATTGGTACCAATCCTTGTCGGTTCTCACACCTACAAAAATAAAAGCTTATGGTGGAGCTTGGTGAGGATGGTGGCACAAAATTTGATGCAATTTTAAGTGAGATTCAATAATGTTGGAAAAGATTCACAAATTTGCAAATGCAACAAGTTGACCAAGCAAGTAGGGGTACACGGAAACACACACGCAAATAGATAAGTGGGATTGTGCAAACCAAAATTGAGCCAAAATGTGGAATCCACGAAAATGCTCTTGTTGCACAATACTAGAGAGACGCTAGCACGATTGCACAATAGGCGGATACGGAACTTGTGCACAACCTACTAGGCAAAAATGCAACTATCTCTATCCCACGTATGCTATATGTATGGTATTTTGGTGCTATGATCCAAGATGATCCAATATGACAATCTTAATGTAGTATGATGCTATGGTTCTTGCTCAAATCTCTTTGCTTATCTTTCCTCTTTGCTTAAAAGCTTGGGTGGCTCTTTCACTTTTGAGCTCTTTTCTCATGCAAAACTTCACGAACCAAGATAACACTTGTGTATGCTATGACAACTTTGTGACACACAAATGGATCCCAAGATATGCACCACAGTGGTATGGTATGTATGCTATGGAGTATGATGACTAATGTGCACAAGTCACGTTGCCTGCAATACTCAATGGCTAGTCTCGATGGGTAAGCAACGCAAAAGATGGCTATGATGTTTATCAATGCAATGGCAAGGTTTGGACAAAGATGTCGTCGAGATTATCGTCCTTGCTTATGGTAGAGGTTCCAAACGGATGCGAATGTGGACGATGATGTGATGCACGGTCTTCAGTATGTTGGCGAAGATGCCGCTGCACCGTGGTAGAAGTTGCCGAAGAAGCGGGGGTCACCGAAGACGCGCGACCTTTCTGTCTAGGCCGGAAGTTCCGGGAAAGACGGAAGGTCCGGGGTCCGGAAGTTCCGGGCTGGGCCGGAAGGTCCGGGAGCCGGAAGTTCCGGGCCGGGCCGGAAGTTCTGGTGGTCGGGATTTTGCCAAGAACAGGGACTTCGGGATAGAGGGTTTGGGCGGAAAAATTGGCGGAAAAACCCAAATTCTGAGGGGAAAAAGAAGTAGTTAGAAGGGAAGAAGGGTAGGGATGCTAGATCCACTCGAAGCAAAGCAAATCCACGGATCAAATCCAACAAAACTTCATCACACCAACAAATCAAAAAAAAAATTGGGGCTATTTTTGGTGGGGAATTTTCGGATTTAGGACGAAAACAACAAAATCAAGCTAGAAAACACGGGGTAGGGGCTCCAAAAACGTGATCAACGTGGCTCATGATACCATAAGATGTAGGGTGGAACCCTAATCGGAGATCTTTCACGTCTGGAGGGGATCCTAGGGGGGAAACACGACGAACGGGCGGAAGAACACAAGGGAAAACTCAAAAGAGGAACACTAAACCGACAAGTTTCGATTACACAAGGGCTAGATCACCGAACACATAAGGTAGCACAAGATTCAAAATCAACAAAGGAAAGATACACAAGTAACCGAACTTCTCCGTGAGGAGGTCTTGATGGGGTCCACCCTAGAGGGGGTCTTGAATTCGCTTGGGGGATCTTCTCGGAAGAGGTCGTGAACTCCGAGGAGAAGTACCAAGTGGATGAGCAAGGGCTCTCACACCAAAGATGAGCTAAACCAATGGTAACCCTAACTAGGAGGAGGTGGGAGAGTATTTATAGTTTACGGACGAAGGGTACACGGCCTCGGCCCGGTGGCTGCTTCGCAGCAGGGCCGGAAGTTTCGGGCTAGGCCGGAAGTTCCGGGCGCCGGAAGGTCCGGGCAGGGTCCGGCCTAAGCCGAGAGTTGGCGCGGGTGGAGCTGGGCTAGCTTCCGGGGGCCGGAAGGTCCGGACGGGCCGGAAGTTCTGGGATGGGTTCCGGGCTAACCAGAATGTTGGCAGGCCCGGGCTGGTCGATGTCGTCGGGGGCCGGAAGCTCCATGCGGGCCGGAAGTTCCGGGGGCCGGAAGTTCCGGGCTGTGGCCGGAAGTTCCGGGTTGTCCAGAGAGTTGACGCCTGTCGTTTCTTCTTCAGCTCCTGGTTCCTTGGCTTGAACGTTGTACCTGATCACGCATAGTGTCTCGGACTTAGGTAGTAGCCATGTCTCACTGGAAGGAAAAGGGAAATCGAATAGGAGTGATGTCACCTCGGATTGAATAGCACGAGCTCTTGCTCTTGTCATGGGTCCACTTGGAGCTTGGATAGTTGATGGAAGGTCCATGGAGATGACCGAAGGATGCTCCGCATCACAACGAGAGCGGGGCTCGAATCCTCATCACAAAAGACTTGATCATCTTCATCCTCGTTCACTCGCCGATGCATGGCCACTTGCTCAAGAGCTTCCATCTCCTCATCACTCATAGAGTCATAGGTGACATCGTCGTTGAGGATCATGGTGCGCTTGTTGGTGCATTCGTAGGACTTGTGTCCTCGGCCGCCGCAAGTGAAACACTTGAAGGAGCTTGTCTTGACGGTCTCATCGGTCGGAGTAGATGACGAAGCACGCGGCTTGAAGTTGCTTGTAGTGGGAGGAGGGCGACTTGAACTTGTCGAAGTTTTCTTGTAACTTGACTTGTCGTCGTTGCTTGTAGAAGGTTTGGTTGATGTAGATTGATGCGGAGCATCCCACCTTCATCCCCGTGTACACTCCGACTACTCTCCAAGCCCCAAGAGGACATATGACGAGACCTCGAATATACACCATTGGACACAAGGTGAACCCGCTCCTCTCCGAACCTTCACTTTCTACATGTGAGACATGGCTACTACCTCATGCATGGATCTTGCATATACTCAGGTACGACCGAGACGACCATGGAGAATCCAAGGACCAAGGCCAAGCATGGAAGAGAAGGAGGAAGAGAACCTGGCCGCTCGAACGAAGCGGTACAACGGTCAACAACCGCCGGGCGGTACAACCGTCGACTATCGCCCAACCACCGACCACCATTCTGTGATCGTGCGGTGCAAGGCCGGTACTGCCCCGGATGTACCGGTAATTCCCAAATGACCGGTACTACCGCCCCAACAACCGGTACAACCGCTGGCCCCTCCGACGTCCATCTCCAGAAGCCAGCGCCTGATCTCCCAGCGGTAGTACCGCCTTCACGTCCGGTACTTCCGCCCTGCATGAGTTACCAGCGGTACAACCGCCCACATGACCGGTACAACCGGCCTGTCTGCGCACAGTGTTCGGGCCTGAGGCCCATGTCCCCCTTCACTTCGCCCCCGTTTGCACTAAGACTATAAATAGACCTCCTCCACCTCCTAGTTAGGGTTAGCGTTGATTTAGCTCATTGTTAGATAGAGCTTCGCTCATCCATATCGGATCTACTCCACGAGAGAGACCGCGACCCCTCTTCGGAGAAGATCCACCTTGGATTCAAGACCTCCTTTGCGGAGAAGACCATCATCAAGACCTCCTCACGGAGAAGAACCCGGTTACCTCTTGTATCGTCCTTTGTTGATCGTGGATCGTGTATCTCTCTTTGTGTTCATCGATCTAGCGCATGTGTAATCGAATCTTGTTGGATTGAGTGATTCTCTTGTGTTTTCCACCGTGATTTTCCACGTGCTCTTCCGCTCGTTCTTCGTGTTCCTCGTAGGGATCCTCTCCAAACGTGAGAGATCGTCCACATAGGGTTCCGCCCTACATCATCTTGGTATCAGAGCCACGTTGATCATGTTTTTGGAGCCCCTACCTCGTGTTTTCTAGCTTGATTTTATTGTTTTCGTCCTAAATCCGAAAATCCCCACCAAAAATAGCCCCAAAATTTTTCGTGATTTGTTAGTTTGATGATGTTTTGTTGATTTTGATCCGTGGATTTGCTTGGTTTCAAGTGGATCTAGCATCTCCCCAAGTTTCCCCACTTTCCATCCACGAAATCCATCCAATTTTGAACCCGAAATCATCCATTTCCGCCCCAAAATCGCGCCCCGACTCGATCTGCGAAAAATCCCGACACGAGCGGTACTACCGCCCCTCCGAGCGGTACTACCACTGAGCACCACAAGCGGTACTACCGCCCCACCAAGCGGTACAACCTCCCCTCCCAGTTTTTGCGTTCCGAGTTTCACCGTTTTGCCCATAACTTTCGCATCCGAACTCCGATTTGAGTGTTCTTTGGCTCGTTTTGAAGCTATCGACGTGCCCGAGGTCCTCACCTTGGTTACCACCTTTTGACACCATCAAATTTTTGGTACTTTGGCATCTTTGCCTAGGGCTTCCACCACATCATCCGCAATACCACCATAGCCTTCCGCAAACTAACCCTTTTTGTTCACAATGGCATTTGAGGTTGTTTGACTAGTGACTTGAGTCTCCTAAGGTGTTCCGGCTACTTAGGGACGATTGCTTCTTCATCAACCACCACCAAAACTTCCGCCTAGGCTTACCCACCATACATTTCCGCCAACCCAACTTAACCTAATTCTGTTTGTGTTGTGAGTTGTGTCTCCTAAGGTGTTTCGGTTACTTAGGGACCGTGCTTCCAACTCCGACACCGTGTATAGTTCACCACCTTACCCTCCACTTCTGCATTGCGTACTCAAAACCCATTGAGCTTCCGCATTCCCGCTGCCACCATTTGACATTTGTCATTTGAGATTTTGAGTTCATGTTTTTCCGTTTCCTAAGGTGTTTCGCTACTTAGGGACGAGTCTCCATCATCTTGGTATCTACATCAAGAACACTGCCACTCATCATCGCCAAGGACGGTAACCTCGACGACACCATTGTATATTCCCCTTGCAAATTGCATTGATAACCTCCAGCCCATTTTGCGTTACTTGCCTATCGAGACTAGCCATTTGAGTATTGCCGGCAACGTTACTTGTGCACATTAGTGATCATTGACCTACACCATCCATTGCATACATACCATATCATATTGGTATCATATCATCCATTGTGTCACAATATCGTTCCCGTATCTTGGTTTGTGCATTGTGCACAAGTGGCCATAGAACAAAAAAAAAAGAGAATAAGCTTTTAAGCAAAGAAAGAGAAAGAGCAAAGAAGCTTGCAAGCAAGTGCCATAGCATCATACCACATTGCATATAAGATTGTCATATCCGATCATCTTGGATCATCTTGAGAGAACACCGGGAACCATACATACATAGCATACCTGGGATAGAAAGTTTATCCATTTTGCATCTGATAGGTTGTGCACAAGTGTCGTATCCGCCTATTGAGCAATCGTGCTAGCGTCTCTCTTGAGTTGTGCAACACGAACGTTTGGTGGATTCCACATTTTGAGCTCATTCCTTGGTTGCACGAACCCATTTATCTATCCGTGTGTGTGTTTCCGTGTGCCATTCTTTGCTATTGGTCTACTTGTTTCTCTTGCGAATTTGTGAATCTCTTTCAACATTATTGACTCATATTTGCTCGAGTTTTGTGATGGATAGGCAAGGCATTTCCTCTCCGGTCCTCGACAACAACGACGGCGTGAACAACTACATCACCAAAGCGTCTATCTTCGATCTACAACGACAAGTGCAAGGCGCACAATCAAGATTGTGAGAGTGCATAGAGAACATCTCCATCGACATTCGTCACTCCGAAGCAAGGAGAAGGGACTACATCGACAAGTAGCTTTCCGCACATAAAGAGGAGCAAGATGCAAGGATGGAGGAGATAAGAGCCTTGATCAAGTCTTCTTCCCCTTCGTCATCCTCAAGGCGGCGACATTCAAGACACAAGTCTTTGGAGCGCGGACACGATGCAAGTGCAAATCGTCCTCGTCCACATCGAAATGGAGACCACCATCACATTCGTGATCAACATCGTCATGAAGGGCAAGTCACCTCCAAACATCATGTGCACGACGACGACGAACGACATCTTCTACGAGCTCAAGTGCGACATCGACACCATCAACAAGAAGATGCTCCACAAGCGCAAATGCACAAGTCCCAACAAGACCTACTTCACGCCAAGTCCAAGCTTCAAGAGCACAAAAGAAGATCGCGAGACGACCACCACCAAGACGGTGCTACGACTACAACAACCACTTCGGCATCTTCGCCAAGTGCTATCAAGGCATCTTCGCCTTTGGACGTACGGCATCTTCGCCTACTTCCCACGAGTACGCCTACTACGACTTCATCAAGTCCAAGGCGACCACCTACGAGCGAGGGCGACACTTCCATCTTCGGAAGCCCCTTAAGGAAGATGACCGAGCATGGGACATTCCCTTCGGTCATGGAGACGAGTTACGAGGTGCCACATCATATGGGCCTCCAACAACAAGACGGTGACAAGAAGGTCGAGCAAGGTCCATCCCCTTTGACCATGATGATAGGAGTTGAGCATGGAGACATTTGCACCAACATCTCTCCAACACCCACATATCATGAGATGCCCAATTGCCATGTGAGGAGAGCCACCAACCCATGAGTGAGATGAGTGACTCCACCCTATATGACATTGAGTGCATTTCCTATGAGAGGATGAGTGTGACCACCACTAGTCCCACACTTGAGAGCATGCCACACATCCTATGTGAGGTTGAGCGCAATTTGAGTGACTCCACCAACCATATGAGTGAGAGCGTCCAAGAGGGAGTGAGTGAGCCTCAACACTTAGTGAGTGAGGTAGTTGACACGGCACGTGAGGCCACTATGATTTCTAACGACTTAACCTCTACTCCTAGTGTGATTTCTTCTTTGGTGCTAGGTCTCCTACATGACGACATGCCTACCCTCGACGAGTCCATCCATCCAATGGAGACGGCGATGGCCATGATGGATGTTGATGCACCCCCCACATGGTACCATCAAGATGAAGATGACAAGATTGGATCTTCAACAACTCACCTACAACACATGAGCGATGCTCCAAAGGTAACATAGGTGATGGTACTTCTCTTGTCCCACTAGTGGACTCTCTTGACAATGAATTCTTGCATGATGTTGATCCTCCTATTCCCATGCTTCATGCTAGTGCGAGTTCTTCATGTCTTGACTTACCTATTTATGATGAATATGATGATGAGCATGTTGAGTTGCCTAGTTGTGATGCTATGCTTCATAGGATATCTGATAGAGGCGAGGGTGTCCCGATCTTTCGATGAGATGATAACTATCGATTTGATGGAGACGACTTTGACGATCCGACTACAAACGTGCACGACGTTGCGCCTTAGCAATCGCTAAACCAACTCCGAGAGGTTATTGACCACGCTGGAGCACGATCAACCTGACCACGAAGGTCTATTCCTGCAAGCAATCGAAGAACAAGCAAGAATATGATAAAGCAATCTGAATATTGCGAATATATATGAAGTATTGATAATGGTGGGGATCCGTAGCGGTCTTGGTCTGGTCGTTGGACACAAACAAAGTACACGGTTGCAATGGCTAACTTTTAACTAAACAAATCCCCATGAAAAAGCTACTAGATGGATCTACTTATATAGGAGCAAGGGGTGGCGGCCAAGGAGGTGGGAGGACGTCCCAAGGCAGCCTAAAACTAACCCTAGGTCGTACAAGGCCAATGGGCCCAAGCGGAGGTGACGTAACACCTTTGGACTTGTAGTTTGACTCGGATTCTGCTGCAGCATCATATTGTTTCGTCTATAACTCAACGCTCCGGACGGATTTTAAGGTGATTCAATTGGGTTGGAAAATGCACGAAATCTATTTTCCAACAAAAAAGAATCAACCAATTTGGAGTCCGTATGAAAAGTTATAGACGTTTTGAGTCAGGTATGTCTGTGCAGTCCGAATCTGAGTCCAGAACGTGAGAGACTTGGACTCTATCTTCTCTTGGGCCAAAAGTGACGTGAGAGAACTTTTTGAACAGCTGGTAAACATCTCTTTCTCCCTTATCTTCATATGTGGATTGTACAAATGTCCAATACACCTGCAATTAGACATGGCACAAAAGTTTGTGAAGTATTTTTGTCCTGGATAACATAAATATATTATTGAATAGTTTGCACTAGAAATCACCTGAGAAATATGCATGTATGCAATATTTTTGGTCTCATCCAAGGTAGTCATGTCCTCATCAATATCTTTGTGAAAATTCTATTGGTCACTTCATGTTTGACAATCCATTGAAAACTTGTCATATGCTATGAGTGAGATCTCCCATATTACATCATTTTAATCTCAACATAGTAACTATGCATGCCCCGTTAACATAAATCCCATTTGCACTTATGGCATAGATGACGAGATGATGGTCATTGGCTTTTGTTTTTCATGTGATGATATTGCCATGCTTCCTTTACATGACTTGCACAATTCATCTACTATGTCATGCCATGATCACATTGTTCCAAATATGCATTGTTTTGGATGTTGTCAATATTCTCCACGTGATGTTTCTACTCTTGCTCATGAGGAGACCCCCATAGTTTCCTCATACATATTAGGAGATCTTGATGCATTTCATACTCTGCATGATTCCCATGATAGTGTACACCATATGCATTCCATGAATAACAATGCTCTAGATATTTCTCATGATGCATTACATCCTTTGAGTCACCATTATGCAATACAAAATAACAAACCTATCATGATGGATGACATGTTTCTATATCACGCATCTCATTTATTTGAGCATTGGCTATTTAGTGCTAACCGGCACATGCACGCAAGAGTCATGATGGATGATGTGTACATCTACCACGCACACACAATTTTTCCTTTGTCTTTGTTTTGTGTAGGTACTCATGTATACTCGTCAACATCTCAATCCCATGAGTTGACGAAATGAGCTCTTGAGAGCAACGATGCTTTGGGATCCCGTGGACTATCCTTACCACTGCTCCTTCAAGCAAGGACTACGCGCATCTCTTTTACTTGGCTCTCACACGACTATGGGCTATTTACCACTTGTCACCTTATGCCCATACTATCGTGTTCACTTTGCATGTTAGCCTCTTTACATGATATTGCCATGCAATTGTGACCCTTGCTTGCATCTACCCATGATTCACCATTATGCTACTCCTATGTGTATTTGCATGCTTGGTGGAGATCCTAGTAGCTATTGCCATGATTTCTTTGTGCCCCATGCTATTGATGCTTGTTGTGTTGGGAGAGCCATGATGACCCATTGCTATTTACATATGGCTCCTCACCAATACATTCATGCTATTATCCTCATATCTTGCTTTCATGTTTGTGCTATGTCATGTGATTTACTCATGCCCACTATTTGCACACATGACATGCTTGCCATGATTCCTTCTAGTACGTTGCATCTTCGCACTACTAGCTTGCTTACTTGATCGCTATGATTGCTTGCTATGTTGCATCACCCATGTTCCACTATCACTTGGTTTCTTGGGTTGATGACACATATGTTCATGCCTCTCACATGATATATCTTGTTTATTGTCGCTTGCCTCCTATAGTGGCCTCTATGCTTAATGATCTTGGAGACTTGGACACTTCACTTGTGATGCATGCTTGTTTGATTGAGTGATATAGGGCAGAACCCTAATCGGAGATCTTTCACGTTTGGAGGGGATCCTACGAGGAGAACACGACGAACAAGCGGAAGAACACAAGAACAAACACACAAGAGGGACACTAAACCGACAAGTTTCCATTACACAAGGGCTAGATCACCGAACACATAAGGTAGCACAAGATTCAAAATCAACAAAGGAAAGATACACGAGTAGCCGTTCTTCTCCATGAGGAGGTCTTGATGGGGTCCACCCTAGAAGGGGGTCTTGAATCCGCTTGGGGGATCTTCTCCGAAGAGGTCCTGAGCTCCGAGGAGAAGTAACCAAGTGGATGAGCAAGGCTCTCACACAAACATGAGCTAAACCAATGCTAACCCTAGAAAGGTGGGGAAGAAAGAGTATATATAGTCTAGGGGGCGAAGGGGTACAAGGGCTGCGGCCCCAATCGAAGTCAACACACAGGTGTCGGACGTCCGGAGGTCACCGGTCGTCCGGAGGCTCGAGAGGGTCCAGACGTCCGGAGGATTTCGGACGTCCGTAGATTCGGTTCGGGTGTGCGTCGGTCGGACGTCCGAAGGCTGTGGGACGTCCGTAGATTCCATTCGGGAGCCCAGCTGCCGGACGTCCGGAGGGCGTCGGTCGTCCGTGGCCTGGGGAGTCGCCGGACGTCCAGACATGGTCGGACGTCCGAAGCCTGTAGCTTTGGCAGTCTTTCTTCTTCTTCTTCTTCAACATGCTTGGAGTCCTCGTCGTCTTGGCTCTTGGAAGTAGTTGTTCCTTGGCTTATCTACCTGTACCTGATTACACATAGAGTTTCCGAATGAGGTAGTAGCCATGTCTCGTGAGTAGGAGGAGGGAGTTCGGAGAGGAGCGAGTTCACCTTATCTTCCATAGCCTTAGCTCGGGCTCGAGTCATGGGTCCACGTGGTGTTGAGTAAGATGTAGTTGCATCCATGGGGATGAGTGAGGGATGCTCCGCATCATCTCCCCCCCCCCCCCCTTGAGAGGGATCTGACCTCGGATCAAAAGCTTCATCTCCATGGTATGGTGCAAGGTCCTTGACGTTGAAGATGTCGCTCACATTGTACTTGTCTCGAGGTAGGTCGATCTTGTAGGCGTTGTCGTTGTAGTGTGCTAGCACCTTGAAATGTCCATCGGCTCTGGGAAGAAGCTTGGACTTGTGTTCTTTGGGGAAGCGGTCCTTGCGAAGGTGTAGCCACACTAGATCACCAATGTTGAAGACCATGGGTTTCTTGTTGATGTTGAGCTTGGTCGCTAGTCGTTGTACTTGGCGCTCGATGGTTTGTCTTGTATCCTCATGCATCTTCTTGATGTAGCTTGCCTGTGCACTCGCATCCATGTTGGTGCGCTCTTGTAGAGGAAGAGGTAGAATGTCCAATGGGGACAACGGGTTGAAGCCGTAGACAACCTCAAAGGGGGACTTGCCGGTAGTCGAATGTCTTGCACGGTTGTAGGCGTACTCTGCGATGGGTAGACATGCTTCCCACTCCTTGATGTTCTTCTTGATCAAGACACGAAGTAGAGTGGATAGTGTACGGTTCGTCACCTCCGTTTGGCCGTCGGTTTGAGGATGGTATGCGGATGAGAACAAGAGCTTGATTTCGAGCTTGGTGCATAGGGTCTTCCAAAAGTAACTCAAGAACTTGACGTCACGATCAGAGACGATTGTCTTTGGTACTCCATGGAGTCGCAAGATTTCCCTACAAAAGAGATTTGCAATGTGTGAAGCACCGTCTATCTTGTTGCAAGGAATGAAATGTTCCATCTTAGAAAAAATATCCACAACAAGAAACACGGAATCCTTTCCATTTTGAGTTCTAGGCAGACCAAGTACAAAATCCATGCTAATGTCTTCCCAAGGTTGATAAGGAACAGGAAGAGGCATGTAAAGACCATGAGATTGAGCTTTAGACTTAGCTTTGCGACATGTAGAGCATTGGTTGGTGAAGCGTGAGACGTCGCGGTACATCTTGGGACAAAAGTAGTTCTTGGAGAGCGTGGCGAATGTCTTGTTGCGTCGAAAGTGTCCCATGAGTCCGCCTCCATGAGCCTCTTGCAAAAGGAGCAAATGAAGAGAAGACTCGGGAATGCATAGTTTGTTAGCTCTCATAAGATTAGCATCTTTGATGTAATATTATTCCCAATAAGTATGCGTCAAACACTTAGCATAAGGAATAACAAAAGATGGGTCGTTAGCACACAATTCTTTTATGTGCTCAAAGCCAATAACATTCAACTCAAGTTTAGTGACAAGCATGCATATGCGTGAAAGTGCATCGGCAACTACATTTTCTTTACCCTTAATGTACTTGATCACATAAGGAAAAGATTCAATAAACTCACTCCGTTTGGCATGACGCTTGTTCAACTTAGTTTGACCTTTTAGGTACTTAATCGTTTCATGATCGATATGGATGACAAACTGATGCGGAGCATCCCACGTTCATCCCCATGTACACTCCATTACTCTCCAAGCCCCAAGAGGACATATGACGAGACCTCAACCATACGCCATTGGGCACAAGGTGAACTCACTCCTCTTCGAACCTTCACTTTCCACATGTGAGACATGGCTACTACCTCATGCATGGACCTTGCACACACTCAGGTACAACCGAGACGACCATGGAGGATCCAAGGACCAAGGCCAAGCATGGAAGATGAGAAGGAAGAAGAAGCAGGGACAAGCTTCTGGAAAGCCCGGACCTTCCAGCCTGCCCGGAACTTCCGGCCCCCGGACCTTCCGGCCTGCCCGGAACCTCCGGCCCCCGGAGTCCATACCAGACCCGAGCGCGCCAACTCTCTGGTTAGCCCGGAACCTGCCCGGAACTTCCGGCCCTGCCCGGAACGTCCGGCCTGCCTGCGTGCAAAGACTCGGGCCGAGGCCCATGTAACCCTTTCGCACTTACCCCTTCGTGGCTTAGACTATAAATAGACCACCCCCTCCTCCTAGTTAGGGTTAGCAATGGATTAGCTCATATTTTGTGTGAGAGCCTTGCTCATCCACTTGGTTACTTCTCCTCGGAGCTCGCGACCTCTTCGGAGAAGATCCCCCAAGCGGATTCAAGACCCCTTCATGGGAAGACAATCAAGACCTCCTCACGGAGAAGAACCCGGTTACCTCTTGTATCGTCCTTTGTTGATCGTGGATCGTGTATCTCTCCTTGTGTTCATCGATCTAGCGCATGTGTAATCGAATCTTGTTGGTTTGAGTGATTCTCTTGTGTTTTCCCCCGTGATTTCCCTCGTCCTCTTCCGCTCGTTCTTCGTGTTTCCCCGTAGGATCCACTCCAAACGTGAAAGATCTCCACATAGGGTTCCACCCTACATCATATGGTATCATGAGCCACGTTGATCACGTTTTTGGAGCCCCTACCCTTTGTTTTCTAGCTTGATTTTGTTGATTTCATCCTAAATTTGAAAATACCCACCAAAAATAGCCCCAATTTTTTTTTGTGATTTGTTGGTTTGGATGATGTTTTGTTGATTTTGATCCATGGATTCGTTGTGTTTCAAGTGGATCTAGCTTTCCCCCAAGTTTCCCCACTTTCTATCCACAAAATCCCCCCAATTTTGACCTTGGAAATCGAGTTTTTCCGCACCCGTTCTCAGATTTGGAATTTAGGGTTCGTCCCGGAAGAAATTCCACGACCCCCGGAACTTCCGCCCTAGCCCCGGAACTTCCGTGCTAAACAGAAAGTTTACCCAAAATCCCTGACCCCAAGACTTTTTCCGCGACCCCGGAACTTGGCCACCTCGAACTTAGGAGCCGGAACTTCCGCCCTAACCCTGAACTTCCGGCTCAGCATCAGCCTTCTTCACCGTTTTCATCATAACTTTTCACTCCGAACTCCGATTTGAGTGTTCTTTGGCTCGTTTTGAAGCTATCGACGTGCCCGAAGTCCTCACCTTGGTTTCACCACCTTTTGACACCATCAAATTTTTGGAACTTTGGCATCTTTGCCTAGGGCTTCCACCATACCATCCGCATAACCACCATAGCCTTCCGCAACCTAACCCATTTTGATCCCCATAGCATTTGAGGTTGTTTGAGTAGTGACTTGAGTCTACTAAGGTGTTTAGGCTACTTAGGGACGGTTGCTTCTTCATCAACAACCACCACCACTTCCGCATAGGCTTACCCAACATACACTTCCACCCAAACTTAACCCGATTTTGTTTGTGTTGTGAGTTGTCTCCTAAGGTGTTTCGGCTACTTAGGGACGGCAACTTCAACTCCGACACCGTGTATAGCCCATCATAACCCGTTCAACTTCGGCTACTCGGGTTTCCACCAATACTTCCGAAACCACCACCGCATTCCCGCTACCACCATTTGACTTTTGTCCTTAAGATTTTGAGTTGTGGTTTTTCCGTTTCCTAAGGTGTTTCGGCTACTTAGGGACGAGTCTCTATCATCTTGGTATCTACATCAAGAACACCGCCACTCATCTTCGCCATTGACGGTAACCTCCATATCAACTTGGTATCGTGGTATCCCTCCTTTGTATATTCCCCTTGCCATTGCATTGTTAACCCCTACCCCATTTTGCGTTACTTGCCTATCGAGACTAGCCATTTGAGTATTGCCGGCAACGTTACTTGTGCACATTAGTGATCATACTTCCCATAGCATACATACCATATCATCGTGGTGCATATCTTGGTATCATATCGTATGTCACAAGTTTGTTCCCGCATATACACAATCTTGGTATCATGTCGAGACTAGCCATTTGAGCTCATTCCTTGGTTGCACGGCCCCATTTATCTATCCGTGTGTGAGTTTCCGTGTGCCATCCATTGCTATTGGTCTACTTGTTTCACTTGCGAATTTGTGAATCTCTTTCAACATTATTGACTCTTGCTAACATTTTGCATCA
This sequence comes from Aegilops longissima, assembly GCA_021605205.1. NCBI lineage: Eukaryota > Viridiplantae > Streptophyta > Magnoliopsida > Poales > Poaceae > Aegilops > Aegilops longissima. The sequence continues at coordinate 235,245,585 of CM038680.1, forward strand.
AATTTTTGTGCCACTATCCTCACCGAGCTCCACCATAAGCTTTTACTTGTGTAGGTGTGAGAAACCGACAAGAATTGGTACCAATTGTGCTATTTCCTTGTTACACATTGAGTGATCATTGATCCATTTTCAACATCGGTCAAGGTACATTTGGTCAAGTTCTTCTCTTTCTCCCACTCATAGTTGCTCAAGTCTTGTGATGGATAGGCAAGGCATTTCCTCTCCGGTCTTCGACAACGTTGACGGCGTGAACAACTACATCACCAAAGCGTCAATCTTTGATCTACAACGACAAATGCAAGGCGCACAATCAAGATTGCAAGAGCGCATCGAGAACCTCTCCATCGACATTCATCTCTCTGAAGCAAGGAAAAGGGACTACATCGACAACAAGCTTTCCGCACATAAAGAGGAGCAAGATGCAAAGATGGAGGAGATTAGAGCCTTGATCAAGTATTCTTCCCCTTCGTCATCCTCAAGGCGGCGACATTCAAGACACAAGCCTTCGGAGCACGGAAACGATGCAAGTGCAAATCGTCCTCGTCCACATCTACATGGCGACAACCATCACGTTCGTGATCCACATCGTCATGAAGGGCAAGTCACCTCCAAGAAAAATGTGCACGACGATGAACGCCATCGAGCTCAAGTGCGACAACGACACCACCAACATGAAGATGCTCCACAAGCGCAAACGTACAAGTCCGAACAAGCCCTACTTCACGCCAAGTCCAAGCTTCATGAGCACAAGAGAAGACCGCGAGACAAGCACCACCACGAGAACGCTACGGCTACTACAGCAACCACTTCGGCATCTTCGCCAAGTGTTCTCAAGGCATCTACGCCTTTGGATGTATGACATCTTCACCTACTTCCCACGTGTACGCCTATATCGACTTCATCAAGTCCAAGCCGACTACCTACGAGCGAGGGTGACACTTCCATGTTCGGAAGCCCCCCAAGGAAGATGGCCGAGCATGGGAAACTCCCTTCGATCATGGAGACGAGCTACGAGGTGCCACATCATATGGGCCTCCCACACCAAGACGGTGACAAGAAGGTTGAGCATGGGACTATCCCTTCAACTAAGGCGACGATAGGAGTTGAGCATGGAGACATTTGCACCAACATCTCTCCGACACCCACATAATGAAATGACCCAATTGCCATGTGAGGAGAGCCACCAACCCATGAGTGAGATGAGTGACTCCACCATATATGACATTGAGATCATTTCCTATGAGAGAATGAGTGTGACCACCACTAGCCCCACACATGAGAGCATGACACACATCCTATGTGAGGTTGAGCGTCATTTGAGTGACTGCACCAACCATATGAGTGAGAGCATCTTTGAGGGAGTGAGTGAGCCACTACACTTAGTAAGTGAGGTATTTGACACGGCATGTGAGGCCACTTTGATTTCTAACGACTTAACCTCTACTCCTAGTGTGTTTTCTTCTTTGGTGCTAGGTCTCCTACATGACGACATGCCTACCATTGATGAGTCCATACCTCCAATGGAGACACCGATGGCCATGGTGGATGATGATGCACCCCTCATGATAGAGGCAAAGGTGTCCCAATGTTTCGATGAGATGGTGGCTATCGTTTTCTGTGAGAGTCGACCTTGACGATCCCACTACGAACGTGTGAGACGTCGTGCCTTAGCAATCGCTAAACCAACTTCCGAGGGTTATTGACCACGCCGGAGCACGATCAACCATACCACGAGGGCCTATTTCCTGCGAGCAAACGAAGAACAAGCAAGAAACTAAGATTGCAATCTGGATATTGCGAATATAAGAGGAAAGCTTTATTAATGAAGGTGGGGTTCCTGGACGCCTTGGTCCAGTCGTTGAACACAAACGAAATGCTGCGAAGTTGCAGCTATGGCGGACTTTTTATCTAAACAAAACCCAAAGTCTAAACGACGCCCTAAGGGCTGTATATATGGAGGAAGAGGGGGGAATTTCGTGGCCCTTGAGGGTGGGGTCCGAAACCAACCCTAACTCTTGTTTTCCCACACATACGGACTCTAAAAATAGCCTATACTTAAGTATTTCGAAATTACATGGGCCTGGCCCAATAATAAGGTGACGCAGCACCTAGAATAGCCTATGGACGAATATTATGAAGTGGCATCTTGTATATTTCGTCCAAGGCTTCATGCACTCCTTATGGTGGCTTCAAAGTCCTGAAATCATCACTTGTAACTCCGTCCTTGATCCCCTTGCGCATGCCATCAACTCCATGCGTGTTCTTGCTCCAATGTTCATCCTTCTCCAAGCTCGGCCCTTCATTTGTAAGCAAAACAAGTGTATCCAATTTAGGCAAGTATCATATTCTCATGAACATTAGAATCATTACCAAGAAACGAAAGTACTGTAATTCAATTGGCGTCTTGTGAGCTCTAGTAATTGGTCCAGTATATGTAACAGTAGGGGCTGTGGGTGTAACAATGGTATTGATGTCCTCATCATCCTCCCCTTCTTGAAATGAAGTCGTCCTCGACGGAAGCTCATCCTCCTCACCCAAATAAGGCTTCAAATCTGCAATGTTAAAAGTGGGACTAACCCCAAATTCTGCAGGCAGCTCAAGTTTATATGCATTATCATTTATTTTCTCCAACACCTTAAATGGACCATCAACACGTGGCATTAGCTTTGATTTGTGCAAATTAGGAAACCTATCCTTACGCAAATGTAACCAAACAAGATCTCCAGGTGCAAAGACAACATGTTTTCTACCCTTATCTCCAACAAGTTTATATTTAACATTCATACGCTCAATGTTTTCCTTAGTTAACTCATGCATTTTTAAGATCAATTGAGCACGTTGTTTAGCATCAAAATTAACCTTCTCCGAAGATGGAGGAGGCAACAAATCAATGGGTGCACGAGGTAGGAAACCATACTCAATTTCAAAAGGGCACATCTTAGTAGTAGAATGCAACGAACGATTATAAGCAAATTCAATATGAGGCAAGCATTCTTCCCACATTTTTTTTATTCTTCAAAACAGCCCTAAGCATAGTAGACAATGTTCTATTGACTACTTCAGTTTGTCCATCAGTTTGGGGGTGACAAGTGTTAGACTGTATCTACGTAGCCTCTGTATATCTGTATTGTAACATTGTATTGTACCCCTTGGGTACCTCTATATAATGTGATAGCCACACCCCGGGTTAGGGGTGTCGTGCAGTTCCCAAAATACTTTGTTTAACATGGTATCAGAGCTAGGGTTACGATGTCTTCCGCTGCTCCCTTGCCCGCCGCCGTCGCGCCGACCTCCGTCGCCCTTGGCCGCCGTCGCGCCGTTCTCGCCCTACGTCGCCGTTCTGGCCTCCAGTCCTCTCGCGGCCTATGGGGCCGCGCCGCCTGGGTCCCCGATCGGATCTCGCCCGCATGGCGAGCCCTCGGGTGACCTAGCCCCGATCGCGGCCGACGCTGCCGCGCCGCCGTCCTACGCCGCTGCACCACCACCGTTCTACGGCGTCGCTGCGCCGCCGTCCTACGGCGTTGTCGCGCCCACGCCCTACGGCCATCACCCGTATGGCGCTCCCCTGATGGCCCCTGGTGCTCCGCCGCTGCCGCCGTCTTCATGGCCGGCGTTTGGTGCGCCGCCTCCGCCTCAACCCCAGGTGGCGCCACCGAGCCACCCCTACGGGCCGTCGCCGTCGTCTCCCCTGCAACCCTACGCGGCCTACCCATCACCGCATGGGGACGCGGCCTCCTATGCAGGGGGTGCGGCTGCCTCGCTGCAGCCATCCTACGGGGCTGCGGCGGCGCCACAGCAGCAGCCTCCCGGGGCCGCGGTCGTCTCGCCCTATGGGGCTCATGCCACGTCGAATTACGGCACCTCTGCCGCTGGTCCTCCCGGGTTCCCCGCACTGTATTCGGTGCCTGCTGCTCATGCCGACCCGGTCGCCGCGCCGTCGCCGTTCTACTTTTCACATCTGCTACCGGTGAAACTTGCGCCGGATAATTACTTGTCCTGGCGTGCCCAGGTGTTGCCTCTTCTGCGGAGCCGCTACTTGGAGGGATATGTTGACGGGTCCATACCGTGTCCACCCCCCACCACCCGGCATACCACACCTGGGTGGCTCAGGATCAGGCCAACCTATCCGCCATCCAGTCCTCGCTCACCCCGAGCGTCTCGTCGCTGGTCATCTTCGCGGCTACGTCCCGGGAGGCGTGGGCGGCGCTTCACACCAGCTTTGCCTCTCAGTCTCAGGCGCGTGCTCACTCTATACGCACCGAGTTGGGTGAGACGAAGCTTGGCGACCTCAGCATCACCGACTACTTCAACAAGATGCGGGGTCTCGCCGACACGTTGGCCTCAGTCGGCCAGTCGCTGCAGGATGAGGAGTTCACCACCTTCGTACTGAATGGGCTTGATGATGATTATGACAATCTCATCGAGAACGTTCATGGTCGCGATGGCCCGCTTCCACCTCGTGAGCTCTATGCCCGTCTGCTTGGCGTGAGCAGCGCATTAAAGCGTGCGAGCCTCCCTAGTTTCGCCTCCGCCAATGCCGCAACTCGCGGCAAGCCTCAGCCGGTCATCATCGTCGGGGAGGCGGACCGGCGTTGCCTTCATCACCAACCTCGAGGGGTGCTCCGACCATCACAGTGGTAACCGCCGGTGGCGTCTTTGTTCTTCTTGTGGTGCCCAACAGGCTCGCCAGTTGTGTGGCTTGGAGCGCCACATTGCTTCTCGCTGTCATCGTCGCTACAAGCAGGACTTTCTGGGACTCGGCAACAACGGCAAGGGGAACGACAAGCAGGCCGCCGCTGCCGTGACGAGTCAAGATCATGGTCGTACTCCGTCATACTCCGTTGATCCTGCATGGTACATGGACACTGGAGCTACCAACCACCTCACCGGTGAGATGGGTAAGCTCTCTACTCAGGAGCCATATCGCGGTCATGATCAGTGCACACCGCTAGTGGAGCAGTATCGCATCTCCCATGTTGGTCGCTTCTCTCCTTGCACACAACTTTCGCACATTGCATCTATCTAATGTCCTTCGAGTTCCCTCTGCTACACGTAGTTTGTTGTCCATTCCTCAACTTACTCGTGATAATAATGTCCTTGCTGAGTTTCACCCTTTTTGTTTCTTTATCAAGGATCGGGACACGAGGGTCGTTTTGCTTAGCGGTCTTCTTCGCCATGGCCTGTATGCACTTGATGCGCCGCACTCATCTTCCACGTCAGCTTCTCCTCAGGTGTTCAGTGGTGTTCGTGTGTCGCCTACACACTGGCATGCGCGCCTTGGTCACCCGGCGGCTCCCATAGTTCGACATGTTTTGCATCGTCATGATCTACCAGTTGTGTCCAATAAAGCTGTTGAAACTATTTGTGATGCCTGTCAGCAGGGCAAGAGTCATCAGCTTGCGTTTTCAGAGTCTAGTCGTGTTGTGAAACACCCTCTTGAGCTTGTGTTTTTTGATGTATGGGGCCATGCCCAAACGTCTGTTAGTGGTCACAATTATTATGTCAGTTTCATTGATGCTTACAGCCGCTTCACTTGGTTATATCTTATTAGCGTAAGTCGATGTGTTTGATGTCTTCATTCAGTTTCAAGCACCGTTGAGCGTCTTCTTAAGCGTAAAATCATCCATGTCCAATCGACTGGGGGGAATACCACAACCTCAACTCGTTTTTAACAAGCTTGGGATTTACGCATCGTGTCATGCCCCCACACACATCAGCCAGAATGGTGCCAAGGCGGCGTAAGCATCGTCATCTTGTTGAAACCGGCTTAACCTTGCTAGCTCATGCATCTGTCCCGTTTGGTTCTCGAGTGATGCTTTCTCTACGACTTGTTTTCTTATAAACAGGCTTCCTCGAGGCTCCTAAAATGCAAACCCCACTTGAGCTCCTGCTTAATGAGATTCGGACTACACTTTCTTCAAAGTGTTTGGGTGTGCATGTTGGCCTCACCTCCGTCCATACAACAAGCGCAAGCTAGAGTTTAGGTCTAAGAAGTGTGTTTTCCTCGGGTACAGTTCTCTACACAAAGGGTACAAGTGCTTACATGTTCCTACCAACCGCGTCTACATCTCTCGTGACGTTGTGTTTGACGAAAATGTATTTCCTTTTCGTGCCCTTCCGACTGATCTTACCACTTCCACTTCCACACCACAAATGCTCGTGTCTACACCTACGCCTGATCAGTTTGTGGATGTTGCATATGCCCCTGCATTGCTCCCTAATCATGCTGCAGGTATTGGACGCGGTGCTCGGCTCGAGCTTCTTGATGAACAGGTTGCGGATGATTCTCCTGGTGGGGACATGCATGCGCGATGCATGACGGGCGGCGCCCGCCAACCCGTTCTCCTGTAGCCTGAGGCGGCTACCCCGACTGCCTCTCGGGTGCCGGGTCCGTCTGGCTCCTGCTGGACCCACCCACACCAGCAGCCTCCTATGGCTCATGGGCCTGCCTGCACCAGCCGGCTGCTGCCTCGCCCGACACGCTGGCCCGTCCACACCAATGGCCGCCTCACCCGGCTCATGGGCCCGTCCACACCAGCGGCCGTCTCTCCCGGCTCGCTTTGGCTCATGGCATCGCCAGACCTGCGTGGCTTTCGCCTGCCATTGGCGGTCGTCTCTGAACCGGCTGCTTTGTTGCTTGCAAGCCCGCGCCCCGTCGTCTACTTCGGCCACTGATGAGCCCGACTCGCCGGACTCGGCTCCGGTCTCGTCCAAGTCCTCTGATGCACCATCTTTGCCGGCAGATTCTGCTGTCACTCTTCGGCCGCGCACACGGAGCCAGTCCGGTGTTTTTCGCCCGAAGGAGTGGACGGATGGCACGGTTGTGTGGCTTGCTGCGTGCATGGCTCACATCTTTGGCGATCCTACTGCGAACCTCGTCATTTTCAGCTGCGTTGAGTATTCCTCATTGGCGTCTTGCAATGGAACAAGAGTTTCATGCCCTCCAACGAAATGATACTTGGCGTCTTGTTCCTCCAAAGTCCGGGCGTCAACATCATTGATTCCAAGTGGGTTTTCAAAGTCAGCGACATCTTGATGGCTCCATTGAGCGTTACAAGGCACGGTTAGTCGCCAAGGGCTTCAAGCAGAGGTATGGTCTTGATTATGAAGACACGTTCAGTCCGATCATCAAGCCTACTACCATTCGGTTACTACTATCTCTTGCGGTTACTCGTCGATGGTTCCTTCGTCGACTTGATGTGCGTAACGCTTTTCTCCATGGCATTACGGAGGAGGAGGTTTATATCGTCGGCCGCTGGCTTTGTTGATCCGACACGACCTCACCATCTCTCTCGTTTGGTTAAGGCCTTCAGATGGACTCAAACAGGCTCCTCGTGCATGGCATGCTCGCCTTGGATCTGTTCTTGGGCTCTTGGGTTTACTCCCTCCATCGCGATCGTCCACCGTTTCTCCTCCAGTACCGAGGTTACGATGTATGTCTTGGTTTATGTTGATGATATCATCCTTGTCGGTTCCTCGGCCGCTGCTGCTGATCGCCTTGTGATTGCTCTCCGTGATGATTTTGCTGTCAAGGATTTGGGTGCTCTTCACTTTTCCTTGGTCTTGAGGTTTCGCGGTCCTCTGCTGGTTTGACTCTCACTCGGAAGAAGTACTCCTTGGACTTGTTGCGTCATCTTTGGAATGCTCAAATGCAAACCTGTTTCCACTCCGATGTACGCTCTCGATCGGTTGTCCGCTCTTGATGGTGACTCTCTCTCATCGATGATGCTCTTGAGTATCGCATATCGTTGGCGGTCTGCAATATCTCACTATTACCAGCCTGATATCTCCTATGCGATTAACCGTGTCATCGGTTTTGCATGCACCGGGGCGTCTCACCGGTCACCGTGTGAGCGTATTTTGCGCTATGTCGATATTCTGCTGCCTATGGTGCGCATCTTCAGCCTGCACCGTCGTATGAGCTCTCGGCTTTCTCTCGATGCCGGCCAGGCTGGTAGTCCGGATGACAAAGCGATCCACGGGGTTATCGCGGTATTTACGGGTCCTAACTTGATCGCTGGAATGCTCGCAAGCGTGCAAGCGTGTCTCGCAGAGTACTGAGGTTGAATACAAAGCTGTTGCTGATGCAACTGCTGAGATCATATGGGTATAGTCTCTGTTGAGAGAGTTGCGTGTTCTTCAAGCTCGTCCTCCGGTCATGTGGTGTGAGAACACTGGTGCTACATATCTTTCTTCTAATCCAGTGTTCCATGCGAGGACAAAACACATTGAGGTGGATTATCACTTTGTTCGGGAACGTGTTGCACAGAAGCTACTCTGTATCAAGTTCATCTCATCAAAGGATCAACTTGCTGACATCTTCACGAAGCCTCTACCACAACCACAGTTTGTAGGCTGTAGGCGCAATCTTAACTTGCTTTGTACTTCAGGACATAGTTTAGATTGAGGGAGGGTGTTAGACTGTATATACGTAGCCTCTGTATATCTGTATTGTAACATTGTATTGTACCCCTTGGGTACCTCTATATAATGTGATAGCCACACCCCGGGTTAGGGGTGTCGTGCAGTTCCCAAAATACTTTGTTTAACAACAAGTAGTACTAAAAAGCATTTTAGTCCCCAACTTAGCCCATAAACATCTCCAAAAGTGGCTATGAAATTTAGTATCACGAACTGAAACAATAGTATTTGGCACACTGATGCGGAGCATCCTTCCATCATCCCCATGGACTCTACATCGACACATCCAACCCCACGAGGACCCACGACGAGAGCTCGAGCACGTGCTATTCAATCCGAGGTTAACTCTCTCCTTGTTGAACTTCACTTTGACCCACTTGAGACATGGCTACTACCTCAAACGGAGATGCTTTGTGTGCTCAGGTACCAGGTAAGCAACCAAGGAGAAGGAACGGTGCAAGACGGACATCAAGATCAAGGAAGCATTCGGCCCAACCTGGAAGGACCGGTACAACCGCCCAACAACGGGTCGGGCGGAACAACCGGCCGCCATTCTGTGATCAAGCGGTGCAAGGCCGGTACAGCACCGGATGTACCGGCAAATCCCAAATGACCGGAACAACCGGCCCCATGACCGGTACAACCGCTGGGGACCCCGACGACCAGCTGCAGAAGCCAACACCTGACCCCGGCGGTAGTACCGCCTTCCTCGACCGGTACTTCCGCTCTCCCTGGATCGCCAGCGGTACAACCGCCACCTTGATCGGAACAACCGGCCTGTCTGCGCACAGGGCTCGGGCATGAGGCCCATGTATGATGAGGACATCAATACCATTGTTACACCCACAGCCCCTACTGCTACATATACTGGACCAATTACTAGAGCTCGCGCACGCCAATTAAATTATCAGGTACTTTCGTTTCTTGCTAATGATTCTAATGTTCATGAGAATATGATGCTGCCTAAATTGGATACATTTGTTTTGCTTACAAATGAAGGCCCTAGCTTGGAGAAGGATGGACATTGGAGCAAGAACAAGCATGGAGATGTTGGCATGCGCAAGGGGAACAAGAACGGAGTTACAATTGATGATTCCAGGACTTTGAAGCCACCCTAATGAGTGCATGAGGCCTTGGACGAAATATACAAGATGCCACTTCATAATATTCGTCCATAGGCTATTCTAGGTGCTGCGTCACCTTATTATTGGGCCAGGCCCATGTAATTTCGAAATACTTAAGTATAGGCTGTTTTTAGAGTCCGTATGTGTGGGGAAACAAGAGTTAGGGTTGATTTCGGACCCCTCCACCAAGGGCCACGAAATTCCCCTCTTCCTCCATATATACAGCCCTTAGGGCACCGTTTAGACCTTGGGTTTTGTTTAGATTAAAGTTCGCCATAGCTGCAACTTCACTGCGTGCCGTTTGTGTTCAACGACCGCACAAAGCGCCACAGAACCCCACCTTGATCAATAAAGCTTTCATCTTATATTCGCAATATCCAGATTGCAATCTCCGTTTCTTGCTTGTTCTTCGTTTGCTCGCGAGGAAATGACCCTCGTGGTCGGGTTGATCGTGCTCGGTGTGGTCAATAACCTCTCGGAGTTGGTTTAGCGATTGCTAAGGCGCGACGTCCTCGCACGTTCGTAGTCGGATCATCAAAGTCGACTTCCTCCAAAGCGAAAACCACATCTCATCGAAAGACGGGACACCTTTGCCTCTATCAAGTGGTATCAGATTTTCAGGTTGCTCGGTGAGATTTTACAGTTTTCCGTAGTTTAGATCGAGTCTGTTCTTCATACCTATAGTCCACGAAAAAGCCACAAAAAAAATTTAGGGTTAGTTCATCATATCCGAACCAATCTGAGCCTTTGCATAATCTTTTTAGGGTTTAGCTTTGTTGAATTTGCGGTTGCATCGTCGTGTCTAGTTGCTGGTCTTAGAGTCTAGTCTTTTAGAGTTTCGAGTTCTGGTCATAAGTTGTCACGCCGCCGCCGCACCATCATCCGTATCCAAATACCACCACCAATCCGTATCCATATACCACCACCGCTACTATATACCACCGCCGCTGCCATATACCACCACCATATATCCACCGCCAATCCGAGTTCCTTGCATATTAGGTTTGTTTTCGAGATCCATCTAGTTTCCGATTCGTGTTTCCTTGCTGGAGTAGGTTTCGGAAAAAAAAAATTTCCGAAAACGCACTTGTCGAAAAATTTTCTGGCTATCCTAATTTTAAGTGTTTCTAAGCGTATTGAGACAGTCGCCGTTATAGAAAGTTTTTTTTTGACCCGTTTCCAGTTTTTGGGTCCGGGCAGTCGAAAAAAAAAATTTGGTCAAAAAATTTTCGTGCCCATCCTGTCAGTTTGACCTCGGAAGAGTTTTGAGACACTCGCCATTATAGTGATTTTTCGCAAAAAAAAAAGCAGCGCAAAAAAAAATGCGAAAAAAAAAATTCCAGAGTGTGCTTTTCCGTTGTTTCCGTGCAGCGCCGTGATTTTGTTAGTGTTCTAGGCTCGCGTCTCTAGCACGGTCTAGCCTAGGACCAACCTGATCACCGTCGTTGGCGTTTATTCAACTTTGCATCTCTGAATTGATTATTGCTGACCCTTTTGCTACCATATTATAAGCCTTCCCAGCTCCACATACATCTACATCGTGCGTTTGACTCTCCTCAGTAATCGCTCTATCCAAGCTTTGAGAGTTTTGACTACATCGGTTGCCGATCACCGCTTTCTTCTTGGGTAAGAACTGGTAAGAATTTGAGATTTGCCTGACGGATTTGTGACTGTCCACCACACCATCACCACCACTTCCTAGTAGTCTGTCGAATCATATTCTTGTGTGTTTCTATTGCTGCTAACCATGGCAGGATCACAAGCCGACGAGACTGACTGGGAGAACATGACAAACAAAGCGCTACATGATAAGTTTCAACAAATGATGAGTGGGCAGGTGGACGATATGCTAAATAGATTTGAAGAGGCCATGGAGAAGATAGATGGCATTGAGAAGGCGTTCGAAACAAAGCTCGATAACAAGTTTAATGAATTGCTCGCGCGTCTACCACCACCACCACCGGCTGCACCTAACGCACCTCTACTACAACAACACGGACTACCTCCACATCGCGAAACAGCCCTCCGCCGAGCTTCCGTGTCCCTCTTCACTGGCCAAGCTGCCGGTGCTGCTTGTTGATACTACGTGGCTCCTGCTGCTGCGGTGGGGAGGATGATTATGTAAGAGCTTACGAGGATGAGGTTGATCAACATCGAACTACGTGCAACCACCAGCACCACAACCACCGGTCGTCCACATGCAAATAATGGCAATGTTGGGCTCCCCTTCAGTGCGAGATCATGACCATCTCCCTAAACTGAAATTGAATATTCCACCATTTGAGGGTAGATATGTTCCTGATATATATCTTACTTGGGAGTTAGAAACTGAACAACGATTTACATGTTTACAATATCCCGAGGAGAGACGTGTTCTGCTGCTTGTTTGTGCTTTCACTAGCTTTGCATGTGTTTGGTGGTCGAACATTGTAGATTATATCCTGTTCCAGCTACTTGGGCTGCTTTGAAAACTGCTATGCGTACTCGTTGGGTTCCACCATATTATCAGCGTGAATTACTTCAAAAATTGCAGCGCTTAAGACAAGGAAAAAATTCGATAGAAGAATATTATCAGGAATTACAAACTGGCTTGATTAGATGTGGTATTGTTGAGGAGAATGAAGCTATGCTTGCACGTTTTCTAGGTGGATTAAATAGAGAGATTCAGACTATTCTAGACTACAAGGATTATAATAACATCACTTGATTATTCCATCTTGCTTGTAAAGCTGAACGTGAAGTGCAGGATCGACAGGCCTTGGCGCGGACTAACTTTTCTGCAGGTCGACCTTCATCATGGACACCACGTGCATAATCTACTTCCAAGCGTTCTACTACACGGCACCTCCGCCGCTGCCACCTCAACCGTGATACAGAAAGCGAGCACAACCACCACTATCTACCAAGAGTACACCTGCTGGGCCTACAGAGCTCTTCTTCTTCCATGGCGTCAACAGGGCACACAAGTGATATTATTTGTCGTCGTTGCAAGGGAAGAGGACATTTTATGAGAGAATGCCAATCTCAGCGTGTGATGATTGCTACCGAGGATGGTGGGTATGAGTCTGCTAGTGACTATGATGAAGAGACTTTGGCTCTTATTACACATGAAGAACACGGTGGAGATGATTACGATCTGAGGCGCAATACATGGCTCTTGAAGATCTTGACAGGTATGAATGTTTAGTTGCTCAACGTGTTTTGAGTGTGCAGGTTACACAAGCTGAGCAAAATCAGAGGCATAACTTGTTCCATACAAAGGGAGTTGTGAAGGAACGTTCTATTCAGCGTCATCATAGATGGAGGGAGCTGCAACAACTTGGCTAGCATGGATATGGTGGAGAAGCTTTCTCTCACCACAAGACCACATCCACATCCTTACTACATCCAATGGTTCAACAACAGCGGCAAGGTTAAGGTAACACGTCTTTGTTAGTGTGCATTTTAGTATCTCTACATATGCTGATTATGTTGATTGTGATGTGTTACCTATGCAAGCATGTTCCTTATTACTTGGTAGACCATGGCAATTTGATAAAATTCTGTACACCATGGTAGAAACAATCAGTATACTCTTGTTCAAAAGGATAAAAATATTACTTTGCTTCCTATGACTCTGATTCCATTTTGAAAGATGATATTAATAGAGCTAATAAAGCAAAACAGGAGAAAAATAAGAGTGAAAATCAGATTGTGGCAAAAGAATTTGAGCAACAAATGAAGCCTAATAATAAACCATCTAATGTTGCTTCGAAATTAAACTGAAAAGTGCATGTTTATTTGCCACCAAATCTGATATTGATGAGCTAGATTCTAGCAAATCTGTTTGCTATGCTTTTGTGTGCAAAGAGGCATTATTTTCATTCGAGGACGTGCCTTCCTCTTTGCCCCTATTTGTCACTAACATTTTGCAGGAGTTCACGACGTCTTCCCACAAGGCGTGCCACCGGATTACCACCTATTCGAGGGATTGAGCATCAAATTGACTTAATTCCGGTGCATCGCTACCAACCGCGCACCATACCGTACCAATCCATAGGAGACGAAGGAGATTATCGTCAAGTACAGGAGCTGCTCGACAAAGGTTATATCTGCCAATCTCTTAGTCCTTGTGCTGTTCCTATTATACTAGTGCCTAAAAAGGATGGTACGTCGGCGTATGTGTGTTGATTGTAGAGGCATTAATAATATTACTATTCGTTATCGTCATCCTATTCCTAGGCTAGATGATATGCTTGATGAATTGAGTGGCTCTACAATATTCTCCAAAGTTGATTTGCGTAGTGGATACCATCAAATTCGTATGAAATTGGGAGATGAATGGAAAACAGCATTTAAAACTAAGTTTGGATTATATGAGTGGTTAGTCATGCCTTTTGGGTTAACTAATGCACCTAGTACTTTCATGAGATTAATGAACGAAGTTTTACGTGCTTTCATTGGACGATTTGTGGTAGTTTACTTTGATGATGCTAGTGGAATTGGATTAGGAGGTGTGTTATTACAAGATGGCAAACCTGTTGCATACTTTTCTGAAAAATTGAGTGGGCCTAGTCTGAACTATTCTACTTATGACAAAGAATTATATGCTCTTGTTCGGACTTTAGAGACATGGCAACATTATTTATGGCCCAAAGAATTTGTTATACATTCGATCATGAATCTTTGAAACATATTAAAAGTCAAGCTAAACTGAATCGTAGACATGCTAAATGGGTTGAATTCATTGAGACTTTCCCTTATGTCATTAAACACAAGAAGGGTAAAGAAAATGTTATTCTTGATGCTTTGTCTCGTCGCTATACTATGCTTTCACAACTTGACTTCAAAATATTTGGTTTGGAGACCATCAAAGATCAATATGTGCATGATGCTGATTTTAAAGATGTAATGCAGAATTGTAAAGAAGGAAGAACATGGAACAAGTTCGTTATTAATGATGGTTTTGTGTTCGTGCTAACAAGCTATGCATTCCTGCTAGCTCTGTTAGTCTTTTGTTGTTGCAGGAGGCGCATGGAGGAGGATTAATGGGACACTTTGGCGTCAAGAAGGCGGAGGATATACTTGCTACACATTTCTTTTGGCCAAAGGTGAGACGGGATGTTGAGCGTTTTGTTGCTCGCTGCACTACATGTCAAAAAGCTAAGTCACGACTCAATCCTCATGGTTTATATATGCCTATGCCTTTGCCTGTGCCTAGTGTTCCTTGGGAGGATATATCTATGGACTTTGTTTTAGGTTTACCTCGAACAAAGAAGGGAGGATAGCATATTTGTTGTCGTGGATAGATTCTCGAAAATGGCACACTTTATACCATGTCATAAAAGCGATGATCTTTTTAATGTTGCTGATTTGTTCTTTCGTGAAATTATTCGCTTGCATGGTGTGCCAAATACTATTGTTTCAGATCGTGATACTAAATTTCTTAGCCACTTTTGGAGATGTTTATGGGCTAAGTTGGGGACTAAACTGCTTTTTAGTACTACTTGTCACCCCAAACCGATGGACAAACTGAAGTAGTCAATAGAACATTGTCTACTATGCTTAGGGCTGTTTTGAAGAATAATAAGAAAATGTGGGAAGAATGCTTGCCTCATATTGAATTTGCTTATAATCGTTCATTGCATTCTACTACTAAGATGTGCCCTTTTGAAATTGTGTATGGCTTCCTACCTCGTGCACCTATTGATTTGTTGCCTCTTCCATCTTGGGAGAAGGTTAATTTTGATGCTAAAGAACGTGCTGAATTGATTTTAAAAGTGCATGAGATAACTAAGGAAAACATTGAGCGTATGAATGCTAAATATAAACTTGCTGGAGATAAGGGTAGAAAACATGTTGTCTTTGCACCGGAGATCTTGTTTGGTTACATTTATGTGAGGATAGGTTTCCTATTTTGCAAAATCAAAGCTAATGCCACGTCTTGATGGTCCATTTAAGGTGTTAGAAAAATAAATGATAATGCATATAAACTTGAGCTGCCTGCAGATTTTGGGGTTAGTCCCACTTTTAACATTGCAGATTTGAAGCCTTATTTGGGTGAGGAATATGAGCTTCCGTCGAGGGCGACTTCATTTCAAGAAGGGAGGATGATGAGGACATCAATACCATTGTTACACCCACAGCCCCTCTTGCTACATATCTTGGACCAATTACTAGAGCTCATGCACGCCAATTAAATTATCAGGTACTTTCGTTTCTTGGTAATGATTCTAATGTTCATGAGAATATGATGCTGCCTAAATTGGATACATTTGTTTTGCTTACAAATGAAGGCCCTAGCTTGGAGAAGGATGGACATTGGAGCAAGAACAAGCATGGAGATGTTGGCATGCGCAAGGGGAACAAGAACGGAGTTACAAGTGATGATTCTAGGACTTTGAAGCCACCCTAATGAGTGCATGAGGCCTTGGACGAAATATACAAGATGCCACTTCATAATATTCGTCCATAGGCTATTCTAGGTGCTGCGTCACCTTATTATTGGGCCAGGCCCATGTAATTTCGAAATACTTAAGTATAGGCTGTTTTTAGAGTCCGTATGTGTGGGGAAACAAGAGTTAGGGTTGATTTCGGACCCCTCCACCAAGGGCCACGAAATTCCCCCCTCTTCCTCCATATATACAGCCCTTAGGGCACCGTTTAGACCTTGGGTTTTGTTTAGATTAAAAGTTCGCCATAGCTGCAACTTCGCGTGCCGTTTGTGTTCAACGACCGCACAAAGGCGTCCACAGAACCCCACCTTGATCAATAAAGCTTTCATCTTATATTCGCAATATCCAGATTGCAATCTCCGTTTCTTGCTTGTTCTTCGTTTGCTCGCAGAAAATGACCCTCGTGGTCAGTTGATCGTGCTCGGTGTGGTCAATAACCTCTCGGAGTTGGTTTAGCGATTGCTAAGGCGCGACGTCCTCGCACGTTCGTAGTCGGATCGTCAAAGTCGACTTCCTCCAAAGCGAAAACCACATCTCATCGAAAGACGGGACACCTTTGCCTCTATCAATGTACCCCTTTACTTCGCCCCCATTTTCACTAAGACTATAAATAGAACTCCCCCACCTCCTAATTAGGTTTAGCTTTGGTTTAGCTCATGTTTGTGTGAGAGCCTTGCTCATCCACTTGGTTACTTCTCCTCGGAGCTCAGGACCTCTACGGAGAAGATCCCCCAAGCGGATTCAAGACCACCTTCTAGGGTGGACCCCATCAAGACCTCCCCTCGGAGAAGAACGGCTACTCGTGTATCCTTACCTTTGTTGATTGTGGATCAAATGTATCTCTTTGTGTTCGGTGATCTAGCACTTGTGTGATTGATTCCTTGTTGGTTGAGTGATTTCTCTCTCGTTTCCTTCGTGTTTCCCTTTGTTCTTCCGCGTGTTCTTCGTGATTCCTCGTAGGATCCACTCCAAACGTGAAAGATCGTCCACATAGGGTTCTGCCCTACATCATCTTGGTATCATGAGCCACGTTGATCACGTTTTTGGAGCCCCTACCCCGTGTTTTCTAGCTTGATTTTGTTGTTTTCGTCCTAAATCCGAAAATCCCCACCAAAAATAGCCCCCAAATTTTTTTTGTGATTTGATTGGTGTGATGAAATTTTGTTGGATTTGTGTTGCTGCGTGTGGATCTAGCTTTCCCCACCCTCCCCACCTCTTTCCATCCACGAAATCCACCCAATTTTGCCCCCGAAATCCTCCATTTCCGCCACAAAATCGCGACCTGTTTCGTTCTGTGTCGAATCCCGACACGAGCGGTACAACCGCCCCTCCGAGCGATACCACCGCTGAGTACCTCGAGCGGTACAACCGCCCGTCCGAGCGGTTCTACCGCCCAGGCCAAATTCAGCATTCCGAGTTTCACCATTTTGAGCATAACTTCCACATCCGAAGTCCGATTTTCGCGTTCTTTAGCTCGTTGAGAAGCTATTGACATCCCCCATCCACCACCCCTTTTCCTTTTCCACCACTGTTGCTTTTGGTCTCTGAGAATTTGAGTTGTGGTTCCCGTGTCCTATTGTGTTTCGGCTATATAGGTACGGTTCGACGTCAACATCACCACCGCTCATCTTCGCCAAGGACTCATCATCGTCAAGGACGGTAACCTCGACGACATCTTTGTCATCTCTTGCAATTTCATTGATAACCACATAGCCTTACTTTTGCGTTGCTTACCCATGGAGACTAGCCATTGAGTATTGCCGACAACGTGACTTGTGCACATTAGTAATCATACTCCATAGCATACATACCATACCATAGTGGTGCATATCTTGGGATCCACTTGTGTGTCACAAAGTTGTCATCGCATACACAATTGCTATCTTGGTTCGTGAAGTTTGCATAAGAAAAGAGCTCAAAAGAGAAAGAGCCACCCAAGCTTTTAAGCAAAGAGAAAGATAACAAAAGAGCTTATGAGCAAGAACCATCGCATCATAATACATTAAGATTGTCATATTGATCATCTTGGATCATTGCACCGAAATACCATACATATATCATACTTGGGATAGAGATAGTTGCATTTTTGCCTAGTAGGTTGTGCACAAGCTCCGTATCCGCCATTGTGCAATCGTGCTAGCGTCTCTCTAGCATTGTGCAACAAGAGCATTTTCGTGGTTTCCACATTTTGGCTCACTTTTGGTTTGCACAATCCCACTTATCTATTTGCGTGTGTGTTTCCGTGTACCACTACTTTCTTGGTCTACTTGTCGCATTTGCAAATTTGTGCATCTTTTCCAACATTATTGAATCTTGCTTTCAATTGCATCAAATTTTGTGCCACCATCCTAACCAAGCTCCACTAGAAGCTTTTACTTGTGTAGGTGTGAGAACCGACAAGAATTGGTACCAACAGTGCTATTTCATTGTCCGCATTTGAGTGACCTTGATTCAATTTCAACATCGGTCAAAGGTACATTGGTATTAGTTCTTCTCCTTCTACCACTCACATTTTGCTTGAAATGATGGATAGGCAAGTACTTCTACCAATCCACTCTTCATCGAGCAAGACGACGACATGTCATCATTCGTCACAAAGAGCCACCTCTTTGGTGCTCAAAGGGCGTTACACCAAGAGCAACAAGCTATGAGCGACCGCATCGACAACCTCGCCACCGACTTGCGACTCTCCGAGCAACGTACAAGAGACTACTTCGACAACAAGCTCGACTCGCACAAGCAAGAGAACGATGCAAGAATGGACGAGATCCGCGCCTTGTTGGTGAACCGGCCTCATTCTACATCGTCATACTCAAGACGGAGCCGCTCGAGTCGACACTCCGACGACACCTTCTCGGACTCAAGTACACCGTCATCGAACACTCTTCGACGAGCCGCGCGTCAAGACCGTCATGCATCTCGCAACCCGCTACATGACAAGCATTCACTAGAGCAAGTCGATGAGCAAGTCACCCGTCCTCAATCAAACCAAGTAGCGTTTGCTCAAGCTCAAGAACGACAACGTCTTCGTCGCCAAGAAGAAGAAGAACGAGCGCGTCTACACCAAGTGCAACAAGATGCCGAGGTTCAACGTCTTCAACAACAACAACGAGAAGCGCAAGCTCTTGAGGTGGAACGTGCCCTTCAAGAATCAAGTCGAGCCATCGCCAACCGCAATCGCGGACGGCGCAATCAAGACGAAGCTCTTGGAGAAGAAATCCAAGAGAGGAACTACCATCCGCGTGTGCAACGACAAGCTCCTCCACAAGAACGTCAAGCTCCACAATCTCCTCCACAAGCTCGTCAAGCTCAACCTCAACCTCAAGGTCAACAAGAGCAAGTTGATCATGGACTTCCTCCACGCCAAGAGCAACATGAGGATGATTACCCTCCACGTCAAGGGCGTCATCATCACCATCGCCAACAACACAATGAAGAGCAACGCTATGGAAAGTTAAAATTCAACATGCCCAAGTTCAATGGAAGCAATGACCCCGAAGAGTACCTCTCATGGGCATTGAAGGTTGAAAAAATCTTCCGGTTGCACAACTACGATGAAGAGAAGAAAATCGCTATGGCATCACTTGAGTTCCAAGATTATGTGCTCATATGGTGGGAACAACTCATTCAGCGACGACAAGCAAGAGATGAACCTCCAATCACCACTTGGACTCAAATGAAGGATGTCATGCGAGCACGTTTTGTGCCAACCTACTACAACCGCGACCTCTTCAAGAAACTCCAACTTCTCAAGCAAGGAACAAAGAGTGTTGAAGAATACTACAAGGAAATGGAGATAGCCATGATTCGAGCCAATGTCAAGGAAGATGATGAGCAAACTATGGCACGTTTCTTGAATGGACTCAATCATCCCATCAAGAAGATCGCCGACTTCCAACCATACTCCACCCTCATTGAGCTCGTGCATCAAGCTACAAAGGTGGACCGTCAGGTGCAAGATGACTTCAAGTACGCCAAGTACTCGTCCAAGACCTACGGCTTCTCCAACAACCAAGCTTCAACATCTCCCCCAACATGTACATCAACCAAACCTTCTACAAACAACGACGACAAGTCGAGTTACAAGAGAAATTCGACAAGTTCAAGTCGTCTTCCTCCTACTACAAGCAACTTCAAGCCGCGTGCTTCATCATCTACTCCGACCGATGAGACCATCAAAACAAGCTCCTTCAAGTGTTTCACTTGCGGCGGCCGAGGCCACAAGTCCTACGAATGCACCAACAAGCGGACCATGATCCTCAACGATGACGGCACCTATGACTCAATGAGTGATGAGGAGATGGAAGCCCTTGAGCAAGTGGCCATGCACCGGCGAGTGAACGAAGATGAAGATGATCAAGTCTTTTGCGATGAGGATTCGAGCCCCGCTCTCGTTGTCTCCAAGGTCTTGACTCTTCAACATCAACAAGAAGACGACCAAAGATGCCACATCTTCCACACAAAGGCCGGCATCAACGGAAGGTCCGTCAAGGTCATCATCGATGGAGGTAGTTGTCACAACTTGGCAAGTGAAGAACTATGCTCCAAGCTTCAATTGGTCAAGAGGAAGCACCCGCACCCCTACAAGGTTCAATGGCTAAGTGACTCCGACTATACTGAGTCGAAAGATACGGTCCAAGTCTCCTTCAAAATCGGTGCATATGAGGACACTTTGGAGTGTGATGTGGTCCCAATGACCGTTTGCCACCTCCTTCTTGGTCGACTATGGCAATTCGACCGCGGTGTCATCCACAATGGGCGAACCAATCACTATAGCTTCAAGATAAAAGGGAAGGAGTATGTGCTACGACCTATGCCTCCTAGTCAAGTGATAGCCGACAAGCAAGCCACCCACCAAGAAAAGAAGAGTGAGTGATAGAGGCAAAGGTGTCCCGTCTTTCGATGAGATGTTGATTTTCGCTTTGGAGGAAGTCGACTTTGACGATCCGACTACGAACGTGCGAGGACGTCGCGCCTTAGCAATCGCTAAACCAACTCCGAGAGGTTATTGACCACGCCGAGCACGATCAACTCGACCACGAGGGTCTGCATTTCCTGCGAGCAAACGAAGAACAAGCAAGAAACTGAGATTGCAATCTGGATATTGCGAATATAAGATGAAAGCTTTATTGATCAAGGTGGGGTTCTGTGGCGCCTTTGTCAGTCGTTGAACACAAACGGCACGCGAAGTTGCAGCTATGGCGATCTTTTAATCTAAACAAAACCCAAAGTCTAAACGGTGCCCTAAGGGCTGTATATATGGAGGAAGAGGGGGGGGGGATTTCGTGGCCCTTGGTAGAGGGGTCCGAAATCAACCCTATCTCTTGTTTCCCCACACATACGGACTCTAAAAATAGCCTATACTTGTGTATTTCGAAATTATAAGGGCCTGGCCCAATAATAAGGTGACGCAGCACCTAGAATAGCCTCGGGACGAAATTTATGAAGTAGCATCTTGTATATTTCGTCCAAGGCTTCATGCACCCATTATGGTGGTTCAAATTCCTGAAATCATCACTTGTAACTCCGTTCTGGTTCCCCTTTTGCATGGCATCATCTCCATGCTTGTTCTTGCTCGAATGTCCATCCTTCTCCAAGCTAGGCCCTTCATTTGTAAGCAAAACAAATGTATCCAATTTAGGCAGCATCATATTCTCATGAACATTAGAATCATTACCAAGAAACGGAGGTACCTGATAATTTAATTGGTGTGCGTGAGCTCTAGTAATTGGTCCGAAGATATGTAGCAATGAGGGGCTGTGGGTGTAACAATGGTATTGATGTCCTCATCATCCTCCCTTCTTGAAATGAAGTCGCCCTCCTCGGAAGCTCATCTTCCTCACCCAAATAAGGCTTCAAATCTGCAATGTTAAAAGTGGGACTAACCCCAAAATCTGCAGGCACCTCAAGTTTATATGCATTATCATTTATTTTCTCCAACACCTTAAAGGGACCATCAAGACGTGGCATTAGCTTTGATTTGCGCAAATCAGGAAATCTATCCTTACGCAAATGTAACCAAACAAGATCTCCAAAGTAACACAACATGTTTTCTACCCTTATCTCCAGCAAGTTTATATTTAGCATTCATAAGCTCAATGTTTTCCGTAGTTAACTCATGCATTTTTAAAATCAATTCAGCACGTTGTTTAGCATCAAAATTAACCTTCTCCGAAGATGGAAGAGGCAACAAATCAATGGGTGCACGAGGTAGGAAACAATACACAATTTCACCTGGCAACCTGGAAATCTGATACCACTTGATAGAGGCAAAGGTGTCCCGTCTTTCGATGAGATGTTGGTTTTCGCTTTGGAGGAAGTCGACTTTGACGATCCGACTACGAGCGTCTTGAGGACGTCGCGCCTTAGCAATCGCTAAACCAACTCCGAGAGGTTATTGACCACGCGAGCACGATCAACGACCACGAGGGTCTGTTTCCTGCGAGCAAGCGAAGAACAAGCAAGAAACTGAGATTGCAATCTGGATATTGCGAATATAAGATGAAAGCTTTATTGATCAAGGTGGGGTTACTGTGGCGCCTTTGTGCAGTCGTTGAACACAAACGAAATGCACGCGAAGTTGCAGCTATGGCGAACTTTTAATCTAAACAAAACCCAAAGTCTAAACGACGCCCTAAGGGCAGTATATATGGAGGAAGAGGAGGGAATTTCGTGGCCCTTGAGGGAGGGGTCCGAAACCAACCCTAACTCTTGTTTCCCCACACATACGGACTTTAAAAACAGCCTATACTTAAGTATTTCGAAATTACATGGGCCTGGCCCAATAATAAGGTGACGCAGCACCTAGAATAGCCTATGGACGAATATTATGAAGTGGCATCTTGTATATTTCGTCCAAGGCCTAATGCACTCATTAGGGTGGCTTCAAAGTCCTGAAATCATCACTTGTAACTCCGTTCTTGTTCCCCTTGCACATGCCAACATCTCCATGCTTGAACTTGCTCCAAGGTTCATCTTTCTTGTCCATGGTAGGCCCTTCATTTGTAAGCAAAACAAATTTATCCAATTTAGGCAGCATCATATTCTCATGAACATTGGAATCGTTACCAAGAAACGAAAGTACACGATAATTCAATTGGCGTCTTGAGCTCTAGTAATTGGTCCAAGATGTATAGCAGCAGGGGCTGTGGGTGTAACAATGGTATTGATGTCCTCATCATCCTCCCTTCTTGAAATGAAGTCGCCCTCGACGAGCTCATCTTCCTCACCCAAATAAGGCTTCATATCTGCAATGTTAAAAGTGGGACTAACCCCAAAATCTGCAGGCAGCTCAAGTTTATATGCATTATCATTTATTTTCTCTAACACCTTAAATGGACCATCAGCTCGTGGCATTAGCTTTGATTTGCGCAAATTAGGAAACCTATCCTTACGCAAATGTAACCAAACAAGATCTCCGGTGCAAAGACAACATGTTTTCTACCCTTATCTCCAACAAGTTTATATTTAGCATTCATACGCTCAATGTTTTCCTTAGTTATCTCATGCATTTTAAAATCAATTCAGCACGTTCTTTAGCATCAAAATTAACCTTCTCCGAAGATGGAAGAGGCAACAAATCAATAGGTGCACGAGGTAGGAAGCCATACACAATTTCAAAAGGGCACATCTTAGTAGTAGAATGCAATGAGCGATTATAAGAAAATTCAATATGAGGCAAGCATTCTTCCCACATTTTCTTATTATTCTTCAAAACAGCCCTAAGCATAGTAGACAATGTTCTATTGCCTACTTCAGTTTGTCCATCAGTTTGGGGTGACAAGTAGTACTAAAAGCAGTTTAGTCCCCAACTTAGCCCAAAAACATCTCCAAAAGTGGCTAAGAAATTTAGTATCACGATCTGAAACAATAGTATTTGGCACACCATGCAAGCGAATAATTTCACGAAAGAACAAATCAGCAACATTAACAAAGATCATCGCTTTTATGACATGGTATAAAGTGTGCCATTTTCGAGAATCTATCCACGACAACAAATATGCTATCCTCCCTTCTTTGTTCGAGGTAAACCTAAAACAAAGTCCATAGATATATCCTCCCAGGAACACTAGGCACGAGCAAAGGCATATATAAACCATGAGGATTGAGTCGTGACTTAGCTTTTTGACATGTAGTGCAGCGAGCAACAAAATGCTCAACATCCGTCTCATCTTTGGCCAAAAGAAATGTGTACCAAGTATATCCTCCGTCTTCTTGGCGCCAAAGTGTCCCATTAATCCTCCTCCATCGCCTCCTGCAACAACAAAAGACTAACAGAGCTAGCAGGAATGCATAGCTTGTTAGCACGGAACACAAAACCATCATTAATAACGAACTTGTTCCATGTTCTTCCTTCTTTACAATTCTGCATTACATCTTTAAAATCAGCATCATGCACATATTGATCTTTGATGGTCTCCAAACCAAATATTTTGAAGTCAAGTTGTGAAAGCATAGTATAGCGACGAGACAAAGCATCAAGAATATCATTTTCTTTACCCTTCTTGTGTTTAATGACATAAGGAAAGTCTCAATGAATTCAACGCATTTAGCATGTCTACGATTCAGTTTAGCTTGACTTTTAATATGTTTCAAAGATTCATGATCAGAATGTATAACAAATTCTTTGGGCCATAAATAATGTTGCCATGTCTCTAAAGTCCTAACAAGAGCATATAATTCTTTGTCATAAGTAGAATAGTTCAGACTAGGCCCACTCAATTTTTCGTAAAAGTATGCAACAGGTTTGCCATCTTGTAATAACACACCTCCTAATCCAATTCCACTAGCATCACATTCAAGCTCAAAAGTCTTATTAAAGTCGGAAGTTGGAGTAAAGGAGCATGTGTCAACTTATCTTTCAATACCGTGAAGGCTTCTTCCGTGCGGTACCCCAAACAAAAGGCACATCCTTCTTTGTAAGCTCATTGAGAGGTGCAGCAATGGTGCTAAAGTCTCTCACAAAACGCCTATAGAAACCAGCGAGTCCAAGAAAACTCCTCACTTGTGTGACCGTTTTGGGCTGCGGCCAACTCTCAATAGCTTCAATCTTGGCTTTATCAACTTCAATTCCTGTGGTGTAACAACATAGCCAAGAAAAGATACTCGGTCGGTGCAAAAGGTGCACTTCCCAAGGTTACCAAACAAACGTGCATCACGTAGAGCATTAAAAACAGCACGTAAATGTTCCAAATGTTCTTCCAAAGATTTGCTATAAATCAGTATATCATCAAAATAGACTACCACAAATCGTCCAATGAAAGCACGTAAAACTTCGTTCGTTAGTCTCATGAAAGTACTAGGTGCATTAGTTAACCCAAAAGGCATGACTAACCACTCATATAAACCAAACTTAGTTTTAAATGCTGTTTTCCATTCATCTCCCAATTTCCTATGAATTTGATGGTATCCACTACGCAAATCAACTTTGGAGAATATTGTAGAGCCACTCAATTGGTCAAGCATATCATCTAGCCTAGGAATAGGATGACGATAACGAATAGTAATATTATTAATGCCTCTACAATCAACACACATACGCGACGTACCATCCTTTTTAGGCACTAGTATAATAGGAACAACACAAGGACTAAGAGATTCGCGTATATAACCTTTGTCGAGCAGCTCCTGTACTTGACGCATAATCTCCTTCGTCTCCTCTGGATTGGTACGGTATGGTGCACGGTTGGGTAGCGATGCACCGAGAATTAAGTCAATTTGATGCTCAATCCCTCGAATAGGTGATAATCCGGTGGCACGTCTTGTGGGAAGGCGTCGTGAACTCTGCAAAATGTTAGTGACAGCGAGGGGCAAAGAGGAAAACACGTCCTCGAATGAAAATAATGCCTCTTTGCACACAAAAGCATAGCAAACAGATTTGCTAGAATCTAGCTCATCAATATCAGATTTGGTGGCAAGTAAACATGCACTTTTCAGTTTAATTTCAGAAGCAACATTAGATGGTTTATTATTAGGCTTCATTTGTTGCTCAAATTCTTTTGCCACAATCTGATTTTCACTCTTATTTTCTCCTGTTTTGCTTTATTAGCTCTATTAATATCATCTTTCAAAATGGAATCAGGTGTCATAGGAAGCAAAGTAATATTTTATCCTTGTGAACAAGAGTATCTGATTGTTTCTACCATGGTGTACAGAATTTTATCAAATTGCCATGGTCTACCAAGTAATAAGGAACATGCTTGCATAGGTACCACATCACAATCAACATAATCAGCATATGTAGAGATACTAAAATACACACGAACAATGACGTGTTACCTTAACCTTGCCGCTGTTGTTGAACCATTGGATGTAGTAAGGATGTGGATGTGGTCTTGTGGTGAGAGAAAGCTTCTCCACCATATCCATGCTAGCCAAGTTGTTGCAGCTCCTCCATCTATGATGGCGCTGAATAGAACGTTCCTTCACAACTCCTTTGTATGGAACAAGTTATGCCTCTGATTTTGCTCAGCTTGTGTAACCTGCACACTCAAAACACGTTGAGCAACTAAACATTCATACCTGTAAGCATCTTGACAGCCATGTATTGCGTCTCATGATCGTAATCATCTCCACCGTGTTCTTCATGTGTAATAAGAGCCAAAGTCTCTTCATCATAGTCACTAGCGGACTCATACCCACCATCCTCAGTAGCAATCATCACACGTTGAGATTGGCATTCTCTTGCAAAATGTCCTCTTCCCTTACAACGACGACAAATAATATCACTTGTGTGCCTGTTGGCGCCATGGAAGAAGAAGAGCTCTGTAGGCCCAGCGGGTGTGCTCTTGGCGGATAGTGGTGGTTGTGCCTGCTTTCTTGTATCACGGTTGGAGGTGGCAGCCGACGGAGGTGCCGCTGTAGTAGAACGTGTGGAAGTAGATGATGCACGTGGTGTCCATGCTGAAGGTCGACCTGCAGAAAAGTTAGTCCGCGCCAACGCCTGTCGATCCTCCACTTCACGTTCAGCTTTACAAGCAAGATGGAATAATCGAGTGATATTATTATAATCCTTGTAGTCTAGAATGGTCTGAATCTCTCTATTTAATCCACCCAGAAAACGTGCAAGCATAGCTTCATTCTCCTCAACAATACCACATCTAATCAAGCCAGTTTGTAATTCCGATAATATTCTTCTACGAATTTTTCCTTGTCTTAAGCGCTGCAATTTTTGAAGTAATTCACGCTGATAATATGGTGGAATCCAACGAGTACGCATAGCAGTTTTAAAAGCAGCCCAAGTAGCTGGAACAGGATATAATCTACAATGTTCGCACCACCAAACACATGCAAAGCTAGTGAAAGCACAAACAATGAAGCAGGAACACGTCTCTCCTCGGGATATTGTAAACATGTAAATCGTTGTTCAGTTTCTAACTCCCAAGTAAGATATATATCGGGAACATATCTACCCTCAAATGGTGGAATATTCAATTTCAGTTTAGGGAGCTGGTCATGATCTCGTACTGAGGGGAGCCCTAACATTGCCATTATTTGCATGTGGACGACACGGTGGTTGTGGTGCTGGTGGTTGCACGTGGTTCGATGTTGATCAACCTCATCCTCGTAATCTCCCACATAATCATCCTCCCCACATCGCCAGCAGGAGCCACGAAGTATCAACAGCAGCACCAGCAGCTTGGCCAGGCTGAAGAGGGACACGGGAAGCTCGACGGAGGGCTGTTTCGCGATGTGGAGGTAGTCGTTGTTGTTGTTGTAGAGGTGCGTTAGGTGCAGCCGGTGGTGGTGGTGGTAGACGTCCGAGCAATTCATTAAACTTGTTATCGAGCTTTGTTCCGAACGCCTTCTCAATGCCATCTATCTTCTCCATGGCCTCTTCAAATCTATTTAGCACATCTTCCACCTGCCCACTCATCATTTGTTGAAACTTATCATGTAGCGCTTTGTTTGTCATGTTCTCCCAGTCAGTCTCGTCGGCTTGTGATCCTGCCATGGTTAGCAGCAATAGAAACACACAAGAATATGATTGACAGACTACTAGGAAGTGGTGGTGGTGGTGTGGTGGGCGATCACAAATCCGTCAAGCAAATCTCAACTTCTTACCGCCTCTTACCCGCGAAAGCGGTGATCGGCAACCAATGTAGTCAAAACTCTCAAAGCTTGGATAGAGCGATTACGAGGAGAGACAAGCGCACGATGTAGATGTATGTGGAGCTGGGAAGGCTTATAATATGGTAGCAAAAGGGTCAGCAATAATCAATTCAGAGATGCAAAGTTGAATAAGCGCTCAACGACGCAGATCTTGTGCTGGTCCTAGGCTAGACCGTGCTAGAGACGCAAGCCTAGAACACTAACAAAATCACGGCGCTGCACGGAAACAACGGAAAAGCACACTCTGGAATTTTTTTTTCGCTCTTTTTTTTGCGCTGCTTTTTTTTGCGCTGCTCTTATTTTTTGCGAAAATTCACTATAATGGCGAGTGTCTCAAAACTCTTCCCAGGTCAAACTGACAGGATGGGCACGAAATTTTTTCGACCAAATTTTTTTTTCGACTGCCCGGACACAAAAACTGGAAACGGGTCAAAAAAGAACTTTCTATAACGGCGACTGTCTCAATACGCTTAGAAACACCTAAAAATAGGATAGCCAGAAAATTTTTCGACAAGTGCGTTTTCGGAAAATTTTGGGCCTAAACGGAGGGTGGTTTCCAGACTCTTTTTTTTTCCGAAACCTACTCCGGCAAGGAAACACGAATCAGAAACTAGATGGATCACAAAAACAAACCCAATATGCAAGGAACTCGGATTGGTGGTGGATATATGGTGGTGGTATATGGCAGCGGTGGTGGTAGCGGTGGTAGTATATGGATATGGATCGGTGGTGGTATATGGACAC
This sequence comes from Aegilops longissima, assembly GCA_021605205.1. Lineage (NCBI taxonomy): Eukaryota > Viridiplantae > Streptophyta > Magnoliopsida > Poales > Poaceae > Aegilops > Aegilops longissima. The sequence continues at coordinate 235,274,419 of CM038680.1, forward strand.
GGATTGGTGGTGGTATATGGATACGGATTCGGAGCGGTGATGGTAGGTGGCAGGGGTGATGATGATGGTGCGGTGGCGGCGTGACAACTTATGACCAGAACTCAAAACTCTAAAAGACTAGAAGCTAAGACCAGCAACTAGACACGACGATGCACCCGCAAATTCAACAAAGCAAAACCCTAAAAAGATTATGCAAAGGCTCAGATTGGTTCGGATATGATGAACTAACCCTAATTTTTTTGTGGCTTTTTCGTGGACTATAGGTATGAAGAACAGACTCGATCTAAACTACGGAAAACTGTAAAATCTCACCGAGCAACCTGGAAATCTGATACCACTTGATAGAGGCAAAGGTGTCCCGTCTTTCGATGAGATGTTGGTTTTCGCTTTGGAGGAAGTCGACTTTGACGATCCGACTACTGAACGTCTTGAGGACGTCGCGCCTTAGCAATCGCTAAACCAACTCCGAGAGGTTATTGACCACGCCGAGCACGATCAACGACCACGAGGGTCATGCTTCCTGCGAGCAAGCGAAGAACAAGCAAGAAACTGAGATTGCAATCTGGATATTGCGAATATAAGATGAAAGCTTTATTGATCAAGGTGGGGTTACGTGGCGCTTTATGCAGTCGTTGAACACAAGCGAAATGCACGCGAAGTTGCAGCTATGGCGAACTTTTAAATCTAAACAAAACCCAAAGTCTAAGCGACGCCCTAAGGGCAGTATATATGGAGGAAGAGGAGGAATTTCGTGGCCCTTGAGGGAGGGTCCAAACCAACCCTAACTCTTGTTTCCCCACACATCTGGACTCTAAAACAGCCTATACTTAAGTATTTCGAAATTACATGGGCCTGGCCCAATAATAAGGTGATGCAGCACCTAGAATAGCCTATGTACGAATATTATGAAGTGGCATCTTCTATATTTCGTCCAAGGCCTCATGCACTCATTAGGGTGGCTTCAAAGTCCTGAAATCATCACTTGTAACTCCGTTCTTGTTCCCCTTGCGCATGCCAACATCTCCATGCTTGAACTTGCTCCAAGGTTCATCTTTCTTGTCCATGGTAGGCCCTTCATTTGTAAGCAAAACAAATGTATCCAATTTAGGCAGCATCATATTCTCATGAACATTGGAATCGTTACCAAGAAACGAAAGTACCTGATAATTCAATTGGCGTGCGCGAGCTCTAGTAATTGGTCCAGTATGTATAGCAGCAGGGCTGTGGGTGTAACAATGGTATTGATGTCCTCATCATTCTTCAAAACAGCCCTAAGCATAGTAGACAATGTTCTATTGACTACTTCAGTTTGTCCATCAGTTTGGGGGTGACAAGTAGTACTAAAAAGCAGTTTAGTCCCCAACTTAGCCCATAAACATCTCCAAAAGTGGCTAAGAAATTTAGTATCACTATCTGAAACAATAGTATTCGGCACACCATGCAAGCGAATAATTTCATGAAAGAACAAATCAGCAACATTAACAGCATCATCGCTTTTATGGCATGGTATAAAGTGTGCCATTTTCGAGAATCTATCCACGACAACAAATATGCTATCCCTCCCCTTCTTTGTTCTAGGTAAACCTAAAACAAAGTCCATAGATATATCCTCCCAAGGAACACTAGGTACAGGCAAAGGCATATATAAACCATGAGGATTGAGTCGTGACTTAGCTTTTTGACATGTAGTGTAGCGAGCAATAAAACGCTCAACATCCCGTCTCATCTTTGGCCAAAAGAAATGTGTAGCAAGTACATCCTCCGTCTTCTTCATGCCAAAGTGTCCCATTAGTCCTCCTCCATGCGCCTCCTGCAATAACAAAAGACGAACGGAGCTAGCTGGAATGCATAGCCTGTTAGCACGGAACACAAATCCATCATTAACGACGAACTTGTTCCACGTTCTTCCTTCTTTACAATTCTGCATTACATCTTTAAAATCAACATCATGCACATGTTGATCTTTGATGGTCTCCAAACCAAATATTTTGAAGTCAAGTTGTGAAAGCATAGTATAGCGACGAGACAATGCATCAGCAATAACATTTTCTTTACCCTTCTTGTGTTTAATGACATAAGGGAAAGTCTCAATGAATTCAACCCATTTAGCATGTCTACGATTCAGTTTAGCTTGACTTTTAATATGTTTCAAAGATTCATGATCAGAATGTATAACAAATTCTTTGGGCCATAAATAATGTTGCCATGTTTCTAAAGTCCGAACAAGAGCATATAATTCTTTATCATAAGTAGAATAATTCAGACTAGGCCCACTCAATTTTTCGAAAAGTATGCAACAGGTTTGCCATCTTGTAATAACACACCTCTAATCCAATTCCACTAGCATCACATTCAAGCTCAAAAGTCTTATTAAAATCAGGAAGTTGGAGTAAAGTAGCATGTGTCAACTTATCTTTCAATACCGTGAAGGCTTCTTCCTGTGTGGTACCCCAAACAAAAGGCACATCCTTCTTTGTAAGCTCGTTGAGAGGTGCAGCAATGGTGCTGAAATCTCTCACAAAACGCCTATAGAATCCAGCGAGGCCAAGAAAACTCCTCACTTGTGTGACCGTTTTGGGCTGCGCCAACTGTCAATAGCTTCAATCTTGGCTTTGTCAACTTCAATTCCTGTGGAGTAACAACATAGCCAAGAAAATATACTCGGTCGATTAAAAGGTGCACTTCCCAAGGTTACCAAACAAGCGTGCATCACGTGAGAGCAATAAAAACAACACGTAAATGTTCCAAATGTTCCTCCAAAGATCTGCTATAAATCAATATGTCATCAAAGTAAACTACCACAAATCGTCCAATGAAAGCACGTAAAACTTGTTCATTAATCTCATGAAAGTACTAGGTGCATTAGTTAACCCGAAAGGCATGACTAACCACTCATATAATCCAAACTTAGTTTTAAATGATGTTTTCCATTCATCTCCCAATTTCATACGAATTTGCTTTGGTATCCACTCATAAATCAACTTTGGAGAATATTGTAGAGCCACTCAATTCATCAAGCATATCATCTAGCCTAGGAATAGGATGGCGATAACGAATAGTAATATTATTAATGCCTCTACAATCAACACACATCGTGATGTACCATCCTTTTTCGGCACTAGAATAATAGGAACAGCACAAGGACTAAGGGATTCGCGTATATAACCTTTGTCGAGCAGCTCCTGTACTTGACGCATAATCTCCTTCGTCTCCTCTGGATTGGTACAGTATGGTGCACGGTTGGGTAATGATGCACCGGGAATTAAGTCAATCTGATGCTCAATCCCTCGAATGGGACGTAATCCCGGTTGCACGTCTTGTGGAAAGACGTCAGCGAACTCCTGCAAAATGTTAGTGACAGCAGGAGGCAAAGAGGAAGGCACGTCCTCGAATGAAATAATGCCTCTTTGCACACAAAAGCATAGCAAACAGAATTGCTGAAATCTAGCTCATCAATATCAGATTTAGTGGCAAGTAAACATGCACTTTTCAATTTAATTTCAGAAACAACACTAGATGGTTTACTATTAGGCTTCATTTGTTGCTCAAATTCTTTTGCCACAATCTGATTTTCACTCTAATTTTTATCCTGTTTTTCTTTATTAGCTCGATTAATATCATCTTTCAAAATGGAATCAGGAGTCATAGGAAGCAAAGTAATATTTTTATCCTTATGAACAAGAGTATACTGATTGTTTCTACCATGGTGTACAGAATTTTTATCAAATTGCCATGGTCGACCAAGTAATAAGGAACATGCTTGCATAGGTACCACATCACAATCAACATAATCAGCATATGTAGAGATACTAAAATGCACACGAGCAGTGCGTGTTACCTTAACCTTGCCACTTTGTTGTTGAACCATTAGATGTAGTAAGGATGTGGATGTGGTCTTGTGGTGAGAGATAGCTCTCCACCATCTCCATGCTAGCAAAGTTGTTGCAGCTCCTCCATCTATGATGGCGCTGAATAGAACGTTCCTTCACAACTCCTTTGTATGGAACAAATTATGCCTCTGATTTTGCTCAGCTTGTGTAACCTGCACACTCAAAACACGTTGAGCAACTTAACATTCATACCTATCAAGCATCTTGACAGCCATGTATTGCGTCTCACGATCGTAATCATCTCCACCGTGTTCTTCATGTGTAATAAGAGCCAAAGTCTCTTCATCATAGTCACTAAGCGGACTCATACCCACCATCCTCAAGTAGCAATCATCACACGCTGAGATTGGCATTCTCTCACAAAATGTCCTCTTCCCTTACAACGACGACAAATAATATCACTCGTGTGCCCTGTTGACGCCATGGAAGAAGAAGAGCTCTGTGTAGGCCCAGCAGGTGTGCTCTTGGCAGATAGTGGTGGTTGTGCCTGCTTTCTTGTATCACGGTTGGAGGTGGCAGCCGACGGAGGTGCCGGTGTAGTAGAACGGGTGGAAGTAGATGATGCACGTGGTGTCCATGATGAAGATCGACCTGCAGAAAAGTTAGTCCGCGCCAATGCCTGTCGATCCTGCACTTCACGTTCAGCTTTACAAGCAAGATGGAATAATCGAGTGATATTATTATAATCCTTGTAGTCTAGAATGGTCTGAATCTCTCTATTTAATCCACCCAGAAAACGTGCAAGCATAGCTTCATTCTCCTCAACAATACCACATCTAATCAAGCCAGTTTGTAATTCCTGATAATATTCTTCTACCGAATTTTTTCCTTGTCTTAAGCGCTGCATTTTTTGAAGTAATTCACGTTAATAATATGGTGGAACCCAACGAGTACGCATAGCAGTTTTCAAAGCAGCCCAAGTAGTTGGAACAGGATATAATCAACAATGTTCAGACCACCAAACACATGCAAAGCTAGTGAAAGCACAAACAGCAGCAGGAACACGGCTCTCCTCAGGATATTGTAAACATGTAAATCGTTGTTCAGTTTCTAACTCCCAAGTAAGATATATATCAGGAACATATCTACCCTCAAATGGTGGAATATTCAATTTCAGTTTAGGGAGATGGTCATGATCTCGTACCTGAGGGGGAGCCCTAACATTGCCATTATTTGCATGTGGATGACCGGTGGTTGTGGTAATGGTGGTTGCACGTGGTTCGATGTTGATCAACCTCATCCTCGTAATCTCCCACATAATCATCCTCCTCCTCATCGCCAGCAGGAGCCACGTAAGTATCAACAAAGAGCACCAAAGCAGCTTGGCGGTGAAGAGGGACACGGCTCGCTCGGCGGAGGGCTGTTTCGCGACGTGGAGGTAGTCGTTGTTGTTGTTGTAGAGGTGCGTCAGGTGCAGCCGGTGGTGGTGGTGGAAGATGCGCGAGCAATTCATTAAATTTGTTATCGAGCTTTGTTTCGAACGCCTTCTCAATGCCATCTATCTTCTCCATGGCCTCATCAAATCTATTTAGCACATTGTCCACCTGTCCACTCATCATTTGCTGAAACTTATCATGTAACTCTTTGTTTGTCATGTTCTCCCGGTCGGTCTAAATCGGCTTGTGATCCTGCCATGGTTAGCAGCAATAGAAACACACAAGAATATGATTCTACAGACTACTAGGAAATTGTGGTGGTGGTGGTGTCACAAATCCGTCAAGCAAATCTCAAAGTCTTACCAGTTCTTACCCAGCAGCAGGCGGTGATCGGCAACCGTTGTAGTCAAAAACTCTCAAAAGCTTGGATAGAGCGATTGTCAGGGAGAGTCAAGCATACGATGTAGATGTATGTGGAGCTGGGAAGGCTTATAATATGGTAGCAAAAGGGTCAGCAATAATTAATTCAGAGATGCTAAGTTGAATAAGCGCTCACGACAGCAGATCTTGTCTTGGTCCTAGGCTGAACCGTGCTAGAGACGCGAGCCTAGAACACTAACAAAATCACGACGCTGCTGCGTAAACAAGGGAAAAGCACACTGGAAAAAAATCGCTCTTTTTTGCGCTGCTTTTTTTAGCTTCTTTTTTTTGCGAAAGAACACTATAATGGCGAGTGTCTCAAAACTCTTCCCAGTCAAATCGACAGGATGGGCACGAAATTTTTCGACCAAATTTTTTTTCGATTGCCGGACCCAAAAACTGAAGCGGGTCAAAAAAAACTTTCTATAACGGCGACTATCTCAATACGCTTAGAAACACCTAAAAATAGGATAGCCAGAAAATTTTTTGACAAGTGCGTTTTCGGAAAATTTTGGGCCTAAACGGAGGGTGGTTTTCGGACTCTTTTTTTTCCGAAACCTACTCCGGCAAGGAAACACGAATCGGAAACTAGATGGATCTCGAAAACAAACCTAATATGCAAGGAACTCGGATTGGTGGTGGATATGTGGTGGTGGTATATGGCAGCGGTGGTGGTAGCGGTGGTAGTATATGGATATGGATCGGTGGTGGTATATGGACACGGATTGGTGGTGGTATATGGCAGCGGTGGTGGTATATGGATATGGATCGGTGGTGGTATATGGACACGGATTGGTGGTGGTATATGGATACGGATTCGGAGCGGTGATGGTAGGTGGCGAGGCGATGATGATGGTGCGGTGGCGGCGTGACAACTTATGACCGAACTCGAAACTCTAAAAGACTAGGCGCTAAGACCAGCAACTAGACACGACGATGCAACCGCAAATTCAACAAAGCAAAACCCTAAAAAGATTATGCAAAGGCTCGAGATTGGTTCGGATATGATGAACTAACCCTAAATTTTTTATGGCTTTTTCGTGGACAATAGTTATGAAGAACAGACTCGATCTAAACTACGGAAAATGTAAAATCTCACCGAGCATCACGGAAATCTGATACCACTTGATAGAGGCAAAGGTGTCCCGTCTTTCGATGAGATGTTGGTTTTCGCTTTGGAGGAAGTCGACTTTGACGATCCGACTACTGAGCGTGCAAGGACGTCGCGCCTTAGCAATCGCTAAACGAACTCCGAGAGGTTATTGACCACGCCGAACACGATCAACGACCCACGAGGGTCATTTCCTGCGAGCAAACGAAGAACAAGCAAGAAACTGAGATTGCAATCTGGATATTGCAAAAAATAGCCTATACTTGTGTATTTCGAAATTATAAGGGCCTGGCCCAATAATAAGGTGACGCAGCACCTAGAATAGCCTCGGGACGAAATTTATGAAGTAGCATCTTGTATATTTCGTCCAAGGGTTCATGCACCCATTATGGTGGCTTCAAATTCCTGAAATCATCACTTGTAACTCCGTTCTTGTTCCCCTTTTGCATGGCATCATCTCCATGCTTGTTCTTGCTCCAATGTCCATCCTTCTCCAAGCTAGGCCCTTCATTTGTAAGCAAGACAAATGTATCCAATTTAGGCAGCATCATATTCTCATGAACATTAGAATCATTACCAAGAAACGAAAGTACCTGATAATTTAATTGGCGTGCGCAAGCTCTAGTAATTGGTCCAGTATATGTAGCAGTAGGGGCTGTGGGTGTAACAATGGTATTGATGTCCTCATTAGTGAGAAAGTGACCCACCCAAAAGTGAGTGAGAGCCACAAACCACACTTGAGCGCCTCTTCGCCTAGAGAGAAAAACCTCATCCTATTTGCCACCAAAAGTGAGATGAGAGAATCGTGTGAGAACCCATCGAGTGTGATGCACTTTGTCCTAGTGTGCAAGGATGGAGAACCAAAAACTAACATCATTCACGAGCTACCTTTGATGTTTCAATCTCTTTTGCAGGAATTTCAAGATGTTTTCCCCGATGAGCTACCTCCGGGACTACCTCCTCTACGAGGCATTGAGCATCGAATCGACCTCATCCCCGGAGCGCCACTTCCAAACAAAGCTCCATACCATGTCAATCCCGAAGAAACCAAGGAGATTCAACGGCAAGTACAACAACTAATCGACAACGGTCATGTACGTGAAAGCTTGAGCCCTTGTGTCGTTCCCATTATACTTGTGCCTAAGCCCGATGGAAGTTTTCGCTTGTGTTCCGATTGTAGACCTATAAATGCTATCACCGTCCGCTATAGGCATCCCATTCCTCGCTTAGATGATATGCTTGATGAACTTAGTGGAGCCAACTTTTTCTCAAAAATTGATCTTAAAAGTGGCTATTATCAAATCCGCATTCAAGAAGGTGATGAATGGAAAACTGCTTTCAAAACCAAATTTGGCTTGTATGAGTGGTTAGTGATGCCTATGGGTTTGTCGGAAGCACCCGGAACTTTCGTGCGTCTTATGCATCATGTGCTTAGACCTTACATTGGAATCTTCGTTGTGGTTTACTTTGATGATATTCTTGTGTTTAGCAAAACCATGAAAGAGCACATCAATCATGTAAAATCTGTGTTGCAAACTCTTCGCAAGGAAATCCTTTATGCGAACTTGAAAAATGCACTTTCGGCGTTGACAAAGTGGTTTTCTTGGGTTTCGTTGTCTCTTCCAAGGGTGTCCATGTTGATGAAACTAAAATTGAAGCAATTAAAACTTGGCCCCAACCCACCAATTTGCAACAAGTGCGAAGTTTTCTTGGTCTTGCGGGTTTTTATCGTCGCTTTGTGAAAAACTTTAGCACTATTGCCGCCCCTTTGCATTCTTTGAGTAAGAAGAATACTCCTTTTGTTTAGGCTTCATTTGTTGCTCAAATTCTTTTGCCTCAATCTGATTTTCACTCTTATTTTTCTCCTATTTTGCTTTATTAGCTCTATTAATATCATCTTTCAAAATGGAATCATGAGTCATAGGAAGCAAAGTAATATTTTTATCCTTATGAACAAGAGTATACTGATTGTTTCTACCATGGTGTACAGAATTTTTATCAAATTGCCATGGTCTACCAAGTAATAAGGAACGTGCTTGCATAGGTACCACATCACAATCAACATAATCAGCATATGTAGAGATACTAAAATGCACACGAACAGTACGTGTTACCTTAACCTTGCGGCTGTTGTTGAAACATTGGATGTAGTAAGGATGTGGATGTGGTCTTGTGGTGAGAAATAGCTTCTCCACCATCTCCATGCTAGCCAAGTTGTTGCAGCTCCCTCCATCTATGATGACGCGAATAGAACGTTCCTTCACAACTCCCTTTGTATGGAACAAATTATGCATCTGATTTTGCTCACTTGTGTAACCTGCACACTCAAAACACGTTGAGCAACTAAGCATTCATACCACCGAAGATCTTGACAGCCATGTATTGCGTCTCATGATCGAAATCATCTCCACCGTGTTCTTCATGTGTAATAAGAGCCAAAGTCTCCTCATCATAGTCACTAGCGGACTCATACCCACCATCCTCGGTAACAATCATCACACGCTTAGATGGGCATTCTCTCGCATAATGACCTCCACCCTTGCAACGTCGACAAATAATATCATGTGTTTGCCTGTTGATGCCATGGATGAAGAAGAGCTCTTTGCGGGCCCGAAGGTGTGCTCTTGGCGGATAGTGGTGATTGTGCCTGCTTTATTGTATCATGGTTGGAGGTGGCAGCGGCGGAGATGCCGTGTAGCGAGCGTGTGGAAGTAGATGATGCACGTGGTGTCCATGATGAAGGTCGACCTGCAGAAAAGTTAATCCGCGCCAATGCCTGTCCATCCTGCACTTCACGTTCAGCTTTACAAGCAAGATGGAATAAACGAGTGATATTATTATAATCCTTATAGTCTAGAATGGTCTGAATCTCTCTATTTAATCCACCCAGAAAACGTGCAAGCATAGCTTCATTCTCCTCAACAATACCACATCTAATCAAGCCAGTTTGTAATTCCTGATAATATACTTCTACAGAATTTTTTCCTTGTCTTAAGCGCTGCAATTTTTGAAGCAATTCACATTGATAATATGGTGGAACCCAACGAGTACGCATAGCAGTTTTCAAAGCAGCCCAAGTAGCTGGAACATGATATAATCGACAATGTTCAGACCACCAAACACATGTAAAGCTAGTGAAAGCACAAACAGCAGCAGGAACACGTCTCTCCTCAGGATATTGTAAACATGTAAATCGTTGTTCAGTTTCTAACTCCGAAGTAAGATATATATCAGGAACATATCTACCCTCAAATGGTGGAATATTCAATTTCAGTTTATGGAGATGGTCATGATCTCGTACCTGAGGGGGAGCCCTAACGTTGCCATTATTTGCATGTGGACGACCTGATGGTTGTGGTGCTGGTGGTTGCACGTAGTTCTGATTTTGATCAACCTCATCCTCGTAATCTCCCACATAATCATCCTCCTTCAGATCGTGGCAGCAGGAGCCACGAAGTATCAACAGCAGCACCAACAGTTTGGCCAAGCGCAAGAGGAACACGGGTCGCTCGGCGGAGGGCTGTTTCACGAGGTGGAGGTAGTCGTTGTTGTTGTTGTTGTTGTTGTAGAGGTGCGTTAGGAGCAGCGGTGGTGGTGGTGGAAGGCAGCGAGCAATTCATTAAACTTGTTATCGAGCTTTGTTTGAACGTCTTCTCCATGCCATCTATCTTCTCCATGGCCTCTTCAAATCTGTTTAGCACATCTTGCACTGTCCACTCATCATTTGCTGAAACTTATCATGAAGCTCCTGTTCGTCAAGTTCTCCCGGTCGGTCTAAATCGAACATGATCCTGGCATGGCTAGCAGCAATAGAAACACACAAGAATATGATCCTCTGGACTACTAACAAGTGGTGGTGGTGGCGGGCGTCACAAATCCGTGAAGCAAATCTCAAAGTCTTACCAGTTCTTACCCAAAGAAGAAGGTGATCGGCAACCGTTGTAGTCAAAACTCTCAAAAGCTTGGATAGAGCGATTGCCAGGGAGAGTCAAATGCATGACGTAGATGTATGTGGAGCTGGGAAGGCTTATAGTATGGTAGCAAAAGTTCAGCAATAATCAATTCAGAGATGCAAAGTTGAATAAACGCTCAACGACGGTAATGTGCCGGTCCTAGGCTAGACCGTGCTAGAGACGCGAGCCTAGAACACTAACAAAATCACAGCGCTGCACGGAAACAAGGAAAAAGCACACTCTGGAAAAAAAAATCGCTCTGTTTTTTTTGGGCGCTCTCTTTTTTTTTGCGCTCCTCTTTTTTTTTGCGAAAAATCACTATAATGGCGAGTGTCTCAAAACTCTTCCCAGGTCAAACTGACAGGATGGGTACGAAATTTTTTTGACAAATTTTTTTTCGGAAATCAGGGCAGCGTCGACGAAAAAGTGCGACCAAAAATTCCTATGATGGCGAGTGTCTCAAAAGACTCAGAACAGCCTAAAAATAGGGTAGGGAAAAAATATTTTTGGTCGCCGAAATTTTGGCCTAAAAACTGCCCGGGGGTCTCCAGGAAAGGAAACACGAATCGGAATTTAGATGGAACTCGAAAACAAACCTAATATGAGAAGAACTCGGATTGGTGGTGGATATATGGTGGTGGTATATGGCAGCGGTGGTGGTATATGGATACAGATTGGTGGTGATATATGGATACGGATTGGTGGTGGTATATGGATACGGATTGAGGCGGTGGCGGATAAGCAATGGTGGTAGATGGCAAGGCGATGATGATGGTGCGGCGGCGGCGTGACAACTTATGACCAGAACTCGAAACTCTAAAAGACTAGACTCTAAGACCAGCAACTTGACACGACGATGCAACCGCAAATTCAACAAAGCAAAAACCCTAAAAAGATTATGCAAAGGCTCAGATTGGTTCGGATATGATGAACTAACCCTAAAAATTTTTTGTGGCTTTTTCGTGGATTGTAGGTTTGAAAATAGACTCGATCTAATGTACGAAAAACTGTAAAATCTCACCGAGCAACCTGGAAATCTAATACCACTTGATAGAGGCAAAGGTGTCCCGATGTTTCGATGAGATGGTGGCTATCGTTTTCTGTGGGAGTCGACCTTGACGATCCGACTACGAACGTGCGAGACGTCGCGCCTTAGCAATCGCTAAACCAACTTCCGAGGGTTATTGACCACGCCGGAGCACGATCAACCTTACCACGAGGGCCTGTTTCCTGCGAGCAAACAAAGAACAAGCAAGAAACTAAGATTGCAATCTGGATATTGCGAATATAAGAGGAAAGCTTTATTAATGAAGGTGGGGTTCTGTGACGCCTTGGTTTGGTCGTTGAACACAAACGAAGTACGTGAAGTTGCAGCTATGGCGAACTTTTTATCTAAACAAAACCCAAAGTCTAAACGACGCCCTAAGGGCTGTATATATGGAGGAAGAGGTGGGAATTTCGTGGCCCTTGAGGGTGGGGTCCGAAACGAACCCTAACTCTTGTTTCCCCACACATACGGACTCTAAAAATAGCCTATACTTAAGTATTTCGAAATTACATGGGCCTGGCCCAATAATAAGGTGACGCAGCACCTAGAATAGCCTATGGACGAATATTATGAAGTGGCATCTTGTATATTTCGTCCAAGGCTTAATGCACTCCTTATGGTGGCTTCAAAGTCCTAAAATCATCACTTGTAACTCCGTCCTTGATCCCCTTGCGCATGCCATCAACTCCATGCGTGTTCTTGCTCCAATGTTTATCCTTCTCCAAGCTCGGCCTTCATTTGTAAGCAAAACAAATGTATCCAATTTAGGCAGTATCATATTCTCATGAACATTAGAATCATTACCAAGAAACAAAAGTACCTGGTAATTCAATTGGCGTGCGCGAGCTCTAGTAATTGGTCCAGTATATGTAACAGTAGGGGTTGTGGGTGTAACAATGGTATTGATGTCCTCATCACCCCACATGGTTCCATCAAGATGAAGATGACAACGAGTGGATCTTCAACACCTCACCTACAACACATGAGCGATGCTCCAAAGGTAACATAGGTGATGGTGCTTCTCTTGTCCCACTAGTGGACTCTCTTGACATTGATTGCTTGCATGATGTTGATCCACCTATTCCCATGATTCATACTAGTGCGATTTCTTCATGTCATGACTTACCTATTTATGATGAATATGATGATGAGCATGTTGAGTTGCCTAGTTGTGATGCTATGCTCCATAGGATATCATGTGAAAATTCTTTTGGTCACATCATGTTTGATAATCCTTTGAACTTGTCATATGCTATTAGTGAGATCTCCCATATTGCATCATTTCAATCTCAACATAGTAACTATGCATGCCCCATTAAAATAAATCCTATTTGCACTTATGGCATAGATGACAAGTTGATGGTCATTGGCTTTTGCTTCTCTTGTGATGATTTTGCCATGCTTCCTTTACATGATTTGCGCAATTCATCTACTATGTCATGCCATGATCACATTGTTCCAAATATGCTTTGTTTTGGATGTTTTCAATATTCTCCATGTGATGTTTCTATAAATGCTCATGAGGAGACCCCCATAGTTTCCTCATACATATTAGGAGATCTTGATGCATTTCATACCTTGCATGATTCCCATAATTGCGTGCACCATATGCATTCCATGAATAACAATGCTCTAGATATTTCTCATGATGCATTACACAATTTGAGTCTCCATTATGACATGCATACAACAAACCTCTCATGATGGATGACATGTTTCTATATCGTTCATCTCATTTATTTGAGCATTTGCTATTTAGTGCTAACCAACACAAGCACGTGCGCATCATGATGGATGATGTGTACATCTACCACGCACACACAATTTTTCCTTTGTCTTTGTTTTGTGTAGGTACGCACGTATACTCATCAACATCTCAATCCCATGAGTTGACGAAACGAGCTCTTGAGAGCAACGATGACTTGGGATCCCGTGGACTTTCATTCCCACCATTCCTTTTGCGCAAGGACTACACGCATGTCTTTTACTTGTCTCTCACACGGCTATGGGCTATTTACCACTTCTCACCTTATGCTCATTTTACCGTGTTCACTTTGCATGCTATGCTTGCTTCTATGCCTTTGCCATGCCATTGTGACCCTTGCTTGCATCTACCCTGATTCACCATTATGCTACTCCTATGTGTATTTGCATGCTTGGTGGAGATCATTGTTGCTATTGCCATGTTTACCATGTGCTCCATGCTATTGATGCTATTTTGCTCATATCTTGCCTTTATGATTGTGAAATGTCATGTGCATTATATATGCCCACCATTTGCACACATGACATGTTTGACATGATTCCCTCTAGTACGTTGCATCTTCGCACTACTAGCTTGCTTGACTTGATCACTATGATTGCTTGCTATGTTGCATCACCCATGTTCTATTCTTACTCGCTTTCTTGGGTTGATGACATATATATTCATGCCTCTCACATGATATATCTTGATGTTTGTCGTTTGTCTCCATTAGTTGCATCTATGCTTATTGATCTTGGAGACATGGACATATTACTTGTGATGCATGCTTGTTTACTTGAGCCTATTGTATTTGGTTGTTCTCGCATCATATGCCTCCATACTATGAAATGCTCCCTTGTTCTTTCTTATGATGAGCATGATGCATACACTTGTTGGGTATCTTACCACACGAATGTTAGGTTTTGCATTTACGCTAACCTCACTTGTTTTTCCGAGTGTTTGTCATGTTCATTCGTTTTGAAGGATTCACCAGGCGATACCGTCATGAGACATATTGGCTATGTGAAGGCATACAAGATGCGCAACTCCATCATCCTTGAGAAACTCCTAAAGGTGACCTCCTTCCCATTGAGCCATCCTCAAGTACGCATATTGGATGGGCCATTCTTTCATTGTTGTTTCCTTCTTATTGTCTACATGATACATCTATTGGATGGAGGACCGGCATTGGAGATGGACCTATTGACCTTCAAGTTGAGGAGTGCTCGGACTTAGTGGATTCACCAACGGACCACCATTTCTACCACGACATTGAGCCATGGTACAACAACTCCCATAACAAGTTTGCACTTTATACATGGATTGACTTGCATTATGATTGCCTTGGTGCATCTTGTATTTCTATGTCATCACATGATATATGAGCTTGTGCATTTCCTTAGCAAATTTGTTGTGATCTTTCTTGATGGCATATTCATACATAATGATCACATTGCCTACCATCAATTGCATGATAACATAATCATATTGAGCATCCATTGCCATATTCATGCTATTGATAAACCGTCTCACTATGACATCATTTTGCACCGTGGTTGCCTTGATCATATTCACAACACATTTGTGCGCACAATGAATGATTTTGCTCCCATGAATGCTTTGCATATCATTCTATATCATCTTGATAAGCTTCATGCCCTTTGTCACGAACAATCTTGTTGCACAGACTCATTCTTACATGATGGACATTTTGTGTGCGCTAACCATTGTATTTCCGAGTGTCGCTTGTGTTTGCTCTTTTTGCATGTCTATAACTCCGGTGACACCTTGGAGTACTTGGATTGCGTCATGCCTTCAACTCCGTCCAACTACAAGTCCGTCCACGACAACCGTTTCCATGGTGATGAGGATCACGATCCGAGGTCGGATCTTTCCCAAGGGAGGGGAGATGATGCGGAGCATCCCACGTTCATCCCCATGTACACGCCGATTACTCTCTAAGCCCCAAGAGGACATACGACGAGACCTCAACCATACGCCATTGGGCACAAGGTGAACTCACTCCTCTACGAACCTTCACTTTCCACATGTGAGACATGGCTACTACCTCATGCATGGACCTTGCACACACTCAGGTACAACCGAGACGACCATGGAGGATCCAAGGACCAAGGCCAAGCATGGAAGAGGAGAAGGAAGAATAAGCAGGGACAAGCTTCTGGAAAGCCCGGACCTTCCGGCCTGCCCGGAACTTCCGGCCCCCGGAACTTCCGGCCCCCGGACCTTCCGGCCCCCGGACCTTCCGGCCTGCCCGGAACCTCCGGCCCCCGGAGTCCAGACCAGACCCGAGCGCGCCAACTCTCTGGTTAGCCCAGAACCTGCCCGGAACTTCCGGCCCTGCCCGGAACTTCTGGCCTGCCTGCGTGCAAAGACTCGGGCCGAGGCCCATGTAACCCTTTCCCACATACCCCTTCGTGGCTTAGACTATAAATAGACCACCCCCTCCTCCTAGTTAGGGTTAGCAATGGATTAGCTCATATTTTGTGTGAGAGCCTTGCTCATCCACTTGGTTACTTCTCCTCGGAGCTCGCGACCTCTTCTGAGAAGATCCCCCAAGCGGATTCAAGACCCCTTCATGGGAAGACAATCAAGACCTCCTCACGGAGAAGAACCCGGTTACCTCTTGTATCGTCCTTTGTTGATCGTGGATCGTGTATCTCTCCTTGTGTTCATCGATCTAGCGCATGTGTACTTGAATCTTGTTAGTTTGAGTGATTCTCTTGTGTTTTCCCCCGTGATTTCCCTCGTCCTCTTCCGCTCGTTCTTCGTGTTTCCCCGTAGGATCCACTCCAAACGTGAAAGATCTCCACATAGGGTTCCACCCTACATCACAAACTCATGCGGTCTAAGGTAATGTTCCCAAACATGTAGGACACGCACTAAAGCATACAATTCTTTGTCATAGATGGGATAGTTAAGTTGAGCACCCGAGAGTTTTTCGCTAAAATATGCAATGGCTCGTTTTTCTTGCATCAAAACTCCGCCAACTCCGCCAATTGGGCAAAGCAAGAATCGGAGCATGAGTAAGCAAAGACTTGAGCTCATCAAAAGCGGTTGATTGCAAAGTTCCCCAAACAAAGGGAGTATTCTTCTTACTCAAAGCATGCAAAGGAGCGGCAATTGTGCTAAAATCTTTCACAAAGCGACGACAAAAACCCGCAAGACCAAGAAAGCTACGCACTTGTTGCAAATTGATGGGTTGGGGCCAAGTTTTAATTGCTTCAATTTTAGATTCATCAACATGGACACCCTTTGAGGATACAACAAAACCCAAGAAAACTACTTTGTCAACACCAAATGTGCTTTTTTTTCATGTTTGCATAAAGACGTTCCTTGCGAAGGGTTTGCAAAACAACCCTAACATGATCAAGATGCTCTTTCATGGTTTTCCTAAACACAAGAATATCGTCGAAGTAAACCACAACAAAGACTCCAATGTAAGGACGAAGCACATGATGCATAAGACGCACGAAAGTACCGGGAGCCTCCGAAAGACCCATAGGCATCACTAACCACTCATATAAACCAAATTTGGTTTTGAAAGCAGTTTTCCATTCATCACCCTCTTGTATGCGGATTTGATAATAGCCACTTTTAAGATCAATTTTCGAGAAAAAGTTAGCTCCACTAAGTTCATCAAGCATATCATCTAAGCGAGGAATGGGATGCCTATAGAGAACGGTAATAGCATTTATAGGTCTACAATCGGAACACAAGCGGAAACTTCCATCGGGTTTAGGCACAAGTGATGCGGAGCATCCTACGGTCATCACCATGTCAAGAGTCCATTTGGCAAGTGACACGTGCGACCTCTACTTCTCATACATAAAGGTGAATCTTCTCCTTTACACGTGTTCACTTGACCCCTTCGAGGTTGGTATACTACTTGACACTCCACTCATGTGCATGCATAGGTATTGCCGGAGCTTCACGGACGAGGAGGAGGAGTGCAAGCGCCAAGGAACCCCTACACCATCCGCGAGGGAAGCCTGGAAGAGAAGACGGAAAAAGACGGAGATGCGAGTCCCAGCCGCAGACGGACGAGAGGCCACCGGCGTCCGACACTCTCCAATGGCGGACGACCGATTTAACGCCGGACGTCCGACAAGTCCAGCCTTGACGGACGACCGACACCGACCGGACGACCGGTGCTATGGCGACAGAACAGAATTCTGGATGTCCGAAGACTTCGGACGTCCGGACCGTCCTGAGCTTCCGGACGTCAGACCCCTCCGGACGTCCGACGCTTTGTCTCTGCTGCCGCCGGCCTTTGGCCTTGTAATCCTCTCCCACTTGCCCCTTCGTGGCTTAGACTATGAATAGACCACCTCCACCTCCTTTCTCGGGTTAGCAAAGTGATAGCTCATTTGTATGTGAGCTTTGCTCCTACCTTCCTCTACTCTTGAGAGAGAGAGAGACCACTACTCCATTGGAGGCCAAGACCTCCATCTAGGAGAAGATCATGCGGGATATATCATCAAGACCCCCTCTTGGGCGGCCCCCTTCAAGACCTCCTCATGGAGATGAACTCTACCTTGTATCTTTCCCTTTGTTGTTCATGTACCTTGTGGATCTTGTGTGTTTGATTGTCTAGTGGATGTGTGATTGGACTTGTTCTTGAGTGTTTCCCCTTGTGATTTCTCCCCGTTCGTCCCCGTGTTCTTCGTGCTCTTCGAGGGATCCCACTCCAAACGTGAAAGATCGGCCTATACCGGGTTAGCACCGTATCATATGGTATCATCAGCCACGTTGATCACGTATTTGGAGTCCCTCCCACCGTTTTCTAGCCTTCTTTTGGTTGATTTCGTCCTAAATTTCGAAAATCCCCACCAAAAATAGCCCCAAATTTTTTTTGTGATTTGTTGGTTTGATGATGTTTTGTTGATTTTGATCCATGGATTTGCTTGGTTTTAGTGGATCTAGCATTTCCCCAAGTTTCCCCATCTTTCATCCACAAAATCCCGTGAATTTTGACCCCGAAATCCCCAATTTCCGCCCAAAATCGCGTCCCGGATCTGAAATTTCGCGTTGACCCTGATCCACAGGACGACCGACAATTCTGAGACGTCCGGACCCCCACGAAGCACCGGACGTCCGACCTTTTCCGGACGACGGAACCCCTAACCCGAACCGAATTTACGGTTTCGACCTTCCGGACGTCAAGCGCCCGGACATCCGACCTTTCCGGACGTCCGTAACCTGTAGTTTCAGACTTCAGCTGATTTTTGTTTTGTCCATAACTAATTCATCTGAACTCCAATTTTGACGTTCTTTAGCTCGTTTTGAAGCTATTGACATCCCCCTTCCAACAAAAATACCACCAACATCATTTGACTCCATCCAATTTTGTGATCTTTGGCATCTTTTCCTAGGGCTTCCACCACATCCTCCGCTACTCCACCACCGACTTCCGCAACCTAACCAATTTTGTTTCCCATGGTTGTTTGAGTTGTAATTCGAGTCTCCTAAGGTGTTTCGGCTACTTAGGAACAATTGCTTCTTCTTCAACCACCACCACCACTTCCGCATAGGCTTACCCACTATACAGTTCCACCCAACTTAACCCAATTTTGTTTGAGCTTTTTTAGTTGTGGCTCGTGTCTCCTAAGGTGTTTCGGCTACTTAGGGATGGTGACTTCAACTCCGACACGTGTATAGCCCATCATTTCACTTCCACATCGCCAAGTGCAAACCACCACCGCTTTCCGCTACCACCATTTGACATTTGTCATTTGAGATTTTGAGTTCGCGGTTTTTCCGTTTCCTGAGGTGTTTCGGCTACTTAGGGACGAGTCACCATCATCTTGGTATCTAAATCAAGAACACCGCCACTCATCATCGCAAAGGACGGTAACCTCGACGACACCATTGTATATTCCCTTGCAATTGCATTGATAACCCCTAGCCCATTTTGCGTCACTTGCCTATCGAGACTAGCCATTTGAGTATTGCCCGGCAACGTTACTTGTGCACATTAGTGATCATACTTCCCATAACATACATACCATATCATCTTGGTATCATCATATCATCCATTGTGTCACAATATCGTTCCCGCATATACATAATAGCTATCTTGGTTTGTGCATTGTGCAAAGTGGCCATATCAAAAAAAAGAGAATAAGCTTTTAAGCAAAAGAGAAAGAGAGCAAAGAAGCTTGTAAGCAACAGCCATAGCATCAAAATATATCATATGGTATCATATCCGATCATCTTGGATCTTCTTGAGAGAAACACCGGGAACCATACATACATAGCATACTTGGGATAGAAAGTTTATCCATTTTGCATCTTATAGGTTATGCACAAGTGTCGTATCCGCCTATTGAGCAATCGTGCTAGCGTCTCTCTTGAGTTGTGCAACACGAGCGTTTTCAGTGGATTCCACATTTTGTGCTCATTCCTTGGTTACACGACCCCATTTATCTATCCGTGTGTGTCTTTCCATGTGCCACATACTGCTATTGGTCTACTTGTTTCGCTTGCGAATTTGTGAATCTCTTTCAACATTATTGACTCTTGCTAACATTTTGCATCAAATTTTTGTGCCACTATCCTCACCGAGCTCTACCATAAGCTTTACTTGATAGGTGTGAGTGAACAAGTCCGGTACCAATTCCACTATTCTTTCATCTCACATTGAGTGAAACGGGATACATCCTCAACTTTGGGAAAAGGTAACTTGGTATTGTTTATCTCATTTCCTACTCACCTCTATTCGAGTCTTGTGATGGATAGGCAAGGCATTTCACCTTCGGTCTACAACAACAACAACGAGTTCGATGCCACGAATAACAACTCCGACGCCAAGATGCAAGCTCAAATGGAGGAGATGAAAGCCCTCATCAAGTCCTACAAGCGATCTTCCTCATCTTCGAGAAGACGATCAAGAGCACATGCTTCCGAGCTACCATCTCCGGCAAGATCACATCGGCATCGACACCATAACCACCGACAAGAACGTGAAGGTCATGAGCTCAACACCAACAACCGCTCAACGACTTCACCATCTCCCTTGGCATCTTCGCCAAGCGACTTCAAGGCATCTTCACCTACAGACATACGACATCTTTGAAGGAAATATGCCCTAGAGGCAATAATAAAGTTATTATTTATTTCCTTATTTCATGATAAATGTTTATTATTCATGCTAGAATTGTATTAACCGGAAACATAATACATGTGTGAATACATAGACAAACAGATAGTCACTAGTATGCCTCTACTGGACTAGCTCATTAATCAAAGATGGTTATGTTTCCTAACCATAGGCATGTGTTGTCATTTGATTAATGGGATCACCTCATTAGGAGAATGATGTGATTGACATGACCCATTCCGTTAGCTTAGCACTTGATCGTTTAGTATGTTGCTAATGCTTTCTTCATGACTCATACATGTTCCTGTAACTATGAGATTATGCAACTCCGTTTATCGGAGGAACACTTTGGTACTACCAAGCGTCACAACGTAATCGGGTGATTATAAAGGAGTACTACAGGTGTCTCCAAAGGTACTTGTTGGGTTGGCGTATTTGAGATTAGGTTTTGTCACTCCGATTGTCGGAGAGGTATCTCTAGGCCTTCTCGGTAATACACATCACTTAAGCCTTGCAAGCATTACAACTAATGAGTTAGTTGTGAGATGATGTATTACGGAACGAGTAAAGAGACTTACCGTAGCGAGATTGAACTAGGTATTGGATACCGACGATCGAATCTCGGGTAAGTAACATACCGATGACAAATGGAACAACGTATGTCGTTATGCGGTTTGACCGATAAAGATCTTCGTAGAATATGTAGGAACCAATATGGGCATCCAGGTTCCGCTATTGGTTATTGACCGAGAATGGTTCTAGGTCATGTCTACATAGTTCTCGAACCCGTAGGGTCCGCACGCAAGGTTTCGATGATGGTTATATTATGAGTTTATGAGTTTTGATGTACGAAGTTTGTTGAGTCCGGATGTGATCACGGACATGACGAGGAGTCTCGAAATGGTCGAGACATAAAGATTGATATATTGGAAGCCTATGTTTGGACTTGGAAGGGTTCCGAGTGAAAGCAGAAGTTCTGGGAACACTGGGGGTTACGGAACCCCGGGGGTATATGGGCCTTCATGGGCCACAAGGGAGAAGAGGAAGGGCGGCCAGGTGGGCTGCGCCCCCCTCCCCTCTAGTCCGAATAGGACAAGGAGAGGGGGCGCCCTTCCCTCTTTCCCTCCCAATCCTACTCCAACTAGGACAGGGGGAGTCCTACTCCGGTGGGAGTAGGACTCCTCAAGCAGCGCCTCCCAAGGCTGGCCGCACCCCTTGGCTCCTTTATATCTGAGGCGGGGGCACCCCATGACACACAAGTTGATCTACGGATCTTTCCTTAGCCGTGTCGGTGCCCCTTCCACCATATTCCACTTCGGTCATATCGTCATGAGCTTAAGCGAAGCCTCGCCGGAGAAGTCATATCGTCGCGGAGCTTAGGCGAAGCCCTGCGTCGATGGAGCATCAACATCGTCACCACGCCGTCGTCTTGTGGAACTCATCCCGACACTTTCTTTGGATCGGTCCGGGATCGTCATCGAGCTGAACGTGTGCGAACTCGGAGGTGCCGTGACGTTCGGTGCTTGGATCGGTCGGATCGTGGAGACGTCGACTACATCAACAGCGTTGTTATAACGCTTCGCTTTCGGTCTCACGAGTGCGTGGGACGGACATCTCCCCTCTCGTTGCTATGCCATCACCATGGTCTTGCGTGATCGTGGGAAAATTTTGAAATTACTCGTTCCCCAACAAAGGCATCCGAGCCTGGTTTTATGCGTTGATGTCATATGCACGAGTAGAACACAAGTGAGTTGTGGGCGATACAAGTCATACTACCTACCAGCATGTCATACTTTGGTTCAGCGGTATTGTGAGATGAAGCGGCCGGACCGACATTACGCGTGCGCTTCGCGAGACTGGTTTCACCGCTCCGAGCACTCGTTGCTTAAAGGTGACCGGCGGTGTCTGTCTCTCTCACTTTAGTTGAATCGAGTGTGGCTACGCCCGGTCCTTGAGAAGGTTAAACGGAGTCTATTTGACGAAGTATCATTGTGGTTTTGATCGTAGGTAAGAACGGTTCTTGCTCAGCCCGTAGCAGCCACGTAAAACTTGCAACAACAAAGTAGAGGACGTCTAACTTGTTTTTGCAGGGCATGATGTGATGTGATATGGTCAAGGCGTGATGCTATATTTTATTGTATGAGATGATCATGTTTTGTAACCGAAGTTATCGGCAATGGCGAGAGCCATATGGTTGTCGCTTTATTGTATGAAATGCAAGCGCCATGTAATTGCTTTACTTTATCACTAAGGAGTAGCGATAGTCGTAGAAGCAATAGTTGGCGAGACGACAACGATGCTACGATGGAGATCAAGGTGTCGCGCGGTGGCGATGGTGATCATGGCGTTGCTTGGCGATGGAATCACAAGCACAAGATGATGATGACCATATCATATCACTTATATTGATTGCATGTGATGTTTATCCTTTATGCATCTTATCTTGCTTTGATTGACGGTAGCATTATAAGATGATCTCTCACCAAAATTATCAAGAAGTGTTCTCCACGAGTATGCACCGTTATGAAAGTTCTTCGTCTTTGAGACACCACGTGATGATCGGGTGTGATAGGCTCTACGTTCAAATACAACGGGTGCAAAACAGTTGCGCCGCAGAATACTCGAGTTAAACTTGACGAGCCTAGCATATAACAGATATGGCCTCGAACACGAGAGACCGAAAGGTCGGCGTGAATCATATAGTAGATATGATCAACATAGTGATGTTCACCATTGAAACTACTCCATCTCACGTGATGATCGGACATGGTTTAGTTGATTTGGATCACGTGATCACTTAGATGACTAGAGAGATGTCCGTCTAAGTGGGAGTTTTAATATGATTAATTAAACTTTAATTTATCATGAACTTAGTCCTGGTAGTATTTTGCAAATTATGTTGTAGATCAATAGCTCGCGTTGTTGCTTCCCTATGTTTTTATGTGTGTTCCTAGAAAATTGTATTGAAAGATGTTAGTAGCAATGATGCGGATTAGATCCGTGATCTGAGGTTTATCCTCATTGCTTTGTAAAGAATTATGTCCTTAATGCACCGCTAGGTGACGACCTATTACAGAGCGGATGCGCACGTTATGAGCGTTTGGCTAGCTCAATATGAGCGAGATCTGAGGCGTTATGAGCGTTTGGCTAGCTCAATATGATGACTACTTGATAGTTTAGTGTACCATGCTTAACGGCTTAGAATCGGGACTTCAAAGGCGTTTTGAGCGTCATGGACCATATGAGATGTTCCAGAATTGAAGTTAATATTTCAAGCAAATACCGAGTTGAGAGATATGAAGTCTCCAACAAGTTCTATAGCTAAAAGATGGAGGAGAATCGCTCAACTAGTGAGCATGTGCTCAGATTGTCCGAGTACTTCAATCGCTTGAATCAAGTGGGAGTTAATCTCCGGATAAGATAGTGATTGACAGAATTCTCTAGTCACCATCACTAAGTTAGTAGAACTTCGTGATGAACTATAGTATGCAAGGGATGACGAAAAAGATTCTCGAGCTCTTCGCGATGCTAAAATCGGCGAAGGTAGAAATCAAGAAAAACATCAAGTGTTGATGGTTGACAAGACCACTAGTCTCAAGGAAAATGGCAAAGGAAGAAGGGAACTTCAAAAGGAACGGCAAGCAAGTTGCTGCTCGAGTGAAGAAGCCCAAGTCTAGACCTAAGCACGAGGCCGAGTACTTTTGCTGCAATGGAACTGGTCACTTTGGAAGCGTAACTACCCTGGATATTTGGTGGATAAGAAGGATGGCAAAGTGAACAATGTTATATTTGATATACAGGTTATTGACGTGAGCCTTACTAGTGTTTATAGTAGCCCCTGAGTATTTGATACTCGTTCGGTTGCTAAGATTAGTAACTCAAACAGGAGTTACAAAATAAGCAGAGACTAGTTGAAGGGAAGTGACGATGAGTGTTGGAAGTAGTTCCAAGATTGATATGATCATCATCGCACACTCCCTATACTTTCGGGATTAGTGTGGAACCTAAATAAGTGTTATTTGGTGTTGAGCATAAATATGATTTGATCATGTTTATTGCAATACTGTTATTCATTTAAGTAAGAGAATAAATTGTTGTTCATTTACATGAATAAAACCTTATATGGTTACACACTCAATGAAAATGGTTCATTGGATCTCGATCATAGTGATACACATATTCATAATATTGATGCCAAAAATTGCAAAGTTAATAATGATAGTGCAACCTATTTGTGGCACTTGCCGTTTGGGTCATATCGATGTAAAGCGCATGAAGAAACTCCATCTTGATGGGTTTTGGAATCACTTGATTATGAATCATTTGATACTTATGAACCGTGCCTTTTGGGCAAGATGACTGAAACTCCGTTGTTCGGAACAATGGAACGAGATCTTGACTTATTGGAAATAATACATACCGATGTATGCGATCCAATGAGTGTTGATGCTCGTGGCAAGTATCGTTATTTTCGACCTTCACAAGATGATTTGAGCAGATATGGGTATATCTTCTTGATGAAACATAAGTCTGAAATAGTTGAAAGGTTCAAAGAATTTCAGAGTGAAGTGGAAAATCATCGTAACAAGAAAATAAAGTTTCTGCGATCTGATCGTGGAGATGAATATTTGAGTTCTGAGTTTGGTCTTCAATTAAAACAATGTGGAATAGTTTCACAGCTCACGCCACCGAACACCACAACGTTATGGTGTGTCCGAACGTCAGAACCGTACTTCATTTTGATATGGTGCGATCTATGATGTCTCTTACAGATATAGTTTTGGGGTTATGCATTAGAGATAGCTGCATTCACATTAAGAGGGCACCATCTAAATCCGTTGAGGCGACACCGTATGAACTATGGTTTAACAGTAAACCTAAGCTGTCGTTTGGAGTTGTGATGCTTATGTGAAAAAGTTTTCACCTGATAAGCTCGAACCCAAATCGGAGAAGTGCGTCTTCATAGAATACCCAAAGGTAACTATTGGGTACACCTTCTATCACAGATCCGAAGGCAAGTTTTTCATTGCTAAGATGGATCCTTTCTAGAGAAGAAGTTTCTCTCGAAAGAAGTGAGTGGGAGGAAAGTAGAACTTGATGAGGTAATTGTACCTTCTCCCTTATTGGAAAGTAGTTCATCACAGAAATCAGTTTCGGTGATTCCTACACCAATTAGTAAGGAAGTTAATGATGATGATCATGAAACTTCAGATCAAGTTGCTACCAAACCTCGTAGGTCTTCCAGAGTGAGATCCGCACTGAGTGGTACGGTAATCATGTTCGGAAGTCATGTTACTAGACCATGATAAACCTACGAACTATGAGGAAGCGATGATGAGCCCAGATTCATGAAATGGCTTGAGGCCATAAAATCTGAGATAGGATCCATGTATGAGAACAAAGTATGGACTTTGATTGACTTGCTCGATGATCGGCAAGCCATGTAGATAAATGGATCTTCAAGAGGAAGACGGACACCGATAGTGGTGTTACTATCTACAAAGCTCGACTTGTCACAAAAGGTTTTGACAAGTTCAAGGTGTTGACTACAATGAGACTTTCTCAAGCAGTAGCGATGCTTAAGTCTGTCCGAATCATGTTAGCAATTGCCACATTTTATGAAATCGGCAAATGGATGTCAAAACTACATTCTTTAATGGATTTATTAAAGAAGAGTTGTATATGATGCAACCGAAGGTTTTGTCAATCCTAAAGGTGCTAACAAAATGTGCAAGCTCCAATGATCCATCAATGGACTGGTGCAAGCATCTCGGAGTTGGAATATACGCTTTTGATGTGTTGATCAAAGCATATGATTTTATCTGCACTTTTGGAAGGCTCAGTATTTACAAGAAAGTGAGTGGGAGCACTACAGCCTTTCGATAAGTATATGTGATTGACATATTGTTGATCGGAAATAATGTAGAATTATTCTGCAAAGCACAAAGGAGTGTTTGAAAGGAGTTTTTCAAAGAAAGACCTCGTTGAAGCTGCTTACATATTGAGCATCAAGATCTATAGAGATAGATCAAGACGCTTGATAAGTTTTTTCAATAAATATATACCTTGTCAAGATTTTGAAGTAGTTCAAAATGGAACAGTCAAAGAAAAGTTCTTGCTGTGTTGCAAAGGTGTGAAATTGAGTAAGACTCAAATCCCGACCACGGCGAGAAAATAGAAAAGAGAATGAAAGTCATTCCCTATGCCTCGACCATAGGTTACGATAGAGGCAAAGGTGTCCCGATGTTTCGATGAGATGGTGGCTATCGTTTACGTGGGAGTCGACCTTGACGATCCGACTACTTAACGTGCGAGACGTCGCGCTTAGCAATCGTTAAACCAACTTCCGAGGGTTATTGACCACGCCGAGCACGATCAACGACCACGAGGGCCTGTTTCCTGCGAGCAAACGAAGAACAAGCAAGAAACTGAGATTGCAATCTGGATATTGCGATTATAAGATGAAAGCTTTATTGATCAAGGTGGGGTTCTGTGGCGCCTTTGTGCAGTCGTGGAACACAAACGAAATGCGCGAAGTTGCAGCTATGGCGAACTTTTAATCTAAACAAAACCCAAGGTCTAAACGGGCCCCAAGGGCTGTATATATGGAGGAAGAGGGGGAATTTCGTGGCCCTTGGTGGAGGGGTCCAAATCAACCCTAACTCTTGTTTCCCCACACATACGGACTCTAAAACAGCCTATACTTAAGTATTTCGAAATTACATGGGCCTGGCCCAATAATAAGGTGACGCAGCACCTATAATAGCCTATGGACGAATATTATGAAGTGGCATCTTGTATATTTCGTCCAAGGCCTCATGCACTCATTAGGGTGGCTTCAAAGTCCTGAATCATCACTTGTAACTCCGTTCTTGTTCCCTTGCATGCCAACATCTCCATGCTTGAACTTGCTCCAAGGTTCATCTTTCTTGTCCATGGTAGGCCCTTCATTTGTAAGCAAAACAAATGTATCCAATTTAGGCAGCATCATATTCTCATGAACATTAGAATCAAGTACCCGAAACGAAAGTACCGATAATTCAATTGGCGTCTGCGAGCTCTAGTAATTGGTCCAAGATGTATAGCAGCAGGGCTGTGGGTGTAACAATGGTATTGATGTCCTCATCATCCTCCCTTCTTGAAATGAAGTCGTCCTCGACGAAGCTCATATTCCTCACCCAAATAAGGCTTCAAATCTGCAATGTTAAAAGTGGGACTAACCCCAAAATCTGCAGGCAGCTCAAGTTTATATGCATTATCATTTATTTTCTCTAACACCTTAAATGGACCATCAGCACGTGGCATTAGCTTTGATTTGCGCAAATTAGGAAACCTATCCTTACGCAAATGTAACCAAACAAGATCTCCGGTGCAAAGACAACATGTTTTCTACCCTTATCTCCACAAGTTTATATTTAGCATTCATACGCTCAATGTTTTCCTTAGTTATCTCATGCATTTTAAAATCAATTCAGCACGTTCTTTAGCATCAAAATTAACCTTCTCCGAAGATGGAAGAGGCAACAAATCAATAGGTGCACGAGGTAGGAAGCCATACACAATTTCAAAAGGGCACATCTTAGTTGTAGAATGCAATGAACGATTATAAGCAAATTCAATATGAGGCAAGCATTCTTCCCACATTTTCTTATTATTCTTCAAAACAGCCCTAAGCATAGTAGACAATGTTCTATTGACTACTTCAGTTTATCCATCAGTTTGGGGTGACAAGTAGTACTAAAAGCAGTTTAGTCCCCAACTTAGCCCATAAACATCTCCAAAAGTGGCTAAGAAATTTAGTATCACGATCTGAAACAATAGTATTTGGCACACCATGCAAGCGAATAATTTCACGAAAGAACAAATCAGCAACATTAACAAAGATCATCGCTTTTATGACATGGTATAAAGTGTGCCATTTTCGAGAATCTATCCACGACAACAAATATGCTATCCTCCCTTCTTTGTTCGAGGTAAACCTAAAACAAAGTCCATAGATATATCCTCCCAAGGAACACTAGGCACGAGCAAAGGCATATATAAACCATGAGGATTGAGTCGTGACTTAGCTTTTTGACATGTAGTGCAGCGAGCAACAAAACGCTCAACATCCCGTCTCATCTTTGGCCAAAAGAAATGTGTAGCAAGTATATCCTCCGTCTTCTTGACGCCAAAGTGTCCCATTAATCCTCCTCCATGCGCCTCCTGCAACAACAAAAGACGAACAGAGCTAGCAGGAATGCATAGCTTGTTAGCACGGAACACAAAACCATCATTAATAACGAACTTGTTCCATGTTCTTCCTTCTTTACAATTCTGCATTACATCTTTAAAATCAGCATCATGCACATATTGATCTTTGATGGTCTCCAAACCAAATATTTTTAAGTCAAGTTGTGAAAGCATAGTATAGCGACGAGACAAAGCATCGGCAATAACATTTTCTTTACCCTTCTTGTGTTTAATGACATAAGGAAAGTCTCAATGAATTCAACCCATTTAGCATGTCTACGATTCAGTTTAGCTTGACTTTTAATATGTTTCAAAGATTCATGATCGTAATGTATAACAAATTCTTTGGGCCATAAATAATGTTGCCATGTCTCTAAAGTCCGAACAAGAGCATATAATTCTTTGTCATAAGTAGAATAGTTCAGACTAGGCCCACTCAATTTTTCGAAAAGTATGCAACAGGTTTGCCATCTTGTAATAACACACCTCCTAATCCAATTCCACTAGCATCACATTCAAGCTCAAAAGTCTTATTAAAGTCGGGAAGTTGGAGTAAAGGAGCATGTGTCAACTTATCTTTCAATACCGTGAAGGCTTCTTCTTGTGCGGTACCCCAAACAAAAGGCACATCCTTCTTTGTAAGCTCATTGAGAGGTGCAGCAATGGTGCTAAAGTCTCTCACAAAACGCCTATAGAAACCAGCGAGTCCAAGAAAACTCCTCACTTGTGTGACCGTTTTGGGCTGCGGCCAACTCTCAATAGCTTCAATCTTGGCTTTATCAACTTCAATTCCTGTGGAGTAACAACATAGCCAAGAAAAGATACTCGGTCGGTGCAAAAGGTGCACTTCCCAAGGTTACCAAACAAACGTGCATCACGTAGAGCATTAAAACAACACGTAAATGTTCCAAATGTTCTTCCAAAGATTTGCTATAAATCAGTATATCATCAAAGTAAACTACCACAAATCGTCCAATGAAAGCACGTAAAACTTCGTTCATTAATCTCATGAAAGTACTAGGTGCATTAGTTAACCCAAAAGGCATGACTAACCACTCATATAATCCAAACTTAGTTTTAAATGCTGTTTTCCATTCATCTCCCAATTTCATACGAATTTGATGGTATCCACTACGCAAATCAACTTTGGAGAATATTGTAGAGCCACTCAATTCATCAAGCATATCATCTAGCCTAGGAATAGGATGACGATAACGAATAGTAATATTATTAATGCCTCTACAATCAACACACATACGCCGACGTACCATCCTTTTTAGGCACTAGTATAATAGGAACAGCACAAGGACTAAGAGATTCGCAGATATAACCTTTGTCGAGCAGCTCCTGTACTTGACGATAATCTCCTTCGTCTCCTCTGGATTGGTGCGGTATGGTGCGCGGTTGGGTAGCGATGCACCGGAATTAAGTCAATTTGATGCTCAATCCCTCGAATAGGTGGTAATCCGGTGGCACGTCTTGTGGGAAGACGTCGTGAACTCCCGCAAAATGTTAGTGACAGCGGGGGCAAAGAGGAAGGCACGTCCTCGAATGAAAATAATGCCTCTTTGCACACAAAAGCATAGCAAACAGATTTGCTAGAATCTAGCTCATCAATATCAGATTTGGTGGCAAATAAACATGCACTTTTCAGCTTAATTTCAGAAGCAACATTAGATGGTTTATTATTAGGCTTCATTTGTTGCTCAAATTCTTTTGCCACAATCTGATTTTCACTCTTATTTTTCTCCTGTTTTGCTTTATTAGCTCTATTAATATCATCTTTCAAAATGGAATCAGGAGTCATAGGAAGCAAAGTAATATTTTTATCCTTGTGAACAAGAGTATACTGATTGTTTCTACCATGGTGTACAGAATTTTATCAAATTGCCATGGTCTACCAAGTAATAAGGAACATGCTTGCATAGGTACCACATCACAATCAACATAATCAGCATATGTAGAGATACTAAAATGCACACGAACAATCGTGTTACCTTAACCTTGCCGCTGTTGTTGAACCATTGGATGTAGTAAGGATGTGGATGTGGTCTTGTGGTGAGAGAAAGCTTCTCCACCATATCCATGCT
The DNA here is from genome assembly GCA_021605205.1 of Aegilops longissima. NCBI lineage: Eukaryota > Viridiplantae > Streptophyta > Magnoliopsida > Poales > Poaceae > Aegilops > Aegilops longissima. The sequence goes on from CM038680.1 coordinate 235,305,403, forward strand.
AGCCAAGTTGTTGCAGCTCCTCCATCTATGATGACGCTGAATAGAACGTTCCTTCACAACTCCCTTTGTATGGAACAAGTTATGCCTCTGATTTTGCTCAGCTTGTGTAACCTGCACACTCAAAACACGTTGAGCAACTAAACATTCATACCTGTCAAGATCTTCAGGAGCCATGTATTGCGTCTCAGATCGAATCATCTCCACCGTGTTCTTCATGTGTAATAAGAGCCAAAGTCTCTTCATCATAGTCACTAGCAGATTCATACCCACCATCCTCGGTAGCAATCATCACACGCTGAGATTGGCATTCTCTCAAAAAATGTCCTCTTCCCTTACAACGACGACAAATAATATCACTTGTGTGCCCTGTTGACGCCATGGAAGAAGAAGAGCTCTGTAGGCCCAGCAGTGTACTCTTGGCGAGAGTGGTGGTTGTGCCTGCTTTCTTGTATCACGGTTGGAGGTGGCAGCCGACGGAGGTGCGGTGTAGTAGAGCGTGTGGAAGTAGATGATGCACGTGGTGTCCATGATGAAGGTCGACCTGCAGAAAAGTTAGTCCGCGCCAAGGCACATCGATCCTGCACTTCACGCTCAGCTTTACAAGCAAGATGGAATAATCGAGTGATATTATTATAATCCTTGTAGTCTAGAATGGTCTGAATCTCTCTATTTAATCCACCGAGAAAACGTGCAAGCATAGCTTCATTCTCCTCAACAATACCACATCTAATCAAGCCAGTTTGTAATTCCTGATAATATTCTTCTACCGAATTTTTTCCTTGTCTTAAGCGCTGCAATTTTTGAAGTAATTCACGCTGATAATATGGTGGAACCCAACGAGTACGCATAGCAGTTTTCAAAGCAGCCCAAGTAGCTGGAACAGGATATAATCTACAATGTTCGACCACCAAACACATGCAAAGCTAGTGAAAGCACAAACAGCAGCGAGAACACGTCTCTCCTCGGGATATTGTAAACATGTAAATCGTTGTTCAGTTTCTAACTCCCAAGTAAGATATATATCAGAACATATCTACCCTCAAATGGTGGAATATTCAATTTCAGATTAGGGAGATGGTCATGATCTCGTACTGAAGGGGAGCCCAACATTGCCATTATTTGCATGTGGACGACCTGGTGGTTGTGGTGCTGGTGGTTGCACGTAGTTCGATGTTGATCAACCTCATCCTCGTAAGCTCTTACATAATCATCCTCCCCACCGCAGCAGCAGGAGCCACGAATATCAACAAAGAGCACCAAAGCAGCTTGGCCAGTGAAGAGGGACACGGAAGCTCGGCGGAGGGCTGTTTCACGATGTGGAGGTAGTCCGTGTTGTTGTAGTAGAGGTGCGTTAGGTGCAGCCGGTGGTGGTGGTGGTAGACGCGAGCAATTCATTAAACTTGTTATCGAGCTTTGTTTGAACGCCTTCTCAATGCCATCTATCTTCTCCATGGCCTCTTCAAATCTATTTAGCACATCGTCCACCTGCCCACTCATCATTTGTTGAAACTTATCATGTAGCGCTTTGTTTGTCATGTTCTCCCGGTCGGTCTAAATCGCCTTGTGATCCTGCCATGGTTAGCAGAATAGAAACACACAAGAATATGATTCACGGACTACTAGGAAGTGGTGGTGATGGTGTGGTGGGCGATCACAAATCCGTCAGCAAATCTCAAATTCTTACCAGTTCTTACCCAAAGAAGAAAGCGGTGATCGGCAACCGATGTAGTCAAAACTCTCAAAGCTTGGATAGAGCGATTACGGTGAGAGTCAAACGCATACGATGTAGATGTATGTGGAGCTGGGAAGGCTTATAATATGGTAGCAAAAAGGTTAGCAATAATCAATTCGAGATGCAAAGTTGAATAAGCGCTCAACGACGAGATCTTGTCTGGTCCTAGGCTAGACCGTGCTAGAGACGCGAGCCCGAACACTAACAAAATCACGGCGCTGCGTAAACAAGGAAAAAGCACACTCTGAAATTTTTTTTTTTCGCTTTTTTTTTTTTTTTTTTTTTTTTTTTTTTTTTTTTTTTTTTGCGAAAAATCACTATAATGGCGAGTGTCTCAAAACTCTTCCGAGGTCAAATCCGACAGATGGGCACGAAATTTTTTCGACCAAAATTTTTTTTTTTTTGCCGGACCCAAAACTGAAGCGGGTCAAAAAACTTTCTATAACGGCGTCGTCTCAATACACTTAGAAACACCTAAAAACAGGATAGCCGAAAATTTTTTCGACAAGTGCGTTTTCGAAAATTTTGGGCCTAAACGGAGGGTGGTTTCAGGACTCTTTTTTTCAAACCTACTCCGGCAAGGAAACACGAATCGGAAACTAGATGGATCTCAAAACAACCCTAATATGCAAGGAACTTCGGATTGGTGGTGGATATATGGTGGTGGATATATGGTGGTGGATATATGGCAGCGGTGGTGGTATATGGATATGGATTGAGGCGGTGGCGGATAAGCAATGGTGGAAGATGGCAAGGCGATGATGATGGTGCGGCGGGCGTGACAACTTATGACCGAACTCAAACTCTAAAAGACTAGACTCTAAGACCAGCAACTTGACACGACGATGCAACCGCAAATTCAACAAAGCAAACCCTAAAAAGATTATGCAAAGGCTCAGATTGGTTCGGATATGATGAACTAACCCTAATTTTTTTGTGGCTTTTTCGTGGACTATAGGTATGAATAACAGACTCGATCTAAACTACGGAAAACTGTAAAATCTCACCGAGCAACCTGAAAATCTGATACCACTTGATAGAGGCAAAGGTGTCCCGATGTTTCGATGAGATGGTGGCTATCGTTTCTGTGGAGTCGACCTTGACGATCCGACTACGAACGTCGAGAGACGTCGCGCCTTAGCAATCGTTAAACCAACTTCCGAGGGTTATTGACCACGCCGAGCACGATCAACGACCACGAGGGCCTGTTTCCTGCGAGCAAACGAAGAACAAGCAAGAAACTGAGATTGCAATCTGGATATTGCGATTATAAGATGAAAGCTTTATTGATCAAGGTGGGGTTCTCGTGGCGCCTTTATCCGGTCGTGGAACACAAACGAAATGCGCGAAGTTGCAGCTATGGCGAACTTTTAATCTAAACAAAACCCAAGGTCTAAACGGGCCCTAAGGGCTGTATATATGGAGGAAGAGGGGGAATTTCGTGGCCCTTGGTGGAGGGGTCCAAATCAACCCTAACTCTTGTTTCCCCACACATACGGACTCTAAAACAGCCTATACTTAAGTATTTCGAAATTACATGGGCCTGGCCCAATAATAAGGTGACGCAGCACCTATAATAGCCTATGGACGAATATTATGAAGTGGCATCTTGTATATTTCGTCCAAGGCCTCATGCACTCATTAGGGTGGCTTCAAAGTCCTGGAATCATCACTTGTAACTCCGTTCTTGTTCCCCTTAGCATGCCAACATCTCCATGCTTGAACTTGCTCCAAGGTTCATCTTTCTTGTCCATGGTAGGCCCTTCATTTGTAAGCAAAACAAATGTATCCAATTTAGGCAGCATCATATTCTCATGAACATTAGAATCGTTACCAGAAACGAAAGTACCGATAATTCAATTGGCGTCGCGAGCTCGAGTAATTGGTCCAATGTATAGCAAATAGGGCTGTGGGTGTAACAATGGTATTGATGTCCTCATCGGGTTCTATAAAGTATGCTATGCTATGTACCGGACCTATTGTATACCTTGCTCTGAATTTGGCAAGGAGTACAATGGTGATCTAGGAGTAGATCATCGGACATTGGTCAAGAACATCCTTAGTGAGGACTAAGGAAATATTTCTCGATTATGGAGGTGTAAAAAAGCCCGTCGTAAAGAGTTACATCGATGCAAGCATTTTACACTGATCCAGATGACTCTAAGTCTCAATCTGGATACATATTGAAAGTGGGAGCAATTAGCTAGAGTAGCTCCGTGCGAGCATTGTAGACATAGAATATTTGCAAAATAGATACGGCTCTGAATGTGACAGACCCGTTGACTAAGCTTCTCTCACGAGCAAAACATGATCATACCTTAGTACTCTTTGGGTGTTAATCACATAGCGATGTGAACTAGATTATTGACTCTAGTAAACCCTATGGGTGTTGGTCACATGACGATGTGAACTATGGGTATTAATCACATACAGATGTGAATATTAGTGTTGAATCACATGATGATGTGAACTGGATTATTGACTCTAGTGCAAGTGGGAGATGAAGGAAATATGCCTAGAGGCAATAATAAAGTTATTATTTATTTCTTATTTCATGATAAATGTTTATTATTCATGCTAGAATTGTATTAACCGGAAACATAATACATGTGTGAATAAATAGACAAACAGATAGTCACTAGTATGCCTCTCTCGGACTAGCTCATTAATCAAAGATGGTTATGTTTCCTAACCATAGACATGTGTTGTCATTTGATTAATGGGATCACCTCATTAGGAGAATGATGTGATTGACATGACCCATTCCGTTAGCTTAGCACTTGATCGTTTAGTATGTTGCTAATGCTTTCTTCATGACTCATACATGTTCCTGTAACTATGAGATTATGCAACTCCGTTTACGGAGGAACACTTTGGTACTACCAAACGTCACAACGTAATCGGGTGATTATAAAGGAGTACTACAGGTGTCTCCAAAGGTACTTGTTGGGTTGGCGTATTTGAGATTAGGTTTTGTCACTCCGATTGTCGGAGAGGTATCTCTAGGCCTTCTCGGTAATACACATCACTTAAGCCTTGCAAGCATTACAACTAATGAGTTAGTTGTGAGATGATGTATTACTGAAGCAGTAAAGAGACTTACCGGTAACGATATTGAACTAGGTATTGGATACCGACGATCGAATCTCGGGTAAGTAACATACCGATGACAAAGGGAACAACGTATGTCGTTATGCGGTTTGACCGATAAAGATCTTCGTAGAATATGTAGGAACCAATATGGGCATCCAGGTTCCGCTATTGGTTATTGACCGAGAATGGTTCTAGGTCATGTCTACATAGTTCTCGAACCCGTAGGGTCCGCACGCTTAAGGTTTCGATGATGCGGTTATATTATGAGTTTATGAGTTTTGATGTACGAAGTTTGTTGAGTCCGGATGTGATCACGGACATGACGAGGAGTCTCGAAATGGTCGAGACATAAAGATTGATATATTGGAAGCCTATGTTTGGACTTGGAAGGGTTCCGAGTGAAAGCAGAAGTTATCTGGAACACCGGGGTTACTGGAACCCCGGGGGTATATGGGCCTTCATGGGCCACAAGGGAGAAGAGGAAGGGCCGGCCAGGTGGGCTGCGCCCCCTCCCCTCTAGTCCGAATAGGACAAGGAGAGGGGCGCGCGCCTTCCCTCTTTCCCTCCCCAATCCTACTCCAACTAGGACAGGGGGAGTCCTACTCCGTGGGAGTAGGACTCCTCAAGCAGCGCCTCCCAAGGCTGGCCGCACCCCTTGGCTCCTTTATATCTGAGGCAGGGGCACCCCATGACACACAAGTTGATCTACGGATCTTTCCTTAGCCGTGTGCGGTGCCCCTTCCACCATATTCCACTTGGTCATATCGTCATGAGCTTAAGCGAAGCCTGCCCAGAGAAGTCATATCGTCGCGGAGCTTAGGCGAAGCCCTGCGTCGGTGGAGCATCAACATCGCCACCACGCCGTCGTCTTGACGGAACTCATCCCGACACTTTGCTGGATCGGAGTCCGGGATCGCCATCGAGCTGAACGTGTGCGTAACTCGGAGGTGCCGTCGTTCGGTGCTTGGATCGGTCGGATCGTGGAGACGTCGACTACATCAACAGCGTTGTTATAACGCTTCCGCTTTCGGTTCACGAGGGTACGTGGGCGGACACTCTCCCTCTCGTTGCTATGCCATCACCATGGTCTTGCGTGATCGTAGGAAAATTTTGAAATTACTACGTTCCCCAACAATCTTCGCCAACAAGCACCCCAAGACTACGCTCAAGAGAAGCTCCCCAAGCTCAAGTCCGCGACTTCCACGAGCTACTACGACCTCGACACCGACCACAAGATTCCTTTCTATGGGACTCAAGAACCCGAGGAGTACCTCGAGTGGGAGTGTTTGATGGACGACTACCTCAAGCTACATCAAGTTCGTCCCGAATATCAAGTGAAGTGCGCCACAAGAAACTTCCACGACTACGCCTCGTCTTGGTGGCTTCACACACCTTCGGAGTACTACGACATGAGTTGGCCCAAGACGAAGAGAGCTTTGCGGCGAGAGTTCGTGCCTCCAACCTACACGGAACAACTTCGACGCCAATTGGAGAACACCATCCAAGGATCCAAGTCCATCGACAAGTACTTCAAGGAGATGAAGATTGCCTTGCGACGAGCCGGCGTGGATGACCCCATTTCGATGAAGTTCCACTTCATGATGGGATTGAACAGCGACATCTCCAAGACTATCTTCCTCGAGAACTACAAGTCCATCGACGACTACTACATTGGTTCTCTCAAGGCGGAACAAGAACTCATGAAGGCCAAGGCTTCTCCACCCCAAGCAAACTTCGCGGCGACCAAGCTCTACGACAAGCATGAGGCTAGTACCACCACGATGTCCAAGCCCGACAAGCTCCAAGACGATGCTCCCAAGTGCAACTTCACCGCCATCCCTCTTTGTGGCATTGATGATGCCGAGTCTACCTTGACTCTTTTTCAAGATGGTGCGGCGACAAGTACGACTACGGAGACCTTCAAGGGCCAAGCTTTGGAGGCAAGCGACAAGGTGGCGAGCAAGGATGATGCTTCCATCTTAGGAGGCGAGAGTGATGATGTGCCATCTTCGGCCTTCATCCACGGCGACCACGACGAGATGGTTGAGCATGGGATTTTCCCTTCAACCACGGCGATGTATGATGACTTGAGTGACTTGTGCCACCATATTGAGAGTGAGAGTGACTTCACCACTAGCCCCATATATGATGTGTTGCCCCAATTCCCATGTGAGGAGAGCCACAACCCCCACCACTTCAGTGAGATGAGTGACTCCACCATACGTGAGTTTGAGTGCACCTATTTTGTGGGAGTGAGTGAACCACCACATAGAGAGAGTGAGATAGTTGATAGGTCATGTGAGGCCACTTTCAACACTAACAACTTGACATGCACCTCTATTGTGCCTTCTCATTGGTGCTAGGTCCCATTTATGATGACGCGCCGATCCTCGACGACTTCGTCCTCCCTTTGGACAAGACGATGGCCATGGTGGACTATGATGCACCCCCCCCACATGGTTCCATCAAGATGAAGATGACCACCATTTGGTCTTTCCCACCTCACCTACACCACTTGAGTAGAATGACAAAGGTAACAAAGGTGACGGTGATGCTCTCGTCCCACTAGTGGACTATTTTGACATTGATTGCTTGCATGATGTTGATCACCCTATTGACATGCTTCATTCTAGTATGATTTCCCGTGTGATGATTTGCCCATTTATGATGAGTACGATGATTCTCATGTGGAGTTTATTAGTTGTGATGCCATGTTACATAGGATTTCTTGTGACAATTCTTTAGGTCACATCATGTTTGCTAATCCGCTTGACTTGTCATATGCTATGCATGAGATCAACCATATGTCTTATTTGCAATCTCTTCATAGTGACTATGCATATGCCATTAAAATAAACCCAATTTGCACATATGGCATACATGACAAGCCCATGGTTATTGGCATTTGTTTTTCTTGTGATGATATTGATATGCTCCCTTTGCATCATTTATCTCATATGCCATGCCATGCCCACCTAGCTTCGGATATGCATTGTTTTGGATGTTGTCCATTTTCTCCATGTGATGTTTCCAATGTTGTTCATGAGGAGACCCCATAGTTTCCTCATACATTTTAGGAGATTTTGATTCATCCCATTCATTGCATGATCCCAATACTTGTGTGCACCATATGCTCCCCATGAACAAACATGCTATTGATGTGCCATACACTTGCATTGTCAATTTGTGTCCCCATCGTGTCATACATAATAACTATTCTTTCATGATGGATGACATGTTCTTATACCATGCATCAAATTTCTTTGAGCGATGCTTATCTTGTGCTAACTCACACGTGCACATACACATCATGATGGATGATGTGTACATTTACCACGCGCACAATTTCTTTGGTTTGTGTCTCTTTTGTGTAGGTACCAATGAATACTTGTCAAACTCGCAATCCCACGAGTTGACAAAACGAGCTCTAGAGAGCAACGATGATTTGGGATCCCATGGATTGACTTTCCCACCGCTCTCTTCACGCGAAGTCTTCGCGCATTTCTTCTACATGGCCCTCACTTGGCTATGGGTTGTTGTCCATTACATATTATATGCCCATCTTTCCATGTTCACTTTGCATGATATGCCCATTCCTATGCCTTTTCCATGCATTTGTGACCCATGCTTTGCTTTACACATGATGATTGACTCTCATACTTTTATGTGTATTTGCAAGCTTGGTCGAGATATTGCTTGTTGTTGCCATGTTCCATTTGTGACCCACCCCTATGATGATACTATGATCTTGCTTTGTGTTCGTGCTTGTGATATATCATGTGCATTGTCTATGCCCGTTATTTGCTCACATGACATGATTGCCATGATTTCCTCTAGTGTGTTGCATCTTCGCTCCACTAGTTTGCATGACATGATTGATATGCTTGCTTGTGTTGCATCAACCATATACTTGCTCCTATCACATGTTTGGTTGCACCAATGCCATTTCTTCACATATGCCATGTCCCATTGATTGCTACATGCTTGACTTGATTGCCTCACACATGATGAACAATTGCTCTTTCCATTGTGTTGAGTGCCACATGATATTCACTACACCCCATGCACATTATGTTTGGATTGTCTTGCACTTGACCCATGTGTTTAGACACTTTATTTTACTTGGTGTTGTGAATGATTCCTATGCCTACCATAGACCTTTCATTGTGCAATTTGTGAATGCTTGCTATGATCTTGAGGTAGATGCTTATTCTCTTGTCACACATATTTGCATCACTACCTCACGTTTACATGCTTGTTTCCATGATGACCTTGATTTTGCTCAACTCATATGCTTACATGCCATGTCACAATCCTTTGTCACACCCTATGCTATGCTTGATGACAACACTTGTTTGGTGAATCACCAATTGAATGCTTGGTTTTGCACTAACGCTAACCACATTTGTTTTTCCAAGTGTTTGTTCTATTTGCTCCTTTTGAAGGAATCACAAGACGGTGCGACATTGGAGAGTGCCCATTTCGAGCTTCAAGATGATGAGTGCTTGGTGATTGACCGCTTCGACACGGCAACGCCATCTCTTTCCCATGGTGATTTGGGTTTTGATCCGAGGTCGGATCTTTTCCAAGGGGGAGGGGATGATGCGGAGCATCCTACGGTCATCACCATGTCAAGAGTCCGTTTGGCAAGTGACACGTCGACCTCTACTTCTCATACATAAAGGTGAATCTTCTCCTTTACGTGTTCACTTGACCCCTTCGAGGATGGTATACTACTTGACACTCCACTCGTGTGCATGCATAGGTATTGCCGAGCTTCACGACAACGAGGAGGAGTGCAAGCGCCAAGGAACCCCTACACCATCCGTGAGGGAAGCTTGGAAGAGAAGACCGAAAAAGGCGGAGCTGCGGAGTCCCCAAAGAGCAGGACGACCGGAGGCCACCGGACGTCAAACACTCTCAATGACGGACGACCGATTTAACGCCGGACGTCCGACAAGTCCTAACGCGACGGACGATCGACACCGACCGCAGACCGGTGCTATGGCGACAGAACAGAATTTAGGGATGTCCGAAGACTTCCGACGTCCGGACCGTCCTGAAGCTTCCGGACGTCAGACCCTTCCGGACGTCCGACGCTGTGTCTTGATGCGCCGCTGGCCTTTGGCCTTGTATCCTCTCCCACTTACCCCTTCGTGGCTTAGACTATAAATAGACCACCTCCACCTCCTTTCTCGGGTTAGCAAAGTGATAGCTCATTTGTATGTGAGCTTTGCTCCTACCTTCCTCTACTCTTGAGAGAGAGACCACTACTCCATTGGAGGCCAAGACCTCCATCTAGGAGAAGATCCCATGGATATATCATCAAGACCCCTCTTGGCGGCCCCTTCAAGACCTCCTCATGGAGATGAACTCTACCTTGTATCTTTCCCTTTGTTGTTCATGTACCTTGTGGATCTTGTGTGTTTGATTGTCTAGTGGATGTGTGATTGGACTTGTTCTTGAGTGTTTCCCCTTGTGATTTCTCCCCGTTTTTCCCCGTGTTCTTCGTGCTCTTCGAGGGATCCCACTCCAAACGTGAAAGATCGGCCTACACCGGGTTATCCCCGTATCAACAAGTATAACGGGAATGGCACACGGGCTTAGGCTTTCATGTACATGACCGTTGTCGATGAGTTGTTGTACTTGCCATTGAATCTCCTTGGTTTCTTCGGGATTGACTCGGTATGGAGCTTTGTTTGGGAGAGGTGCTCCAGGGATGAGGTCGATTCGATGCTCAATGCCTCGAAGAGGAGGTAGGCGCGGAGGTAGCTCATCGGGGAAAACATCTTCGAATTCCTGCAAAAGAGATTGAAACACTAAAGGTAGCTCATGAGAGGTGTTACTTGTTGGCTCTCCATCCTTGCACACAAGGACAAAATGCATCACACTCGATGGGTTCTCACACACTTCTCTCATCTCACTTTTGGTGGCAAATAGGATGATGTTTTTCTCTCTAGGCGAAGAGGCGCTCAAGTTTGGCTTGTGGCTCTCACTCACTTTTTGGTGGATCACTTTCTCACTCTTGTCTCTATGATGGGTGGCTTGCTTGTCCGCTATCACTTGACTAGGAGACATAGGTTGTAGCACATATTCCTTCCCTTTCATCTTTAAGCTATAGTGATTGGTGCGCCCGTTGTGGAAGACACCACGGTCGAATTGCCATGGTCGACCAAGAAGAAGGTGGAAAACCGTCATTGGGACCACATCACATTCCAAAGCGTCCTCATATGCACCAAACTTGAAGGAGACTTGGACCGTATGCTCAACTCGTATAGTGCCGGAGTCACTTAGCCATTGAACCTTGTAGGGGTGCGGGTGCTTCTTCTTGACCAATTGAAGCTTGGAGCATAATTCTTCACTTGCCAAGTTGTGGCAACTACCTCCGTCGATGATGACCTTCACGGACCTTCCATTGATGCCGGCCTTTGTGTGGAAGATGTGGCATCGTTGGTCGTCTTCTTGTTGATGTTGAAGAGTCAAGACCTTGGAAGCCACGAGAGCGGGGCTCGAATCTTCATCACAAAAGACTTGATCATCTTCTTCTTCGTTCACTCGCCGGTGCATGGCCACTTGCTCAAGAGCTTCCATCTCCTCATCACTCATGGAGTCATATGTGCCATCGTCGTTGAGGATCATGGTGCGCTTGTTGGTGCATTCGTAGGACTTGTGGCCTTGGTCGCCGCAAGTGAAACACTTGAAGGAGCTTGCCTTGACGGTCTCATCGGTTGGAGTAGATAGCGAAGCACGCGGCTTGAAGTTGCTTGTAGTAGGAGGAGGACGACTTGAGCTTGTCGAATTTTTCTTGTAACTCGACTTTTCGTCGTTGTTTGTAGAAGGGTTGGTTGATGTAGATGTTGGAGGAGGTGTTGAAGCTTGGTTGTTAGAGAAGCCGTAGGTCTTGGACGAGTACTTGGCGTACTTGAAGTCATCTTGCACTTGACCTTCCGCCTTTGTAGCTTGATGTACGAGCTCAATGAGGGTGGAGTATAGTTGGAAGTCGGCGATCTTCTTGATGGGATGATTGAGTCCATTCAAGAAACGTGCCATAGTTTTCTCATCATCTTCCTTCACATTGGCTCGAATCATGGCTATCTCCATTTCCTTGTAGTATTCTTCAACACTCTTTGTTCCTTGCTTGAGGAGTTGGAGTTTCTTGAAGAGGTCGCGGTTGTAGTAGGTTGGCACAAAACGTGCTCTCATGACATCTTTCATTTGAGCCCAAGTGGTGATTGGAGGTTCACCTCTTGCTTGTCGCCTTTCAAGGATTTGTTCCCACCATATGAGCACATAGTCTTGGAACTCAAGTGATGCCATACCGATTTTCTTCTCTTCATCATAGTTATGCAAACGAAAGATTTTGTCGACCTTCAATGCCCATGAGAGGTACTCTTCGGGGTCATTGCTTCCATTGAACTTGGGCATGGTGATTTTGAGCTTTCCATATCCTTGCTCTTCATTGTGTTGTTGGCGATGGTGATGATGACGTCCTTGACGTGGATGGCAATCGTCTTCATGTTGCTCTTGGCGTGGAGGAAGACCATGATCAACTTGCTCTTGTCGAACGAACTTGAGGTTGAGGTGGAGCTTGACGAGCTTGTGGAGGAGCTTGAGGAACTTGACGTTGCACATGAGGTTGGTAGTTCCTCTCTTGGATTTCTTCTCGAAGGGCTTCCTCTTCATTGCGCCGTTCGCGGTTGCGGTTGGCGATAACTCGACTTGATTCTTGAAGGGCATGTTGCGCTTCAAGAGCTTGCGCTTCGCGTTGTTGTTGTTGAAGACGTTGAGCCTCGGCGTCTTGTTCGTCTTGGTGTAGACGTGCTCGTTCTTCCTCTTGGCGCCGTAGTTGTTGTCGTTCTTGAGCTTGGGCAAAAGCGGCTTGGTTTGATTGAGGACGAGGGAGTTGCTGGTTAGTTTTAGGCTGCCTTGGGACGTCCTCCCACCTCCTTGGCCGCCACCCATTGCTCCTATATAAGTAGATCCATCTATTAGCTTTTTCCTTGGGTTTTGTTTAGATTAAAAGTTCACCATAGCTGCAACTTCGCGTACTTCGTTTGTGTTCAACGACCAGACCAAGGCATCACAGAACCCCACCTTCATTAATAAAGCTTCCCTCTTATATTCGCAATATCCAGATTGCAATCTTAGTTTCTTGCTTGTTCTTCGTTTGCTCGCAGGAAACAGGCCCTCGTGGTCAGGTTGATCGTGCTCCGGCGTGGTCAATAACCCTCGGAAGTTGGTTTAGCGATTGCTAAGGCGCGACGTCTCGCACGTTCATAGTCGGATCGTCAAGGTCGACTCCCACAGAAAACGATAACCACCATCTCATCGAAACATCGGACACCTTTGCCTCTATCAAGTGGTATCAGTTTTCAGGTTGCTCGGTGAGAATTTCCAATTATCCCTAGATTAGATTTATTTTCTTACCTATTGTCCAAGAAAAAGCCACAAAAAAAGTTAGATCTATTCATCCTTTGTTCAAGCCAGTCTGAGCCTTTGCAGTTTTCTTTTCATTGTTTGCATTATTGAATTATCGGTTGCATCGTCGTGTCGAGTTGCTGGTCTTAGTGTCTAGTTCTGTTCACATTAGTCACGCCGCCGCTGCATCATTATCCCTTCCGCTGTCCACCATACCATACATCAATTTCCACCACGTGCTATGCACTATTCATTGTCATAATCATAGTTGAGGTCATTCACATCTTCGCTTGATCCAATCTGCATCTTATCTAGTTTGTTTTGGAAAAAGAGAGAAAATAAAGACGGAAAAAAAGAGAGAAAAAGGTAAAAAAAAGTCAGAGAAAAAAAGAGAAAGAAAAAGAGAAATAAAAAGAAAAAAGTGTGAGGAAAAAAAGGAAAAAAAACAAAATTCAGATCTATCTAGACTCAATCTCGTAGCTGAATTCGGATTGGAATCTGTTTTGTGCACTATTCAGTAAAACAGGCATAACTTCCTCATATGAAGTCCGTTTTGGCTCCGCGAGTACTCAAATTAAAGCTAGAGACGAGCCGCATCTAAATAGTTACATAAGCAAGTTCAATATTTGGCACCTCAAAATCAGCTTCTAAATAAGTCTTTTTGCCCTCCGAAGTTCGTGAACACAGCTTATTTCAGTTTTTCAAACCAGTTTTAGAATTTTTTGACTCCTCATATCAACTCGGAATTGAGTGATTTTTTTTGCTTTGGAAAGCTAGAGTTAGTAGCATTCTTTGAAAAAAGTTATCAGAAAATTGGCTCAAACTTTTCAAGAGGAAAATTGGAGAGAGAGTTGTTGTATATCCTGCTTGGCAGTTGTTTTTCATCATTATCTTTACTGCCATTGTGATCTTCACTTATATCTTGCTGTCCAGAGCTACTTATTATCCATCATTGATGCTAGTTGTGCTATGCCGTGACCTCATTAGTGTTCTAGGCTCGCGTCTCTAGTCCGGTCTAGCCTAGGACCAACACAGTACCGTCGTTGAGCGTTTATTCAATATTGCATCTCTGAATTGATTATGGCTAATCTTTTGCTACCATATATAGCCAACCCAGCTCCACATATTTCTACACCGTATATCGTCGTTCCCAGCAATTGCTTTACACAATCTTCGAGTTATTTGACACCGCTGGTTGCCTGTCACCACCGCCGCATGGTAAGAACTTGTAAGATATTGATATTTGCTTTATCGTGAGCATTTTACAACCACATCCTAGTAGTTCATCGAAACATTATTCTCGAATTTTGTTTCTTGTTTCTACTAATCATGACAGGTTCCGGAGATAGATGTTCTTGGATGACGGACACATCTCCACCATCACAAGAGTTGGGACAACACACACAAGCACATGGTCAGGTTATCTCTTTACCGTCATTTGAGGGTAGATTTAATCCTGCTATTTATCTTGCTTGGGAGCTGGAAGTTGAACAAGTTTTTAGTCACCATGACTTTTCTGAACTTGAGCGAGTACGAGCTGCCACTAGAGCATTTACTGGTTTTGCTTCTGTTTGGTGGAGTGTGCATTGTAAGAGAAACAATGATAACCAACTCACAACTTGGAAAGATTTGAAAGATGGAATGAGACAACAATTTTTCCCTCCTTACTATCGTCGTGAATTGCTTCGCAAATTGGAACAATTAAAACAAGGCAGTAACACTGTTCATGCTTACTACCAAGAGTTCAAATCTTATATGCATCATTGTGACATAGAAGAATCTGAGGATGATAAAATGAATAGATTTTTCGGTGGATTGAACCATGATATCCGTGCAAGATTTCACTATATTCCTCGTTGCATTACTGGTATGTATGTTCGCGCTTGTACCTTTGAGAGACAGATACAGGAGGATGCATTGGTTGACTACAACAACTACTATTCCAGTTCATGCTCACCACCGCCGGTTGGTTCCTCCACCGTTGCACCTACTAGAGCAGCCCCACCTCAGATTGTGAGCGCGACATCATCTCAAGTGTATGGTGCATTGTCAACACCCGTACCTACATCAGCTGCGTCTTTGCGACAAGGTAACAGTAAAGGTATTAATGATATAACTTCACATGAGAATGATGCATCCCTAGTTAACTTGAGTGCATCATGTGTTGAGTTACCTGGTGATTTGAGCACATCACCTATTTTAGAGAATCTTGGTACTGTCATGAATGCGTCATGTGATCAAACAATTGAAATACCAACAATTTTGAGTGCACCCATTGAATTAACTGTTGATGCAAAAGAATCAATATTTAATCATTTTTATATGACCTCTAATCTTGGTGATGATTCTGTGTCGAATGACTTATTGCATGTTTGCTTATTTAAGCATGTTGTAGCATGTAAATTTGATTTAAGTAAGGTTTATTCACCAATGTTGGGATGGTTTAATGATGAACATTGTCAATCTTTTGAAATGAATAAGAGCTTCACTTATATGTGCAAACTGAGTTGCAATATTTTTTTGCCTTCTACTTCTTGTGATAATGTTTTGGCTTTAGATTTTATGAACTATGCAAGTTACTCATCTATTCATGTGTCATATGTGCAAAAATCTAGGGAAGTAAAAATGGATGACATATACATATACAACATGTACACCTTGTCTCTTTTGTTAGCCACATTTCTGATAGAGGCAAAGGTGTCCCGATGTTTCGATGAGATGGTGGCTATCGTTTACGTGGGAGTCGACCTTGACGATCCGACTACTGAACGTCTTGAGACGCCGCGCTTAGCAATCGCTAAACCAACTTCCGAGGGTTATTGATCACGCCGGAGCACGATCAACCTGACCACGAGGGCCTGTTTCCTGCGAGCAAACGAAGAACAAGCAAGAAACTGAGATTGCAATCTGGATATTGCGAATATAAGATGAAAGCTTTATTGATCAAGGTGGGGTTCTGTGGCGCCTTTGTCCAGTCGTTGAACACAAACGGCACGCGAAGTTGCAGCTATGGCGAACTTTTAATCTAAACAAAACCCAAGGTCTAAACGGTGCCCTAAGGGCTGTATATATGGAGGAAGAGGGGGAATTTCGTGGCCCTTGGTGGAGGGTCCAAATCAACCCTAACTCTTGTTTCCCCACATACGGACTCTAAAACAGCCTATACTTAAGTATTTCGAAATTACATGGGCTGGCCCACTAATAAGGTGACGCAGCACCTAGAATAGCCTCGAATGACATTTATGAAGTAGCATCTTGTATATTTCGTCCAAGGCTTCATGCATCCATTATGGTGGCTTCAAAGTCCTGAAATCATCACTTGTAACTCCGTTCTTGTTCCCCTTAGCATGGCATTATCTCCATGCTTGTTCTTGCTCCAATGTCCATCCTTCTCCAAGCTAGGGCCTTCATTTGTAAGCAAAACAAATGTATCCAATTTAGGCAGCATCATATTCTCATGAACATTAGAATCATTACCAAGAAACAAAAGTACGATAATTTAATTGGCGTCTTGAGCTCTAGTAATTGGTCCAAGATATGTAGCAGAGGGGCTGTGGGTGTAACAATGGTATTGATGTCCTCATCATCCTCCCTTCTTGAAATGAAGTCGTCCTCGACGGAAGCTCATATTCCTCACCCAAATAAGGCTTCAAATCTGCAATGTTAAAAGTGGGACTAACCCCAAAATCTGCAGGCAGCTCAAGTTTATATGCATTATCATTTATTTTCTCTAACACCTTAAATGGACCATCAAGACGTGGCATTAGCTTTGATTTATGCAAATTAGGAAACCTATCCTTACGCAAATGTAACCAAACAAGATCTCCAGTGCAAAGACAACATGTTTTCTACCCTTATCTCCAAAGAAGTTTATATTTAGCATTCATACGCTCAATGTTTTCCTTAGTTATCTCATGCATTTTTAAAATCAATTCAGCACGTTCTTTAGCATCAAAATTAACCTTCTCCGAAGATGGAAGAGGCAACAAATCAATAGGTGCACGAGGTAGGAAGCCATACACAATTTCAAAAGGGCACATCTTAGTAGTAGAATGCAATGAACGATTATAAGCAAATTCAATATGAGGCAAGCATTCTTCCCACATTTTCTTATTATTCTTCAAAACAGCCCTAAGCATAGTAGACAATGTTCTATTGACTACTTCAGTTTGTCCATCGTTTGGGGTGACAAGTAGTACTAAAAAGCAGTTTAGTCCCCAACTTAGCCCATAAACATCTCCAAAAGTGGCTAAGAAATTTAGTATCACGATCTGAAACAATAGTATTTGGCACACCATGCAAGCGAATAATTTCACGAAAGAACAAATCAGCAACATTAACAAAGATCATCGCTTTTATGACATGGTATAAAGTGTGCCATTTTCGAGAATCTATCCACGACAACAAATATGCTATCCTCCCTTCTTTGTTCGAGGTAAACCTAAAACAAAGTCCATAGATATATCCTCCCAAGGAACACTAGGCACGAGCAAAGGCATATATAAACCATGAGGATTGAGTCGTGACTTAGCTTTTTGACATGTAGTGCAGCGAGCAACAAAACGCTCAACATCCGTCTCATCTTTGGCCAAAAGAAATGTGTAGCAAGTATATCCTCCGTCTTCTTGGCGCCAAAGTGTCCCATTAATCCTCCTCCATGCGCCTCCTGCAACAACAAAAGACGAACAGAGCTAGCAGGAATGCATAGCTTGTTAGCACGAACACAAAACCATCATTAATAACGAACTTGTTCCATGTTCTTCCTTCTTTACAATTCTGCATTACATCTTTAAAATCAGCATCATGCACATATTGATCTTTGATGGTCTCCAAACCAAATATTTTGAAGTCAAGTTGTGAAAGCATAGTATAGCGACGAGACAAAGCATCAAGAATAACATTTTCTTTACCCTTCTTGTGTTTAATGACATAAGGAAAGTCTCAATGAATTCAACCCATTTAGCATGTCTACGATTCAGTTTAGCTTGACTTTTAATATGTTTCAAAGATTCATGATCGAATGTATAACAAATTCTTTGGGCCATAAATAATGTTGCCATGTCTCTAAAGTCCGAACAAGAGCATATAATTCTTTGTCATAAGTAGAATAGTTCAGACTAGGCCCACTCAATTTTTCGAAAAAGTATGCAACAGGTTTGCCATCTTGTAATAACACACCTCCTAATCCAATTCCACTAGCATCACATTCAAGCTCAAAAGTCTTATTAAAGTCGAAGTTGGAGTAAAGGAGCATGTGTCAACTTATCTTTCAATACCGTGAAGGCTTCTTCCCGCGGTACCCCAAACAAAAGGCACATCCTTCTTTGTAAGCTCATTGAGAGGTGCAACAATGGTGCTAAAGTCTCTCACAAAACGCCTATAGAAACCAGCGAGTCCAAGAAAACTCCTCACTTGTGTGACCGTTTTGGGCTGCGGCCAACTCTCAATAGCTTCAATCTTGGCTTTATCAACTTCAATTCCTGTGGAGTAACAACATAGCCAAGAAAAGATACTCGGTCGGTGCAAAAGGTGCACTTCCCAAGGTTACCAAACAAGCGTGCATCACGTAGAGCATTAAAAACAGCACGTAAATGTTCCAAATGTTCTTCCAAAGATTTGCTATAAATCAGTATATCATCAAAGTAAACTACCACAAATCGTCCAATGAAAGCACGTAAAACTTCGTTCATTAATCTCATGAAAGTACTAGGTGCATTAGTTAACCCAAAAGGCATGACTAACCACTCATATAATCCAAACTTAGTTTTAAATGCTGTTTTCCATTCATCTCCCAATTTCATACGAATTTGATGGTATCCACTACGCAAATCAACTTTGGAGAATATTGTAGAGCCACTCAATTCATCAAGCATATCATCTAGCCTAGGAATAGGATGACGATAACGAATAGTAATATTATTAATGCCTCTACAATCAACACACATACGCCGACGCACCATCCTTTTTAGGCACTAGTATAATAGGAACAGCACAAGGACTAAGAGATTCGCGTATATAACCTTTGTCGAGCAGCTCCTGTACTTGACGATAATCTCCTTCGTCTCCTCTGGATTGGTACGGTATGGTGCGCGGTTGGGTAGCGATGCACCGGAATTAAGTCAATTTGATGCTCAATCCCTCGAATAGGTGGTAATCCGGTGGCACGTCTTGTGGGAAGACGTCGGCGAACTCCTGCAAAATGTTAGTGACAGCGGGGGCAAAGAGGAAGGCACGTCCTCGAATGAAAATAATGCCTCTTTGCACACAAAAGCATAGCAAACAGATTTGCTAGAATCTAGCTCATCAATATCAGATTTGGTGGCAAATAAACATGCACTTTTCAGCTTAATTTCGAAGCAACATTAGATGGTTTATTATTAGGCTTCATTTGTTGCTCAAATTCTTTTGCCACAATCTGATTTTCACTCTTATTTTCTCCTGTTTTGCTTTATTAGCTCTATTAATATCATCTTTCAAAATGGAATCAGAGTCATAGGAAGCAAAGTAATATTTTTATCCTTGTGAACAAGAGTATACTTGATTGTTTCTACCATGGTGTACAGAATTTTATCAAATTGCCATGGTCTACCAAGTAATAAGGAACATGCTTGCATAGGTACCACATCACAATCAACATAATCAGCATATGTAGAGATACTAAAATGCACACGAACAATCGTGTTACCTTAACCTTGCCGCTGTTGTTGAACCATTGGATGTAGTAAGGATGTGGATGTGGTCTTGTGGTGAGAGAAAGCTTCTCCACCATATCCATGCTAGCCAAGTTGTTGCAGCTCCCTCCATCTATGATGACGCTGAATAGAACGTTCCTTCACAACTCCCTTTGTATGGAACAAGTTATGCCTCTGATTTTGCTCAGCTTGTGTAACCTGCACACTCAAAACACGTTGAGCAACTAAACATTCATACCTGTCAAGATCTTCAGGAGCCATGTATTGCGTCTCGGATCGAATCATCTCCACCGTGTTCTTCATGTGTAATAAGAGCCAAAGTCTCTTCATCATAGTCACTAGCGACTCATACCCACCATCCTCGGTAGCAATCATCACACGCTGAGATTGGCATTCTCTCAAAAATGTCCTCTTCCCTTACAACGACGACAAATAATATCACTTGTGTGCCCTGTTGACGCCATGGAAGAAGAAGAGCTCTGTAGGCCCAAGAGGTGTACTCTTGGCGATAGTGGTGGTTGTGCCTACTTTCTTGTATCACGGTTGGAGGTGGCAGCCACGGAGGTGCCGTGTAGTAGAATGTGTGGAAGTAGATGATGCACGTGGTGTCCATGATGAAGGTCGACCTGCAGAAAAGTTAGTCCGCGCCAAGGCCTCATCGATCCTGCACTTCACGTTCAGCTTTACAAGCAAGATGGAATAATCGAGTGATATTATTATAATCCTTGTAGTCTAGAATGGTCTGAATCTCTCTATTTAATCCACCCGAAAACGTGCAAGCATAGCTTCATTCTCCTCAACAATACCACATCTAATCAAGCCAGTTTGTAATTCCCGATAATATTCTTCTACCGAATTTTTCCTTGTCTTAAGCGCTGCAATTTTGAAGTAATTCACGCTGATAATATGGTGGAACCCAACGAGTACGCATAGCAGTTTTCAAAGCAGCCCAAGTAGCTGGAACAGGATATAATCTACAATGTTCGGACCACCAAACACATGCAAAGCTAGTGAAAGCACAAACAGCAAGCAGAACACGTCTCTCCTCGGGATATTGTAAACATGTAAATCGTTGTTCAGTTTCTAACTCCCAAGTAAGATATATATCAGGAACATATCTACCCTCAAATGGTGGAATATTCAATTTCAGTTTAGGGAGATGGTCATGATCTCGCACTGAAGGGGAGCCCGAACATTGCCATTATTTGCTTGTGGACGACCTGGTGGTTGTGGTGCTGGTGGTTGCACGTAGTTCGATGTTGATCAACCTCATCCTCGTAACCTCTTACATAATCATCCTCCCCACCGCAGCAGCAGGAGCCACGTATATCAACAAGCAGCACCAAAGAGCTTGGCCAGTGAAGAGGGACACGGAAGCTCGGCGGAGGGCTGTTTCACGATGTGGAGGTAGTCCGTGTTGTTGTAGTAGAGGTGCGTTAGGTGCAGCCGGTGGTGGTGGTGGTAGACGCATGAGCAATTCATTAAACTTGTTATCGAGCTTTGTTTCAACGCCTTCTCAATGCCATCTATCTTCTCCATGGCCTCTTCAAATCTATTTAGCACATCGTCCACCTGCCCACTCATCATTTGTTGAAACTTATCATGTAGCGCTTTGTTTGTCATGTTCTCCCAATCGGTCTCGCTCGGCTTGTGATCCTGCCATGGTTAGCAGCAATAGAAACACACAAGAATATGATTCGACGGACTACTAGGAAGTGGTGGTGGTGGTGTGGTGGACGATCACAAATCCGTCAAGCAAATCTCAAATTCTTACCATTCTTACCCAAGAAGAAAGCGGTGATCGGCAACCGATGTAGTCAAAACTCTCAAAGCTTGGATAGAGCGATTACGGGGAGAGTCAAACGCATACGATGTAGATGTATGTGGAGCTGGGAAGGCTTATAATATGGTAGCAAAAGGGTCAGCAATAATCAATTCAGAGATGCAAAGTTGAATAAACGCTAAACGACGTCTCAGTCTTGGTCCTAGGCTAGACCGTGCTAGAGACGCGAGCCTAGAACACTAACAAAATCACGGCGCTGCACGGAAACAACGGAAAAGCACACTGGAATTTTTTTTCGCTCTTTTTTTTTGCGCTTTTTTTTTTGCTTTTTTTTTTTTTTTTGAAAAATCACTATAATGGCGAGTGTCTCAAAACTCTTCCGAGGTCAAACCGACAGATGGGCACGAAATTTTTCGACCAAAAATTTTTTTTTTCGACGCCGGACCCAAAAACTGAAACGGGTCAAAAAACTTTCTATAACGGCGATCGCTCAATACACTTAGAAACACTTAAAACAGGATAGCCGAAAATTTTTCGACAAGTGCGTTTTGGAAAATTTTGGGCCTAAACGGAGGGTGGTTTCCGACCTACTCCGCAAGGAAACACGAATCGGAAACTAGATGGATCTCAAAACAAACCTAATATGAGAAGAACTCGGATTGGTGGTGGATATATGGTGGTGGTATATGGCAGCGGTGGTGATATATGGTAGCG
This sequence comes from Aegilops longissima, assembly GCA_021605205.1. NCBI lineage: Eukaryota > Viridiplantae > Streptophyta > Magnoliopsida > Poales > Poaceae > Aegilops > Aegilops longissima. The sequence continues at coordinate 235,327,835 of CM038680.1, forward strand.
GTGGTGGTATATGGATACGGATTGGTGGTGGTATATGGATACGGATTCAGAGCGTGGCGGATAAGCAATGGTGGTAGATGGCAAGGCGATGATAATGGTCTGCGGCGGCGTGACAACTTATGACCGAACTCAAACTCTAAAAGACTAGACTCTAAGACCAGCAACTTGACACGACGATACAACCGCAAATTCAACAAAGCAAAACCCTAAAAAGATTATGCAAAGGCTCAGATTGGTTCGGATATGATGAACTAACCCTAATTTTTTTGTGGCTTTTTCGTGGACTTTAGGTATGAAGAACAGACTCGATCTAATCTACGAAAAACTGTAAAATCTCACCGAGCAACCTGAAAATCTGATACCACTTGATAGAGGCAAAGGTGTCCCGATGTTTCGATGAGATGGTGGCTATCGTTTCTGTGGGAGTCGACCTTGACGATCCGACTACGAAACGTGCGAGACGTCGCGCCTTAGCAATCGCTAAACCAACTTCCGAGGGTTATTGATCACGCCGAGCACGATCAACTCGACCACGAGGGCCTGCTTCCTGCGAGCAAACGAAGAACAAGCAAGAAACTGAGATTGCAATCTGGATATTGCGAATATAAGATGAAAGCTTTATTGATCAAGGTGGGGTTCTGTGGCGCCTTTGTCCGGTCGTTGAACACAAACGGCACGCCGAAGTTGCAGCTATGGCGAACTTTTAATCTAAACAAAACCCAAGGTCTAAACGGTGCCCTAAGGGCTGTATATATGGAGGAAGAGGGGGAATTTCGTGGCCCTTGGTGGAGGGGTCCAAATCAACCCTAACTCTTGTTTCCCACACATACGGACTCTAAAAACAGCCTATACTTAAGTATTTCGAAATTACATGGGCCTGGCCCACTAATAAGGTGACGCAGCACCTAGAATAGCCTCGGAACGACATTTATGAAGTAGCATCTTGTATATTTCGTCCAAGGCTTCATGCATCCATTATGGTGGCTTCAAAGTCCTGAAATCATCACTTGTAACTCCGTTCTTGTTCCCCTTAGCATGGCATTATCTCCATGCTTGTTCTTGCTCCAATGTCCATCCTTCTCCAAGCTAGGGCCTTCATTTGTAAGCAAAACAAATGTATCCAATTTAGGCAGCATCATATTCTCATGAACATTAGAATCATTACCAAGAAACAAAAGTACCTGATAATTTAATTGGCGTGCGCGAGCTCTAGTAATTGGTCCAGTATATGTAGCAGTAGGGGCTGTGGGTGTAACAATGGTATTGATGTCCTCATCAATTTCAGACTAAGCAACGCCGAGGACGGCTTTGTTTTCAAGAAGTGGAGGATGATGAGGACATGACCACCTTGGATAAGACCAAAAATATTGCATACATGCATATTTGCCAGGTGATTTCTAGTGCAAACTATTCAATAATCTATTTATGTTATCCAGAACAAAAATACTTCACATACTTTTGTGTTTTGTCTAATTGCAGGTGTATGGGACATTTTTACAATACACATATGAAGATAAGGGAAAAGGAGAAGTCTAGGTGCTGTTAAAAAAGTCCTCTCACGTCACTTTTGGGCCAAGAGAAGATAGAGTCCAAGTCTCTCACGTTCTGGATTCAGATTCGGACTGCACAGACATACCTGACTCAAAACGCCAACAACTTTTTCATACTGACTCCGAATTGGATGATTCATTTTTTGTTGGAAAGTAGATTTCATGCTCTTTCCAACCCAATTGGAATCACCTTAAAATCCGTCCGGAGCGTTGAGTTATGGACGAAACAATCTGACACTGCACTAGAATCCGAGTTAAACTATAAGTCCAAAGGTGTTACGTCACCTCCACTTGGGCCCATTGGCCTTGTACGACCTAGGGTTAGTTTTAGGCTGCCTTGGGACGTCCTCCCACCTCCTTGGCCGCCACCCATTGCTCCTATATAAGTAGATTCATCTAGTAGCTTTTTCCTTGGGTTTTGTTTAGATTAAAAGTTCGCCATAGCTGCAACTTCGCGTACTTCGTTTGTGTTCAACGACCAGACCAAGGCGTCACAGAACCCCACCTTCATTAATAAAGCTTCCCTCTTATATTCGCAATATCCAGATTGCAATCTTAGTTTCTTGCTTGTTCTTTGTTTGCTTGCAGGAAACAGGCCCTCGTGGTCAGGTTGATCGTGCTCCGGCGTGGTCAATAACCCTCGGAAGTTGGTTTAGCGATTGCTAAGGCGCGACGTCTCGCACGTTCGTAGTCGGATCGTCAAGGTCGACTCCCACAGAAAACGATAGCCAGCATCTCATCGAAACATCGGGACACCTTTGCCTCTATCAATAGGATTGCGGTTTGCTTGACGGTCTTGACGTGCGGCATGACGAAGAGTGTTCGAAGTAGGTGTACTTGAGTCGTAGAAGGTATCATCGGAGTGTCGACTCGAGCGGCTCCGTCTTGAGGATAAAGAAGTGGAATGATGCCGGTACCTCATCCAGGCGCGGATCTCGTCCATTCTTGCATCACTCTCTTGTTTGTGAGCGTCAAACTTGTTGTCGAAGTAGTCTCTTGTACGTTGCTCGGAGAGTCGCAAGTCGGTGGCGAGGTTGTCGATGCGGTCGCTCATTGCTTGTTGTTGTTGGTGCAACGCTCGTTGTGCACCAAAGAGGTGGCTCTTGGTGACGTATGAGGACATGTCATCGTCTTGCTCGATGAAGAGTGGGTTTGTAGAAGTACTTGGCCTATCCATCATTCCAAACAAAAATATGTGAGTGGTAGAAGAAGAAGAACTTATACCAATGTACCTTTGACCGATGTTGATGATGAATCAAGATCACTCAAATGCGGACAATGAAATAGCACTATTGGTACTAATCCTTGTTGGTTCTCACACCTACACAAATAATAGCTTATGGTGGAGCTTGGTGTGGATGGTGGTACAAAATTTGATGCAATTGTAAGTGAGCGTCAATAATGTTGGAAAAGGTTCACAAATTTGCAAATGCAACAAGTAGACCAAGCAAATAATGGTACATGGAAACACACACGCAAATAGATAAGTGGGATTGTGCAAACCAAAAGTGAGCTAAAATGTGGAATCCACGAAAATGCTCTTGTTGCACAATACTAGAGAGACGCTAGCACGATTGCACAATAGGCGGATACGACACTTGTGCACAACCTACTAGGCAAAAATGCAACTATCTCTATCCCACGTATGCTATATGTATGGTATTTCGGTGCTATGATCCAATATGATCCAATATGACAATCTTAATGTAATATGATGCCATGGTTCTTGCTCATAAGCTCTTTGCTTATCTTTCCTCTTTGCTTAAAAGCTTGGGTGGCTCTTTCACTTTTGAGCTCTTTTCTCATGCAAAACTTCATGAACCAAGATAGCAATTGTGTATGCTATGACAACTTTGTGACACACAAATGGATTCCAAGATATGCACCACGGTGGTATGGTATGTATGCTATGGAGTATGATCACTAATATGCACAAGTCACGTTGCCGGCAATACTCAATGGCTAGTGTCGATGGGTAAGCTACGCAAAAGTAAGGCCATGTGGGTATCAATGCAATTGCAAGGTATGACAAAGATGTCGACGATGTTACCGTCCTTGGCGATGGTGAGACCCTTGCGAAGATGAGTCGTGGTGATGATGATGTCCAACCGTACCTAGATAGCCGAAACACAATAGGACACGGGAACCACAACTCAAAATCTCAAGGACCAAAATGTGTCAACAATCGTCATAGGAGGTATGGTGGTGTGTGTGGGTTTTGGATGATGTGGTGGAAGGTGGGGTGGTGGTGGTGGCTGCACTGAACAATTTCAGTTTCGTCAGGGTTTCACGGACGTCCGGTTTTTCTGGTAGTCCGGCCATCGGACATCCGGCAAGGTCCGGTCGTCCGGAAATTTGAATCGGTACAGGAGTTCCGGTCGTCCGGAAAGGTCGGACGTCCGGTGGTCGGGGTCAACGCAGGTTGGGCTGGGGCGATTTTGAGGTGGAAGAAGATGGTGAGGTCAAAATTGAGCTGATTGACGGATGGAAAAGGGTGGGGAGGGTGGGAAAAGCTAGATCCACACGTAGCAACTCAAATCCATGGACCAAATCCAACAAAATCTCAACTCACCAACAAATCACAAAAAAAAATTGGGGCTATTTTTGGTGGGGAATTTTCGGATTTAGGACAAAAATAACAAAATCAAGCTAGAAAACACGGGGTAGGGGCTCCAAAAACGTGATCAATGTGGCTCATGATACCAAGATGATGTGGGGCGGAACCCTAGTCGGAGATCTTTGACGTTTGGAGGGGATCCTACGAGGAGAACACGACGAACAAGCGGAAGAACACAAGGAAAATCACACAAGAGAAACACTAAACCGACAAGTATCGATCACACAAGGGCTAGATCACCGAACACATAAGGTAGCACAAGATTCAAAATCAACAAAGGAAAGATACACGAGCAGCCGTTCTTCTCTGTGAGGAGGTCTTGATGGGGTCCACCCTAGAGGGGGTCTTGAATCCTCTTGGAAGGATCTTCTCCGAGGAGGCGCGGTCTCCGAGGAGAAGGTAACCAAGTGGATGAGCAAAGCTCTCACACAAACATGAGCTAATCCTTTGCTAACCCTAACTAGTAGGAGGAGGAGGTCTATTATAGTCTCAGTGCAAATGGGGGCGAAGTGAAGGGGTACAAGGGCTCCAGCCCGCGGGCGCGATCACTCAGGGGCCGGACGTCCGGAAGGCGTCGGACGTCCGGAGGCTCGTGATGGCCCGGACGTCCGGCAGGGCTCGGACGTCCGTGGATTCGCTTCGAGACTTGGTCGTCGATCGTCCAAGAGGGCCGGTCGTCCGTGGCCGGAAGGCCCGGACATCCGTGGATCGTCGGACGTCCGTAGATTCGGCTCTGGTACGGGTCGTCCGGTCGTCCGGTGGCTTCGGTCTTCCGTGAGTTTCCATTCGGTGCCAGCCGCCGGACGTCCGAGGAGGGCGCTCGGTCGTCCGTGGGGCTCGGGAGTCGTCGGACGTCCGGACTTGGTCGGTCGTCCGACGCCTGTAGCTTCAGCAGCTTTTCTTCTCCATCACGCTTGGGGTCCTCGTCGTCTTGGCTCTTGCAAGTAGCTGTTCCTTGGCTTGTTCCCAAGTACCTGATTACACATAGAGTTTTCGAATGAGGTAGTAGCCATGTCTCATGATTAGGAAGAGGGAGTTCGGAGAGGAGCGAGTTCACCTTATCTTCAATAGCTTTAGCTCGTGCTCGAGTCATGGGTCCACGTGGTGTTGAGGAAGATGTAGGAGCGTCCATGGGGATGAGTGAGGGATGCTCCGCATCACTAGGGCCCGAGTGCCATGATTTCAGATCTGAACCTATTATGTTTTCATGAATATATGTGAGTTCTTGATCCTATCTTGCAAGTCTATAGTCACCTACTATGTGTTATGATCCAGCAACCCCGAAGTGACAATTATCGGGACCACTCCCGGTGATGACCATAGTTTGAGGAGTTCATGTATTCACTATGTGCTAATGCTTTGTTCCGGTTCTCTATTAAAAGGAGGCCTTAATATCCCTTAGTTTCCATTAGGACCCCGCTGCCACGGGAGGGTAGGACAAAAGATGTCATGCAAGTTCTTTTCCATAAGCACATATGACTATATACGGAATACATGCCTACATTATATTGATGAATTGGAGCTAGTTCTGTGTCACCCTATGTTATGACTGTTACATGACGAACCGCATCCGGCATAATTATCCATCACTAATCCGATGCCTACGAGCTTTCCATATACTAGTTCTCGCTTATTTAGTTTCCCGTTGCTACTGTTACAATCACTACAAAATACCAAAAACATTACTTTTGTTGTCTTTACTTTTGTTACCGTTACCACCACTATCATATTACTTTGCTACTAAACACTTTGCTACAGATATTAAGTTTCCTAGTGTGGTTGAATTGACAACTCAGCTGCTAATACTTGAGAATATTCTTTGGCTCCCCTTGTGTCGAATCAATAAATTTGGGTTGAATACTTGATGCGGAGCATCCCACGTTCATCCCCATGTACACTCCGACTACTCTCCAAGCCCCAAGAGGACATATGACGAGACCTCGAATATACACCATTGGACACAAGGTGAACCCGCTCCTCTCCGAACCTTCACTTTCTACATGTGAGACATGGCTACTACCTCATGCATGCATCTTGCATATACTCAGGTACGACCGAGACGACCATGGAGAATCTGATGAGGACATCAATACCATTGTTACACCCACAGCCCCTGCTGCTATACATACTGGACCAATTACTAGAGCTCGCGCACGCCAATTGAATTATCAGGTACTTTCGTTTCTTGGTAACGATTCCAATGTTCATGAGAATATGATGCTGCCTAAATTGGATACATTTGTTTTGCTTACAAATGAAGGGCCTACCATGGACAAGAAAGATGAACCTTGGAGCAAGTTCAAGCATGGAGATGTTGGCATGCGCAAGGGGAACAAGAACGGAGTTACAAGTGATGATTCCAGGACTTTGAAGCCACCCTAATGAGTGCATGAGGCCTTGGACGAAATATACAAGATGCCACTTCATAATATTCGTCCATAGGCTATTCTAGGTGCTGCGTCACCTTATTATTGGGCCAGGCCCATGTAATTTCGAAATACTTAAGTATAGGCTGTTTTAGAGTCCGTATGTGTGGGGAAACAAGAGTTAGGGTTGATTTCGGACCCCTCCACCAAGGGCCACGAAATTCCCCCCCTCTTCCTCCATATATACAGCCCTTAGGGCACCGTTTAGACCTTGGGTTTTGTTTAGATTAAAAGTTCGCCATAGCTGCAACTTCGCGTGCCGCTTGTGTTCAACAACCGCACAAAGGCGCCACAGAACCCCACCTTGATCAATAAAGCTTTCATCTTATATTCGCAATATCCAGATTGCAATCTCAGTTTCTTGCTTGTTCTTCGCTTTGCTCGCAGGAAACAGGCCCTCGTGGTCGTTGATCGTGCTCGGCGTGGTCAATAACCCTCGGAAGTTGGTTTAGCGATTGCTAAGGCGCCGACGTCTCGCACATTCGTAGTCGGATCGTCAAGGTCGACTCCCACAGAAACGATAGCCACCATCTCATCGAAACATCTGGAAACCACCCTCCGTTTAGGCCCAAAATTTTCCGAAAACGCACTTGTCGAAAAATTTTCTGGCTATCCTATTTTTAGGTGTTTCTAAGCGTATTGAGACAGTCGCCATTATAGAAAATTTTTTTTGACCCATTTCCAGTTTTTGGGTCCGGGCAGTCGAAAAAAAAAAATTTGGTCGAAAAAATTTCGTGCCCATCCTGTCAGTTTGACCTGGGAAGAGTTTTGAGACACTCGCCATTATAGTGATTTTTCGCAAAAAAAAAAAGAGCAGCGCAAAAATAAAAAAAAAGAAGCGCAAAAAAAAAATTATTCCAGAGTGTGCTTTTCCGTTGTTTCCGTGCAGCGCCGTGATTTTGTTAGTGTTCTAGGCTCGCGTCTCTAGCACGGTCTAGCCTAGGACCAAAGACATCTCCGTCGTTGAGCGCTTATTCAACTTTGCATCTCTGAATTGATTATTGCTGACCCTTTTTGCTACCATATTATAAGCCTTCCCAGCTCCACATACATCTACATCGTGTGTTTGACTCTCCACGTAATCGCTCTATCCAAGCTTTGAGAGTTTTGACTACATCGGTTGCCGATCACCGCCTCTTCTTTGGTAAGAACTGTAAGAATTTGAGATTTGCTTGACGGATTTGTGACTGTCCACCACACCATCACCACCACTTCCTAGTAGTCTGTCAATCATATTCTTGTGTGTTTCTATTGTCGCTAACCATGGCAGGATCACAAGCCAAGGAGACCGACCGGGAGAACATGACAAACAAAGCGCTACATGATAAGTTTCAACAAATGATGAGTGGGCAGGTGGACGATGTGCTAAATAGATTTGAAGAGGCCATGGAGAAGATAGATGGCATTGAGAAGGCGTTGAAACAAAGCTCGATAACAAGTTTAATGAATTGCTCGCGTCTACCACCACCACCACCGGCTGCACCTAACGCACCTCTACTACAACAACACGGACTACCTCCACATCGCGAAACAGCCCTCCGCCGAGCTTCCCGTGTCCCTCTTCACTGGCCAAGCTCTTTGGTGCTGCTGTTGATACTTCAGGGCTCCTGCTGCTGCGGTGGGGAGGATGATTATGTAAGAGCTTACGAGGATGAGGTTGATCAACATCGAACTACGTGCAACCACCAGCACCACAACCACCGGGTCGTCCACATGCAAATAATGGCAATGTTCGGCTCCCCTTCAGTACGAGATCATGACCATCTCCCTAAACTGAAATTGAATATTCCACCATTTGAGGGTAGATATGTTCCTGATATATATCTTACTTGGGAGTTAGAAACTGAACAACGATTTACATGTTTACAATATCCCGAGGAGAGACGTGTTCCTGCTGCTGTTTGTGCTTTCACTAGCTTTGCATGTGTTTGGTGGTCGAACATTGTAGATTATATCCTGTTCCAGCTACTTGGGCTGCTTTGAAAACTGCTATGCGTGCTCGTTGGGTTCCACCATATTATCAGCGTGAATTACTTCAAAAATTGCAGCGCTTAAGACAAGGAAAAATTTGGTAGAAGAATATTATCGGGAATTACAAACTGGCTTGATTAGATGTGGTATTGTTGAGGAGAAAGAAGCTATGCTTGCACGTTTTACGGGTGGATTAAATAGAGATTCAGACCATTCTAGACTATAAGGATTATAATAACATCACTCGATTATTCCATCTTGCTTGTAAAGCTGAACGTGAAGTGCAGGATCGATGAGCGTTGGCGCGAACTAACTTTTCTGCAGGTCGACCTTCATCATGGACACCACGTGCATCATCTACTTCCACACGTTCTACTACACCGCACCTCCGCTGGCTGCCACCTCCAACCGTGATACAAGAAAGCGTGCACAACCACCACTATCTCGCCAAGAGTACACCGCTGGGCCTACACAGAGCTCTTCTTCTTCCATGGCGTCAACAGGGCACACAAGTGATATTATTTGTCGTCGTTGTAAGGGAAGAGGACATTTTATAGAGAATGCCAATCTCAGCGTGATGATTGCTACGAGGATGGTGGGTATGAGTCTGCTAGTGACTATGATGAAGAGACTTTGGCTCTTATTACACATGAAGAACACGGTGGAGATGATTCGATCTTGAGACGCAATACATGGCTGTCAAGATCTTTGACAGTATGAATGTTTAGTTGCTCAACGTGTTTTGAGTGTGCAGGTTACACAAGTGAGCAAAATCGAGGCATAACTTGTTCCATACAAAGGGAGTTGTGAAGGAACGTTCTATTCGTCATCATAGATGGAGGGAGCTGCAACAACTTGGCTAGCATGGATATGGTGGAGAATCTTTCTCTCACCACAAGACCACATCCACATCCTTACTACATCCAATGGTTCAACAACAGCGGCAAGGTTAAGGTAACACGTCTTGTTAGTGTGCATTTTAGTATCTCTACATATGCTGATTATGTTGATTGTGATGTGGTACCTATGCAAGCATGTTCCTTATTACTTGGTAGACCATGGCAATTTGATAAAATTTCTGTACACCATGGTAGAAACAATCAGTATACTCTTGTTCACAAGGATAAAAATATTACTTTGCTTCCTATGACTCTGATTCCATTTTGAAAGATGATATTAATAGAGCTAATAAAGCAAAACAGGAGAAAAATAAGAGTGAAAATCAGATTGTGGCAAAAGAATTTGAGCAACAAATGAAGCCTAATAATAAACCATCTAATGTTGCTTCTGAAATTAAACTGAAAAGTGCATGTTTATTTGCCACCAAATCTGATATTGATGAGCTAGATTCTAGCAAATCTGTTTGCTATGCTTTTGTGTGCAAAGAGGCATTATTTTCATTCGAGGACGTGCCTTCCTCTTTGCCCCTCTTGTCACTAACATTTTGCAGAGTTCGCCGACGTCTTCCCACAAGACGTGCCACCGGATTACCACCTATTCGAGGGATTGAGCATCAAATTGACTTAATTTCCGGTGCATCGCTACCCAACCGTGCACCATACCGCACCAATCCGGAGGAGACGAAGGAGATTATGCGTCAAGTACGTGGAACTGCTCGACAAAGGTTATATCGCGAATCTCTTAGTCCTTGTGCTGTTCCTATTATACTAGTGCCTAAAAAGGATGGTACGTCGGCGTATGTGTGTTGATTGTAGAGGCATTAATAATATTACTATTCGTTATCGTCATCCTATTCCTAGGCTAGATGATATGCTTGATGAATTGAGTGGCTCTACAATATTCTCCAAAGTTGATTTGCGTAGTGGATACCATCAAATTCGTATGAAATTGGGAGATGAATGGAAAACAGCATTTAAAACTAAGTTTGGATTATATGAGTGGTTAGTCATGCCTTTTGGGTTAACTAATGCACCTAGTACTTTCATGAGATTAATGAACGAAGTTTTACGTGCTTTCATTGGACGATTTGTGGTAGTTTACTTTGATGATATACTGATTTATAGCAAATCTTTGGAAGAACATTTGGAACATTTACGTGCTATTTTTAATGCTCTACGTGATGCACGTTTGTTTGGTAACCTTGGGAAGTGCACCTTTTGCACCGACCGAGTATCTTTTCTTGGCTATGTTGTTACTCCACAGGGAATTGAAGTTGATAAAGCCAAGGTTGAAGCTATTGAGAGTTGGCCGCAGCCCAACACGGTCACACAAGTGAGGAGTTTTCTTGGACTCGCTGGTTTCTATAGGCGTTTTGTGAGAGACTTTAGCACCATTGCTGCACCTCTCAATGAGCTTACAAAGAAGGATGTGCCTTTTGTTTGGGGTACCGCATGGGAAGAAGCCTTCACGGTATTGAAAGATAAGTTGACACATGCTCCTTTACTCCAACTTCCTGACTTTAATAAGACTTTTGAGCTTGAATGTGATGCTAGTGGAATTGGATTAGGAGGTGTGTTATTACAAGATGGCAAACCTGTTGCATACTTTTCTGAAAAATTGAGTGGGCCTAGTCTGAACTATTCTACTTATGACAAAGAATTATATGCTCTTGTTCGGACTTTAGAGACATGGCAACATTATTTATGGCCCAAAGAATTTGTTATACATTCGATCATGAATCTTTGAAACATATTAAAAGTCAAGCTAAACTGAATCGTAGACATGCTAAATGGGTTGAATTCATTGAGACTTTCCCTTATGTCATTAAACACAAGAAGGGTAAAGAAAATGTTATTGTTGATGCTTTGTCTCGTCGATATACTATGCTTTCACAACTTGACTTCAAAATATTTGGTTTGGAGACCATCAAAGATCAATATGTGCATGATGCTGATTTTAAAGATGTAATGCAGAATTGTAAAGAGGGAAGAACATGGAACAAGTTTGTTATTAATGATGGTTTTGTGTTCCGTGCTAACAAGCTATGCATTCCTGCTAGCTCTGTTCGTCTTTTGTTGTTGCAGGAGGCGCATGGAGGAGGATTAATGGGACACTTTGGCGTGAAGAAGACGGAGGATATACTTGCTACACATTTCTTTTGGCCAAAGATGAGAAGGGATGTTGAGCGTTTTGTAGCTCGCTGCACTACATGTCAAAAAGCTAAGTCACGACTCAATCCTCATGGTTTATATATGCCTTTGCTGTGCCTAGTGTTCCTTGGGAGGATATATCTATGGACTTTGTTTTAGGTTTACCTCGAACAAAGAAGGGAGGATAGCATATTTGTTGTCGTGGATAGATTCTCGAAAATGGCACACTTTATACCATGTCATAAAAGTGATGATCTTTGTTAATGTCGCTGATTTGTTCTTTCGTGAAATTATTCGCTTGCATGGTGTGCCAAATACTATTGTTTCAGATCGTGATACTAAATTTCTTAGCCACTTTTGGAGATGTTTATGGGCTAAGTTGGGGACTAAACTGCTTTTTAGTACTACTTGTCACCCCCAAACCGATGGACAAACTGAAGTAGTCAATAGAACATTGTCTACTATGCTTAGGGCTGTTTTGAAGAATAATAAGAAAATGTGGGAAGAATGCTTGCCTCATATTGAATTTGCTTATAATCGTTCATTGCATTCTACTACTAAGATGTGCCCTTTTGAAATTGTGTATGGCTTCCTACCTCGTGCACCTATTGATTTGTTGCCTCTTCCATCTTGGAGAAGGTTAATTTTGATGCTAAAGAACGTGCTGAATTGATTTTAAAATGCATGAGTTAATTAAGGAAAACATTGAGCGTATGAATGCTAAATATAAACTTGTTGGAGATAAGGGTAGAAAACATGTTGTCTTTGCACCGGAGATCTTGTTTGGTTACATTTGCGTAAGGATAGGTTTCCTAATTTGCAAAATCAAAGCTAATGCCACGTGCTGCTGGTCCATTTAAGGTGTTAGAGAAAATAAATGATAATGCATATAAACTTGAGCTGCTGCAGATTTTGGGGTTAGTCCCACTTTTAACATTGCAGATTTGAAGCCTTATTTGGGTGAGGAAGATGAGGTTCCGTCGAGGACGACTTCATTTCAAGAAGGGAGGATGATGAGGACATCAATACCATTGTTACACCCACAGCCCCTGCTGCTATACATCTTGGACCAATTACTAGAGCTCACAAGACGCCAATTGAATTATCGGTACTTTCGTTTCTTGGTAACGATTCCAATGTTCATGAGAATATGATGCTGCCTAAATTGGATACATTTGTTTTGCTTACAAATGAAGTGCCTACCATGGACAAGAAAGATGAACCTTGGAGCAAGTTCAAGCATGGAGATGTTGGCATGCAAGGGGAACAAGAACGGAGTTACAAGTGATGATTCCAGGACTTTGAAGCCACCCTAATGAGTGCATGAGGCCTTGGACGAAATATACAAGATGCCACTTCATAATATTCGTCCATAGGCTATTCTAGGTCCTCGTCACCTTATTATTGGGCCAGGCCCATGTAATTTCGAAATACTTAAGTATAGGCTGTTTTAGAGTCCGTATGTGTGGGAAACAAGAGTTAGGGTTGATTTGGACCCCTCCACCAAGGGCCACGAAATTCCCCCTCTTCCTCCATATATACAGCCCTTAGGGCACCGTTTAGACCTTGGGTTTTGTTTAGATTAAAAGTTCGCCATAGCTGCAACTTCGCGTGCCGTTTTGTGTTCAACAACCGCACAAAGGCGTCACAGAACCCCACCTTGATCAATAAAGCTTTCATCTTATATTCGCAATATCCAGATTGCAATCTCAGTTTCTTGCTTGTTCTTCGTTTGCTCGCAGGAAACAGGCCCTCGTGGTCGTTTGATCGTGCTCGGCGTGGTCAATAACCCTCGGAAGTTGGTTTAGCGATTGCTAAGGCGCGACGTCTCGCACGTTCGTAGTCGGATCGTCAAGGTCGACTCCCACAGAAACGATAGCCACCATCTCATCGAAACATCGGGACACCATTGCCTCTATCAGAATCCAAGAACCAAGGCCAAGCATGGAAGAGGAGGAAGAGAACCTGGCCGCTCTAGAACGAGCAGTACAACCGGTCGACTACCGCCCAACTACCGGCCACCATTCTGTGATCATGCGGTGCAAGGCCGGTACTGCCCCGGATGTACTGGTAATTCCCAAATGACCGGTACTACCGCCCCAACAACCGGTACAACCGCTGGCCCCTACGACGTCCATCTCCAGAAGCCAGCGCCTGACCTCCCAGCGGTAGTACCGCCTTCACGTCCGTACTTCCGCCCTGCATGAGTAACCAGCGGTACAACCGCCCACATGACCGATACAACCGGCCTGTCTGCGCACAGTGTTCGGGCCTGAGGCCCATGTACCCCTTCACTTTGCCCCCGTTTGCACTAAGACTATAAATAGACCTCCTCCACCTCCTAGTTAGGGTTAGCATTGATGTAGCTCATTGTTAGATAGAGCTTCGCTCATCCATATCAGATCTACTCCACGAGAGAGACCGCGGCCCCTCTTCGGAAAAGATCCACCTTGGATTCAAGACCTCCTTTGCGGAGAAGACCATCATCAAGACCTCCTCACGGAGAAGAACAGCTACCATTTGTATCGTCCTTTGTTGACTTTGGATCATGTATCTCCCTTTGTATTCATCGATCTAGCACATGTGTGATTGATCTTGTTGGTTTGAGTGATTCTCTTGTGTTTTCCCCGTGATCTCCCTCGTGTTCTTCCGCTCGTTCTTCGTGTTCCTCGAAGGGATCCTCTCCAAACGTGAAAGATTGTCCTCATAGGGTTCCGCCCTACATCATCTTGGTATCATGAGCCACGTTGATCACGTTTTTGGAGCCCCTACCTCGTGTTTTCTAGCTTGATTTTGGTGATTTCGTCCTAAAATCCGAAAATCCCCACCAAAAATAGCCCCAAATTTTTTTGTTTGTTAGTTTTGATGATGTTTTGTTGATTTTGATCCATGGATTTGCTTGGTTTCAAGTGGATCTAGCATCTCCCCAAGTTTCCCCACCTTTCCTCCACGAAATCCATCCAATTTTGCCCCCGAAATCATCCATTTCCGCCCCAATATCGCGCCCCGATTCGATCTGCAAAAAATCCCGACACGAGCGGTACTACCGCCCCTCCAAGCGGTACAACCGCTGGGTACCACATGCGGTACTACCGCACCCCCAAGCGGTACTACCGCCCCTCCCAGTTTCTGCGTTCCGAGTTTCACCGTTTTGCCCATAACTTTCTCATCCGAACTCCGATTTGAGTGTTCTTTGGCTCGTTTTGAAGCTATCGACATGCCCGAGGTCCTCACCTTGGTTTCACCACCTTTTGACACCATCAAATTTTGTGAATATTGGCAAGTTTGCGTAGGACTTCCACCATATCAGCCGCATAGCCACCACCGACTTCCGCAACATAACCCATTTTATTCCATATAGCATTAGTGGTTGCTTGAGTAGTGATTCGAGTCTCCTAAGGTGTTTTGGCTACTTAGGGACGATTGCTTCTTCATCAACCACCGCCAAAACTTCCACCTAGGCTTACCCACAATACATTTCCGCCAACCCAACTTAACCTAATTTTGTTTGTGTTGTGAGTTGTGTCTCCTAAGGTGTTTCGGCTACTTAGGGACCGAGCTTCCAACTCCGACACCATGTATAGTCCACCACCTTACCCTCCACTTCCGCATTGCGTACTCAAAACTCATTGAGCTTCTGCATTCCCGCTACCACCATTTGACATTTGTCATTTGAGATTTTGAGTTCGCGGTTTTTTCATTTCCTAAGGTGTTTCGGCTACTTAGGGACGAGTCTCCATCATCTTGGTATCTACATCAAGAACACCGCCACTCATCATCGCCAAGGACGGTAACCTCGACGACACCATTGTATATTCCCCTTGCAAATTGCATTGATAACCTCTAGCCCATTTTGCGTTAGTTGCCTATCGAGACTAGCCATTTGAGTATTGCCGGCAACGTTACTTGTGCACATTAGTGATCATTGACCTACACCATCCATTGCATACATACCATATCATATTGGTATCATATCATCCATTGTTTCACAATATCGTTCCCGCATATACACAATAGTTATCTTGGTTTGTGCATTGTGCAAAAGTGGCCATAGAAGAAAAAAAAAGAGAATAAGCTTTTAAGCAAAGAAAGAGAAAGAGCAAAGAAGCTTGTAAGCAAGTGCCATAGCATCATACCACATTGCATATAAGATTGTCATATCCGATCATCTTGGATCATCTTGAGAGAACACCGGGAACCATACATACATAGCATACTTGGGATAGAAAGTTTATCCATTTTGCATCTTATAGGTTGTGCACAAGTGTCCTATCCGCCTATTGAGCAATCGTGCTAGCTTCTCTCTTGAGTTGTGCAACACGAGCGTTTTGGTGGATTCCACATTTTGAACTCATTCCTTGGTTGCACGACCCCATTTATCTATCCGTGTGTGTGTGTTTCTGTGTGCCATTCTTTGCTATTGGTCTACTTGTTTCTCTTGCGAATTTGTGAATCTCTTTCAACATTATTGACTCTTGCTAACATTTTGCATTAAATTTTTGTGCCACTATCCTCACCGAGCTCCACCATAAGCTTTACTTGTGTAGGTGTGAGAAACTGACACGAATTGGTACCAATTGTGCTATTTCCTTGCTACACATTGAGTGATCATTGATCCATCATCAACATCGGTCAAGGTACATTTGGTCTAGTTCTTCTCTTTCTCCCACTCATATTTGCTCGAGTTTTGTGATGGATAGACAAGGAATTTCCTCTTCGGTCCTCGACAACAAGGTGTGAACAACTACATCACCAAAGCGTCTATCTTCGATCTACAACGACAAGTGCAAGGCGCACAATCAAGATTGCGAGAGCGCATCGAGAACATCTCCATCGACATTCGTCACTCCGAAGCAAGGACAAGGGACTACATCGACAAGAAGCTTTCCGCACATAAAGAGGAGCAAGATGCAAGGATGGAGGAGATTAGAGCCTTGATCAAGTCTTCTTCCCCTTCGTCATCCTCAAGGCGGCGACATTCAAGACACAAGTCTTCGGAGCGCGGACACGATGCAAGTGCAAATCGTCCTCGTCCACATCGACATGGCGACCACCATCACATTCGTGATCAACATTGTCATGAAGGGCAAGTCACCTCCAAGCATCATGTGCACGACGACGACGAACGACATCTTCTACGAGCTCAAGTGCGACATCGACACCATCAACATGAAGATGCTCCACAAGCGCAAATGCACAAGTCCCAACAAGACCATTTCACACCAAGTCCAAGCTTCAAGAGCACAAAAGAAGACCGCGAGATGGCCACCACCAAGACGGTGCTACGACTACAACAACCACTTTGGCATCTTCGCCAAGTGCTATCGAGGCATCTTCGCCATTGGACGTACGGCATCTTCGCCTACTTCCCACGAGTATGCCTACTACGACTTCATCAAGTCCAAGGCGACCACCTACGAGTGAGGGAGACACTTCCATCTTCGGAAGCCCCTTAAGGAAGATGGCCGAGCATGGGACATTTCCTTCGGTCATGGAGACGAGCTACGAGGTGCCACATCATATGGGCCTGCAACAACAAGACGGTGACAAGAAGGTCGAGCAAGGGTCATCCCCTTCGACCACGACGATAGGAGTTGAGCATGGAGACATTTGCACCAACATCTCTCTAACACCCACATATCATGAGATGACCCAATTGCCATGTGAGGAGAGCCACCAACCCATGAGTGAGATGAGTGACTCCACCCTATATGACATTGAGTGCATTTCCTATGAGAGGATGAGTGTGACCACCACTAGTCCCACACTTGAGAGCATGCCACAGATCCTATGTGAGGTTGAGCGCAATTTGAGTGACTCCACCAACCATATGAGTGAGAGCGTCCAAGAGGAGTGAGTGAGCCACAACACTTAGTGAGTGAGGTAGTTGACACGGCACGTGAGGCCACTATGATTTCTAACGACTTAACCTCTACTCCTAGTGTGATTTCTTCTTTGGTGCTAGGTATCCTACACGACGACATGCCTACCCTCGACGAGTCCATCCATCCAATGGAGACGACGATGGCCATGATGGACGTTGATGCACCCCCCACATGGTACCATCAAGATGAAGATGACAACGATTGGATCTTCAACAACTCACATACAACACATGAATGATGCTCCAAAGGTAACATAGGTGATGGTACTTCTCTTGTCCCACTAGTGGACTCTCTTGACAATGATTGCTTGCATGATGTTGATCCTCCTATTCCCATGCTTCATGCTAGTGCGACTTCTTCATGTCTTGACTTACCTATTTATGATGAATATGATGATGAGCATGTTGAGTTGCCTAGTTGTGATGCTATGCTTCATAGGATATCTTGTGAAAATTCTATTGGTCACTTCATGTTTGACAATCTATTGAACTTGTCATATGCTATGAGTGAGATCTCCCATATTACATCATTTCAATCTCAACATAGTAACTATGCATGCCCTGTTAACATAAATCCCATTTGCACTTATGGCATAGATGACGAGATGATGGTCATTGGCTTTTGTTTTTCATGTGATGATATTGTCATGCTTCCTTTACATGATTTGCACAATTCATCTACTATGTCATGCCATGATCAAATTGTTCCAAATATGCATTGTTTTGTATGTTGTCAATATTCTCCACGTGATGTTTCTACTCTTGCTCATGAGGAGACCCCCATAGTTTCCTCATACATATTAGGAGATCTTGATGCATTTCATACTTTGCATGATTCCCATGATAGTGTACACCATATGCATTCCATGAATAACAATGCTCTAGATATTTCTCATGATGCATTACATCCTTTGAGTCACCATTATGCAATACAAAATAACAAACCTATCATGATGGATGACATGTTTCTATATCACGCATCTCATTTATTTGAGCATTGGCTATTTAGTGCTAACCGACACATGCACGTGCGCATCATGATGGATGATGTGTACATCTACCATGCACACACAATTTTTCCTTTGTCTTTGTTTTGTGTACGTACTCACGTATACTCGTCAACATCTCAATCCCATGAGTTGACGAAACGAGCTCTTGAGAGCAACGATGCTTTGGGATCCCGTGGACTATCCTTACCACCGTTCCCTTTGCGCAAGGACTACGCGCATCTCTTTTACTTGGCTCTCACACGACTATGGCTATTTACCACTTGTCACCTTATGCCCATACTATCGTGTTCACTTTGCATGTTATGCCTCTTTACATGATTTTGCCATGCAACTGTGACCCTTGCTTGCATCTACCCATGATTCACCATTATGCTACTCCTATGTGTGTTTGCATGCTTGGTGGAGATCCTAGTAGCTATTGTCATGATTTCTTTGTGCCCCATGCTATTGATGCTTGTTGTGTTGGGAGAGCCATGATGACCCATTGCTATTTACATATGGCTCCTCACCAATACATTCATGATATTGTCCTCATATCTTGCTTTCATGTTTGTGCTATGTCATGTGATTTACTCATGCCCACTATTTGCACATGACATGCTTGATGATGCGGAGCATCCTTCGGTCATCCCCATGGACCTTCCATCAACTATTCAAGCTCCAAGTGGACCCATGAAAAGAGCTAGAGCACGTGCTATTCAATCCGAGGTGACATCACTCCTATTCGATGTCCCTTTTCCTTCCAGTGAGACATGGCTACTACCTAAGTACGAGACACTATGTGTGATCAGGTACAACGTTCAAGCCAAGGAACCAGGAGCTGAAGAAGAAATGACAGGCGTCAACTCTCTGGACAGCTCGGAACTTCCGGCCACAGCTCGGAACTTCCGGCCCGCCCGGAGCTTCCGGCCCCCGACGACAGCGACCAGCCCGGGCCTGCCAACATTCTGGTTAGCCCGGAACCAGCCCGGACCTTCCGGCCCCCGGAACTTCCGGCCCGCCCGGACCTTCCGGCCCTCGGAAGCCAGCCCAGCTCCACCCGCGCCAACTCTCGGCTTAGGCCGGACCCTTCCTGGACCTTCCGGCGCCCGAAACTTCCGTCCCTGCCCGCGAGCAGCCACCTGGTGATAGAGGCAAAGGTGTCCCGTCTTTCGATGAGATGTTGGTTTTCGCTTTGGAGGAAGTCGACTTTGACGATCCGACTACGATCGTACGAGGACGTCGCGCCTTAGCAATCGCTAAACCAACTCCGAGAGGTTATTGACCACGCCGAGCACGATCAACGACCACGAGGGTCTTTCCTCGCGAGCAAGCGAAGAACAAGCAAGAAACTGAGATTGCAATCTGGATATTGCGAATATAAGATGAAAGCTTTATTGATCAAGGTGGGGTTACTGTGGCGCCTTTGTGCGGTCGTTGAACACAAGCGAAATGCGCGAAGTTGCAGCTATGGCGAACTTTTCATCTAAACAAAACCGAAGTCTAAGCGACGCCCTAAGGGCTGTATATATGGAGGAAGAGGAGGGAATTTCGTGGCCCTTGAGGGAGGGGTCCAAACCAACCCTAACTCTTGTTTCCCCACACATACGGACTCTAAAACAGCCTATACTTAAGTATTTCGAAATTACATGGGCTGGCCCAATAATAAGGTGACGCAGCACCTAGAATAGCCTATGGACGAATATTATGAAGTGGCATCTTGTATATTTCGTCCAAGGCCTCATGCACTCATTAGGGTGGCTTCAAAGTCCTGGAATCATCACTTGTAACTCGGTTCTTGTTCCCCTTGCATGCCAACATCTCCATGCTTGAACTTGCTCCAAGGTTCATCTTTCTTGTCCATGGTAGGCCCTTCATTTGTAAGCAAAACAAATGTATCCAATTTAGGCAGCATCATATTCTCATGAACATTGGAATCGTTACCAAGAAACGAAAGTACCTGATAATTCAATTGGCGTGCGCGAGCTCTAGTAATTGGTCCAGTATGTATAGCAGCAGGGGCTGTGGGTGTAATAATGGTATTGATGTCCTCATCATCCTCCTCTTCTTGAAATGAAGTCGTCCTTGACGGAAGCTCATCTTCCTCACCCAAATAAGGCTTCAAATCTGCAATGTTAAAAGTGGGACTAACCCCAAAACCTGCAGGCAGTTCAAGTTTATATGCATTATCATTTATTTTCTCTAACACCTTAAATGGACCATCAGCACGTGGCATTAGCTTTGATTTGCGCAAATTAGGAAACCTATCCTTACGCAAATGTAACCAAACAAGATCTCCGGTGCAAAGACAACATGTTTTCTACCCTTATCTCCAGAAGTTTATATTTAGCATTCATCGCTCAATGTTTTCCTTAGTTAACTCATGCATTTTTAAAATCAATTCAGCACGTTCTTTAGCATCAAAATTAACCTTCTCCGAAGATGGAAGAGGCAACAAATCAATAGGTGCACGAGGTAGGAAGCCATACACAATTTCAAAAGGGCACATCTTAGTAGTAGAATGCAATGAACGATTATAAGCAAATTCAATTTGAGGCAAGCATTCTTCCCACATTTTCTTATTATTCTTCAAAACAGCCCTAAGCATAGTAGACAATGTTCTATTGACTACTTCAGTTTATCCATCGGTTTGGGGGTGACAAGTAGTACTAAAAAGCAGTTTAGTCCCCAACTTAGCCCATAAACATCTCCAAAAGTGGCTAAGAAATTTAGTATCACGATCTGAAACAATAGTATTTGGCACACCATGCAAGCGAATAATTTCACTAAAGAACAAATCAGCAACATTAACAACATCATCGCTTTTATGACATGGTATAAAGTGTGCCATTTTCGAGAATCTATCCACGACAACAAATATGCTATCCCTCCCCTTCTTTGTTCGAGGTAAACCTAAAACAAAGTCCATAGATATATCCTCCCAAGGAACACTAGGTACAGGCAAAGGCATATATAAACCATGAGGATTGAGTCGTGACTTAGCCATTTGACATGTAGTGCAGCGAGCAACAAAACGCTCAACATACCGTCTCATCTTTAGCCAAAAGAAATGTGTAGCAAGTATATCCTCCATCTTCTTCACGCCAAAGTGTCCCATTAATCCTCCTCCATGCGCCTCCTGCAACAATAAAAGACGAACAGAGCTAGCAGGAATGCATAGCTTGTTAGCACGGAACACCAAACCATCATTAATAACGAACTTGTTCCATGTTCTTCCTTCTTTACAATTCTGCATTACATCTTTAAAATCAGCATCATGCACATATTGATCTTTGATGGTCTCCAAACCAAATTTTTTGAAGTCAAGTTGTGAAAGCATAGTATAGCGACGAGACAAAGCATCAGCAATAACATTTTCTTTACCCTTCTTGTGTTTAATGACATAAGGGAAAGTCTCAATGAATTCAACCCATTTAGCATGTCTACGATTCAGTTTAGCTTGACCTTTAATATGTTTCAAAGATTCATGATCAGAATGTATAACAAATTCTTTGGGCCATAAATAATGTTGCCATGTCTCTAAAGTCCGAACAAGAGCATATAATTCTTTGTCATAAGTAGAATAGTTCAGACTAGGCCCACTCAATTTTTCAGAAAAGTGTGCAACAGGTTTGCCATCTTGTAATAACACACCTCCTAATCCTATTCCACTAGCATCACATTCAAGCTCAAAAGTCTTATTAAAGCAAGGAAGTTGGAGTAAAGGAGCATGTGTCAACTTATCTTTCAATACCGTGAAGGCTTCTTCCTGTGCGGTACCCCAAACAAAAGGCATATCCTTCTTTATAAGCTCATTGAGAGGTGCAGCAATGGTGCTAAACTCTCTCACAAAACGCCTATAGAAACCAGCGAGTCCAAGAAAACTCCTCACTTGTGTGACCGTTTTGGGCTGCGGCCAACACTCAATAGCTTCAATCTTGGCTTTATCAACTTCAATTCCCTGTGGAGTAACAACATAGCCAAGAAAAGATACTCAGTCAGTGCAAAAGGTGCACTTCCCAAGGTTACCAAACAAACGTGCATCACGTAGAGCATTAAAAACAGCACGCAAATGTTCCAAATGTTCTTCCAAAGATTTGCTATAAATCAGTATATCATCAAAGTAAACTACCACAAATCGTTCAATGAAAGCACGTAAAACTTCATTCATTAATCTCATGAAAGTACTAGGTGCATTAGTTAACCCAAAAGGCATGACTAACCACTCATATAATCCAAACTTAGTTTGAAATGTTGTTTTCCATTCATCTCCCAATTTCATACGAATTTGATGGTATCCACTGCGCAAATCAACTTTGGAGAATATTGTAGAGCCATTCAATTCATCAAGCATATCATCTTGCCTAGGAATAGGATGACGATAACGAATAGTAATATTATTAATGCCTCTACAATCAACACACATACGTGATGTACCATCCTTTTTCGGCACTAGAATAATAGGAACAGCACAAGGACTAAGGAATTCGCGTATGTAACCTTTGTCGAGCAGCTCCTGTACTTGACGCATAATCTCCTTCGCCTCCTCTGGATTGGTACGGTATGGTGCGGTTGGGTAATGATGCACCGGGAATTAAGTCAATCTGATGCTCAATCCCTCGAATGGGAGGTAATCTCGGTGGCACGTCTTGTGGAAAGGCGTCGTGAACTCTGCAAAATGTTAGTGACAGCAGGAGGCAAAGAGGAAAACACGTCCTCGAATGAAAATAATGCCTCTTTGCACACAAAAGCATAGCAAACAGAATTGCTGAAATCTAGCTCATCAATATCAGATTTAGTGGCAAGTAAACATGCACTTTTCAATTTAATTTCAGAAACAACACTAGATGGTTTACTATTAGGCTTCATTTGTTGCTCAAATTCTTTTGCCACAATCTAATTTTCACTCTTATTTTTATCCTGTTTTGCTTTATTAGCTCGACTAATATCATCTTTCAAAATGGAATCAGGAGTCATAGGAAGCAAAGTAATATTTTTATCCTTATGAACAAGAGTATACTGATTGTTTCTACCATGGAGTACAGAATTTTTATCAAATTGCCATGGTCGACCAAGTAATAAGGAACATGCTTGCATAGGTACCACATCACAACCAACATAATCAGCATATGTAGAGATACTAAAATGCACACGAACAGTACGTGTTACCTTAACCTTGCCGCTGTTGTTGAACCATTGGATGTAGTAAGGATGTGGATTTGGTCTTGTGGTGAGAGATAGCTTCTCCACCATCTCCATGCTAGCCAAGTTGTTGCAGCTCCCTCCATCTATGATGACGCGAATAGAACGTTCCTTCACAACTCCCTTTGTATGGAACAAATTATGCCTCTGATTTTGCTCAGCTTGTGTAACCTGCACACTCAAAACACGTTGAGCAACTAAACATTCATACCTGTCGGCATCTTGACAGCCATGTATTGTGTCTCATGATCAGAATCATCTCCACCGTGTTCTTCATGTGTAATAAGAGCCAAAGTCTCTTCATCATAGTCACTAGAGGACTCATACCCACCATCCTCGGTAGCAATCATCACACGCTGAGATTGGCATTCTCTGCAAAATGTCCTCTTCCCTTACAACAACGACAAATAATATCACTTGTGTGCCTGTTGACGCCATGGAAGAAGAAGAGCTCGGTGTAGGCCCAAAGAGCGTGCTCTTGGCGGATAGTGGTGGTTGTGCCTGATTTCTTGTATCACGGTTGGAGGTGGCAGCCGACGGAGGTGCCGGTAGTAGAACGTGTGGAAGTAGATGATGCACGTGGTGTCCATGATGAAGGTCGACCTGCAGAAAAGTTAGTCCGCGCCAACGCCTGTCGATCCTGCACTTCACGTTCAGCTTTACAAGCAAGATGGAATAATCGAGTGATATTATTATAATCCTTGTAGTCTAGAATGGTCTGAATCTCTCTATTTAATCCACCCAGAAAACGTGCAAGCATAGCTTCATTCTCCTCAACAATACCACATCTAATCAAGCCAGTTTGTAATTCCTGATAATATTCTTCTACCGAATTTTTTCCTTGTCTTAAGCGCTGCAATTTTTGAAGTAATTCACGTTGATAATATGGTGGAACCCAACGAGTACGCATAGCAGTTTTCAAAGCAGCCCAAGTAGCTGGAACAGGATATAATCGACAATGTTCAGACCACCAAACACATGCAAAGCTAGTGAAAGCACAAACAGCAATAGGAACACGTCTCTCCTCAGGATATTGTAAACATGTAAATCGTTGTTCAGTTTCTAACTCTCAAGTAAGATATATATCTGGAACATATCTACCCTCAAACGGTGGAATATTCAATTTCAGTTTAGGGAGATGGTCATGATCTCGTACCTGAGGGGGAGCCCTAACATTGCCATTATTTGCATGTGGACGACCTGGTGGTTGTGGTGCTGGTGGTTGCACGTAGTTCTGATGTTGATCAACCTCATCCTCATAATCTCCCACATAATCATCCTCCCCACATCAGCAGCAGGAGCCACGAGTATCAACAGCAGCACCAAAGAGCTTGGCGGTGAAGAGGGACACGGAAGCTTCGGCGGGGCTGTTTCGCGATGTGGAGGTAGTCGTTGTTGTTGTTGTAGAGGTGCGTTAGGTGTAGCCGGTGGTGGTGGTGGTAGACGCACGAGCAATTCATTAAACTTGTTATCGAGCTTTGTTTGACGCCTTCTCAATGCCATCTATCTTCTCGATGGCCTCTTCAAATCTATTTAGCACATCTTCCACCTGCCCACTCATCATTTGTTGAAACTTATCATGTAGCGCTTTGTTTGTCATGTTCTCCCGGTCGGTCTAAATCGGCTTGTGATCCTGCCATGGTTAGCAGCAATAGAAACACACAAGAATATGATTCGACGGACTACTAGGAAGTGGTGGTGGTGGTGTGGTGGACGATCACAAATCCGTCAAGCAAATCTCAAATTCTTACAGTTCTTACCCAACAAGAAAGCGTGATCGGCAACCGATGTAGTCAAAACTCTCAAAGCTTGGATAGAGCGATTACGGGGAGAGTCAAGCGCACGATGTAGATGTATGTGGACCTGGAAGGCTTATAATATGGTAGCAAAAGGGTCAGCAATAATCAATTCGGAGATGCAAAGTTAAATAAGCGCTCAACGACGGTCTTGTCTTTGGTCCTAGGCTAGACCGTGCTAGAGACGCGAGCCTAGAACACTAACAAAATCACGGCTGCTGCACGGAAACAACGGAAAAGCACACTCTGGAATTTTTTTTGCTCTTTTTTTGCGCTTGCTTTTTTTGCGCTGCTTTTTTTTTTTGAAAAAATCACTATAATGGCGAGTGTCTCAAAACTCTTCCCGTGTCAAACCGACAGGATGGGCACGAAATTTTTCGACCAAAATTTTTTTTTCGATTGCCGGACCCAAAATTGGAAGCGGGTCAAAAAACTTTCTATAACGACGATCTCAATACGCTTAGAAACACCTAAAATAGGATAGCCAGAAATTTTTTCGACAAGTGCGTTTTGAAAAATTTTGGGCCTAAGCAGGGTGGTTTCCGGACTCTTTTTTTTTCCCGAAACCTACTCCGGCAAGGAAACACGAATCGGAAACTAGATGGATCGCGAAAACAAACCTAATATGCAAGGAACTCGGATTGGTGGTGGATATATGGTGGTGGTATATGGCAGCGGTGGTGGTAGCGGTGGTAGTATATGGATATGGATCGGTGGTGGTATATGGACACGGATTGGTGGTGGTATATGGATACGGATTCGGAGCGGTGATGGTAGGTGGCAGGGGCGATGATGATGGTGCGGTGGCGGCGTGACAACTTATGACTAGAACTCGAAACTCTAAAAGACTAGACGCTAAGACCAGCAACTAGACACGACGATGCACCCGCAAATTCAACAAAGCAAAACCCTAAAAAGATTATGCAAAGGCTCAGATTGGTTCGGATATGATGAACTAACCCTATTTTTTTTGTGTGGCTTTTTCGTGGACTATAGGTATGAAGAACAGACTCGATCTAAACTACGGAAAACTGTAAAATCTCACCGAGCAACCTGGAAATCTGATACCACTTGATAGAGGCAAAGGTGTCCCGTCTTTCGATGAGATGTTGGTTTTCGCTTTGGAGGAAGTCGACTTTGACGATCCGACTACGATTGTGTGAGGACATCGCGCCTTAGCAATCGCTAAACCAACTCCGAGAGGTTATTGACCACACCGGAGCACGATCAACCTGACCACGAGGGTCTGTTTCCTGCGAGCAAACGAAGAACAAGCAAGAAACTGAGATTGCAATCTGGATATTGCGAATATAAGATGAAAGCTTTATTGATCAAGGTGGGGTTACTGGCGCCTTTGTGCAGTCGTTGAACACAAACGAAATGCACGAAGTTGCAGCTATGGCAAACTTTTAATCTAAACAAAACCCAAAGTCTAAACGACGCCCTAAGGGCTGTATATATGGAGGAAGAGGAGGGAATTTCGTGGCCCTTGAGGGAGGGGTCCGAAACCAACCCTAACTCTTGTTTCCCCACACATACGGACTCTAAAAACAGCCTATACTTAAGTATTTCGAAATAACATTGGCCTGGCCCAATGATAAGGTGACGCAGCACCTAGAATAGCCTATGGACGAATATTATGAAGTGGCATCTTGTATATTTCGTCCAAGGCCTCATGCACTCATTAGGGTGGCTTCAAAGTCCTGGAATCATCACTTGTAACTCCGTTCTTGTTCCCCTTACGCATGCCAACATCTCCATGCTTGAACTTGCTCCAAGGTTCATCTTTCTTGTCCATGGTAGGCCCT
Source organism: Aegilops longissima (assembly GCA_021605205.1). Classification (NCBI taxonomy): domain Eukaryota; kingdom Viridiplantae; phylum Streptophyta; class Magnoliopsida; order Poales; family Poaceae; genus Aegilops; species Aegilops longissima. Next base: position 235,355,128 of record CM038680.1, read on the forward strand.
TCATTTGTAAGCAAAACAAATGTATCCAATTTAGGCAGCATCATATTCTCATGAACATTGGAATCGTTACCAAGAAACGAAAGTACCTGATAATTCAATTGGCGTGCGCGAGCTCTAGTAACTGGTCCAGTATGTATAGCAGCAGGGGCTGTGGGTGTAACAATGGTATTGATGTCCTCATCACCTGGGCCGAGGCCCGTGTACCCTTTCGTCCCGTAAACTATAAATACTCTCCCACCTCCTCCTAGTTAGGGTCAGCATTGGTTTAGCTCATCTTTGGTGTGAGAGCCCTTGCTCATCCACTTGGTACTTCTCCTCGGAGTTCACGACCTCTTCGGAGAAGATCCCCCAAGCGGATTCAAGACCCCCTCTAGGGTGGACCCCATCAAGACCTCCTCACGGAGAATATCGGTTACTCGTGTATCTTTCCTTTGTTGATTTTGAATCTTGTGCTACCTTATGTGTTCGGTGATCTAGCCCTTGTGTAATCGAAACTTGTCGGTTTAGTGTTCCTCTTTTGAGTTTTCCCTTGTGTTCTTCCGCCCGTTCGTCGTGTTTCCCCCATAGGATCCCCTCCAAACGTGAAAGATCTCCGATTAGGGTTCCACCCTACATCATATGGTATCATGAGCCATGTTGATCACGTTTTTGGAGCCCCTACCCCATGTTTTCTAGCTTGATTTTGTTGTTTTCGTCCTAAATCCGAAAATTCCCCACCAAAAATAGCCCTAAAATTTTTGTGATTTGTTGGTGTGATGAAGTTTGTTTGGATTTGATCCGTGGATTTGCTTTGCTTCGAGTGGATCTAGCATCCCTACCCTTCTTCCCTTCTAACTCCTTCTTTTTCCCCTCAGAATTTGGGTTTTTCCCCCAATTTTTCCGCCCAAACCCTCGATCCCAAAGTCCCAGTTCTTGGCAGAATCCCGACCCCCGGACCTTCCGGCCCAGCCCAGAACTTCCGGCCCCCTGACCTTCCGGCCCAGCCCAGAACTTCCGGACCCCGGACCTTCCGTCTTGCCCGGAACTTCCGGCCTAGAAGAGAAAGGTTGCGCATCTTCGGTGACCCCCGCTTCTTCGGCAACTTCGACCACGGTGCAGCGGCATCTTCGCCAACGTACTGAAGACCGTGCATCACATCATCGTCCACATTCGCATCCCTTTGGAACCTCTACCGTAAGCAAGGACGGTAATCTCGACGACATCTTTGTCCAAACCTTGCCATTGCATTGATAAAAATCATAGCCATCTTTTGTGTTGCTTACCCATCGAGACTAGCCATTGAGTATTGCAGGCAACGTGACTTGTGCACATTAGTGATCATACTCCATAGCATACATACCATACCACCGTGGTGCATATCTTGGGATCCATTTGTGTGTCACAAAGTTGTCATAGCATACACAATTGTTATCTTGGTTCGTGAAGTTTTGCATGAGAAAAGAGCTCAAAACTGAAAGAGCCACCCAAGCTTTTAAGCAAAGAGGAAAGATAAGCAAAGAGCTTTGAGCAAGAACCATAGCATCATACTACATTAAGATCATCTTGGATCATAGCACCGAAATACCATACATATAGCATACGTGGGATAGAGATCGTTGCATTTTTGCCTAGTAGGTTGTGCACAAGTTCCGTATCCGCCTATTATGCAATCGTGCTAGCGTCTCTCTAGTATTGTGCAACAAGAGCATTTTTGTGGATTCCACATTTTGGCTCACTTTTGGTTTGCACAATCCCACTTATCTATTTGCGAGCGTGTTTCCGTGTACCCCTACTTGCTTGGTCAACTTGTTGCATTTGCAAATTTGTGAATCTTTTCCAATATTATTGAATCTCACTTACAATTGCATCAAATTTTGTGCCACCATCCTCACCAAGCTCCACCATAAGCTTTTATTTGTGTAGGTGTGGGAACCGACAAGGATTGGTGCCAATAGTGCTATTTCATTGTCCGCATTTGGGTGAACTTGATTCATCATCAACATCGGTCAAAGGTACATTGGTATAAGTTCTTCTCCTTCTACCACTCACATATTTTTCTTGGAATGCTGGATAGGCCAAGTTCCTCTACAAACCCACTCTTCATTGAGCAAGACGACAACATGTCATCATACGTCACCAAGAGCCACCTCTTTGGTGCACAACGAGCGTTACATCAAGAGCAACAAGCAATGAGCGACCGCATCGACAACCTCGCCACCGACTTGCATCTCTCCGAGCAACATACAAGAGACTACTTCGACAACAAATTCGACGCGCACAAACAAGAGAATGATGCAAGAATGGACGAGATTCGCGCCTTGATGAGGAATCGACATCATTCCACTTCGTCATCATCAAGACGGAGCCGCTCGAGTCGACACTCCGACGACACCTTCTACGACTCAAGTACACCGTCATCGAACACCCTTCGACGAGCCGCGCGTCAAGACCGTCATGCATCTCGCAACCCGCTACATGACAAGCATTCACAAGAGCAAGTCGATGAGCAAGTCCCTCGTCCTCAATCAAACCAAGCCGCTTTTGCCCAAGCTCTAGAAAGACAATGACTAAGGAGCCAAGAGGAAGAACGAGCGCGTATACATCAAGAGGAACAAGACGCCGAGGCTCAACGTATTCAACAACAACAACGAGAAGCGCAAGCTCTTGAGGCGCAACGTGCCCTTCAAGAATCAAGTCGAGCCATCGCCAACCGCAATCGCGAACGGCGCAATCAAGAGGAAGCCCTTCGAGAAGAAATCCAAGAGAGGAACAACGAACCACGTGTGCAACCTCAAGTTCCTCAAGGTCCTCCACAAGATCGTCAAGCTCCACCTCAACCTCAAGTTCAACAAGAGAAAGTTGATCATGGACTTCCTCCACACCAAGAGCAACATGAAGACGATTGTCATCCACGTCAAGGGTGTCATCATCACCATCGCCAACAACACAATGAAGCGCATCGATATGGAAAGCTCAAATTCACCATGCCCAAGTTCAATGGAAGCAATGACCCCGAAGAGTACCTCTCATGGGCATTAAAGGTCGACAAAATCTTTCGTTTGCACAACTATGAGGAAGAGAAGAAGGTCGCTATGGCCTCACTTGAGTTCCAAGACTATGTCCTCATATGGTGGGAACAAATCATTGAGCGACGATAAGCAAGAGGTGAACCTCCAATCACCACTTGGGCTCAAATGAAGGATGTCATGAGAGCACGTTTTGTGCCAACCTACTACAACCGAGACCTCTTCAAGAAACTCCAACTTCTCAAGCAAGGGACAAAGAGTGTTGAAGAATACTACAAGGAAATGGAGATAGCCATGATTCGAGCCAATGTGAAGGAAGATGATGAGCAAACAATGGCACGTTTCTTGAATGGACTCAATCATCCCATCAAGAAGATCGCCGACTTCCAACCCTACTCCACTCTCATTGAGCTCGTGCATCAAGCTACAAAGGCGGAACGTCAAGTGCAAGATGACTTCAAGTACGCCAAGTACTCGTCCAAGACGTACGGCTTCTCCAACAACCAATCTTCAACAACTCCTCCAACATCTACATCAACCAAACCTTCTACAAGCAACGACGACAAGTCAAGTTACAAGAAAACTTCGACAAGTTCAAGTCGTCCTCCTCCTACTACAAGCAACTTCAAGCCGCGTGCTTTGTCATCTACTCCAAACGATGAGACCGTCAAGACAAGCTCCTTCAAGTGTTTCACTTGCGGCGGCCGAGGCCACATGTCCTACGAATGCACCAACAAGCGCACCATGATCCTCAACGACGATGGCACCTATGATTCAATGAGTGAAGAGGAGATGGAAGCTCTTGAGCAAGTGGCCATGCACCGGCGAGTGAACGAAGATGAAAATGATCAAGTCTTTTGTGATGAGGATTCGAGCTACGCTCTCGTGGTCTCCAAGGTCTTAACTCTTCAACATCAACAGGAAGACGACCAAAGATGCCACATCTTCCACACAAAGGCCGGCATCAAGGGGAGATCCGTCAAGGTCATCATCGACGGAGGTAGTTGCCACAACTTGGCAAGTGAAGAACTATGCTCCAAGCTTCAATTGGTAAAGAGGAAGCACCCGCACCCATACAAGGTGCAATGGCTAAGTGACTCCGGCACTATACGAGTCGAGCATACAGTCCAAGTCTCCTTCAAAATCGGTGCATATGAGGACACTCTGGAGTGTGATGTGGTCCCAATGACCGTTTGCCACCTCCTTCTTGGTCGACCATGGCAATTCGACCGTGGTGTCTTCCACAAAGGGCGTACCAATCACTATAGCTTCAAGATGAAAGGGAAGGAATATGTGCTATGACCTATGTCTCCTAGTCAAGTGTTAGCCGACAAGCAAGCCACCCATCATGGAGAAAAGAGTGAGAAAGTGATCCACCAAAAAGTGAGTGAGAGCCACAAGCCAAACTTGAGCACCTCTTCGCCTAGAGAGAAAAACCTCATCCTATTTGCCACCAAAAGTGAGATGAGAGAAGTGTGTGAGAATCCATCTAGTGTGATGCACTTTGTCCTTGTGTGCAAGGATGGAGAGCCACCAACTAACACATCTCATGAGCTACCTTTAGTGTTTCAATCTCTTTTGCAGGAATTCCAAGATATTTTCCCGATGAGCTACCTCCGGTCTACCTCCTCTTGAGGCATTGAACATCGAATCGACCTCATCCCGGAGCGCCTCTACCAAACAAAGCTCCATACCGAGTCAATCCCGAAGAAACCAAGGAAATTCAACGGCAAGTACAACAACTCATCGACAATGGTCATGTACGTGAAAGCTTAAGCCCTTGGGCTGTTCCGTTATACTTGTGCCTAAACCCGATGGAAGTTTCCGCTTGTGTTCGATTGTAGACCTATAAATGCTATTACCGTTATTATAGGCATCCCATTCCTCGCTTAGATGATATGCTTGATGAACTTAGTGGAGCCATTTTTTTCTCAAAAATTGATCTTAAAAGTGGCTATTATCAAATTCGCATACAAGAGGGTGATGAATGGAAAACTGCTTTCAAAACCAAATTTGGATTGTATGAGTGGTTAATGATGCCTATGGGTCTATCGGAGGCTCCCGGTACTTTCGTGCGTCTTATGCATCATGTGCTTCGCCCTTATATTGGATTCTTTGTTGTGGTTTACTTCGACGATATTCTTGTGTTTAGCAAAACCATGAAAGAACATCTTGATCATGTTAGGGCTGTTTTGCAAACCCTTCGCAAGGAAAGTCTTTATGCAAACATGAAAAAATGCACATTCGGAGTTGACAGTGGTTTTCTTGGGTTTTGTTGTATCCTCAAAGGATGTCCATGTTGATGAATCTAAAATTGAAGCAATTAAAACTTGGCCCCAACCCACCAATTTGCAACAAGTGCGTAGCTTTCTTGGTCTTGCGGGTTTTTATCGTCGCTTTGTGAAAAAGTTTAGCACAATTGCCGCTCCTTTGCATGTCTTGAGTAAGAAGAATACTCCTTTTGTTTGGGGATCTTTGCAATCCACCGCTTTTGATGAGCTCAAGTCTTTGCTTACTCATGCTCCGATTCTTGCTTTGCCCAATTTTGACAAAACCTTTGAGGTTCATTGTGATGCAAGTGGTACCGGAATTGGCGGAGTTTTGATGCAAGAAAAACGAGCCATTGCTTACTTTAGTGAAAAACTCACCGGTGCTCAACTTAACTATCCCATCTATGACAAGGAATTATATGCTCTAGTGCGTGTGCTACATGTTTGGGAACATTACCTTAGACCTCATGAGTTTGTCATCCGTACCGATCATGAAACGCTTAAGTACTTAAAAGGCCAAACTAAGTTGAACAAGCGTCATGCCAAATGGAGTGAATTTATTGAATCTTTTCCTTATGTCATTAAGTACATTAAGGGTAAGGAAAATGTAGTTGCCGATGCACTTTCTCGCATATGCACGCTTGTCACTAAACTTGAGTTGAATGTTATTGGCTTTGAGCACATAAAAGACTTGTATGCTAATGACCCATCTTTTGCTATTCCTTATGCTAAGTGTTTGACGCATACGTCTTGGGAACAATACTATATCAAGGATGCTTATCTTATGAGAGCTAACAAACTATGCATTCCTAGTCTTCTCTTCATTTGCTCCTTTTGCAAGACGCTCATGGAGGCGGACTAATGGGACACTTTGGACGCGACAAGACATTCGCCACGCCTCCAAGAACTACTTTTGGCCCAAGATGTTCATGACGCCTCACGCTTCACCAACCGATGCTCTACATGCCGCAAAGCTAAGTCTAAAGCTCAATCTCATGGTCTTTACATGCCCCTTCCTATCCCTTATCAACCTTGGGAAGACATTAGCATGGATTTTGTACTTGGTTTGCCTAGAACTCAAAATGGAAAGGATTCCGTGTTTGTTGTTGTGGATAGATTTTCCAAGATGGCACATTTCATTCCTTGCAACAAGATAGACGATGCTTCATATATTGCAAATCTTCTTTGTAGGGAAATCTTGCGACTCCATGGAGTACCAAAGACAATCGTCTCCGATCGTGACGTCAAGTTCTTGAGTTACTTTTGGAAGACCTTATGCGCCAAGCTCGGAATCCAGCTCTTGTTCTCATACGCATACCATCCTCAAACCGACGGCCAAACGGAGGTGACGAACCGCACACTCTCCACTCTACTTCGCGTCTGGATCAAGAAGAACATCAAGGAGTGGGAGGCATGTCTACCCATCACCGAGTACGCCTACAATCGCGCAACACACTCGACTACCGGCAAGTCCCCCTTCGAGATCGTCTACGGCTTCAACCCGTTGTCACCATTGGACATTCTACCACTTCCTCTACAAGAGCGCACCAACATGGATGCAAGTGCACGGGCAAGCTACATCAAGAAGATGCATGAGGATACAAGACAAACCATCGAGCGCCAAGTACAACGACTAGCGACCAAGCTCAACGTCAACAAGCAACCCATGGTCTTCAACATTGGTGATCTAGTGTGGCTACACCTTCGCAAGTACCGCTTCCCCAACGAACGCAAGTCCAAGCTTCTCCCTCGAGCCGATGGACCTTTCAAGGTGCTAGCACGCTACAACGACAACGCTTACAAGATCGACCTACCACGAGACAAGTACAATGTGAGCGACATCTTCAACGTCAACGACCTCGCGTCGTACCATGGTGATGAAGATCTTGATCTGAGGTCGGATCTTTCACAAGGGGGGGGGAGATGATGCGGAGCATCCTTCGGTCATCCCCATGGACCTTCCATCAACTATCCAAGCTCCAAGTGGACCCATGACAAGAGCAAGAGCTCGTGCTATTCAATCCGAGGTGAAATCACTCCTATTCGATTTCCCTTTTCCTTCCAGTGAGACATGGCTACTACCTAAGTCCGAGACACTATGCGTGATCAGGTACAACGTTCAAGCCAAGGAACCAGGAGCTGAAGAAGAAACGACAGGAGTCAACTCTCTGGACAGCCCAGAACTTCCGGCCCGCCCAGAGCTTCCGTCCCCCGACCACAGCGACCAGCCCGGGCCTGCCAACATTCTGGTTAGCCCAGAACTAGCCCGGACCTTCCGGCCCGCCCGGACCTTCCGGCCCCCGGAAGCCAGCCCAGCTCCACCCGCGCCAACTCTCGGCTTAGGCCGGACCCTGCCCGGACCTTCCGCCCGGAACTTCCGCCTAGCCGGAACTTCCGCCCCGCTATGAGCAGCCACCGGCCGAGGCCGTGTACCCTTTCGTCCCGTAAACTATAAATACTCTCCCACCTCCTCCTAGTTAGGGTTAGCATTGGTTTAGCTCATATTTGGTGTGAGAGCCCTTGCTCATCCACTTGGTACTTCTCCTCGGAGTTCACGACCTCTTCGGAGAAGAACCCCCAAGCGGATTCAAGACCCCCTCTAGGGTGGACCCCATCAAGACCTCCTCACGGAGAAGATCGGTTACTCGTGTATCTTTCCTTTGTTGATTTTGAATCTTGTGCTACCTTATGTGTTCGGTGATCTAGCCCTTGTGTAATCGAAACTTGTCGGTTTAGTGTTCCTCTTTTGAGTTTTCCCTTGTGTTCTTCCGCCCGTTCGTCGTGTTTCCCCCGTAGGATCCCCTCCAAACATGAAAGATCTCCGATTAGGGTTCCACCCTACATCACTTGCCATGATTCCTTCTAGTACATTGCATCTTCGCACTACTAGCTTGCTTGACTTGATCGCTATGATTGCATCACCCATGTTCCACTATCACTTGCTTTCTTGGGTTGATGACACATATGTTCATGCCTCTCACATGATATATCTTGTTTATTGTCGCTTGCCTCCTATAGTGGCCTCTATGCTTAATGAACTTGGAGACTTGGACACTTCACTTGTGATGCATGCTTGTTTGATTGAGCCTATTGCATTTGGTTGTTCTCGCATCATATGCCTCCATACTATGAAATGCTCCCTTGTTCTTTCTTATGATGAGCATGATGCATACACTTCTTGGGTATCTTACCACACGAATGCTAGGTTTTGCATTTATGCTAACCTCATTTGTTTTTCCGAGTGTTTGTCATGTTCGTTCATTTTGAAGGATTCACAAGGCGATACCGTCATGAGACATATTGGTTATGTGAAGGCATACAAGATGCGCAACTCCATCATCCTTGAGAAACTCCTAAAGGTGACCTCCTTCCCTTTGAGCCATCCTCAAATACGCATATTGGATGGGTCACTATTTCATTGTTGTTTCCTTCTTGTTGTCTACATGATACATCTCGTGAACGGAGGAACGACATTGGAGATTGGCTACATGGACCTTCACATTGAGGAGCGCTCGCACTTATTGGATGCACCTTCGAAACTCCACTCATGTCTCGACATCGAGCTTTGGTACACCAACACCTCCATATTTGTTGATTGTGCTCATACATGTCATGCTCGATGGACTTACCACACTCACCACAAGTTTGCACCCCATGCATGGATTGACTCACATTATGCTTGTCTTGTTGCATCTATTTCCATGTCAACCATGATATATGAGCTTGTGCATTTTCTTAGCAAATTTGTTGTGATATTTCTTGATGGCATATTCATACATCGTGATCGTATTGCCTATCATCAATTGCATGATAACATAATCATATTGAGCATCCATTGCCATATTCATGCTATTGATAAACCGTCTCACTATGACATCATTTTGCACCGTGGTTGCATTGCTCATTTTCATAACACATTTGTGTGCACAATGATTGCATTTTGTCCCATGAATGCTTTGCATCTCATTCTAGATCATCTTGATAAGCTTCATGCGCTTTATCGCGACCAATCTTGCCGCACGGACTCATTCTTACATGATGGACACTTTGTGTGCGCTAACCATTGTATTCCCGAGAGTTGCTTGTGTTTGCTCTTTTTGCATGTCTATCGCTCCGGCGACACCTTGGACTACTTGGATTGCGCCATGTCTTCAACTCCGTCCAACTACAAGTTCGTCCCCGACAACCGTTTCCATGGTGATGAGGATCACGATCCGAGGTCGGATCTTTCCCAAGGGGGGAGATGATGCGGAGCATCCCACGTTCATCCCCATGTACACTCCGACTACTCTCCAAGCCCCAAGAGGACATATGACGAGACCTCGAATGTACACCATTGGACACTAGGTGAACCCGCTCCTCTCCGACCTTCACTGTCTACATGTGAGACATGGCTACTACCTCATGCATGGATCTTGCATATACTCAGGTACGACTGAGACGACCATGGAGAATCCAAGGACCAAGGCCAAGCATGGAAGAGAAGGAGGAAGAGAACCTGGCCGCTCCAGAATGAGCGGTACAACCGGTCAACAACCGCCCGGGCGGTACAACCGGTCGACTACCGCCCAACTACCGGCCACCATTCTGTGATCGTGCGGTGCAAGGCCGGTACTGCCCCGGATGTACCGGTAATTCCCAAATGACCGGTACTACCGCCCCAACAACCGGTACAACCGCTGGCCCCTCCGACGTCCATCTCCAGAAGCCAGCGCCTGACCTCCCAGCGGTAGTACCGCCTTCACGTCCGGTACTTCCGCCCTGCATGAGTTACCAGCGGTACAACCGCCCACATGACCGGTACAACCGGCCTGTCTGCGCAAAGTGTTCGGGCCTGAGGCCCATGTACCCCTTCACTTCGCCCCCGTTTGCACTAAGACTATAAATAGACCTCCTCCACTTCCTAGTTAGGGTTAGCGTTGATTTAGCTCGTTGTTAGATAGAGCTTCGCTCATCCATATCGGATCTACTCCACGAGAGAGACCGCGGCCCTTCTTCCGAGAAGATCCACCTTGGATTCAAGACCTCCTTTGTGGAGAAGACCATCATCAAGACCTCCTCACGGAGAAGAACAGCTACTGTTTGTATCGTCCTTTGTTGACTTTGGATCATGTATCTCCCTTTGTGTTCATCGATCTAGCACATGTGTGATTGATCTTGTTGGTTTGAGTGATTCTCTTGTGTTTTCCCCATGATCTCCCTCGTGTTCTTCCGCTCGTTCTTCGTGTTCCTCGTGGGGATCCTCTCCAAACGTGAAAGATCGTCCACATAGGGTTCCGCCCTACATCAATACTCTACCCTCGAAAACTGTTGCGATCCCCTGTACTTGTGGGTTATCAAGACCTTTTTCTGGCGCCGTTGACGGGGAGCATAGCTCTATTCTTTGAGTCACTTAGGATTTATATCTGCTGGACACTATGAAGAACTTGAAAGACGCTAAGACAACAATTTATCCCTCAACTACGAGGGGAGGTAAGGAACTGCCATCTAGCTCTGCACTTGATTCACCTTCTGTTATGAGTAAGCTAGCGACACCTAAACCTGCTTCTGCTATTCGTTCCGATATGTCGCATGTTATTGATGATGCCACTTCTTCTATGCATGATACTTATGATGAAACTACTTCTATGCTTGATACTACTGTGCCCCTTGGTGAATTTCTAGATGAACAAATTGCTAGGGCTGGAGAGAAAGAAATTATTGAATCTGAATACGACGATGATAGTGATGATGAAAATATGCCTGTTATTCCTGAGGGATATGTTTTTCATATGGAATCTTCTGCAGCTATTTTTGCTTGTAAAGATAGGTACGAACTTAAGAGGCTGCTAGTTAAATGGAACAAAGAATCTCTTAGGGATAGAATGAAACCTGATCCTGCTTTTGCTACTTCACCTATTTGTGTTCCTGATAAGGATTATGAATTTTCTGTTGATCCCGATATAATTACTTTGGTCGAATCTGATCCTTTTTATGGCTACGAATCTGAAACTATTGTGGCACATCTTACTAAGTTAAATGATATAGTGATGTAGGGTGGAAGCCTATGTGGAGATCTTTCACGAATTGGAGGGGGAATCCCCAAGAACAAGATGAACACAAGAGGGAAAACAAGAGGAAGACTCAAGAACAAGTCCAATCACACATCCACTAGACAATCAAACACACAAGATCCACAAGGTACATGAACAACAAAGGGAAATAAGATACATGGTAAAGTTCATCCCAAATCCTATGAAGGAGATGAGGGCTTGAATCCTGGAAGAATCTTCCCACAGAGGGGGGCTTGAATCCCTAGGGATCTTCTCCAATGGAGGCCTTGAACTCCAATGGAGTGTCTCTCTCTCAAGAGAAATCCCACAAGGGGAGATACATGAGCCAGGCTCTAGTGTTTAGATCTATCCTTAGCTAAGTCTAAATGGAGGAGATGAAGGAGTATACATAGTCCTAGGCAAAGAGAGGGATAAGTGGGGGCGAAATGGTAAAACAAGGGCAAAGCCCGCAGCATCACACAGGGGGGCCTGTGCGCACGGGGTAAGTGGAGCCCGTGCGCACGGGGTCCATGAGGCCCGTGGGTCCCGTGGGCACAGTACACGCCCGTGCGCACGGGGTCTTCAGGACCGCCAGCCTGGGAGGCCCGTTGGCACGGGGTCGGAGGGGCCCGTGCGCACGGGGTAGCCTGGGAGCTGCTGCCTTCTTCTTGGCGCTTCCTTCTCCGCTTCCAGGCTTCCGTCTTGGATGGTGTAGTTGTTCTCTTGCGCTTGGATTCCTCCATGATGAATGTGTAGCTCCGCTCACACCTAAGTATGCACAAGAGAGGGGTCAAGTAGTATACCATCCTCAAAGGGTGCAAGTGAACACGTATAAAGGAGATGATTCACCTTTGTATGCATGAAGTAGATGTGGCACGTGTCACTTTCCCAATGGACTCTTGACATGGTGATGTCCATAGGATGCTCCGCATCATCCCCTCCCCCTTGGGAAAGATCCGACCTCGGATCGAAATCCAAATCACCATGGGAAAGAGATGATGGCGTCGTGTAGAAGTGGATGATCACCAAGCATTCATCATCTTGTAGTTCCAAATGGGCACTCTCCAATGTCGCACCGTCTTGTAATTCCTTCAAAAGGAGCAAAGATAACAAGCACTTGGAAAAACAAATGTGGTTGTCGTAAGAGCAAAACCAAGCATTCAAGAGGTGATTCACCCAACAAGTGTTGTCATCAAGCATAGCATATGGTTTGACAAAGAAGTGTGGCATGGCATTTGAGCATATAAATTGAGCACAATCAAGTACATCATGGGAACAAGCATGCAAATGGGAGGTCAAGATGCAAATATATGTGATAAGTGAACAAGCATCTACCTCAAGGTTATAGCAAGCATGCATAAAGTGCTCAACAAATGGTCTATGGTATGCATAGGAATCATTCACAACACCAAATATAGCGAAGTGTCTAAACACATCGGGCAAGTGCAAGACAATCCAAGCATAATGTGCATAGTGTGTAGTGAAGATATCGTAGCACTCAATACAAAGTAAAGAGCAATTGTTCAACATGTGTGAGGCAATCAAGTCAATCATGTGACAAACATGTAGATGGTTGTCATCAACCGCATGAAATAAGCAAGTATGAATCATTGGTGATGCAACAAATCAAGCAATCATAGGAATCAAGTCGTGCAAGCTAGTAGTGCGAAGATGCAACATACTAGAGGAAATCATGGCAATCATGTCATGTGAGCAAATAAGAGGCATAGACAATGCATATGACATGTCGCAAGCACGAACACATAGCAAGATCATAGTATCATCATAGGTATGGGTCACAAATGGAACATGGCAATAACAAGCAATGTCTCCACCAAGCTTGCAAATACACATATAAGTAGCATAATGGTGAATCATGGGTAGATGCAAGCAAGTGTCACAATTGCATGGCAAAGGCATAGGAGCAAAAATAACATGCAAAGTGAACATGGCAAGATGGGCATAGAGTATGTAATGGACAATAACCCATAACCATGTGAGAGCCATGTAGAAGAAATGCGCGAAGACTCCGCGTGAAGAGAGCGGTGGGAAAGGCAATCCATGGGATCCCAAGTCATCATTGCTCTCTAGAGCTCGTTTTGTCAACTCGTGGGATTGCGATGTTGACAATTATTCATGGGTACCTACACAAAAGAGACACAATCCAAAGAAATTGTGCGCGTGGTAAATGTACACATCATCCATCATGATGTGTATGTGCATGTGTGAGTTAGCACGAGATAAGCAATGCTCAAAGAAATTTGAGGCATGGTATATGAATATGTCATCCATCATGAAAGAATAGTTGTTATGTATGACACGATGGGGACACAAGTTGAGCAAGCAAGTAGATGGCACATCCAAAGCATGTTTATTCATGGGGAGCATATGGTGCACACAAGTAGTGGGATCATGCAATCGATATGATGAATCAAAATCTCCTAAAATGTATGAGGAAACTATGGGGGTCTCCTCATGAACAATAGTGGAAACATCATATGGAGAATATGAACAACATCCAAAACAATGCATATCGGAAGCTAGGTGGTCATGGCATGGCATATGAGATAAATGATGCAAAGGGAGCATATCAATATCATCACAAGAGAAACAAATGCCAATAACCATGGGCTTGTCATCTATGCCATATGTGCAAATTGGGTTTATTTGAATGGCATATGCATAGTCACTATGAAGAGATTGCAAATAAGACATATGGTTGATCTCATGCATAGCATATGACAAGTCAAGCGGATTAGCAAACATGATGTGGCCTAAAGAATTGTCACAAGAAATCCTATGTAACATGGCATCACAACTAATAGACTCCACATGAGAATCATCATATTCATCATAAATGGGCAACTCATCACATGGGGAAATCATACTAGCATGAATCATGGTACAAGGTGGATCAACATTATGCAAGCAATCAATCTCAAGAATGTCCACTAGTGGGACTAGAGCATCACCGTCACCTTTGTTACCTTTGTCATTCCACTCAAGTGGTGTAGGTGAGGTGGGAAAGACCAAATGGTGGTCAACTTCATCTTGATGGAACCATGTGGGGGTGCATCATATTCCACCATGGCCATCGTCTTGTCCAAAGGGAGGACGTAGTCGTCGCGAATCGGCGTGTCATCATATATGGGACCTAGCACCAAAGGAGAAGACACAATAGATGTAGAGGTTAAGTTGTTAGAAAGCGAAATGGCCTCATATGCCTCATCAACTACCTCACTCTCTCTGTGTGGTGGTGGCTCACTCACTCCCTCAAGGTAGGTGCACTCAATGTCGCATATGGTGGAGTCACTCATCTCACTCAAGTGGTGGGGGTTGTGGCTCTCCTCACATGGGATTTGTGGCAACACATCATATATGGGGCTAGTGGTGAAGTCACTCTCACTCTCAATATGGTGGCACAAGTCACTCAAGTCATCATACATCACCGTGGTCGAAAGGAAAATCCCATGCTCAACCATCTCGTCGTGGTCGCCGTGGATGAAGGCCGAAGATGGCACATCATCACTCTCCTCCATGACCGAAGGGAAAATCCCATGCTCGATCATGTCGTCACCGTCGCCGTGGATGAAGGCCGAAGATGGCACATCATCACTCTCGCCTCCTAAGATGGAAGCATCATCCTTGCTCGCCACCTTGTCGCTCGCCTACAAAGCTTGGTTCTTGAAGGTCTCCGTAGTCGAACTCGTCGCTGCGCCATCTTGAAAAAGAGTCAAGGTAGACTCGGCATCATCAATTCCACAAAGAGGGATGGCGGTGAAGTCGCACTTGGGAGCATCGTCTTGGAGCTTGTCGGGCTTGGACATCATGGTGGTACTAGCCTCATGCTTGTCGTAGAGCTTGGTCTTCGAGAAGTGTGCTTGGGGTGGAGAATCCTTGGCCTTCCTGAGTTCTTGTTCCGCCTTGAGAGCACCAATGTAGTAGTCGTCGAAGGACTTGTAGTTCTCGAGGAGGATTGTCTTGGAGATGTCGTTGTTCGAACCCCTCATGAAGTGGAACTTCATTGACATGGGGTCTTCCACGCCGGCACGTCGCAAAGCATGATTCATCTCCTTGAAGTACTCGTCGATGGACTTGTATCCTTGGATGGTGTTCTCCAATTGGCGTAGAAGTTGTTCCGTGTAGGTTGGAGGCACAAACTCTCGCCGCGAAGCTCTCTTCGTCTTGGGCCAACTCATCTCGTAGCTCTCCGAAGGTGTGTGAAGCCACCATGTCGAGGCGTAGTCGTGGAAGTTTCTTGTGGCGCACTTCACTTGATCTTCGGGACGAACTTGATGTAGCTTGAGGTAGTCATCCATCAAACGCTCCCACTCGAGGTACTCCTCGGGTTCTTGAGTTCCATAGAAAGGAATCTTGTGGTCGGTGTCGAGGTCGTAGTAGCTCGTGGAAGTAGTGTACTTGAGCTCGTGGAGTAGGCGAAGATGTCGTACGTCCGATGGCGAAGATGCCTTGTAGTCACTTGGCGAAGATGCCATCGGTGTTGAAGAAGCGGAAGTCTTGTGGTCGATGTCGCGGCTCTGTATAGCCCGTGCACACGGGGGTGCTGGAGGCCGTGTGCACAGGGTCCCGTGTGCACGGGGGTCGAAGGCCCGTGGGCACGGGGGTGGTAGAGAAGCCAACTCTCGTCCAGTAGTGTTCTCTTCATGGTCTTGTCGATGCCGATGCTTGTGTGTACTTGCCGGAGATGGTAGCACGGAAGTCTTTGCACTTGGGCGTCTTCTCGAAGATGAGGAAGATCGCTTGTAGGACTTGATGAGGGCTTTGATCTCCTCCATGCGCTTGTCCATCTTGGCGTTGAAGTTGTTGTTCGTGGCATCGAACTCGTTGTCGTTGTTGTAGACCGAAGGAGAAATGCCTTGCCTATCCATCACAAGACTTGAGTAGGAAATGAGATAAACAATACCAAGTTACCTTTTCCCAAAGTTGAGGATGTATCTCGTTTCACTCAATGTGAGATGAAAGAATAGTGGAATTGGTAGCGGACTTGTTCACTCACACCTATCAAGTAAAGCTTATGGTAGAGCTCGGTGAGGATAGTGGCACAAACATTTGATGCAAAATGTTAGCAAGAGTCAATAATGTTGGAAAAGATTCACAAATTCGCAGGTGAAACAAGTAGACCAATAGCAAAAAATGGCACACGGAAACACACACACAGATAGATAAATGGGGTCGTGCAACCAATGAATGAGCTCAAAATGTGGAATCCACCAAAACGCTCGTGTTGCACAACTCAAGAGAGACGCTAGCACGATTGCTCAATAGGCGGATACGACACTTGTGCACAACCTATAAGATGCAAAATGGATAAACTTCTATCCCAAGAATGCTATATATGTATGGTTCCTGGTGTTTGATCCAAGATGATCGGATATGACAATCTTATATGCAATGGGATATGATGCTATGGCACTTGCTTACAAGCTCTTTGCTCTCTTTTCTTTTGCTTAAAAGCTTATTCTTCTTCTTCTTTTTCTATGGCCACTTTTGCACAATGCACAAACCAAGATAGCTATTGTGTATATGCGGGAACGATATTGTGACACAATGGATGATATGATACCAATATGATATGGTATGTATGCAATGGAAGGTGTAGATCACTAATGTGCACAAGTAACGTGGCCCGGCAATACTCAAATGGCTAGTCTCGATAGGCAAGTAACGCAAAATGGGCTAGGGGTTATCAATGCAATTGCAAGGGGAATATACAATGGTGTCATCGAGGTTACCGTCCTTTGCGATGATGAGTGGCAGTGTTCTTGATGTAGATACCAAGATGATGGAGACTCGTCCCTAAGTAGCCGAAACACCTTAGGAAATGGAAAAAACGTGAACTCAAAATCTCAAATGACAAATGTCAAAATGGTGGTGGAGGTTAAGGTGGTGGACTATACATGGTGTCGGAGTTGGATGTCACCGTCCCTAAGTAGCCGAAACACCTTAGGAGACACAACTCACAACTCAAACAAGATTGGGTTAAGTTGGGATGGTGGAAGTGTATGGTGGGTAAGCCTATGTGGAAATGGTGGTGGTGGATGATGAAGAAAGCAACCATCCCTAAGTAGCCGAAACACCTTAGGAGACTCAAGTCACCACTCAAACAACCACAAATGCTATATGGAGCGAAACGGGTTAGGTTGCGGAAGACTATGGTGGTTTTGCGGATGATATGTTGGAAGGCCTAGACAAAGATGCCAAAATGTGAAAATTTTGATGGATTCAAATGGTGATGGAACCTATCTAGGTGGATGGGGGATGTCAATAGCTACTCAACGAGCTAAAGAACGCGAAAAACGGACTCCGGATGTGGAAGTTATGGACAAAACGTGAACACGGGGGTAAGAGCCCGTGGGCACGGGGTCCCGTGCGCACGGTACAAGCCCGTGGGCACGGGGTGTCCAGAGACTTTCGGGGGCCCGTGCGCATGGGGTCTGGGGTCCGTGGGCACGGGGTGGGCGGAAAATTCACGATTTTGGGGCGGAAATTGAAGATTTCTTGGGCAAAATTGGGGAGATTTTGGGGATGGATGGTGGGGAAAAGATGGCGAAGGCTAGATCCACTTGAAACCAAGCAAATCCATGGATCAAATCCAACAAAACATCACCAAACCAACAAATCACAAAAAAAATTGGGGCTATTTTTGGTGGGGAATTTTCGAATTTAGGACAAAAACAACAAAATCAAGGCTAGAAAACAAAGAGGGGGGCTCCAATTTCGTGATCAACCATGGCTCATGATACCAAGATGATGTAGGGTGTAACCCTATGTGGAGGTCTTTCACGAATTGGAGGGGGAATCCCCAAGAACAAGATGAACACAAGAGGGAAATCAAGAGGAACACTCAAGAACAAGTCCAATCACACATCCACTAGACAATCAAACACACAAGATCCACAAGGTACATGAACAACAAAGGGAAATAAGATACATGGTAAAGTTTATCCCAAATCCTATGAAGGAGATGAGGGCTTGAATCCTGGAAGGATCTTCCCACAAAGGGGGGCTTGAATTCCTAGGGATCTTCTCCAATGGAGGCCTTGAACTCCAATGGAGTGTCTCTCTCTCAAGAGAAATCCCACAAGGGGAGATACATGAGCTAGGCTCTAGTGTTTAGATCTATCCTTAGCTAAGTCTAAATGGAGGAGATGAAGGAGTATATATAGTCCTAGGCAAAGAGAGGGATAAGTGGGGGCGAAATGGTAAAACAAGGGCAAAGCCCGCAGCATCACACAGGGGGCCCCGTGCGCACGGGGTATCCAGAGGCCTGGCGCATGAGCCCGTGCGCACGGGGTCCGTGAGGCCCGTGGACACGGGGGTCCTGTGGGCACGGTACACGCCTGTCTTGCTTGGTCTTCAGGACCGCCACTGGGAGGCCCGTGGACACGGGTCGGAGGGCCCGTCTTGCACGGGTAGCCTGGGAGCTGCTGCCTTCTTCTTGGCGCTTCCTTCTCCGCTTCCAGGTTTCCATCTTGGATGGTTTAGTTGTTCTCTTGCGCTTGGACTCCTCCATGATGAATGTCTAGCTCCGCTCACACCTAAGTATGCACACGAGAGAGGGGTCAAGTAGTATACCATCCTCGAAGGGTGCAAGTGAACACGTGTAAAGGAGATGATTCACCTTTGTATGCATGAAGTAGATGTGGCACGTGTCACTTTCCCAATGGACTCTTGACATGGTGATGTCCATAGGATGCTCCGCATCATATAGTCGCCATGTTTACTAATGATGAGAGATCGCGCTACTTTTATATACTCAAAATATTTCCTTCTCATTAAAGGGTGATGCTAAGATATGGTTTAATTCCCTTGATCCTGGTTGTGTGCGTAGTCCCCAGGATATGATTTATTACTTCTCTGCTAAATATTTCCCTGCTCATAAGAAACAAGCTGCTTTGAGGGAAATATACAACTTCGTGCGAATTAAAGAAGAGAGTCTCCCACAAGCTTGGGGGAGGCTTCTCAAGTTACTTAATGCTTTGCCTGATCATCCTCTTAAGAAACCTAAAATACTTGATATCTTTTATAATGGATTAACCGATGCTTCCAGAGATTACCTGGATAGTTGTCCTGGTTCTCTTTTCAGGGAAAGAACACCGGATGAAACTGAAATTCTATTGAATAATATGTTGACAAATGAAAATAATTGGGCACCTCCTGAGCCAGCTCCTGCTCCAATTGCTGAGCCTATTCCTAAACCAGCTCCGAAGAAGAGAGGTGTTCTATTTCTCAGTCCTGAAGATATGCAAGAGGCAAAGAAATCTATGAAAGAAAAGGTATTAAAGCTGAAGATGTTAAGAATTTACCTCCTATTGAAGAAATACATGGTCTTAATTTACCGCCTGTTGAAGAACCTCCTGATCCCGATATCCCGACACAGGTAGTAAAGGTAAATTCTCTCTATAGATATGATAAAGCTGAAGTCCCTCCTACTAAAATTGCTAGTCAGTGCTTGGATGAGTTTGATAACTTTATGTTTAAGCAAGACGACTTCAATGCTTATTTTGGTAGACAATTAAAACAAGATGCTTATATGATTAAACGCTTGGGTGAATATATGGCTAATATTAGAGGTGAACTTAAACTTGTTAGCAAACATGCTTCTATTGTTACCACTCAAGTAGAACAAGTACTTAAAGCTCAAAAAGAAGTGCTTGATGAAATGAATAGTAAGAAAAATGATTATGCTGTTAGAGTGGCTACTAGAACTGGTAGAATGACTCAGGAACCTTTGTATCCTGAAGGCCACCCTAAGAGAATCGAGCAGGATTCTCAGAGAAATAATATTGATGTACCTAGTTCTTCTAAAAAGAAGAAAAAGAAAAATGATAGGACTTTGCAAATTTCTAGTGAACCTATTGCTGAACCACCGAGAATCCAAATGATATCTCTATGTCCGATGTCAAACACAATCTGTAATGAACATGAACCTAGTGAAAATGTTAATGATGATGTTCATGATGATGCTCAACCTAGTAATGATAATGATGTAGCCTCATTGTTGATCTTGATAACCCACAATCAAAGAATCAATGTTATAATAAAAGAGACTTTGTTGCTAGGAAACATGGTAAAGAAAGGGAACCATGGGTTCGAAACCCATGCCTTTTCCTCCAAACCATCCAAGAAAAGGATGATGAGGATTTGAGCTTTTTGAAATGATTAGGCCCATCTTTTTGCGTATGCGATTGACTGATATGCTCAAAATGAATCCTTATGCTAAATATATGAAAGATATTGTTACAAATAAAAGAAAGATACCAGAAGCTGAAATGATGCGTGGCTAACCCGGTGTAGGCCGATCTTTCACGTTTGGAGTGGGATCCCTCGAAGAGCACGAAGAACACGGGGAAGAACGGGGAGAAATCACAAGGGGAAACACTCAAGAACAAGTCCAATCACACATCCACTAGATAATCAAACACACAAGATCCACAAGGTACATGAACAACAAAGGGAAAGATACAAGGTAGAGTTCATCTCCGTGAGGAGGTCTTGAAGAGGGCCGCCCAAGAGGGGGTCTTGATGATATATCCCGCAGGATCTTCTCCTAGATGGAGGTCTTGGCCTCCAATGGAGTAGTGGTCTCTCTCTCTCTCTCTCAAGAGTAGAGGTAGGAGCAAAGCTCACCAAAGAATGAGCTATCATATTTGCTTACCCTAGAAAGGAGGTGGAGGTGTTCTATTTATAGTCTAAGCCACGAAGGGGTAAGTGGGAGAGAGATACAAGGCCAAAGGCCCGGCTGCGCACAGGCAGGTGCCGGACGACCGGTGGGGGTCGGACATCCAGTGGCTCGGGACGGTCCGGACGTCCGGCGCGCGTCGAATGTCCGCTGATTCTTCTCAGGTGTAGTGGCACCGGTCGTCCGGTCGGCATCGGTCGTCCGGGCGCTGGGACTTGTCGGACGTCCAGGGGTTGTCGGTCATCCGGCCGTTGTAGATCTCCTGGCTGGTCCTGGCGTGGTTGCGTCGGGCATCCGGTGGACGTCGGTCGTCCGGGCGCTGGAGAGTGTCGGACGTCCGGTGGCTTTCGGTCGTCCGGTCGCTGTAGACTCCGCAGCTCCGTCTTCTCTTCCATGCTTCCCTCGTGGATGGTGTAGGTGTTCCTTGGCTCTTGCACTCCTCCTCGTCGTCTGTAGTGTTCTGACAATACCTATGCCTGCACACGGGAGAAGTGTCAAGTAGTATACCATCCTCGAAGGGGTCAAGTGAACACGCGTAAAGGAGATGATTCACCTTTGTGTATGTGAAGTGGATGTCGAACGTGTCACTTGCCAAACGGACTCTTGACATGGTGATGACCGTAGGATGCTCCGCATCATCCCCTCCCCCTTGGAAAAGATCCGACCTCAGATCAAAAACCAAATCACCACGGGAAAGAGATGGCGGTGCCGTGTCGAAGTTGTCGATCACCAAGCACTCATCGTCTAGTAGCTCGAAATTGGCACTCTCCAATGTTGCACCGTCTTGTGATTCCTTCAAAAGGAGCAAATGGAACAAACACTTGGAAAAACAAATATGGTTAGCGTTAGTGCAAAACCAAGCATTCAAGAGGTGATTCACCAAACAAGTGTTGTCATCATGTGTAGCATAGGGTGTGACAAAGGATTGTGACATGGCATGTAAGCATATCAGTCGAGCACAAGCAAAAATATCATGGGGACAAGCATGTAAATGTGAGGTAGAGATGCAAATATGTGTGACAAGAGCATAAGCATCTACCTTAAGGTCATAGCAAGCATTCACAAAGCATTCAATGAAAGGTCTATGATAGGCATAAGAATCATTCACAACACCAAATAAAATGAAGTGTCTAAACACATGGGTCAAGTGCAAGACAATCCAAGCATAATGTGCATAGGGTGTAGTGAATATAGTGTGGCACTCAACACAATAGAAAGAGCATTTATTCATCATGTGTGAGGCAATCAATTCAAGCATGTAGAAATCAATGGGACATGGCATATGTGAAGAAATGGCATTGGTGCAACCAAACATGTGATAGGAGCAAGTAATCCAAGAATTGGATGCAACACACAAGGCATATATATCAAGATGCATGGAATGGTGAAAATGACAAGTCGAAGCAAGATCTCTAACTTGTGTGCAATCAAGTGGTCCAAGATGAACAATAAGTCTCATGGGGCAAGCAACACAAGTTGTATGATCCATAATATCCAAGCTCAAGAAGGATGTCACCTTGAAGGCGTGTCCTTGTGCATTCTTCACAATGCCGAAGTGGAAGCAAATACGGCGTAGAAGTGAGTCGTGGTAGAATGTATGAGGCTCGCTCTCAAGAGCTCGAATGGTCAATTCACGTGAAGTGGAAGTCGACACAAAGTCCAAGTATCCTACACATGCACAAAACAAAACAAAGAACGTATGCGCATGGTAGATAAACACATCATCCATCATGATGGTTCTCATCTTTTGCACATAACCATTAGAAGCACAAGTGCATGAATAATATGATGCAACAATGGCAATATTCATGGCACTAGGTATATGGTGCAAAGAAGTAATACAAGCATGCTTCACAAGAATTATGTCAAAATCTCCAAATATATGCGAGAATGCTATGGGGGCAATCTCATGAGCAAGAAGAGAATCATTGTTGCACTCAATACATGGCAAATCATCTAGCATGAGAGAGGCAACACATAGAGATATATGACAAGAAGCAACAACAATCATGTGCAAAGCATGTAGATGGTTGTCATCAACCGCATGAAATGAGCAAGTATGAATCATGGTTGATGCAACACAAGCAAACATATCAATCATGTCGTGCAAACTAGTGGAGCGAAGATGCAACACACTAGAGGAAATCATGGCAATCATGTCATGTGAGCAAATAATAGGCATAGACAATGCACATGACATATCACAAGCACGAACACAAAGCAAGATCATAGTATCATCATAGGGGTGGGTCACAAATGGAACATGGCAACAACAAGCAATATCTCCACCAAGCTTGCAAATACACATAAAAGTATGAGAGTCAATCATCATGTGTAAAGCAAAGCATGGGTCACAAATGCATTGAAAAGGCATAGGAATGGGCATATCATGCAAAGTGAACATGGCAAGATGGGCATAGAATATGTAATGGACAACAACCCATAGCCAAGTGAGGGCCATGTAGAAGAAATGTGCGAATACTTCGCGTGAAGAGAGCGGTGGGAAAGGCAATCCATGGGATCCCGAATCATCGTTGCTCTCTAGAGCTCGTTTTGTCAACTCGTGGGATTGCGAGGTTGACAAGTATTCATGGGTACCTACACAAAAGAGACACAAACCAAAGAAATTGTGCACGTGGTAAATGTACACATCATCCATCATGATGTGTATGTGCACGTGTGAGTTAGCACAAGATAAGCATCGCTCAAAGAAATTTTATGCATGGTATAAGAACATCTCATCCATCATGAAGGAATAGTTATTATGTATGACACGATGGGGACACAAATTGAGAATGCAAGTATATGGCACATCAATAGCATGTTTGTTCATGGGGAGCATATGGTGCACATAAGTATTGGGATCATGCAATGAATGGGATGGATCAAATTCTCCTAACATGTATGAGGAAACTATGGGGGTCTCCTCATGAGCAATATCGGAAACATCATATGGAGAAAATGGACAACATCCAAAACAATGCATATCCAGAGCTAGGTGGGCATGGCATGGCATATGAGATAAATGATGCAAAGGGAGCATATCAATATCATCACAAGAAAAGCAAATGCCAATAACCATGGGCTTGTCATGTATGCCATATGTGCAAATTGGGTTTACTTTAATGGCATATGCATAGTCACTATGAAGAGATTGCAAATAAGACATATGGTTGATCTCATGCATAGCATATGACAAGTTCAAGCGGATTAGCAAACATGATGTGACCTAAAGAATTGTCACAAGAAATCCTATGTAACATGGCATCACAACTAATAGACTCCACATGAGAATCATCATATTCATCATAAATGGGCAAATCGTCACATGGGGAAATCATACTAGCATGAATCATGGTACTAGGTGGATCAACATCATGCAAGCAATCAATCTCAAGAATGTCCACTAGTGGGACTAGAGCATCACCGTTACCTTTGTTACCTTTGTCATTCCACTCAAGTGGTGTAGGTGAGGTAGGAAAGACCAAATGGTGGTCATCTTCATCTTGATGGAACCATGTGGGGGGTGCATCATATTCCACCATGGCCATCGTCTTGTGCAAATGTAACCAAACAAGATCTCCAGGTGCAAAGACAACATGTTTTCTATGCTTATCTCCAGCAAGTTTATATTTAGCATTCATACGCTCAATGTTTTCCTTAGTTATCTCATGCATTTTTAAAATCAATTCAACACGTTCTTTAGCATCAAAATTAACCTTCTCCGAAGATGGAAGAGGCAACAAATCAATAGGTGCACGAGGAAGCCATACACAATTTCAAAAGGGCACATCTTAGTAGTAGAATGCACTGAACGATTATAAGCAAATTCAATATGAGGCAAGCATTCTTCCCACATTTTCTTATTATTCTTCAAAACAGCCCTAAGCATAGTAGACAATGTTCTATTGACTACTTCAGTTTGTCCATCAGTTTGGGGGTGACAAGTAGTACTAAAAAGCAGTTTAGTCCCCAACTTAGCCCATAAACATCTCCAAAAGTGGCTAAGAAATTTAGTATCACGATCTGAAACAATAGTATTTGGCACACCATGCAAGCGAATAATTTCACGAAAGAACAAATCAGCAACATTAACAGATCATCGCTTTTATGACATGGTATAAAGTGTGCCATTTTCGAGAATCTATCCACGACAACAAATATGCTATCCTCCCTTCTTTGTTCGAGGTAAACCTAAAACAAAGTCCATAGATATATCCTCCCAAGGAACACTAGGCATAGGCAAAGGCATATATAAACCATGAGGATTGAGTCGTGACTTAGCTTTTTGACATGTAGTGCAGCGAGCAACAAAACGCTCAACATCCCGTCCTCATCTTTGGCCAAAAGAAATGTGTAGCAAGTATATCCTCCATCTTCTTGACGCCAAAGTGTCCCATTAATCCTCCTCCATGCGCCTCCTGCAACAACAAAAGACGAACAGAGCTAGCAGGAATGCATAGCTTGTTAGCACGGAACACAAAACCATCATTAATAACGAACTTGTTCCATGTTCTTCCTTCTTTACAATTCTGCATTACATCATTAAAATCAGCATCATGCACATATTGATCTTTGATGGTCTCCAAACCAAATATTTTGAAGTCAAGTTGTGAAAGCATAGTATAGCGACGAGACAAAGCATCAGCAATAACATTTTCTTTACCCTTCTTGTGTTTAATGACATAAGGGAAAGTCTCAATGAATTCAACCCATTTAGCATGTCTACGATTCATTTTAGCTTGACTTTTAATATGTTTCAAAGATTCATGATCGAATGTATAACAAATTCTTTGGGCCATAAATAATGTTGCCATGTCTCTAAAGTCCAAACAAGAGCATATAATTCTTTGTCATAAGTAGAATAGTTCAGACTAGGCCCACTCAATTTTTCGTAAAAGTATGCAACAGGTTTGCCATCTTGTAATAACACACCTCCTAATCCAATTCCACTAGCATCACATTCAAGCTCAAAAGTCTTATTAAAGTCGGAAGTTGGAGTAAAGGAGCATGTGTCAACTTATCTTTCAATACCGTGAAGGCTTCTTCCCGTGCGGTACCCCAAACAAAAGGCACATCCTTCTTTGTAAGCTCATTGAGAGGTGCAGCAATGGTGCTAAAGTCTCTCACAAAACGCCTATAGAAACCAGAGAGTCCAAGAAAACTCCTCACTTGTGTGACCGTTTGGGCTGCGGCCAACTCTCAATAGCTTCAATCTTGGCTTTATCAACTTCAATTCCCTGTGGAGTAACAACATAGCCAAGAAAAGATACTCGGTCGGTGCAAAAGGTGCACTTCCCAAGGTTACCAAACAAACGTGCATCACGTAGAGCATTAAAAACAGCACGTAAATGTTCCAAATGTTCTTCCAAAGATTTGCTATAAATCAGTATATCATCAAAGTAAACTACCACAAATCGTCCAATGAAAGCACATAAAACTTCGTTCATTAATCTCATGAAAGTACTAGGTGCATTAGTTAACCCAAAAGGCATGACTAACCACTCATATAATCCAAACTTAGTTTTAAATGTTGTTTTCCATTCATCTCCCAATTTCATACGAATTTGATGGTATCCACTACGCAAATCAACTTTGGAGAATATTGTAGAGCCACTTAATTCATCAAGCATATCATCTAGCCTAGGAATAGGATGACGATAACGAATAGTAATATTATTAATGCCTCTAATATCAACACACATACGCGACATACCATCCTTTTTAGGCACTAGTATAATAGGAACAGCACATGGACTAAGAGATTCGCGTATATAACCTTTGTCGAGCAGCTCCTGTACTTGACGATAATCTCCTTCGCCTCCTCCGGATTGGTGCGGTATGGTGCACGGTTGGTAGCGATGCACCGGAATTAAGTCAATTTGATGCTCAATCCTCGAATAGGTGGTAATCCGGTGGCACGCCTTGTGGGAAGACGCCAATGAACTCCCCGCAAAATGTTAGTGACAGCAGGGGCAAAGAGGAAGGCACGTTCTCGAATGAAAATAATGCCTCTTTGCACACAAAAGCATAGCAAACAGATTTGCTAGAATCTAGCTCATCAATATCAGATTTGGTGGCAAATAAACATGCACTTTTCAGTTTAATTTCAGAAGCAACATTAGATGGTTTATTATTAGGCTTCATTTATTGCTCAAATTCTTTTGCCACAATCTGATTTTCACTCTTATTTTTCTCCTGTTTTGCTTTATTAGCTCTATTAATATCATCTTTCAAAATGGAATCAGGAGTCATAGGAAGCAAAGTAATATTTTTATCCTTGTGAACAAGAGTATACTGATTGTTTCTACCATGGTGTACATAATTTTTATCAAATTGCCATGGTCTACCAAGTAATAAGGAACATGCTTGCATAGGTACCACATCACAATCAACATAATCAGCATATGTAGAGATACTAAAATACACACGAATAGTACGTGTTACCTTAACCTTGCCGCTGTTGTTGAACCATTGGATGTAGTAAGGATGTGGATGTGGTCTTGTGGTGAGAGAAAGCTTCTCCACCATATCCATGCTAGCCAAGTTGTTGCAGCTCCTCCATCTATGATGACGCTAATAGAACGTTCCTTCACAACTCCTTTGTATGGAACAATTTATGCCTCTGATTTTGCTCACTTGTGTAACCTGCACACTCAAAACACGTTGAGCAACTAAACATTCATACCACAAGATCTTCAAGAGCCATGTATTGCGCCTCATGATCGAAATCATCTCCACCGTGTTCTTCATGTGTAATAAGAGCCAAAGTCTCTTCATCATAGTCACTAGCGGACTCATACCCACCATCCTCGTTAGCAATCATCACACGCTGAGATTGGCATTCTCTCAAAAATGTCCTCTTCCCTTACAACGACGACAAATAATATCACTTGTGTGCCCTGTTGACGCCATGGAAGAAGAAGAGCTCTGTAGGCCCAGCAGGTGTGCTCTTGGCGAGATAGTGGTGGTTGTGCCTGCTTTCTTGTATCACGGTTGGAGGTGGCAGCCGACGGAGGTGCCGTGTAGTAGAACGTGTGGAAGTAGATGATGCACGTGGTGTCCATGATGAAGGTCGACCTGCGAGAAAAGTTAGTCCGCGCCAACGCTGTCGATCCTGCACTTCACGCTCAGCTTTACAAGCAAGATGGAATAATCGAGTGATATTATTATAATCCTTGTAGTCTAGAATGGTCTGAATCTCTCTATCTAATCCACCCGAGAAACGTGCAAGCATAGCTTCATTCTCCTCAACAATACCACATCTAATCAAGCCACTTTGTAATTCCCGATAATATTCTTCACCGAATTTTTCCTTGTCTTAAGCGCTGCAATTTTTGAAGTAATTCACGCTGATAATATGGTGGAACCCAACGAGTACGCATAGCAGTTTTCAAAGCAGCCCAAGTAGCTGGAACAGGATATAATCTACAATGTTCGCACCACCAAACACATGCAAAGCTAGTGAAAGCACAAACAGCAAGCGGGAACACGTCTCTCCTCGTGATATTGTAAACATGTAAATCGTTGTTCAGTTTCTAACTCCCAAGTAAGATATATATCGTGAACATATCTACCCTCAAATGGTGGAATATTCAATTTCAGTTTAGAGAGATGGTCATGATCTCGTACTGAAGAGGAGCCCTAACATTGCCATTATTTGCATGTGGACGACCTGGTGGTTGTGGTGCTGGTGGTTGCACGTAGTTCGATGTTGATCAACCTCATCCTCGTAATCTCTCACATAATCATCCTCCTCCACATCAGCAGCAGGAGCCACGTATATCAACAAAGAGCACCAAAAGAGCTTGGCCAGCCAAGAGGGACACGGCTCGCTTCGGCGAAGGGCTGCTTCGCGACGTGGAGGTAGTCGTTGTTGTTGTTGTAGAGGTGCGTCAGTGCAGCCGGTGGTGGTGGTGGTAGACGCGCGAGCAATTCATTAAACCTGTTATCGAGCTTTGTTTCGAACGCCTTCTCAATGCCATCTATCTTCTCCATGGCCTCTTCAAATCTATTTAGCACATCTTCCACCTGCCCACTCATCATTTGTTGAAACTTATCATGTAGCGCTTTGTTTGTCATGTTCTCCCAGTCAGCCTCGTCGGCTTGTGATCCTGCCATGGTTAGCAGCAATAGAAACACACAAGAATTTGATTTGACAGACTACTAGGAAGTGGTGGTGGTGGTGTGGTGGACAGTCACAAATTCGTCAAGCAAATCTCAAATTCTTACCAGTTCTTACCAAAGAAGAAAGCGGTGATCGGCAACCGATGTAGTCAAAACTCAAAGCTTGGATAGAGCGATTACCAGGGAGAGTCAAACGCACGATGTAGATGTATGTGGAGCTGGGAAGGCTTATAATATGGTAGCAAAAAGGGTCAGAATAATCAATTCAGAGATGCAAAGTTGAATAAACGCTCAACGACGGTACTATGCTGGTCCTAGGCTAGACCGTGCTAGAGACGCGAGCCTAGAACACTAACAAAATCACGGCGCTGCACGTAAACAAGGGAAAAGCACACTCTGGATTTTTTTTTCGCTCTTTTTTTTTGCGCTGCTCTTTTTTTTGCGAAAAATCATTATAATAGCGAGTGTCTCAAAACTCTTCCGAGGTCAAACTGACAGGATGGGCACGAAATTTTTTCGACCAAATTTTTTTTTTTTTCGACTGCCCGGACTCAAAAACTGGAAACGGGTCAAAAAAAACTTTCTATAACGACGACTGTCTCAATACGCTTAGAAACACCTAAAAATAGGATAGACAGAAATTTTTTTGACAAGTGCGTTTTATTTTGGGCCTAAACGGAGGGTGGTTTCGAGACTCCTTTTTTTTTCCGAAACCTACTCCGGCAAGGAAAACACAAATCGGAAACTAGATGGATCTCGAAAACAAACCTAATATGCAAGGAACTCGGATTGGTGGTGGATATATGGTGGTGGTATATGGCAGCGGTGGTGGTATATGGTAGCGGTGGTGGTATATGGATACGGATTCAGAGCGGTGGCGGATAAGCAATGGTGGTAGATGGCAAGGCGATGATGATGGTGCGGCGGCGGCGTGACAACTTATGACCAGAACTCGAAACTCTAAAAGACTAGACTCTAAGACCAGCAACGTGACACGACAATGCAACCGCAAATTCAACAAAGCAAAACCCTAAAAAGATTATGCAAAGGCTCAGATTGGTCCGGATATGATGAACTAACCCTAATTTTTTTGTGGCTTTTTCGTGGACTTTAGGTATGAAGAACAGACTCGATCTAATCTATGAAAAACTGTAAAATCTCACCGAGCAACCTAAAAATCTGATACCACTTGATAGAGGCCAAGGTGTCCCGTCTTTCGATGAGATGTGGTTTTCGCTTTGGAGGAAGTCGACTTTGACGATCCGACTATGAACGTGCGAGGACGTCGCGCCTTAGCAATCGCTAAACCAACTCCGAGAGGTTATTGACTACGCCAGAGCACGATCAACCTGACCACGAGGGTCTGTTTCTTGCGAGCAAACGAAGAACAAGCAAGAAACTGAGATTGCAATCTGGATATTGCGAATATAAGATGAAAGCTTTATTGATCAAGGTGGGGTTCTGTGACGCCTTTGTCTGGTTGTTGAACATAAACGAAGTACGCGAAGTTGCAGTTATGGCGAACTTTTAATCTAAACAAAACCCAAAGTCTAAACGGCCCCCTAAGGGCTGTATATATGGAGGAAGAGGAGGGAATTTCGTGGCCCTTGAGGGAGGGGTCCGAAACCAACCCTAACTCTTGTTTCCCCACACATACGGACTCTAAAAACAGCCTATATTTAAGTATTTGGGCCTGGCCCAATAATAAGGTGACGCAGCACCTAGAATAGCCTATGGACGAATATTATGAAGTGGCATCTTGTATATTTCGTCCAAGGCCTCATGCACTCATTAGGGTGGCTTCAAAGTCCTGGAATCATCACTTGTAACTCCTTTCTTGTTCCCCTTGCGCATGCCAACATCTCCATGCTTGAACTTGCTCCAAGGTTCATCTTTCTTGTCCATGGTAGGCCCTTCATTTGTAAGCAAAACAAATGTATCCAATTTAGGCAGCATCATATTCTCATGAACATTGGAATCGTTACCAAGAAACGAAAGTACCTGATAATTCAATTGGCGTGCGCGAGCTCTAGTAATTGGTCCAGTATGTATAGCAGCAGGGGCTGGGGGTGTAACAATGGTATTGATGTCCTCATCAAAAGGGAGGACGAAGTCATCGAGGATCGGCGCGTCATCATATATGGGACCTAGCACCAAATGAGAAGACACAATAGAGGTAGAGGTTAAGTCGTTAGAAATCGAAGTGGCCTCACATGCCCTATCAACTATCACACTCTCTCTATGTGGTGGTTCACTCACTTCCTCAAAATAGGTGCACTCAATCTCACGTATGGTGGAGTCACTCATCTCACTCAAGTGGTGGGGGTTGTGGCTCTCCTCACATGGAATTGTGGCAGCACATCATATATGTGGCTAGTGGTGAAGTCACTGTCACGCTCAATATGGTGGCTAAAGTCACTCAAGTCATCATACGTCGCCGTGGTCGAAGTGAAATACTCAACCATCTCGTCATCGTCACCATGGATGAAGGCCGAAGGTGGCACATCATCACTCTCCTCCATGACCGAAGGGAAAATCCAATGCTCGATCATCTCGTCACCGTCGTCGTGGATGAAGGCCGAAGATGGCACAACATCACTCTCGCCTCCAAAGATGGAAGCATCATCCTTGCTCGCCACCTTGTTGCTCGCCTCCAAAGCGATACGGAGCATCCTACGTTCATCTCCATGTACACCATCATAGCGCATCAAGCCCCAAGCGGACCTACCGGAATTAAGGTGAACCCGCTCTTCTTCGAGAATATCATGAATATCCATTGGACTTGCTTGCTACCTCACCAAAGAGCTCTATGTGTCCTTAGATACGAAGACCGACGACCACAAGCTGGTGAGGAACACCTCAAAGGAGGTGGAGAAGGACCACAAGGCCACAAGAAGTGATGAGGACATCAATACCATTGTTACACCCACAGCCCCTGCTGCTATACATACTGGACCAATTACTAGAGCTCGCGCACGCCAACTAAATTACCAGGTACTTTCGTTTCTTGGTAATGATTCTAATGTTCATGAGAATATGATGCTGCCTAAATCGGATACATTTGTTTTGCTTACAAATGAAGGGCCTAGCTTGGAGAAGGATGAACATTGGAGCAAGAACAAGCATGGAGATGATGGCATGCGCAAGGGAAACAAGAACGGAGTTACAAGTGATGATTTCAGGGCTTTGAAGCCGCCATAACGGGTGCATGAAGCTTTGGATGAAATATACAAGATGCCACTTCATAAATTTCGTCCAGAGGCTATTCTAGGTGCTGCGTCACCTTATTATTGGGCCAGGCCCATGTAATTTCGAAATACATAAGTATAGGCTATTTTAGAGTCCGTATGTGGGGAAACAAGAGATAGGGTTGATTTCGACCCTCCACCAAGGGCCACGAAATTCTCTTCCTCCATATATACAGCCCTTAGGGAACCGTTTAGACTTTGGGTTTTGTTTAGATTAAAAGTTCGCCATAGCTGCAACTTCACAGCATTTCGCTTGTGTTCAACGACTGCACCAAGGCGCCACAGTAACCCCACCTTCATTAATAAAGCTTTCTCTTATATTCGCAATATCCAGATTGCAATCTTAGTTTCTTGCTTGTTCTTCGCTTGCTCGCAGGAAACAGCCCTCGTGGTCGTTGATCGTGTTCGGCGTGGTCAATAACCCTCGAAGTTGGTTTAGCGATTGCTAAGGCGCGGCGTCTCGCACGTTCATAGTCGGATCGTCAAGGTCGACTCCCACAGAAAATGATAGCCACCATCTCATCGAAACATCGGGACACTTTTGCCTCTATCAAGAAGGAAGAAGGAGGGCAACGAGAGCTACTATGCACCTCCCAGGCGACCCTGTGCCCACGGGCCTCGAAGACCCCGTGCGCACGGGCTACTCAGAGAGTTTTTGCTGGAGCACCCCGTGCGCACGGGCATGTACCGTGCCCACGGGACCCCCGTGCACACGGGCCCTACAGGATGGACGGCTGTGATTGCTGTTTGGGTCTCCTCTTCCTCCACTTCGTCCCCATGCCTATATATTCCGTACCTAGACCATTTGTTAGGGTTAGCAAAGGATATGTTAGACATATGAGAGCTTTGCTCCATGGATCCACTCCACTAGGAGATCAAGACCTCCTCTTGGAGTGACCTAGCTCAAGACCCCCCCCATGGGTGGCCCCTATCAAGACCTCCTCACGAAGAAGAACCCGATTACCTCTTGTATCGTCCTTTGTTGATCGTGGATCGTGCATCTCTCTTTGTGTTCATCGTTCTAGCGCATGTGTAATCGAATCTTGTTGGTTTTAGTGATTCTCTTGTGTTTTCCCGTGATTTCCCTCGTGCTCTTCCGCCGTTCTTCGTGTTCATCATAGGATCCACCCAAACGTGAAAGATCATCCCCATAGGGTTCCACCTACATCATATGGTATCATGAGCCACGTTGATCACGTTTTGGAGCCCCTACCCGTGTTTTCTAGCTTGATTTTGTTGTTTTTGTCCTAAATTCGAAAATTCCCCACCAAAAATAGCCCCAATTTTTTTTGTGATTTGTTGGTTTAGTGTTGATTTTGTTGGATTTGATCCATGGATTCGGTGTTTGGCAAGTAGATCCACCCCTCTACCACCTTCCACCCTTCGAATTTGACCCCAATTTCGAAATTCCCCACGGATCCAGAGCAGTTCGTCCGCTCTCAGAGGACCCCGTGCGCACGGGCCATCGGGACCCGTGCATGGGGCCCCTGTGCACACAGGCTGTCTGACCCGTCGCACGGCCCTTCCAAAGTGTTTCTTCCATGGTGCCTTCCACCTCCCACCCTCCCATACCACCCCCTACTCCCCAGTCACGAGATCCATCCGCTTGGAGCCCAGATCGGGACGAAATCCACCAAACCCGCATGTCCCAGGTGACCCCGTGCCCTCGGTGTGTGTACCGTGCGCACGGGACCCCGTCTTGACGGCCCCTGTGTCACTCATGAGCGTCATTGCTTTGCCATAACTTCCAAATCCGGAGTCCGATTTTCGCGTTCTTTAGCTCGTTGAGTAGCTATTGACATCCACCATCCACCTAATTAGGTTCCAACACCATTTGACTCCATCAAAATTTTGACACTTTGGCATCTTTTCCTAGGGCTTCCACCACATCATCCGCATAACCACCACCATAGCCTTCCGCAATTTAACCCAATTTTGTTTGAGCTTGTTTGAGTTGTGTGTTGTGTCTCCTAAGGTGTTTCGGCTACTTAGGGACGGCAACTTCAACATTGACTCGCGTAACCCATCATTCCACTTCCGCATTGCCTAGTGCAACACCACCGCTTTTCGCTACCACCATTTGACTTTTGTCCTTGAGATTTTGAGTTCGCGATTTTTCCGTTTCCTAAAGTGTTTCGGCTACTTAGGGACGAGTCTCCATCATCTTGGTATCTACATCAAGAACACCGCCACTCATCATCGCAAAGGACGGTAACCTCGACGACACCATTGTACATTCCCCTTGCAATTGCATTGATAACCCCTACCCCATTTTGCGTTACTTGCCTATCGAGACTGGCCATTTGAGTATTGCCGGGCCACGTTACTTGTGCACATTAGTGATCTACACCTTCCATTGCATACATACCATATCATATTGGTATCATATCATCCATTGTGTCACAATATCGTTCCCGCATATACACAATAGCTATCTTGGTTTGTGCATTGTGCAAAAGTGGCCATAGAAAAAAAAAGAATAAGCTTTTAAGCAAAAGAGAGAGCAAAGAGCTTGTAAGCAAGTGTCATAGCATCATACCACATCGCATATAAGATTGTCATATCCGATCATCTTGGATCATCTTGAGAGAAACACCGGGAACCATACATACATAGCATACTTGGGATAGAAGTTTATCCATTTGGGCATCTTATAGGTTGTGCACAAGTGTCGTATCCGCCTATTGAGCAATCGTGCTAGCGTCTCTCTTGAGTTGTGCAACACGAGCGTTTTGGTGGATTCCACATTTTGAGCTCATTCCTTGGTTGCACGACCCCATTCACTACTGGAAACTGGGAATTTGCCATCAGCCAGCTCTTTGCCATCTGCCAGCTGATGGCAAAGAATGTCTTTGCCATCTGCTTATAAAAAGCAGATGGCAAGAACCGACAGATGGCAAAGAACATGGTTGCCATCAGCCAATTCTTTGCCATCCGCTAGTGGATGGAAAATAATCTTTGCCATCTGCCGCCAGATGGCAAAGAGGTGGGTAGGGTCCATCTTTGCAACGGCTCGTCAACCCACCTCTTTGCCATCTCGCCAACAGATGGCAAAGAATCTTTCCATCTGTTGGCGGATGGCAAAGAAGTGGTGGAGCCCAATGGATAACGGTGCTATAACGGCCAAGAGCCCACCTCTTTGCCATCTGCCGGGATGGCAAGGCCCATATCTTTGCCATCACCAATGGTGGCAGATGGCAAAGAGGTCTAACTATCTCCCCTCTTTTCTAAAAAATTCCCTCCCTCTCTCCCCAGCCCCTCCCTCTCTCTCTCTTCCAGCCCGCCCCACCCCCTCTCTCCCCCACCTCACCCTCCCACCAGCGCCACTTGTCTAAAAAGAACGCCCAAACCGCACCCACGCCCAGCCAAATGGACGACCCAAAGACCGCCCGCCACCCGCCCTCCCGCCACCATGGCGCTCCCCCCCCCCGCCCCTCCTCGCCACCAGCTCGCCTCGCCCGTCCCTCCACCGCAGCCGCCCTCCCGCCCTCCCGCCACCGCCCCCCTCGCCCGCCCTCCCCGCCCTCCCACCACAGCAGCTCGCCTGCGCCCGTCCCTCCACCGGCCCGTACCAAGACCGCCGCCTGTCCCTCCACCGAGCCGCCCTCCCCGCCCTCCCGGCCACCGCGGCATGCCCAGCCCGCCCTCCCGGCCACCATGGCGTGCCTCAGCCCGCCCCACCACCGAGCAGACCACGCGCCCCCTCTCTCGCCCTCCCACGCAGGCGCCATCGAACTAGCTCACCATCAGGGAAAAAAGGTATGCGCTCGTCCATGCCTATCCTTAAATATACTAGATGAATAAGTAGAGGCTTTGCAATTTCTGTTTTGGAGATTAACCATATTGCCATATAACATTGAATATCAGTTTTTATATACACAAATTGCCCTATAAACAAAGTATTTGTAGTCATATGTTGGAGAAGGGATTTAATTTTGCAAGTTGAAGATTGATGTAGCACATGAGTGCACTTTTCATTCAATCAACAATGCAGAACTGCAGAGACAGAGGAATGGGCCAACTCCATAATATTGCTTCAAAAAGTATTATTGCAAGCAGGCATACACAGAAACCAAAATAAGCTATACAACTCTAGCTTGTATGTTTTGAGTAGAAAAATACTATTATAGAACCATTTTCTCTTGACCTTATTAGTGAACATAGATCTTATTTTTAGACTGCTGCTAAAAGTAGTTCACAACCATTAGCCACCGCAACATGTAGAGATTTCCTTTATGATGAACCAGACAAAAATTTAAATCCAATCACCACCGTAGGAAAGATAATAAAAAAAGCATGAAAACAAAATGCCAAGGAAATCACCAAAAGTAGCAAATTCTTGAGTCAGCTGTGTGTGCCTAACATTGTATGGAGTAAGTTAGAGGCTGGTTTAACAATACAAATATGTCATCTGCAAGGAAACATTGTTCGATAAACAAAAGTAAGCACATACATATTCTGTTTTTATAATATGAGCATGAACAATTTTATCAAACAGAAAATTAGAATAAACAGCCACAACACAAACTCTCCGCTTAAAATTTCGCACTGTATGTTCTGCTCCAGTTTTGCTAGTTGCGCCGCAACTTCACACTAATGCCAAAGTCCATGTCGTTGAAGCGGCTCCACACATGATCCCGTCTTAATTGTCCACGCCTTCCACGGGCAGCTCTGCAGCACCTGCTACAGGAAAGTTTTCGCTTCGACTGTTCGCGATTGCGGTTGGCGATGGCTCGACTTGATTGTTGAAGGGCACGTTGCGCCTCAAGAGCTTGCGCTTCTCGTTGTTGTCGTTGAAGACGTTGAGCCTCGGCGTCTTGTTCATCTTGGTGTTGACGCGCTCGTTCTTCCTCTTGGTGCCGTAGTCGTTGTCGTTCTTGAGCTTGGGCAAAAGCGGCTTGGTTTGATTGAGGACGAGGGACTTGCTCATCGACTTGCTCTTGTGAATGCTTGTCATGTAATGGGTTGCGAGATGCATGACGGTCTTGACGCGCGGCCCGTCGAAGAGTGTTCGATGACGGTGTACTTGAGTCGTAGAAGGTGTCGTCGGAGTGTCGACTCGAGCGGCTCCGTCTTGAGGATGAAGAAGTGGAATGATGCCGGTTCCTCATCAAGGCGCGGATCTCGTCCATTCTTGCATCATTCTCTAGCTTGTGAGCGTCGAACTTGTTGTCGAAGTAGTCTCTTGTACGTTGCTCGGAGAGTCGCAAGTCGGTGGCGAGGTTGTTGATGCGGTCGCTCATTGCTTGTTGCTCTTGGTGCAATGCTCGTTGTGCACCAAAGAGGTGGCTCTTGGTGACGTATGATGACATGTCGTCGTCTTGCTCGAGGAAGAGTGGGTTGGTAGAAGTACTTGGCCTATCCATCATTCCAAGCAAAAAGGTGAGTGGTAGAAGGAGAAGAACTTATACCAATGTACCTTTGACCGATGTTGATGATGAATCAAGTTCGCTCAAATGCGGACAATGAAATAGCACTATCGGTATCAATCCTTGTCGGTTCTCACACCTACACAAATAAAAGCTTATGGTGGAGCTTGGTGAGGATGGTGGCACAAAATTTGATGCAATTGTAGGTGAGGTTCAATAATGTTGGAAAAGGTACACAAATTTGCAAATGCAACAAGTAGACCAAGCAAATAATGGTACACGGAAACACACACGCAAATAGATAAGTGGGATTGTGCAAACCAAAAGTGAGCCAAAATGTGGAATCCACGAAAATGCTCTTGTTGCACAATACTAGAGAGACGCTAGCACGATTGCACAATAGGCGGATACGAAACTTGTGCACAACCTACTAGGCAAAAATGCAACTATCTCTATCCCACGTAAACTATATGTATGGTATTTCGGTGCTATGATCCAAGATGATCCAATATGACAATCTTAATGTAGTATGATGCTATGGTTCTTGCTCATAAGCTCTTTGCTTATCTTTCCTCTTTGCTTAAAAGCTTGGGTGGCTCTTTCACTTTTGAGCTCTTTTCTCATGCAAAACTTCACGAACGACGATAGCAATTGTGCATGCTATGGCAACTTTGTGAGACACAAATGGATCCCAAGATATGCACCATGGTGGTATGGTATGTATGCTATGGAGTATGATCACTAATGTGCACAAGTCACGTTGCCGGCAATACTCAATGGCTAGTCTCGATGGGTAAGCTACGCAAAAGTAAAGCCATGTGGGTATCAATGCAATTGCAAGGTATGACAAAGATGTCGATGATGTTACCGTCCTTGGCGATGGTGTGACCCTTGCGAAGATGAGTCGAGGTGATGATGAAGTCGAACCGTACCTAGATAGCCGAAACACAATAGGACACGGGAACCACAACTCAAAATCTCAAGGACCAAAATGTGGCAAAATCGTCATAGGATGTATTGGGGAGGATGGTGGTGTATGTGGTTTTGGAAGATGTGGTGGAAGGTGGGGTGGTGGTGGCGGTTGAACTGAAGAATTTCAGTTTCGTCAGGGTTTCACGGACGTCCGGGTTTTGAGAAAATTTTGGTCGAAAAAAATTTCGTGCCCATCCTGTCAGTTTGACCTGGGAAGAGTTTTGAGACACTCGCCATTATAGTGATTTTTCGCAAAAAAAAAATTCCAGAGTGTGCTTTTCCGTTGTTTCCGTGCAGCGCTGTGATTTTTTTAGTGTTCTAGGCTCGCGTCTCTAGCACGGTCTAGCCTAGGACCAGCACAGTACCGTCGTTGAGCGTTTATTCAACTTTGCATCTCTGAATTGATTATTGCTAACCTTTTTTTTGCTACCATATTATAAGCCTTCCCAGCTCCACATACATCTACATCGTATGCTTGACTCTCCCCAGTAATCGCTCTATCCAAGCTTTGAGACTTTTGACTACATCGGTTGCCGATCACCGCTTTCTTCTTGGGTAAGAACTGGTAAGAATTTGAGATTTGCTTGACGGATTTGTGATCGTCCACCACACCACCACCACCACTTCCTAGTAGTCCGTCAATCATATTCTTGTGTGTTTCTATTGTGCTAACCATGGCAGGATCACAAGCCGATTTAGACCGATCGGGAGAACATGACAAACAAAGCGCTACATGATAAGTTTCAACAAATAACGAGTGGGCAGGTGGACGATGTGCTAAATAGATTTGAAGAGGCCATGGAGAAGATAGATGGCATTGAGAAGGCGTCAAACAAAGCTCGATAACAAGTTTAATGAATTGCTCGCGCCTACCACCACCACCGGCTGCACCTAACGCACCTCTACTACAACAACAAGGACTACCTCCACATCGCGAAACAGCCCTCCGCCGAGCTTCCGTGTCCCTCTTCACCGCCAAGCTGTTGGTGCTGCTGTTGATACTTCGTGGCTCCTGCTGCTGCGGTGGGGAGGATGATTATGTGAGAGCTACGAGGATGAGGTTGATCAACATCGAACTACGTGCAACCACCAGCACCACAACCACCAGGTCGCCCACATGCAAATAATGGCAATGTTCGGGCTCCCCTTCAGGTACGAGATCATGACCATCTCCCTAAACTGAAATTGAATATTCCACCATTTGAGGGTAGATATGTTCCTGATATATATCTTACTTGGGAGTTAGAAACTGAATAACGATTTACATGTTTACAATATCCCGAGGAGAGACGTGTTCTCGCTGCTGTTTGTGCTTTCACTAGCTTTGCATGTGTTTGGTGGTCCGAACATTGTAGATTATATCCTGTTCCAGCTACTTGGGCTGCTTTGAAAACTGCTATGCGTACTCGTTGGGTTCCACCATATTATCAACGTGAATTACTTCAAAAATTGCAACGCTTAAGACAAGGAAAAATTCGTAGAAGAATATTATCGGGAATTACAAACTGGCTTGATTAGATGTGGTATTGTTGAGGAGAATGAAGCTATGCTTGCACGCTTTACGGGTGGATTAAATAGAGAGATTCAGACCATTCTAGACTACAAGGATTATAATAATATCACTCGATTATTCCATCTTGCTTGTAAAGCTGAACGTGAAGTGCAGGATCGATGTGCCTTGGCGCGGACTAACTTTTCTCGCAGGTCGACCTTCCTCATGGACACCACGTGCATCATCTACTTCCACACGCTCTACTACACCGCACCTCCGTGGCTGCCACCTCCAACCGTGATACAAGAAAGCGGGCACAACCACCACTATCGCCAAGAGTACACCCGCTGGGCCTACACAGAGCTCTTCTTCTTCCATGGCGTCAACAGGCACACAAGTGATATTATTTGTCGTCGTTGTAAGGGAAGAGGACATTTTATGAGAGAATGCCAATCTCAGCGTGTGATGATTGCTACCGAGGATGGTGGGTATGAGTCTGCTAGTGACTATGATGAAGAGACTTTGGCTCTTATTACACATGAAGAACACGGTGGAGATGATTCTGATCATGAGACGCAATACATGGCTGTCAAGATGCCGACAGTATGAATGTTTAGTTGCTCAACGTGTTTTGAGTGTGCAGGTTACACAAGCTGAGCAAAATCAGAGGCATAACTTGTTCCATACAAAGGGAGTTGTGAAGGAACGTTCTATTCAAGGTCATCATAGATGGAGGGAGCTGCAACAACTTGGCTAGCATGGATATGGTGGAGAAGCTTTCTCTCACCACAAGACCACATCCACATCCTTACTACATCCAATGGTTCAACAACAGCGCAAGGTTAAGGTAACACGTCTGCTCGTGTGTGTATTTTAGTATCTCTACATATGCTGATTATGTTGATTGTGATGTGGTACCTATGCAAGCATGTTCCTTATTACTTGGTAGACCATGGCAATTTGATAAAATTCTGTACACCATGGTAGAAACAATCAGTATACTCTTGTTCACAAGGATAAAAATATTACTTTGCTTCCTATGACTCTGATTCCATTTTGAAAGATGATATTAATAGAGCTAATAAAGCAAAACAGGAGAAAAATAGGAGTGAAAATCAGATTGTGGCAAAAGAATTTGAGCAACAAATGAAGCCTAATAATAAACCATCTAATGTTGCTTCGAAATTAAACTGAAAAGTGCATGTTTATTTGCCACCAAATCTGATATTGATGAGCTAGATTCTAGCAAATCTGTTTGCTATGCTTTTGTGTGCAAAGAGGCATTATTTTCATTCGAGGACGTGCCTTCCTCTTTGCCCCTGTTGTCACTAACATTTTGCAGGAGTTCGCCGACGCCTTCCCACAAGATGTGCCACCGGATTACCACCTATTCGAGGGATTGAGCATCAAATTGACTTAATTCCCGTGCATCGCTACCCAACCGTGCACCATACCGCACCAATCCAGAGGAGACGAAGGAGATTATGCGTCAAGTACAGAGCTGCTCGACAAAGGTTATATACGCGAATCTCTTAGTCCTTGTGCTGTTCCTATTATACTAGTGCCTAAAAAGGATGGTACGTCGGCGTGTGTGTTGATTGTAGAGGCATTAATAATATTACTATTCGTTATCGCTATTCTATTCCTAGGCTAGATGATATGCTTGATGAATTGAGTGGCTCTACAATATTCTCCAAAGTTGATTTATGTAGTGGATACCATCAAATTCGTATGAAATTGGGAGATGAATGGAAAACAGCATTTAAAACTAAGTTTGGATTATATGAGTGGTTAGTCATGCCTTTTGGGTTAACTAATGCACCTAGTACTTTCATGAGATTAATGAACGAAGTTTTACGTGCTTTCATTGGACGATTTGTGGTAGTTTACTTTGATGATATACTGATTTATAGCAAATCTTTGGAAGAACATTTGGAACATTTACGTGCTGTTTTTAATGCTCTACGTGATGCACGCTTGTTTGGTAACCTTGGGAAGTGCACCTTTTGCACCGATCGAGTATCTTTTCTTGGCTATGTTGTTACTCCACAGGAATTGAAGTTGATAAAGCCAAGATTGAAGCTATTGAGAGTTGGCCGCAGCCCAAAACGGTCACACAAGTGAGGAGTTTTCTTGGACTAGCTGGTTTCTATAGGCGTTTTGTGAGAGACTTTAGCACCATTGCTGCACCTCTCAATGAGATTACAAAGAAGGATGTGCCTTTTGTTTGGGGTACCGCACGGAAGAAGCCTTCACGGTATTGAAAGATAAGTTGACACATGCTCCTTTACTCCAACTTCCGACTTTAATAAGACTTTTGAGCTTGAATGTGATGCTAGTGGAATTGGATTAGGAGGTGTGTTATTACAAGATGGCAAACCTGTTGCATACTTTTCTCGAAAAATTGAGTGGGCCTAGTCTGAACTATTCTACTTATGACAAAGAATTATATGCTCTTGTTCGACTTTAGAGACATGGCAACATTATTTATGGCCCAAAGAATTTGTTATACATTCTGATCATGAATCTTTGAAACATATTAAAAGTCAAGCTAAGCTGAATCGTAGACATGCTAAATGGGTTGAATTCATTGAGACTTTCCCTTATGTCATTAAACACAAGAAGGGTAAAGAAAATGTTATTGCTGATGCTTTGTCTCGTCGATATACTATGCTTTCACAACTTGACTTCAAAATATTTGGTTTGGAGACCATCAAAGATCAATATGTGCATGATGCTGATTTTAAAGATGTAATGCAGAATTGTAAAGAAGGAAGAACATGGAACAAGTTCGTTATTAATGATGGTTTTGTGTTCGTGCTAACAAGCTATGCATTCCTGCTAGCTCTGTTCGTCTTTTGTTTTTGCAGGAGGCGCATGGAGGAGGATTAATGGGACACTTTGGCGTCAAGAAGACGGAGGATATACTTGCTACACATTTCTTTTGGCCAAAGATGAGACGGGATGTTGAGCGCTTTTGTTGCTCGCTGCACTACATGTCAAAAAGCTAAGTCACGACTCAATCCTCATGGTTTATATATGCCTTTGCTGTGCCTAGTGTTCCTTGGGAGGATATATCTATGGACTTTGTTTTAGGTTTACCTCGAACAAAGAAGGGAGGATAGCATATTTGTTGTCGTGGATAGATTCTCAAAATGGCACACTTAATACCATGTCATAAAAGCGATGATGCTGTTAATGTTGCTGATTTGTTCTTTCGTGAAATTATTCGCTTGCATGGTGTGCCAAATACTATTGTTTCAGATCGTGATACTAAATTTCTTAGCCACTTTTGGAGATGTTTATGGGCTAAGTTGGGGACTAAACTGCTTTTAGTACTACTTGTCACCCCAAACCGATGGATAAACTGAAGTAGTCAATAGAACATTGTCTACTATGCTTAGGGCTGTTTTGAAGAATAATAAGAAAATGTGGGAAGAATGCTTGCCTCATATTGAATTTGCTTATAATCGTTCATTGCATTCTACTACTAAGATGTGCCCTTTTGAAATTGTGTATGGCTTCCTACCTCGTGCACCTATTGATTTGTTGCCTCTTCCATCTTCGGAGAAGGTTAATTTTGATGCTAAAGAACGTGCTGAATTGATTTTAAAAATGCATGAGATAACTAAGGAAAACATTGAGCGTATGAATGCTAAATATAAACGTGCTGGAGATAAGGGTAGAAAACATGTTGTCTTTGCACCTGGAGATCTTGTTTGGTTACATTTGCGTAAGGATAGGTTTCCTAATTTGCGCAAATCAAAGCTAATGCCACGTGCTGATGGTCCATTTAAGGTGTTAGAGAAAATAAATGATAATGCATATAAACTTGAGCTGCCTGCAGATTTTGGGGTTAGTCCCACTTTTAACATTGCAGATTTGAAGCCTTATTTG
Source organism: Aegilops longissima (assembly GCA_021605205.1). NCBI lineage: Eukaryota > Viridiplantae > Streptophyta > Magnoliopsida > Poales > Poaceae > Aegilops > Aegilops longissima. Next base: position 235,399,243 of record CM038680.1, read on the forward strand.
GGTGAGGAATATGAGCTCACGAGGACGACTTCATTTCAAGAAGGGAGGATGATGAGGACATCAATACCATTGTTACACCCACAGCCCCTCTTGCTACATATCTTGGACCAATTACTAGAGCTCGCATGACGCCAATTAAATTATCAGTACTTTCGCTTCTTGGTAATGATTCTAATGTTCATGAGAATATGATGCTGCCTAAATTGGATACATTTGTTTTAGTTACAAATGAAGGCCCTAGCTTGGAGAAGGATGGACATTGAGCAAGAACAAGCATGGAGATAATGCCATGCGCAAGGGGAACAAGAACGGAGTTACAAGTGATGATTTCAGGACTTTGAAGCCACCATAATGGGTGCATGAAGCCTTGGACGAAATATACAAGATGCTACTTCATAAATGTCGTCCCGAGGCTATTCTAGGTGCTCGTCACCTTATTAGTGGGCCAGGCCCTTGTAATTTCGAAATACACCAGTATAGGCTATTTTAGAGTCCGTATGTGTGGGGAAACAAGAGATAGGGTTGATTTCGGACCCCTCCACCAAGGGCCACGAAATTCCCCCCCTCTTCCTCCATATATACAGCCCTTAGGGCACCGTTTAGACCTGGGGTTTTGTTTAGATTAAAAGTTCGCCATAGCTGCAACTTCGCGTGCTTCATTTGTGTTCAACGACTGCACAAAGGCGTCCACAGTAACCCCACCTTGATCAATAAAGCTTTCATCTTATATTCGCAATATCCAGATTGCAATCTCTGTTTCTTGCTTGTTCTTCGTTTGCTCGCAGGAAACAGACCCTCGTGGTCAGGTTGATCGTGCTCCGGCGTGGTCAATAACCTCTCGGAGTTGGTTTAGCGATTGCTAAGGCGCGACGTCCTCGCACGTTCGTAGTCGGATCGTCAAAGTCGACTTCCTCCAAAGCGAAAACCAACATCTCATCGAAAGACGGAACACCTTTGCCTCTATCAAAAACACGGGGTAGGGGCTCCAAAAACGTGATCAACGTGGCTCATGATACCAAGATGATGTAGGGCGGAACCCTAATCGGAGATCTTTCACGTTTGGAGAGGATCCTACGGGGAAAACACGATGAACGAGCGGAAGAACACAAGGGAAAACACACAAGAGGAACACTAAACCGACAAATCTCGATCACACAAGGGCTAGATCATCAAACAAATAAGGTAGCACAAGATTCAAAATCAACAAAGGAAAGATACACGAGTAGCCGTTCTTCTCCATGAGGAGGTCTTGATGGGGTCCACCCTAGAAGGGGGTCTTGAATTCGCTTGGGGAATCTTCTCCGAAGAGGTCATGAGCTCCGAGGAGAAGGTAACCAAGTGGATGAGCAAAGTTCTCACACAAATATGAGCTAATCCTTTGCTAACCCTAACTAGGAGGAGGAGGAGGTCTATGTATAGTCTTAGTGAAAAAGGGGGCGAAGTGAACGGGTACAAGGTCTCCAGCCCGCGGTCGCGGTCACACAGGTGTCGGACGTCTGGAAGGCGTCGGACGTCTGGGGCTTCGGGAAGGTCCGGACGTCCGGAGGTTGTCGGACGTCCGTAAATCAAGCTCGGGTGCTGGTCGGTCGGTCGTCCGGAGGCTTCGGTCTTCTGTAGATTTGGTTCTGGTCGCTGTGCGTCGGTCGTCCGGAGAGGGCCGGTCGTCCGGGGCTTCGGGAAGGCCCGGACGTCCATGGATCGTCGGACGTCCATAGATTCGGTTCTGGTACGGGTCATCCGGTCGTCCGGTGTCATCGGTCGTCCGTGCCCAGGGGAGTCATCGGACGTCCGGACTTGGTCGGACGTCCGATGCCTGTAGCTTCAGCAGCTTTTCTTCTTCTTCTTCAATGTGCTTGGGGTCCTCGTCATCTTGTCTCTTGCAAGTAGTTGTTCCTTGGCTCGTTCCCAAGTACTTGATTACACATAGGGTTTCCGAATGAGGTAGTAGCCATGTCTCGTGAGTAGGAAGAGGGAGTTCGGAGAGGAGCGAGTTCACCTTATCTTCGATAGCCTTAGCTCGGGCTCGAGTCATGGGTCCACGTGGTGTTGAGGAAGATGTAGGTGCGTCCATGGCGATGAGTGAGGGATGCTCCGCATCAGAAGAGAAGGAGGAAGAGAACCTTGCCGCTCCAGAACGAGCGGTATTACCGCCCACTCCAAGTGGTACTACCGCTGAAGCCACCCAAGCGGAACAACCGGCCGACTACCGCTCAACCTCCGGCCAGGCGGAACAACCGGCCAGCTACCGGCCAACAATCGGCCCCCATTATGTGATCGAGCGGAGCAAGGCCGGTGCTGCACAGGTTTTACCGGTTTTGGCCAAAAGAACGGAATAACCGCCCCGATGACCGGAACAGCCGCTGCCCCTTCGGCGTACACCTCCAGATCCAGCGCCCGGACTTCGAGCGGAACTACCGCCCCCGCCTAACCGGTACTACCGCCCCGCACGAGCTCCTAGCGGAACTACCGGCCGCATGACCGGTACAACCGGCCTGTCTGCGCACAGTGTTCGGGCCTGAGGCCCATGTACCTCTTCACTTCGCCCCCGTTTGCACTAAGACTATAAATAGACCTCCTCCACCTCCTAGTTAGGGTTAGCGTTGATTTAGCTCATTGTTAGATAGAGCTTCGCTCATCCATATCGGATCTACTCCACGAGAGAGACCGCGGCCCCTCTTCGGAGAAGATCCACCTTGGATTCAAGACTTCCTTTGCGGAGAAGACCATCATCAAGACCTCCTCACGCAGAAGAACAGCTACCGTTTGTATCGTCCTTTGTTGACTTTGGATCATGTATCTCCCTTTGTGTTCATCGATCTAGCACATGTGTGATTGATCTTGTTGGTTTGAGTGATTCTCTTGTGTTTTCCCCGTGATTTCCCTCGTGCTCTTCCGCTCGTTCTTCGTGTTCCTCGTAGGGATCCTCTCCAAACGTGAAAGATCGTCCACATAGGGTTCCACCCTACATCAAATGGCGTATGGTCGAGGTCTCGTCATATGTCCTCTTAGGGCTTGGAGAGTAGTCGGAGTGTACATGGGGATGAACGTGGGATGCTCCGCATCAACAAGTCCTACGAATGCACCAACAAGCGCACCATGATCCTCAACGACGATGGCACCTATGACTCAATGAGTGAAGAGGAGATGGAAGCTCTTTGATGTAGGGAGGAACCCTACGTGGATGATCTTTCACGTTGAAGCGGATCCTACGGGGAATCACGAAGAACACGCGGAAGAACAAGAGGGAAACACGGAGGAAACGAGAGAGAAATCACTAAACCAACAAGAGATCAATCACACAAGTGCTAGATCACCGATCACATAAAGTGGCACAAGATTCAAAATCAACAAAGGAAAGATACAAACGGTAGCCGATCTTCTCCGTGAGGAGGCCTTGATGGGGTCCACCCTAGAAGGGGGTCTTGAATCCGCTTGGGGGATCTTCTCCGTAGAGGTCCTGAGCTCCGAGGAGAAGTAGCCAAGTGGATGAGCAAAGGCTCTCACACGAAATATGAGCTAATCCAATGCTACCTTAGAAAGAGGAAGGGGATGGAGTATATATAGTCTAGGGGGCGAAGGGGTACATGGGACTCGTCCCGGATACACTGCACGCAGGCAGGGGAGGCCGGATGTCCGGGCGTCGGGCCGGATGTCCGGGCCTTCGCGAGGCGCCGGATGTCCGGGCTATCCGGCCGGATGTCCGGGCTATCCGGCCGGATGTCCGGGCTGGGGCGGCCACTTCGGCCGGATCGGGTGAGAGGTGCCGGATTTCCGGGCTTCAGCCGGATATCCGGCCGGGGGCCGGATGTCCGCCCCAGTGCCTTGGGCAGCTTGGCGATGCTTGAGTGGATCCTCCAGGGCCGGATGTCCGGGCTTCGCCGGATGTCCGGGCCCGGAGTTGAACTTGCCCGCTTCGCTGGTTCTCTTCATCCATGGACTTGGTGGCTTGTCCGTCTTCACGTGCACCCTGGGAGGTTCCCCTTGACACCTAATCCTGCATAGCATATCGGACTTAGGTAGTAGCCATGTCTCGAGTGGATCATATGTGATATCAATAAGGAAGGAAGTCACCTCGTTCTCGAGAGCTCTAGCTCTAGCTCGTGTCATGGGTCCTCTTCGCTCTTGATGAGACGGTTGTGGATGCATGGGGATGATCGTGGGATGCTCCGCATCATCTCCCCCCCCCCCCTTGGGAGAGATCCGACCTCGGATCAAAAGCTTCATCTCCATGGTATGGTGCGAGGTCCTTGACGTTGAAGATGTCATTCACGTTGTATTTGTCGCGAGGTATGTCGATCTTGTAAGCATTGTCGTTGTAGCGTGCGAGCACCTTGAAGCGTCCATCGGCTCGAGGTAGAAGCTTGGACTTGCGTTCTTTGGGGAAGCGGTCCTTGCGAAGGTGTAGCCACACTAGATCACCAATGTTCAAGATGATGGGTTGCTTGTCATTGTACTTGGCGCTCAATGGTGTGCCTTGTATCTTCGTGCATCTTCTTGATGTAGCTTGCTCGTGCACTTGCATCCATGTTGGTGTGCTCTTGGAGAGGAAGTGGTAGAATGTCCAATGGGGACAACAGGTTGAAACCGTACACGACCTCGAAGGGGGACTTGCTGGTAGTCGAGTGTCTTGCACGGTTGTAGGCGTACTCGGCGGTGGGTAGACATGCCTCCCACTCCTTGATGTTCTTCTTGATCAAGACACGAAGTAGAGTGGATAGTGTGCGGTTCGTCACCTCCGTTTGGCCGTCGGTTTGAGGATGGTATGCCGAGGAGAACAAGAGCTTGATTCTGAGCTTGGCGCATAGGGTCTTCCAAAAGTAACTCAAGAACTTGACGTCACGATCGGAGACGATTGTCTTTGGTACGCCATGTAGTCGCAAGATTTCCCTACAAAAGAGATTTGCAACATGTGAAGCATCGTCTATCTTGTTGCAAGGAATGAAATGTGCCACCTTAGAAAATCTATCCACAACAACAAATACGGAATCCTTGCCATTTTGAGTCCTAGGCAAACCAAGTACAAAATCCATACTAATGTCTTCCCATGGTTTATAAGGAATAGGAAGAGGCATGTAAAGACCATGAGATTGAGCTTTAGACTTAGCTTTGCGACATGTATAGCATCGGGTGGTGAAGCGTGAGACGTCGCGGAACATCTTGGGCCAAAAGTAGTTGTTGGAGAGCGTGGCGAATGTCTTGTCACGTCCAAAGTGTCCCATGAGTCCGCCTCCATGAGCCTCTTGCAAAAGGAGCAAACGAAGAGAAGACTGGGAATGCAAAGTTTGTTAGCTCTCATAAGATAACCATCCTTGATGTAATATTGTTCCCAAGAAGTATGCGTCAAACACTTAGCATAAGGAGAAGCAAAAGATGGATCATGCTTATACAAGTCTTTAATATGCTCAAAACCAATAACATTCAACTCAAGTTGAGTGACAAGCATGCTTATGCGTGAAAGCGCGTCGGCAACTACATTTTCTTTACCCTTAATGTACTTGATCACATAAGGAAAAGATTCAATGAATTCACTCCATTTTGCATGACGCTTGTTTAATTTAGTTTGACCTTTGAGGTACTTAAGCGTTTCATGATCGGTATGGATGACAAACTCATGAGGTCTAAGGTAATGTTCCCAAACATGTAGCACACGCACTAAAGCATACAATTCTTTGTCATAGATGGGATAATTAATTTGAGCACCGGAGAGTTTTTCACTAAAATAAGCAATGGCTCGTTTTTCTTGCATCAAAACTCCGCCAATTCCGGTACCACTTGCATCACAATGAACCTCAAAAGTTTTGTCAAAGTTGGGCAAAGCAAGAATCGGAGCATGAGTAAGCAAAGACTTGAGCTCATCAAAAGCGGTTGATTGCAAAGTTCCCCAAACAAAGGGAGTATTCTTCTTACTCAAGGCATGCAAAGGAGCGGCAATTGTGCTAAAATCTTTCACAAAGCGATTTAAAAACCCACAAGACCAAGAAAACTTCAGACTTGTTGCAAATTGGTGGGTTGGGGCCAAGTTTTAATTGCTTCAATTTTAGATTCATCAACATGGACACCCTTTGAGGATACTACAAAACCCAAGAAAACCACTTTGTCAACGCCAAAAGTGCATAAAGGCTTTCCTTGCGAAGAGTTTGCAACACAGATTTTACATGATTGATGTGCTCTTTCATGGTTTTGCTAAACACAAGAATATCATGAAAGTAAACCACAACAAAGACTCCAATGTAAGGACGAAGCACATGATGCATAAGACGCACGAAAGTACCGGGAGCCTCCGAAAGACCCATAGGCATCACTAACCACTCATATAAACCAAATTTGGTTTTGAAAGCAGTTTTCCATTCATCACCCTCTTGTATGCGGATTTGATAATAGCCACTTTTAAAGTCAATTTTTGAGAAAAAGTTGGCTCCACTAAGTTCATCAAGCATATCGTCTAAGCGAGGAATGGGATGCCTATAGTGAACGGTAATAGCATTTATAGGTCTACAATCGGAACACAAGTGAAAACTTCCATCGGGCTTGGGCACAAGTATAACGGGAACGGCACAAGGGCTTAAGCTTTCACGTACATGACCGTTGTCGATTAGTTGTTGTACTTGCTGTTGAATCTCCTTGGTTTCTTCGGGATTGACTCGGTATGGAGCTTTGTTTGGTAGAGGCGCTCTGGGGATGAGGTCGATTCGATGCTCAATGCCTCGAAGAGGAGGTAGACCCGGAGGTAGCTCATCGGGGAAAACATCGTGAAATTCCTGCAAAAGAGATTGAAACACCAAAGGTAGCTCGTGAATGGTGTTAGTTTTTGGTTCTCCATCCTTGCACACAAGGACAAAGTGCATCACACTCGATGGGTTCTCACACTTCTCTCATCTCACTTTTGGTGGCAAATAGGATGAGGTTTTTCTCTAGGCTAAGAGGCGCCAAGTTTGGCTTGTGGCTCTCACTCACTTTTGGGTGGATCACTTTCTCACTCTTGTCTCTATGATGGGTGGCTTGCTTGTCGGCTATCACTTGAGTAGGAGACATAGGTCGAGCACATATTCCTTCCCTTTCATCTTGAAGCTATAGTGATTGGTGCGCCCATTGTGGATGACACCACGGTCGAATTGCCATGGTCGACCTAGAAGTAGGTGGCAAACGGTCATTGGGACCACATCACATTCCAACGTGTCTTCATAAGCACCAATTTTGAAGGAGACTTGGACCGTATGCTCGACTCGTATAGTGCCGGAGTCACTTAGCCATTGAACCTTGTAGGGGTGCGGGTGCTTCCTATTGACCAATTGAAGTTTGGAACATAGTTCTTCACTTGCCAAGTTGTGGCAACTACCTCCATCGATGATGACCTTGACGGACCTTCCGTTGATGCTGGCCTTTGTATGGAAGATGTGGCATCTTTGGTCGTCTTCTTGTTGATGTTGAAGGGTCAAGACCTTGGAGACAACTAGAGCGGGGCTCGAATCCTCATCGCAAAAGACTTGATCATCTTCATCTTCGTTCACTTGCCGGTGCATGGCCACTTGCTCAAGGGCTTCCATCTCCTCATCACTCATTGAGTCATAGGTGTCGTCGTCGTTGAGGATCATGGTGCGCTTGTTGGTGCATTCATAGGACTTGTGGCCTCGGCCGCCGCAAGTGAAACACTTGAAGGAGCTTGTTTTGATGGTCTCATCGGTCGGAGTAGATGATGAAGCACGCGGCTTGAAGTTGCTTGTAGTAGGAGGAGGACGACTTGAACTTGTCAACTTTCTCTTGTAAAACGACTTGTCGTCGTTGTTTGTAGAAGGTTTGGTTGATGTAGATGTTGGAGGAGTCATTGAGGCTTGGTTGTTGGAGAAGCTGTAGGTCTTGGATGAGTACTTGGCGTACTTGAAGTCATCTTGCACTTGGCATTCCGCCTTTGTAGCTTGATGCACGAGCTCAATGAGGGTTGAGTATGGTTGGAAGTCGGCGATCTTCTTGATGGGATGATTGAGTCCATTCAAGAAACGTGCCATAGTTTGCTCATCATCTTCTTTGACATTGGCTCGAATCATGGCTATCTCCATTTCCTTGTAATATTCTTCAACACTCTTTGTTCCTTGCTTGAGTAGTTGGAGTTTCTTGAAGAGGTCGCGGTTGTAGTAGGTTGGCACAAAACGTGCTCGCATGACATCCTTCATTTGAGCCCAAGTGGTGATTGGAGGTTCACATCTTGCTTGTCGTCGCTCAATGATTTGTTCCCACCATATGAGCACATAGTCTTGGAACTCAAGTGATGCCATAGCGATTTTCTTCGCTTCATCGTAGTTGTGCAACCGGAAGATTTTGTCAACCTTCAATGCCCATGAGAGGTAGTCTTCGGGGTCATTGCTTCCATTGAACTTGGGCATGGTTAATTTTAGCTTGCCGTAGCGTTGCTCTTCATTGTGTTTTTGGCGATGTTGATGATGACGTCCTTGACGTGGATTGTAATCGTCTTCATGTTGCTCTTGGCGTGGAGGAAGACCACGATCAACTTGCCCTTGTAGAACTTGAGGTTGGAGTGGAGCTTGACGAGCTTGTGGAGGGGCTTGAGGAACTTGACGTTGTACATGAGGTTGGTAGTTCCTCTCTTGGATTTCTTCTCGAAGGGCTTGCTCTTGATTGCGCCGTTCGCGATTGCGGTTGGCGAAGGCTCTACTTGATTCTCGAAGGGCACGTTGCGCCTCAAGAGCTTGCGCCTCACGTTGTTGTTGTTGAAGACGTTGAGCCTTGGCGTCTTGTTCGCCTTGGTGAAGACGCGCCGTTCTTCCTCTTGTTGGCGGCGAAGACGTTGTCGTTCTTGAGCTTGAGCAAAAGCGCCTTGGTTTGATTGAGGACGAGGAACTTGATCATCAACTTGCTCTTGTGAATGCTTGTCATGTAGCGGGTTGCGAGATGCATGACGGTCTTGACGAGCGGCACGACAAAGAGTGTTCGAAGTAGGTGTACTTGAGTCGTAGAAGGTGTCGTCGGAGTGTCAACTCGAGCGGCTCCGTCTTGATGATGAAGAAGTTGAATGATGCCGCTTTCTCATCAAAGCGCCAGATCTCGTCCCATTCTTGCATCATTTTCTTGCTTGTGAGCGTCGAACTTGTTGTCGAAGTAGTCCCTTGTACGTTGCTCGGAGAGTCGCAAGTCGGTGGCGAGGTTGTCGACGCGGTCGCTCATTGCTTGTTGTTCTTGGTGCAACGCTCCTTTTTCCACCAAAGAGGTGGCTCTTGGTGACGATGATGACATGTCGTCGTCTTGCTCGATGAAGAGTGGGTTGGTAGAAGTACTTGGCCTATCCATCATTCCAAGCAAAATGTGAGTGGTAGAACGGAAAAGAACTTATACCAATGTACCTTTGACCGATGTTGATGATGAATCAAGTTCACTCAAATGCGGACAATGAAATAGCACTATTGGTACTGATTCTTGTCGGTTCTCACACGTACACAAATGAAAGCTTATGGTGGAGCTCGGTTAGGATGGTGGCACAAAATTTGATGCAATTGTAAGTGAGACTCAATAATGTTGGAAATGATTCACAAATTTGCAAATGCAACAAGTAGACCAATGGCAAGATATGGTACACGGAAACACATACGCAAATAGATAATATGGGGTTATGCAACCAAGGATGAGCCAAAATGTGGAATTCACCAAGATGCTCTTGTTGCACAACACTAGAGAGACGCTAGCACGATTGCACGATAGGCGGATACGAACTTGTGCACAACCTACTAAGCAAAAATGCAACGACTTCTATCCCAAGTATGCTATATGTATGTTGTTTCGATGTGTTGATCCAAGATGATCAAGTATGACAATCTTAATGTTGTATGATGCTATGGTTCTTGCTCATAAGCTCTTTGCTTATCTTTCTCTCTTTTCTTAAAAGCATGATTGGCTCTTTCTCTTTTGAGCTCTTTTCTCATGCAAAACTTCACGAACCAAGATAGCCGAAACACAAAAGGATACGGAAACCCCAACTCAAATTCTCAAAGCAAAATTTGGCAACATTGTCGGAATTGGTAGTGGGAAAGGCTATGGTGGTGTTATGCGGAAGTGGTGGAGGTATATGGAAGTGTATGTGGGCACCGGGACAAAATTGGAGAGAGTTAGGCGGTAAACGGGGTGGTGGATGGGGATTGCTACTGCCAGGAGCCGGATTTTGGGGCAGGAAGCCGGATGTCCGGGGCGCCGGATGTCCGGGCTGGTCTGGCCGGATGTCCGGGATGCCGGATGTCCGGGCTGTTCGGGCCGGATGTCCGGGCTCTGGGTCCGTGGACGAACTCGATGAACACCGCGTGGAGAGGTCAAATCTGGGGCAAAATTCGGACGATTTTGAGGATGGAAATTGTGGAAATGGTGGGGGAATGCTAGATCTACCTGCAACACACGAAATCCGCGGATCAAATCCAACAAAACTTCATCACACTAACAAATCACAAAAAAAATTTGGGGCTATTTTTGGTGGGGAATTTTCGGAATTAGGACAAAAACAACAAAATCAAGCTAGAAAAAGACGGGTAGGGGCTCCAAAAACGTGATCAACGTGGCTCATGATACCAAGATGATGTAGGGCGGAACCCTACGTGGATGATCTTTCACGTTGGAGCGGATCCTACGGGGAATCACGAAGAACACGCGGAAGAACAAGAGGGAAACACGGAGGAAACGAGAGAGAAATCACTAAACCAACAAGAGATCAATCACACAAGTGCTAGATCACCGATCACATAAAGTGGCACAAGATTCAAAATCAACAAAGGAAAGATACAAACGGTAGCCGTTCTTCTCCGTGAGGAGGCCTTGATGGGGTCCACCCTAGAAGGGGGTCTTGAATCCGCTTGGGGGATCTTCTCCGTAGAGGTCCTGAGCTCCGAGGAGAAGTAGCCAAGTGGATGAGCAAAGGCTCTCACACGAAATATGAGCTAATCCAATGCAACCTTAGAAAGAGGAAGGGGATGGAGTATATATAGTCTAGGGGGCGAAGGGGTACATGGGACTCGTCCCGGATACACTGCACGCAGGCAGGGGAGGCCGGATGTCTGGGCGTCGGGCCGGATGTCCGGGCCTTCGCGAGGCGCCGGATGTCCGGGCTGGGGCGGCCACTTCTGCCGAATCGGGTGAGAGGTGCCGGATTTCCAGGCTTCAGGCCGGATATCCGGGCTGGGGGCCAGATGTCCGGGGCCGGATGCCGGATGTCCGGGCCCTGTAGCCTTGGGAAGCTTGGCTGATGCTGAGGTGGATGCTCCAGGGGCCGGATGTCCGGGGCTTCGGCCGGATGTCCGGGGCCTGGGAGTTGAACTTGCCCGTTTCCGTTGGTTCTCTTCATCCATGACTTGGTGGCTTGTCCGTCTTCACGTGCACCCTCGGGAGGTTCCCCTTGACACCTAATCATGCATAGCATATCGGACTTAGGTAGTAGCCATGTCTCGAGTGGATCATATGTGATATCAATAAGGAAGGAAGTCACCTTGTTCTCGAGAGCTCTAGCTCTAGCTCGTGTCATGGGTCCTCTTGGCTCTTGATGAGACGGTTGTGGATGCATGGGGATGATCGTGGGATGCTCCGCATCACTCTTGAGCAAGTGGCCATGCACCGGCGAGTGAACAAGGATGAAGATGATCAAGTCTTTTGTGATGAGGATTCGAGCCCCGCTCTCGTTGTCTCCAAGGTCTTGACTCTTCAACATCAACAAGAAGAAGACCAAAGATGCCACATCTTCCACACAAAGGCCGGCATCAATGGAAGGTCCGTCAAGGTCATCATCGACGAAGGTAGTTGCCACAACTTGGCAAGTGAAGAACTATGCTCCAAGCTTCAATTGGTCAAGAGGAAGCACCCGCACCCCTACAAGGTTCAATGGCTAAGTGACTCGGGCACTATACGAGTCGAGCATACGGTCCAAGTATCCTTCAAATTTTGTGCATATGAGGACACTTTGGAGTGTGATGTGGTCCCAATGACCGTTTGCCACCTCCTTCTTGGTCGACCATTGATGAGGACATCAATACCATTGTTACACCCACAGCCCCTGCTGCTATACATACTGGACCAATTACTAGAGCTCGCGCACGCCAATTGAATTATCAGGAACTTTCGTTTCTTGGTAACGATTCCAATGTTCATGAGAATATGATGCTGCCTAAATTGGATACATTTGTTTTGCTTACAAATGAAGGGCGTACCATGGACAAGAAAGATGAACCTTGGAGCAAGTTCAAGCATGGAGATGTTGGCATGCGCAAGGAGAACAAGAACAGAGTTACAAGTGATGATTCCAGGACTTTGAAGCCACCCTAATGAGTGCATGAGGCCTTGGACGAAATATACAAGATGCCACTTCATAATATTCGTCCATAGGCTATTCTAGGTGCTGCGTCACCTTATTATTGGGCCAGGCCCATGTAATTTCGAAATACTTAAGTATAGGCTGTTTTTAGAGTCCGTATGTGTGGGAAAACAAGAGTTAGGGTTGATTTCGGACCCCTCCACCAAGGGCCACGAAATTCCCCCCCTCTTCCTCCATATATACAGCCCTTAGGGCACCGTTTAGACCTTGGGTTTTGTTTAGATTAAAAGTTCGCCATAGCTGCAACTTCGCAGCCCGCTTGTGTTCAACGACCGCACAAAGGCGTCCACGTAACCCCACCTTGATCAATAAAGCTTTCATCTTATATTCGCAATATCCAGATTGCAATCTCAGTTTCTTGCTTGTTCTTCGTTTGCTCGCAGAAACAGGCCCTCGTGGTCGTTGATCGTGCTCGGCGTGGTCAATAACCCTCGGAAGTTGGTTTAGCGATTGCTAAGGCGCGACGCCTCGCCGTCAGAGTCGGATCGTCAAGGTCGACTCCCACGTAAACAATAGCCACCATCTCATCGAAACATCGGGACACCTTTGCCTCTATCAAGTGGTATCAGATTTTCAGGTTGCTCGGTGAGATTTTACAGTTTTTCGAGATTAGATCGAGTCTGTTCTTCATACCTAAAGTCCACGAAAAAGCCACAAAAAAAATTAGGGTTAGTTCATCATCTCCGAACCAATCTGAGCCTTTGCATAATCTTTTTAGGGTTTTGCTTTGTTGAATTTGCGGTTGCATCGCCGTGTCAAGTTGCTGGTCTTAGAGTCTAGTCTTTTAGAGTTTCGAGTTCTCGGTCATAAGTTGTCACGCCGCCGCCGCACCATCATCATCGCCTTGCCATCTACCACCATTGCTTATCCGCCACCGCCTCAATCCGTATCCATATACCACCACCAATCCGTATCCATATACCACCACCGCTACCATATACCACCACCGCTGTCATATACCACCATATATCCACCACCAATCCGAGTTCCTTGCATATTAGGTTTGTTTTCGATCCATCTAGTTTCCGATTTGTGTTTTCCTTGCCGGAGTAGGTTTCGAAACCACCCTCCGTTTAGGCCCAAAATTTTCCAAAACGCACTTGTCGAAAAAATTTTCGGCTATCCTATTTTAGGTGTTTCTAAGCGTATTGAGACAATCGCCATTATAGAAAAATTTTTTGACCCGCTTCAGCTTTTGGGTCCGGCAAATAAAAAAAAAAAATTTGGTCGAAAAAATTTCGTGCCCATCCCGTCGGTTTGACCTGGAAGAGTTTTGAGACACTCGCCATTATAGTGATTTTTCGCAAAAAAAAAGAGCAGCGCAAAAAAAAGAAAAAAGGCAGCGCAAAAAAAAAGAGCGAAAAAAATATTCCAGAGTGTGCTTTTCCGTTGTTTCCGTGCAGCGCCGTGATTTTGTTAGTGTTCTAGGCTCGCGTCTCTAGCACGGTCTAGCCTAGGACCAAAGACACTACCGTCGTTGAGCGCTTATTCAACTTTGCATCTCTGAATTGATTATTGCTGACCCTTTTGCTACCATATTATAAGCCTTCCCAGCTCCACATACATCTACATCGTGCGTTTGACTCTCCCCGTAATCGCTCTATCCAAGCTTTGAGAGTTTTGACTACATCGGTTGCCGATCACCGCTTCTTTGGGTAAGAACTGGTAAGAATTTGAGATTTGCTTGACGGATTTGTGATCGTCCACCACACCACCACCACCACTTCCTAGTAGTCCGTCAATCATATTCTTGTGTGTTTCTATTGCTGCTAACCATGGCAGGATCACAAGCCGACGTGACTCGACCGGGAGAACATGACAAACAAAGCGCTACATGATAAGTTTCAACAAATGATGAGTGGGCAGGTGGAAGATGTGCTAAATAGATTTGAAGAGGCCATGGAGAAGATAGATGGCATTGAGAAGGCGTCAAACAAAGCTCGATAACAAGTTTAATGAATTGCTCGCGTCTACCACCACCACCACCGGCTGCACCTAACGCACCTCTACTACAACAACACGGACTACCTCCACATCGCGAAACAGCCCTCCGCCGAGCTTCCGTGTCCCTCTTCACCGCCAAGCTGCCGGTGCTGCTGTTGATACTTCGTGGCTCCTGCTGCTGCGGTGGGGAGGATGATTATGTGAGAGCTTACGAGGATGAGGTTGATCAACATCGAACTACGTGCAACCACCAGCACCACAACCACCGGTCGTCCACATGCAAATAATGGCAATGTTCGGCTCCCCTTCAGTACGAGATCATGACCATCTCCCTAAACTGAAATTGAATATTCCACCATTTGAGGGTAGATATGTTCCTGATATATATCTTACTTGGGAATTAGAAACTGAACAACGATTTACATGTTTACAATATCCTGAGGAGAGACGTGTTCCTGCTGCTGTTTGTGCTTTCACTAGCTTTGCATGTGTTTGGTGGTCTGAACATTGTAGATTATATCCTGTTCCAGCTACTTGGGCTGCTTTGAAAACTGCTATGCGTATCGTTGGGTTCCACCATATTATCAGCGTGAATTACTTCAAAAATTGCAGCGCTTAAGACAAGGAAAAATTCGTAGAAGAATATTATCAGGAATTACAAACTGGCTTGATTAGATGTGGTATTGTTGAGGAGAATGAAGCTATGCTTGCACGTTTTCTAGGTGGATTAAATAGAGAGATTCAGACCATTCTAGACTACAAGGATTATAATAATATCACTCGATTATTCCATCTTGCTTGTAAAGCTGAACGTGAAGTGCAGGATCGACAGGCGTTGGCGCGAACTAACTTTTCTGCAGGTCGACCTTCATCATGGACACCACGTGCATCATCTACTTCCACACGTTCTACTACACCGGCACCTCCGTCGGCTGCCACCTCCAACCGTGATACAAGAAAGCAGGCACAACCACCACTATCTCGCCAAGAGCACACCGCTGGGCCTACACAGAGCTCTTCTTCTTCCATGGCGTCAACAGGGCACACAAGTGATATTATTTGTCGTCGTTGTAAGGGAAGAGGACATTTTATGAGAGAATGCCAATCTCAGCGTGTGATGATTGCTACCGAGGATGGTGGGTATGAGTCTGCTAGTGACTATGATGAAGAGACTTTGGCTCTTATTACACATGAAGAACACGGTGGAGATGATTCTGATCTTGAGACGCAATACATGGCTGTCAAGATGCTTGACAGGTATGAATGTTTAGTTGCTCAACGTGTTTTGAGTGTGCAGGTTACACAAGCTGAGCAAAATCAGAGGCATAACTTGTTCCATACAAAGGGAGTTGTGAAGGAACGTTCTATTCGTCATCATAGATGGAGGGAGCTGCAACAACTTGGCTAGCATGGATATGGTGGAGAAGCTTTCTCTCACCACAAGACCACATCCACATCCTTACTACATCCAATGGTTCAACAACAGCGGCAAGGTTAAGGTAACACGTCTGTTCGTGTGCATTTTAGTATCTCTACATATGCTGATTATGTTGATTGTGATGTGGTACCTATGCAAGCATGTTCCTTATTACTTGGTAGACCATGGCAATTTGATAAAATTATGTACACCATGGTAGAAACAATCAGTATACTCTTGTTCACAAGGATAAAATATTACTTTGCTTCCTATGACTCCTGATTCCATTTTGAAAGATGATATTAATAGAGCTAATAAAGCAAAACAGGAGAAAATAAGAGTGAAAATCAGATTGTGGCAAAAGAATTTGAGCAACAAATGAAGCCTAATAATAAACCATCTAATGTTGCTTCGAAATTAAACTGAAAAGTGCATGTTTATTTGCCACCAAATCTGATATTGATGAGCTAGATTCTAGCAAATCTGTTTGCTATGCTTTTGTGTGCAAAGAGGCATTATTTTCATTCGAGGACGTGCCTTCCTCTTTGCCCCTACTGTCACTAACATTTTGCAGAGTTCACGACGTCTTCCCACAAGACGTGCCACCGGATTACCACCTATTCGAGGGATTGAGCATCAAATTGACTTAATTCCCGTGCATCGCTACCCAACCGCGCACCATACCGCACCAATCCAGAGGAGACGAAGGAGATTATGCGTCAAGTCTGGGAGCTGCTCGACAAAGGTTATATACGCGAATCTCTTAGTCCTTGTGCTGTTCCTATTATACTAGTGCCTAAAAAGGATGGTACGTCGGCGTATGTGTGTTGATTGTAGAGGCATTAATAATATTACTATTCGTTATCGCCATCCTATTCCTAGGCTAGATGATATGCTTGATGAATTGAGTGGCTCTACAATATTCTCCAAAGTTGATTTATGTAGTGGATACCATCAAATTCGTATGAAATTGGGAGATGAATGGAAAACAGCATTTAAAACTAAGTTTGGATTATATGAGTGGTTAGTCATGCCTTTTGGGTTAACTAATGCACCTAGTACTTTCATGAGATTAATGAACGAAGTTTTACGTGCTTTCATTGGACGATTTGTGGTAGTTTACTTTGATGATATACTGATTTATAGCAAATCTTTGGAAGAACATTTGGAACATTTACGTGTTGTTTTTAATGCTCTACGTGATGCACGCTTGTTTGGTAACCTTGGGAAGTGCACCTTTTGCACCGACCGAGTATCTTTTCTTGGCTATGTTGTTACTCCACAGGAATTGAAGTTGATAAAGCCAAGATTGAAGCTATTGAGAGTTGGCCGCAGCCCAAAACGGTCACACAAGTGAGGAGTTTTCTTGGACTCGCTGGTTTCTATAGGCGTTTTGTGAGAGACTTTAGCACCATTGCTGCACCTCTCAATGAGCTTACAAAGAAGGATGTGCCTTTTGTTTGGGGTACCGCACGGAAGAAGCCTTCACGGTATTGAAAGATAAGTTGACACATGCTCCTTTACTCCAACTTCCTGACTTTAATAAGACTTTTGAGCTTGAATGTGATGCTAGTGGAATTGGATTAGGAGGTGTGTTATTACAAGATGGCAAACCTGTTGCATACTTTTCTAAAAATTGAGTGGGCCTAGTCTGAACTATTCTACTTATGACAAAGAATTATATGCTCTTGTTCGGACTTTAGAGACATGGCAACATTATTTATGGCCCAAAGAATTTGTTATACATTCGATCATGAATCTTTGAAACATATTAAAAGTCAAGCTAAACTGAATCGTAGACATGCTAAATGGGTTGAATTCATTGAGACTTTCCCTTATGTCATTAAACACAAGAAGGGTAAAGAAAATGTTATTGCTTGATGCTTTGTCTCGTCGCTATACTATGCTTTCACAACTTGACTTCAAAATATTTGGTTTGGAGACCATCAAAGATCAATATGTGCATGATGCTGATTTTAAAGATGTAATGCAGAATTGTAAAGAAGGAAGAACATGGAACAAGTTCTTTATTAATGATGGTTTTGTGTTCGTGCTAACAAGCTATGCATTCCTGCTAGCTCTGTTAGCCTTTTGTTGTTGCAGGAGGCGCATGGAGGAGGATTAATGGGACACTTTGGCGTCAAGAAGACGGAGGATATACTTGCTACACATTTCTTTTGGCCAAAGATGAGACGGATGTTGAGCGTTTTGTTGCTCGCTGCACTACATGTCAAAAAGCTAAGTCACGACTCAATCCTCATGGTTTATATATGCCTTTGCTCGTGCCTAGTGTTCCTTGGGAGGA
Source organism: Aegilops longissima (assembly GCA_021605205.1). Lineage (NCBI taxonomy): Eukaryota > Viridiplantae > Streptophyta > Magnoliopsida > Poales > Poaceae > Aegilops > Aegilops longissima. The sequence continues at coordinate 235,417,261 of CM038680.1, forward strand.
TATATCTATGGACTTTGTTTTAGGTTTACCTCGAACAAAGAAGGGAGGATAGCATATTTGTTGTCGTGGATAGATTCTCGAAAATGGCACACTTTATACCATGTCATAAAAGCGATGATGTTGTTAATGTTGCTGATTTGTTCTTTCGTGAAATTATTCGCTTGCATGGTGTGCCAAATACTATTGTTTCAGATCGTGATACTAAATTTCTTAGCCACTTTTGGAGATGTTTATGGGCTAAGTTGGGGACTAAACTGCTTTTAGTACTACTTGTCACCCCAAACCGATGGATAAACTGAAGTAGTCAATAGAACATTGTCTACTATGCTTAGGGCTGTTTTGAAGAATAATAAGAAAATGTGGGAAGAATGCTTGCCTCATATTGAATTTGCTTATAATCGCTCATTGCATTCTACTACTAAGATGTGCCCTTTTGAAATTGTGTATGGCTTCCTACCTCGTGCACCTATTGATTTGTTGCCTCTTCCATCTTCGGAGAAGGTTAATTTTGATGCTAAAGAACGTGCTGAATTGATTTTAAAATGCATGAGATAACTAAGGAAAACATTGAGCGATGAATGCTAAATATAAACTTGTTGGAGATAAGGGTAGAAAACATGTTGTCTTTGCACCGGAGATCTTGTTTGGTTACATTTGCGTAAGGATAGGTTTCCTAATTTGCGCAAATCAAAGCTAATGCCACGTCTGATGGTCCATTTAAGGTGTTAGAGAAAATAAATGATAATGCATATAAACTTGAGCTGCCTGCAGATTTTGGGGTTAGTCCCACTTTTAACATTGCAGATTTGAAGCCTTATTTGGGTGAGGAATATGAGCTTCCGTCGAGGACGACTTCATTTCAAGAAGGGAGGATGATGAGGACATCAATACCATTGTTACACCCACAGCCCCTCTCGCTACATATCTTGGACCAATTACTAGAGCTCATGCACGCCAATTAAATTATCGGTACTTTCGTTTCTTGGTAATGATTCTAATGTTCATGAGAATATGATGCTGCCTAAATTGGATACATTTGTTTTGCTTACAAATGAAGGCCCTAGCTTGGAGAAGGATGGACATTGGAGCAAGAACAAGCATGGAGATAATGCCATGCTAAGGGGAACAAGAACGGAGTTACAAGTGATGATTTCAGGACTTTGAAGCCACCATAATGGATGCATGAAGCCTTGGACGAAATATACAAGATGCTACTTCATAAATGTCGTCCCCGAGGCTATTCTAGGTGCTCACGTCACCTTATTAGTGGGCCAGGCCCATGTAATTTCGAAATACTTAAGTATAGGCTGTTTTAGAGTCCGTATGTGTGGGAAACAAGAGTTAGGGTTGATTTGGACCCCTCCACCAAGGGCCACGAAATTCCCCCTCTTCCTCCATATATACAGCCCTTAGGGCACCGTTTAGACCTTGGGTTTTGTTTAGATTAAAAGTTCGCCATAGCTGCAACTTCGCGTGCTTCATTTGTGTTCAACGACCGGACAAAGGCGTCCACGAACCCCACCTTGATCAATAAAGCTTTCATCTTATATTCGCAATATCCAGATTGCAATCTCAGTTTCTTGCTTGTTCTTCGCTTGCTCGCAGGAAACAGGCCCTCGTGGTCGTTGATCGTGCTCGGCGTGGTCAATAACCCTCGGAAGTTGGTTTAGCGATTGCTAAGGCGCGACGTCTCGCACGTTCGTAGTCGGATCGTCAAGGTCGACTCCCACAGAAACGATAGCCAACATCTCATCGAAAGACGGGACACCTTTGCCTCTATCATTTTCTTGGCTATGTTGTTACTCCACAGGGAATTGAAGTTGATAAAGCCAAGATTGAAGCTATTGAGAGTTGGCCGCAGCCCAAAACGGTCACACAAGTGAGGAGTTTTCTTGGACTCGCTGGTTTCTATAGGCGTTTTGTGAGAGACTTTAGCACCATTGCTGCACCTCTCAATGAGCTTACAAAGAAGGATGTGCCTTTTGTTTGGGGTACCGCATAGGAAGAAGCCTTCACGGTATTGAAAGATAAGTTGACACATGCTCCTTTACTCCAACTTCCCGACTTTAATAAGACTTTTGAGCTTGAATGTGATGCTAGTGGAATTGGATTAGGAGGTGTGTTATTACAAGATGGCAAACCTGTTGCATACTTTTCGAAAAATTGAGTGGGCCTAGTCTGAACTATTCTACTTATGACAAAGAGTTATATGCTCTTGTTCGGACTTTAGAGACATGGCAACATTATTTATGGCCCAAAGAATTTGTTATACATTCTGATCATGAATCTTTGAAACATATTAGAAGTCAAGCTAAACTGAATCGTAGACATGCTAAATGGGTTGAATTCATTGAGACTTTCCTTATGTCATTAAACACAAGAAGGGTAAAGAAAATGTTATTGCTTGATGCTTTGTCTCGTCAGCTATACTATGCTTTCACAACTTGACTTCAAAATATTTGGTTTGGAGACCATCAAAGATCAATATGTGCATGATGCTGATTTTAAAGATGTAATGCAGAATTGTAAAGAAGGAAGAACATGGAACAAGTTCGTTATTAATGATGGTTTTGTGTTCCGTGCTAACAAGCTATGCATTCCTGCTAGCTCTGTTCTCTTTTGTTGTTGCAGGAGGCGCATGGAGGAGGATTAATGGGACACTTTGGCGTGAAGAAGACGGAGGATATAATTGCTACACATTTCTTTTGGCCAAAGATGAGACGGGATGTTGAGTGTTTTGTTGCTCGCTGCACTACATGTCAAAAAGCTAAGTCACGACTCAATCCTCATGGTTTATATATGCCTTTGCCTGTGCCTAGTGTTCCTTGGGAGGATATATCTATGGACTTTGTTTTAGGTTTACCTCGAACAAAGAAGGGGAGGGATAGCATATTTGTTGTCGTGGATAGATTCTCGAAAATGGCACACTTTATACCATGTCATAAAAGCGATGATGATGTTAATGTTGCTGATTTGTTCTTTCGTGAAATTATTCGCTTGCATGGTGTGCCAAATACTATTGTTTCAGATCGTGATACTAAATTTCTTAGCCACTTTTGGAGATGTTTATGGGCTAAGTTGGGGACTAAACTGCTTTTTAGTACTACTTGTCACCCCCAAACTGATGGACAAACTGAAGTAGTCAATAGAACATTGTCTACTATGCTTAGGGCTGTTTTGAAGAATAATAAGAAAATGTGGGAAGAATGCTTGCCTCATATTGAATTTGCTTATAATCGCTCATTGCATTCTACTACTAAGATGTGCCCTTTGAAATTGTGTATGGCTTCCTACCTCGTGCACCTATTGATTTGTTGCCTCTTCCATCTTCGGAGAAGGTTAATTTTGATGCTAAAGAACGTGCTGAATTGATTTAAAAATGCATGAGATAACTAAGGAAAACATTGAGCGTATGAATGCTAAATATAAACTTGCTAGAGATAAGGGTAGAAAACATGTCGTCTTTGCACTGGAGATCTTGTTTGGTTACATTTATGTAAGGATAGGTTTCTAATTTGCGCAAAATCAAAGCTAATGCCACGTGCTTGATGGTCCATTTAAGGTGTTAGAGAAAATAAATGATAATGCATATAAACTTGAGCTGCTCTCGCAGATTTTGGGGTTAGTCCCACTTTTAACATTGCAGATTTGAAGCCTTATTTGGGTGAGGAAGATGAGCTCACGAGACGAGGGCGACTTCATTTCAAGAAGGGAGGATGATGAGGACATCAATACCATTGTTACACCCACAGCCCTCGCTGCTATACATACTTGGACCAATTACTAGAGCTCGCAGACGCCAATTGAATTATCGTGTACTTTCGTTTCTTGGTAACGATTCCAATGTTCATGAGAATATGATGCTGCCTAAATTGGATACATTTGTTTTGCTTACAAATGAAGGGCGTACCATGGACAAGAAAGATGAACCTTGGAGCAAGTTCAAGCATGGAGATGTTGCATTGCGCAAGGAGAACAAGAACAGAGTTACAAGTGATGATTCCAGGACTTTGAAGCCACCCTCATGAGTGCATGAGGCCTTGGACGAAATATACAAGATGCCACTTCATAATATTCGTCCATAGGCTATTCTAGGTGCTGCGTCACCTTATTATTGGGCCAGGCCCATGTAATTTCGAAATACTTAAGTATAGGCTGTTTTTAGAGTCCGTATGTGTGGGAAAACAAGAGTTAGGGTTGATTTCGGACCCCTCCACCAAGGGCCACGAAATTCCCCCCTCTTCCTCCATATATACAGCCCTTAGGACACCGCTTTAGACCTTGGGTTTTGTTTAGATTAAAAGTTCGCCATAGCTGCAACTTCACAGCGTTTCGCTTGTGTTCAACGACCGCACAAAGGCGCCACGAACCCCACCTTGATCAATAAAGCTTTCATCTTATATTCGCAATATCCAGATTGCAATCTCAGTTTCTTGCTTGTTCTTCGCTTGCTCAGCAGGAAACAGGCCCTCGTGGTCGTTGATCGTGCTCGGCGTGGTCAATAACCCTCGGAAGTTGGTTTAGCGATTGCTAAGGCGCGACGCCTCGACGCTCAGTAGTCGGATCGTCAAGGTCGACTCCCACAGAAACGATAGCCACCATCTCATCGAAACATCGGGACACCTTTGCCTCTATCAACCATGTCAATTCGACCGTCGTGTCTACCACAACGGGCGTACCAATCACTATAGCTTCAAGATGAAAGGAAAAGAATATGTGCTATGACCTATGTCTCCTAGTCAAGTACTAGCCGACAAGCAAGCCACCCATCATGGAGAGAAGAGTGAGAAAGTGATCCACCAAAAGTGAGTGAGAGCCACAAGCCAAACTTGAGCGCCTCTTCGCCTAGAGAGAAAAACCTCATACTATTTGCCAGAAAAAGTGAGATGAGAGAAGTGTGTGAGAACCCATCGAGTGTGATGCACTTTGTCCTTGTGTGCAAGGATGGAGAGCCAACAACTAACACCTCTCATGAGCTACCTTTAGTTTTTCAATCTCTTTTGCAGGAATTCCAGGATGTTTTCCCCGATGAGCTACCTCCGGGTCTACCTCCTCTTCGAGGCATTGAGCATCGAATCGACCTCATCCCCGGGGCGCCTCTCCCAAACAAAGCTCCATACCGAGTCAATCCCGAAGAAACCAAGGAGATCCAACGACAGGTACAACACCTAATCGACAACGGTCATGTACGTGAAAGCCTAAGCCCTTGTGTCGTTCCCGTTATACTTGTGCCTTAGCCCGATGGAAATTTCCGCTTGTGTTCCGATTGTAGACCTATAAATGCTATTACTGTTCGCTATAGGCATCCCATTCCTTGCTTAGGTGATATGCTTGATGAACTTAGTGGAGCCAACTTTTTCTCAAAAATTGATCTTAAAAGTGGCTATTATCAAATTCGCATTCAAGAGGGTGATGAATGGAAAACTACTTTCAAAACCAAATTTGGCTCATATGAGTGGTTAGTGATGCCTATGGGTCTATCGGAGGCTCCTGGTACTTTCGTGCGTCTTATGCATTATGTGCTTCGCCCTTATATTGGAGTCTTTGTTGTGGTTTACTTCGATAATATCCTTGTTTTTAGCAAAACCATGAAAGAGCATCTTCATCATGTTAGGGTTGTTTTGCAAACCCTTCGCAAGGAACGTCTTTATGCAAACATGAAAAAATGCACATTTGGAGTTGACAAAGTGGTTTTCTTCGGTTTTGTTGTATCCTCAAAGGGTGTCCATGTTGATGAATCTAAAATTGAAGCAATTAAAACTTGGCCCCAACCCACCAATTTGCAACAAGTGCGTAGCTTTCTTGGCCTTGCGGGTTTTTATCGTCGCTTTGTGAAAGATTTTAGCACTATTGCCGCTCCTTTGCATGCATTGAGTAAGAAGAATACTCCTTTTGTTTGGGGATCTTTGCAATCCACCGCTTTTGACGAGCTCAACTCTTTGCTTACTCATGCTCCGATTCTTGCTTTGCCCAATTTTGACAAAACTTTTGAGGTTCATTGTGATGCAAGTGGTACCGGAATTGGCGGAGTTTTGATGCAAGAAAAACGAGCCATTCCGTATTTTAGTGAAAAACTCTCCGGTGCTCAACTTAACTACCCCATCTATGACAAAGAATTGTATGCTTTAGTACGTGTGCTACTTGTTTGGGAACATTATCTTAGACCTCATGAGTTTGTCATACATGCCGATCATGAAACGCTTAAGTACTTAAAAGGTCAAACTAAGTTGAACAAGCGTCATGCCAAATGGAGTGAATTTGTTGACTCTTTCCCCTATGTGATCAAGTACATTAAGGGTAAGGAAAATGTAGTTGCGGATGCACTTTCATGCATATGCACGCTTGTCACTAAACTTGAGTTGAGTGTTATTGGTTTTGAGCACATCAAAGACTTGTATGCTAATGACCCATCTTTTGCTATTCCTTATGCTAAGTGTTTGACGCATACTTCTTGGGAACAATATTATATCAAGGATGCTTATCTTATGAAAGCTAACAAACTATGCATTCCCGAGTCTTCTCTTCGTTTGCTACTTTTGCAAGAGGCTCATGGAGGCGGACTCATGGGACATTTTGGTCGAGATAAGACATTCGCCACGCTCTCCAAGAACTACTTTTGGCCCAAGATGTGTCGAGACGTCTCACGCTTCACCAACCGATGCTCTACATGTCGCAAAGCTAAGTATAAAGCTCAATCTCATGGTCTTTACATGCCTCTTCTGATGTAGGGCGGAACCGTATGTGGACGATCTTTCACGTTTGGAAAGGATCCCTACGAGGAACACGAAGAACGAGCGGAAGAGCACGAGGGAAATCACGGGGGAAAACACACGAGAATCACTCAAACCAACAAGATTCGATTACACATGCACTAGATCAATGAACACAAAGACAGATACACGATCAACAAAGGACGATACAAGAGGTAACCGGGTTCTTGATGCGGAGCATCCTTCCATCATCCCCAGGGACTCTACACCAACACATCAAGCCCCACTTGGACCGATGACAAGAGCAAGAGCACGTGCTTTGGAAACCGAGGTGAACTCCTTCCTACTAGATTTGCATATGGACACGAGTGGAACATGTTTACTACCTCACCATAATGTGCTATGCCTCCTTAGGTATTAAGAGGAACATCACCAAGACACTCAGGAGCATCACTAAGGAGAGGGAGGACTACCCCGAGGCCATGCGAACCCGTGCGCACGGGCCCCCGAGACCCCGTGCGCACGGGCTACCCAGGGAGTTGACGCTGGAGCACCCCGTGCGCACGGGCCCAACTTACCCCATGCACACGGGCCTCCCAGGATGGCCGGCTGAGATGGCTCCTTCGACTCCACTTCTTCTCCTTCGACCCCTAGGCTATATATTCCGTACCAAAGACATTGTTTAGGGTTAGCAAAGTATTAGATGAGATATTTGTGAGCTTTGCTCCTTTCTACCTTCCCTTGTGGAATCAATACCCCCTAGGGAAGAATCCTTGTGGATTTCAAGACCTCCTCAAGGAGTAGACTATCTCCAAGACCCCATCTCCTTTGGATTTGGGATGAACTTTGCCATTGTATCTTTCCTTTGATTGTGTTTGTGACTTGTGGATCTTGTGTTGTTACTCTAGTGGATGTGTAATCGGGGATTGTTGCAGTGATTTCCTCTTTGTGTTCTTGTTGTGTTCTTGTTGTTTCTCTCCTTTCCCCCTCCAAGTGTGAAAAGATCTCTCCTAGAGTTCTACCCTACATAATCTTGATATCATGAGCCACGTTGATTCACATCTTGGAGTCCCTGTGATGCGGAGCATCCCACGTTCAACCCCGTGTACACTCCGACTACTCTCCAAGCCCCAAGAGGACATATAACGAGACCTCGACTGATGCGGAGCATCCCTCACTCATCCCCGTGGACACACCTACATCTTCCTCCATACCACGTGGACCCATGACTCGAGCCCGAGCTAAGGCTATTGAAGATAAGGTGAACTCGCTCCTCTCCGAACTTCCTTCTCCTACTCACGAGACATGGCTACTACCTCATTCGGAAACTCTGTGTGTGATCAGGTGCCTGGAAACGAGCCAGGAACAACTACATACAAGAGCCAAGACGGCGAGGACCCCAAGCAAGATGGACAAGAAGAAGAGCTGCAGCAGAAGCTACAGGCATCGGACGTCCGACGCTACCCGGACGTCCGACGAGTCCCAGGACCCGGACGACCGGACTCTCCGGACGTCCGGCACTTTGGCACCCGAACCAAAACTATGGACGACCGAAGCCTCCGGACGTCCGACCGACGCGCGCCTGAACCGAATCTACGGACGACCGACGACTTCCGGACGACCGGACCGTCACGAAGCTCCGGACGTCCGACACGCCCACGACAGAGCTGATTCTACGGACGCCCGAGCCCGTCCGGACGTCCGGACCGTCTCGAGCCTCCGAACGTCCGACGCCTGTGTGTTGACTTCGTTTGGGGCCGCAGCCCTTGTACCCTTTCGCCCCCTAGACTATATATACTCTTTCTTCCCCACCTTTCTAGGGTTAGCATTGGTTTAGCTCATGTTTGTGTGAGAGCCTTGCACATCCACTTGGTTACTTCTCCTCGGAGCTCAGGACCTCTACGGAGAAGATCCCCCAAGCGGATTCAAGACCCCCTTCTAAGGTGGACCCAATCAAGACCTCCTCTCGGAGAAGAACGGCTACTCGTGTATCTTTCCTTTGTTGATTTTGAATCTTGTGCTACCTTATGTGTTTGATGATCTAGCCCTTGTGTGATCGATACTTGTCGGTTTAGTGGTCCTCTTGTGTGTGTGTTTCCCCGTGTTCTTCCGCTTGTTCGTCGTGTTTCCCTCATAGGATCCCCTCCAAACGTGAAAGATCTCCGATTAGGGTTCCGCCCTACATCATCTTGGTATCATGAGCCACAGGTCATCATACGTCACCAAGAGCCACCTCTTTGGTGCACAATGAGCGTTGCACCAAGAGCAACAAGCAATGAGCGACAGCATCGACAACCTCGCCACCGACTTGCGACTCTCCGAGCAACGTACAAGAGACTACTTCGACAACAAGTTCGACGCTCACAAGCAAGAGAATGATGCAAGAATGGACGAGATCCGCGCCTTAATAAGGAACCGGCACCATTCCACTTCTTCATCCTCAAGACGGAGCCGCTCGAGTCGACACTCCGGCGACACCTTCTACGACTCAAGTACACCTACTTCGAACACTCTTCGTCGTGCCGCACGTCAAGACCGTCATGCATCTCGCAACCCGCTACATGACAAGCATTCACAAGAGCAAGTCGATCAGCTAGTCCCTCGTCCTCAATCAAACCAAGTCGTTTTTGCCCAAGCTCAAGAACGACAACGACTACGGCACCAAGAGGAAGAACGAGCGCATCTACACCAAGACGAACAAGACGCCAAGGCTCAACGCCTTCAACAACAACAACGAAGCGCAAGCTCTTGAGGCTAACGCGTGCCTTCAAGAATTGTCGAGCCTTCCGCCAACCGCAATCGCGAACGGCGCCAATCAAGAGGAAGCCTTCGAGAAGAAATCCAAGAGAGGAACTACCAACCCCATGAATCTTGTGCTACCTTATGTGTTTGATGATCTAGCCCTTGTGTGATCGATACTTGTCGGTTTAGTGGTCCTCTTGTGTGTGTGTTTCCCGTGTTCTTCCGCTTGTTCGTCGTGTTTCCTCGTGGGATCCCCTCAAACGTGAAAGATGATTTGTTTGTTACATTTATGTAAGGATAGGTTTCCTAATTTGCTAAATCAAAGCTAATGCCACGCGTTGATGGTCCATTTAAGGTGTTAGAGAAAATAAATGATAATGCATATAAACTTGAGCTGCTCGAGATTTTGGGGTTAGTCCCACTTTAACATTGCAGATTTGAAGCCTTATTTGAGGAATATGAGCTCCGCGAGGACTACTTCATTTCAAGAAGGGAGGATGATGACATCAATACCATTGTTACACCCACAGCCCCTCACCGCTACATATACTGGACCATTACTAGAGCTCATGTGACGCCAATTAAATTATCGTGTACTTTCGCTTGGTAATGATTCTAATGTTCATGAGAATATGATGCTGCCTAAATTGGATACATTTGTTTTGCTTACAAATGAAGGCCCTAGCTTGGAGAAGGATGACATTGAGCAAGAACAAGCATGGAGATAATGCCATGCTTAAGGGGAACAAGAACGGAGTTACAAGTGATGATTTCAGGACTGAAGCCACCATAATGGGTGTGCGAAGTTTGGACGAAATATACAAGATGCTACTTCATAGATGTCGTCCCGAGGCTATTCTAGATGTCACACACCTTATTATTGGGCCGCCCATGTAATTTCGAAATACTTAAGTATAGGCTGTTTTAGAGTCCAGATGTGGGGCAAGAGTTAGGGTTGATTTTTGACCCTCCACCAAGGGCCACGAAATTCCCTCTTCCTCCATATATACAGCCCTTAGGGCACCATTAGACTTTGGTTTTGTTTAGATTAAAAGTTCGCCATATTGCAACTGCTGCATTTCGCTTTGTGTTCACCCATTGCATAAAGGCGCCACGTAACCCCACCTTGATCAATAAAGCTTTCATCTTATATTCGCAATATCCAGATTGCAATCTCAGTTTCTTGCTTGTTCTTCGCTTGCTCGCAGAACAGCCTCGTGGTCGTTGATCGTGTTCGCGCGTGGTCAATAACCCTCGAAGTTGGTTTAGCGACAGCGCATGACGCCTCAAGACGATCGTAGTCGGATCGCCAGGTCAATTCTACTGTAAACGAGAACACCATCTCATCGAAACATCGACACCTTGCCTCTATCAAGATGAGGAGGTCCGTTGGGCTTCCTAAGGAGCGGTATCATCACTTCACTCCAGCCGGGTATCATCATTTCCGTTGCAGATTATCATTGCCGGGTACTACCGGTCATGAGTCTGCATTTCATCACTTGCTCAGATACAACATGTGGCCTTTGGCCTTGTATCCTCTCCCACTTAACCCTTCGTATTACACTATAAATAGACATTCACCCACTTCCTTCTTTCTAGGGTTAGCAACATGATAGCTCATTCTTAGGTGAGCTTTGCTCCTACTCTACTCTTGAGAGAGAGAGAGACCCTTACTCCATTGGAGGCCAAGACTTCATCTAGAGAATCCTCAAGTGATATATCATCAAGACCTCTCTTATGGACCCCTTCAAGACTCTCCCAATGGAGATGAACTCTACCTTGTATCTTCCTTGTTGTTCAATGTACCTGTGATCTTGTGTGTTTGATTGTCTAGTGATGTGTGATTGGACTTGTTCTGAGTGTTTCTCAGGATTTCTCACCGCTCTTCCCCATGTTTCTCGGGTGTTTCTGAGGGATCCCACTCCAACGTGAAAGATCAAGCTAGGTTCCACCACATCATCTATGGACTGAGCCAGTTGATCACGTTTTTTGGAGCCCTACCTCTTTTCTAGCTTGATTTTGTTGATTTCTGGCCCTAAATCCGAAAACTCCACCAAAATAGCCCCAATTTTTTTGTGAGATTGTTAGTTTTGATGATGTTTTGTTGATTTTGATCCATGGATTTGCTTGGTTTCAAGTGATCTAGCATTTCCCAAGTTTCCCACTTTTCCATCCACGAAATCTCTCCAATTTTGATCCCAAATCATCCATTTCGCCTCAAAAAAAATCGCGCCTCATCCGGATTTGCGAAATCCGGACACGAGCGGGTATCATCACTTTCCAAGCGGGTACTACCGCTTAGGCACCTCCAGCGGTACTACTAGCCTTCCAAGCGGCAATTACCGCCTCCCGTAGCGCCAGATTTTATGTAAAAACTTGACACACGAGCGGTACTACCGCCCATTTGATGAGGACATGACTACCTTGATGAGACCAAAATATTGCATACATGCATATTTCGTGATTTCTAGTGCAAACTATTCAATAATATATTTATGTTATCCAGACAAAATACTTCACAAACTTTTGTGCCATGTCTAATTGCAGGTGTATGACATTTGTACAATCCACATATGAAGATAAGGGAGAAAGAGATGTTTACCTCTGTTCAAAAAGTTCTCACGTCACTTTTGGCCCAAGAGAAGATAGAGTCCGTTCTCACGTTCCGGACTCAGATTCGACCGCAGACATATTTGACTCAAAAACGTCTATAACTTTTTCATACGGACCCAAATTGGTTGATTCTTTTTGTTGGAAAATAGATTTCGCATTTTCCAACCCAATTGAATCACCTTAAAATCCATCCGGAGCGTTGAGTTATAGACGAAACAATCTGATGCTGCAGCAGAATCCGAGTCAAACTACAAGTCCAAAGGTGTTACCTCCTGGGCCCATTGGCCTTGTACGACCTAGGATTAGTTTTAGGCTGCCTTGGGACGTCCTCCACCTCCTTGGCCGCCACCCTTGCTCCTATATAAGTAGATCCATCTAGTAGCTTTTTCCTGGGATTTGTTTAGTTAAAAGTTATTGCAACTTCGCGGTACTTTGTTTGTGTCCAACCACAGACCAAGACCGCTACGGATCCCCACCATTATCAATACTTCATATATATCGCAATATTCAGATTGCTTTATCATATTCTTGCTTGTTCTTCGATTGCTTGCAGGAATAGACCTTCGTGGTCAGTTGATCGTGCTCCATGTGGTAATAACCTTCGGAGTTGGTTTAGCGATTGCTAAGGCGCAACGTCAGGCACGCTTTGTAGTCGGATCGCCAAAATCGCTCCACCAAATCGATAGGTCATCTCATCGAAAGATCGACACCTCGCCTATCAAGTGGTATCAGTTTTCAGGTTGCTCGGAGATTTTCCAGTTATCCCTAGATTCGATTATTTTCTTACCAATTGTCCAAGAAAAAGCCACAAAAAAGTTAGATCTATTCATCATTTGTCCTAGCCAGTCCAAGCCTTTGCAATTTTCTTTTCATTGTTTGCATTATTGAATTATCGGTTGCATCGTCAGGTCGAAAGGTCTGGTCTTAGTGTCTTGTTCCTTTAGAGTTTTGAAGTTCTGTTCACATTAGTCACGCCAACTGATCATTATCCTTCCGCTGTCCACCATCCCATCCATTAATTTTCATCACGTACAATGCGACTGTTCATTGTCAATCATAGTTGAGGTCATTCACATCTTCTGATCCAATCTGCATCTTATCCAGCTTTGTCTTGGAAAGAGGAGAAAGATAGAGAAAAAGAGAGAAAAAAGAAAAGAAAAAAAAAGAAAAGAGAGAGAAGAAAAAGAAAAAGCGTGAAAAAAAGAGAGGAAAAACATCAAGGTAGTTTGTAAATCATCATAATATTTTGTTACGTGTCACTACCTTGTTTTAATGTTCCAGTTTTTATCATGCCAATGGTATAATAAACATCGAATAATCTATCTCTCATGCGACATGTTTTAAATCATCCCAAGTATTAGGTACATAATCAGGTGTAACCGGCTAATATTCACCCACCAAACTAGAGATAATCCATTCCAAGCGGTATTACCGCCATTTAGCTGTATTTCTCTCCCAAGCGGTACTACCGCTCAACCTGGAGCTTTTTAGCGTCTGAAGTTTCACCATTTTCACATAATTTCACTCCGAACTCCGATTTGAGTGTTCTTTGGCTGCTTTTGAAGCTATCGACGGCACGAGGTCCTCACCTTATTTCTACCCACCTTTTGACACCATCAAATTTTTTGGTACTTTGGCATCTTTTGTTTAGGGTCACCACATCATCATCCGCATTACCACCATAGCCTTCCTCGCAAACTAACCCTTTTGTTCACCATAGCATTTGAGGTTGTTTGAGTTGTGATTTGAGTCTCCTATGTGTTTAGGCTACTTAGGGACTGATAGAGGCAAGGTGTCCTGCTTTGATGAGATGTGGTTTTCGCTTTGGAGGAAGTCGATTTTGACGATCCGACCACGAACGCAGCGAGACGCCGCTACTTTAGCAACGCTAAACCAACTCGAGAGGTTATTGACCACGCGGAGCACGATCAACCTGACCATTTAGGGTCTGTTTCATGGCAAACGAAGAACAAGCAAGAAACTGAGATTGCAACTGGATATTGCGAATATAAGATGAAAGCTATTGATCAAGGGCTCAGACGCCTTTATCCGGTCGTTGAACACAAACGGCACGCCAAGTTGCAGCTATGGCTAACTTTTTAATCTAAACAAACCCAGGGTTCAACGGTGCCCTATAATGTGATATATGGAGGAAGAGGGGGAATTTCGTGTCTTGGTGGAGGGGTCCAAATCAACCCTAACTCTGTTTCCACACATAATGGACTCTAAAACAGCCTATATTAAGTATTTCGAAATTACATGGGCCTGGCCCACTAATAAGGTGACGTGAAAGACTAGAATAGCCTCTGGACTACATTATGAAGTAGCATCTTGTATATTTCGTCCAAGGCTTCATGCATCCATTATGGTGGCTTCAAAGTTCCAATCATCACTTATAACTGTTTGTTCTGCTATGGCATTATTCCATGCTTCTTGCTCCAATGTCCATCCTTCTCCAAGCTAGGGCCTTCATTTAAGCAAAACAAATGTATCCATTTAAAGCATCATATTCTCATGAACATTAGAATCATTACAAGAAACGAAAGTACTGATAATTTAATTGGCGCGAAAGCTCTAGTAATTGGTCCAAAGATATGTAGCAAAGAGGTTGTGGTGTAACAATGGTATTGATGTCCTCATCATCCTCCCCTTCTTGAAATGAAGTCGCCTCGACGAAGCTCATATTCCTCACCCAAATAAGGCTTCAATCTGCAATGTTAAAAGTGGACTAACCCCAAAATCTGCAGCTCAAGTTTATATGCATTATCATTTATTTTCTTAACACCTTAAATGGACCATCGCGACGCGGGTATTAGCTTTGATTATGCAAATTAGGAAACCTATCCACGCAAATGTAACCAAACAAGATCCGTGCAAAGACAACATGTTTTCTACCCTTATCTCCAGAAGTTTATATTTAGCATTCATACGCTAATGTTTTCCTTAGTTATCTCATGCATTTTAAAATCAATTCAGACGTTCTTAGCATCAAAATTAACCTTCTCCCAAGATGGAAGAGGCAACAAATCAATAGGTGCACGAGGTAGGAAGCCACACAATTTCAAAAGGCACATCTTAGTTGTAGAATGCAATGAACGATTATAAGCAAATTCAATATGAGGCAAGCATTCTTCCCACATTTTCTTATTATTCTTCAAAACAGCCCTAAGCATAGTAGACAATGTTCTATTGACTACTTCAGTTTGTCCATCGGGCTTAGTGACAAGTAGTACTAAAAGCGCTTTAGTCCCCAACTTAGCCCATAAACATCTCCAAAAGTGGCTAAGAAATTTAGTATCACGATCCTAAATAGTATTTGGCACACCATGCGTTTAATAATTTACCAAAGAACAAATCAGCAACATTAATAGCATCATCGCTTATGACATGGTATAAAGTGTGCCATTTTCGAGAATCTATCCACGACAACAAATATGTTATCCTCCTTCTTTGTTCGAGGTAAACCTAAACAAAGTCCATAGATATATCCTCCCAAGGAACACTAGCACAAAAAGGCATATATAAACCATGAGGATTGAGTCGTGACTTAGCTTTTTGACATGTAGTGCATGAAAGCAACAAACGCCAACATCCCGCCTCATCTTTGGCCAAAAGAAATGTGTAGCAAGTATATCCTGCCTTCTTGACGCCAAAGTGTCCCATTAATCCTCCTCCATGCGCCTCGCAACAACAAAAGACTTAACAGAGCTAGCAGGAATGCATAGCTTGTTAGCACGGAACAAAACCATCACATAATCGAACTTGTTCCATGTTCTTCCTTCTTACAATTCTGCATTACATCTTTAAATCAGCATCATGCACATGTAGATCTTTGATGGTCTCCAAACCAAATATTTGAAGTCAAGTTGTGAAAGAAGAGTATAGCGATTTAGACAAAGCATCGCAATAACATTTTCTTTACCCTTCTTGTGTTTAATGACATAAGGAAAGTCTCAATGAATTCAACCCATTTAGCATGTCTATTTATTCAGTTTAGCTTGACTTTTAATATGTTTCAAAGATTCATGATCAGAATGTATAACAAATTCTTTTGGGCCATAAATAATGTTGCCATGTCTCTAAAGTCCGAACAAGAGCATATAATTTTTATCATAAGTAGAATAGTTCAGATAGGCCCACTCAATTTTTTCGTAAAAGTATGCAACAGTTTGCCATCTTGTAATAACACACCTCCTAATCCAATTCCACTAGCATCACATTCAAGCTCAAAAGTCTTATTAAAGTCAGGAAGTTGGAGTAAAGGAGCATGTGTCAACTTATCTTTCAATACCGTGAAGGCTTCTTCCGTATGCGGTACCCCAAACAAAAGGCACATCCTTCTTTGTAAGCTCATTGAGAGGTGCAGCAATGGTGCTAAAGTCTCACAAAACGCCTATAGAAACCAGCGAGTCCAAGAAAACTCCTCACTTGTGTGACCGTTGGGCTGCGGCCAACTCTCAATAGCTTCAATCTTGGCTTTATCAACTTACCCTCGTGGAGTAACAACATAGCCAAGAAGATACTTGGTCGGTGCAAAGGTGCACTCCCAAAGTTACCAAACAAACGGCATCACGTGAGAGCATTAAAAACAGCACGAATGTTCCAAATGTTCTTCAAAGATTTGCTATAAATTGATATCATCAAAGTAAACCACAAATCGTCCAATGAAAGCACGTAAACTTCGCTCATTAATCTCATGAAAGTACTAGGTGCATTAGTTAACCCAAAAGGCATGACTAACCACTCATATAATCCAAACTTAGTTTTAAATGTTTTCCATTCATCTCCCAATTTCATACGAATTTGATGGTATCCACTACTAAATCAACTTTGGAGAATATTGTAGAGCCACTCATTCAAGCATATCATCTAGCCTAGGAATAGGATGACGATAACTAATAGTAATATTATTAATGCCTCTACAATCAACACACACACGCCGACGCACCATCCTTTTAGGCACTAGTATAATAGGAACAAGACAAGGACTAAGAGATTCGCAGATATAACCTTTGTCGAGCAGCCCTCGTGACTTGACGATAATCTCCTTCTGCTCCTCCGATTGGTATGGATGGTGCGCGGTTATAGCTGATGCACCGAATTAAGTCAATTTGATGCTCAATCCTCAATAGGTGGTAATCCGTGGCACGCCTTGTGGGAAGACGCCAATGAACTCCCTGCAAAATGTTAGTGACAGTAGGGGCAAAGAGGAAGGCACGCCCTAATGAAAATAACCTTTTGCACAAAAGCATAGCAAACAGATTTGCTAGAATCTAGCTCATCAATATCAGATTTGGTGGCAAATAAACATGCACTTTTCAGTTTAATTTCAGAAGCAACATTAGATGGTTTATTATTAGGCTTCATTTGTTGCTCAAATTCTTTTGCCACAATCTGATTTTCACTCTTATTTTTCTCCTGTTTTGCTTTATTAGCTCTATTAATATCATCTTTCAAAATGGAATCAGAGTCATAGGAAGCAAAGTAATATTTTTATCCTTGTGAACAAGAGTATACGATTGTTTCTACCATGGTGCAGAATTTTATCAAATTGCCATGGTCTACCAAGTAATAAGGAACATGCTTGCATAGGTACCACATCACAATCAACATAATCAGCATATGTAGAGATACTAAAATGCACACTAACAGACGTGTTACCTTAACCTTGCCGCTGTTGTTGAACCATTGGATGTAGTAAGGATGTGGATGTGGTCTTGTGTGAGAGAAAGCTTCCACCATATCCATGCTAGCTAAGTTGTTGCAGCCCTCCATCTATGATGACGCTAATAGAACGCTCCTTCAACTCCCTTTGTATGGAAAAGTTATGCCTCCGATTTTGCTCAGCTTGTGTAACCTCGCACACTCAAAACACGTTGAGCAACTAAACATTCATACCGCCAAGATCTTCGCAGCCATGTATTGCTCCTCAGATCGAATCATCTCCACCGTTCTTCATGTAATAAGAGCCAAAGTCTTCATCATAGTCACAGCAGACCATACCCACCATCCTCGTGAGCAATCATCACACGCTGAGATTGGCATTCTCTCGCAAATGTCCTCTTCCTTACAACGACGCACAAATAATATCACTTGTGTGCCTCTGACGCCATGGAAGAAGAAGAGCTCTGTAGGCCAGCAGTGTACTCTTGGCGATAGTGGTGGTTGTGCCTCGCTTTCTGTATCACGGTTGAGGTGGCAGCCGATTGAGGTGCCGTGTAGTAGAACGGTGGAAGTAGATGATGCGTGGTGTCCATGATGAAGGCACTGCGTAAAAGTTAGTCCGCGCCAAGGCCCGCCGATCCTGCACTTCACGCTCAGCTTTACAAGCAAGATGGAATAATCGTGATATTATTATAATCCTTGTAGTCTAGAATGGTCTGAATCTCTCTATTTAATCCACCCGTAAACGTGCAAGCATAGCTTCATTCTCCTCAACAATACCACATCTAATCAAGCCAGTTTGTAATTCCCGATAATATTCTTCACCGAATTTTTCCTTGTCTTAAGCGCTGCAATTTTGAAGTAATTCACGTTGATAATATGGTGGAACCCAACGGTAACGCATAGCAGTTTTCAAAGCAGCCCAAGTAGCCGAACAGGATATAATCTACAATGTTCAGACCACCAAACACATGCAAAGCTAGTGAAAGCACAAACAGCAAGAGGAACACGCCTCTCCTCAGATATTGTAAACATGTAAATCGTTGTTCAGTTTCTAATTCCCAAGTAAGATATATATCGTGAACATATCTACCTCAAATGGTGGAATATTCAATTTCAGTTTAGGGAGATGGTCATGATCTCGACCAAGGGGAGCCCTAACATTGCCATTATTTGCATGTGGACGATTTGGTGGTTGTGGCCGGTGGTTGCACGAAGTTCGATGTTGATCAACCTCATCCTCGAAGCTCTCACATAATCATCCTCCCCACCGCAGAAAGAGAGACCACGTAGTATCAACAAAGAGCACCAGCAGCTTGGCCAGGCCGAAGAGGGACACGAGGGCTGTTTCACATGTGGAGGTAGTCCTTGTTGTTGTAGAGAGTGCGTTAGGTGCCGCCGGTGGTGGTGGTGGTAGACGCCGAGCAATTCATTAAACTTGTTATCGAGCTTTGTTTCAACGCCTTCTCAATGCCATCTATCTTCTCCATGGCCTCTTCAAATCTATTTAGCACATCTTCCACCTGCCCACTCATCATTTGTTGAAACTTATCATGTAGCGCTTTGTTTGTCATGTTCTCCCGGGCCACGCCGGCTTGTGATCCTGCCATGGTTAGCAAATAGAAACACACAAGAATATGATTCACAGACTACTAGGAAGTGGTGGTGGTGTGGTGGATACCACAACCGTCAAGCAAATCAAAGTCTTACCAGCTTC
The DNA here is from genome assembly GCA_021605205.1 of Aegilops longissima. Taxonomy (NCBI): domain Eukaryota; kingdom Viridiplantae; phylum Streptophyta; class Magnoliopsida; order Poales; family Poaceae; genus Aegilops; species Aegilops longissima. The sequence continues at coordinate 235,436,707 of CM038680.1, forward strand.
TACCCAAGAAGAAGTGATCGCAACCGATGTAGTCAAAACTCTCAAAGCTTGGATAGAGCGATTACCAGAGAGTCAAACGATATGTAGATGTATGTGGAGTGGAAGGCTTATAATATGGTAAGTAGCAATAATCAATTCACAGATGCAAAGTTGAATAAACGTCAACACGTATCAGGTTGGTCCTAGGCTAGACCGTATAGAGACGCGAGCCTAGAACACTAACAAAATCACGGCGCTGCACGAAACAAGGGAAAAGCACACTGAAATTTTTTTTTCGCTTTTTTTTATACTGCTTTTTTTTTGTTTCGCTTTTTTTTGCGAAAATCACTATAATGGCGTAGTGTCTCAAAACTCTTCCGTGTCAAACCGACAGATGGGCATGAAATTTTTTGACCAAATTTTTTTCATCGCCGACCCAAAACCTGAAACGGGTCAAAAACTTTCTATAACGGGCATCGCCTCAATACGCTTATAAACACCTAAAAATAGGATAGCCAAAATTTTTTTGACAAGTAATGCTGAAAATTTTGGGTGGTTTATTCTTTTTTTTTTCCAAACCTACTCCGCAAGGAAACACGAATCGAAACTAGATGGATCTCAAACAACCCTAATATGCAAGGAACTCGGATTGGTGGTGGATATGGTGGTGGTATATGGCGTGGTGGTAGTGTGGTGGTATATGGATATGGATCGGTGGTGGTATATGGACACGGATTGGTGGTGGTATGGATACGATTCAAGCGGTGATGGTAGGTATGTGGGCGATGATGATGGTGCGTGGGCGACAACTTATGACCGTAACTCAAACTCTAAAAGACTAGACGCTAAGACCAGAACTACACGATTTATGCAACCGCAAATTCAACAAAGCAAAACCCTAAAAAGATTATGCAAAGGCTAGATTGGTTCGGATATGATGAACTAACCCTAATTTTTTGTTTTTTCGTGGACTAGGTATGAAGAATGACTGATCTAAATTCACGAAACTGTAAAATCTCACCGAGCAACCCGGAAATCACCACTTGATAGAGGCAAAGGTGTCCCGCCTTCGATGAGATGTGGTTTTCGAGGAAGTCGACTTTGACGATCCGACCAATAACGTGAGGACGTCGCTTTAGCAATCGCTAAACCAACTCCGAGAGGTTATTGACCACGCCGAGCACATCAACTCAACCTGATTACGAGGGTCTGCTTTGCGAGCAAACGAAGAACAAGCAAGAAACCGAGATTGCATCTGGATATTGCGAATATAAGATGAAAGCTTTATTGATCAAGGTGGGTTCTCGTGGACGCTTTGTCCGTCGCTGAACACAAACGGCACGCCGGGTTGCAGCTATGGCGAACTTTTAATCTAAACAAAACCAAGGTCTAAACGGTGCCCTAAGGGCTGTATATATGGAGGAAGAGGGGGGAATTCGTGGCCCTTGGTGGAGGGGTCCAAATCAACCTAACTCTTGTTTCCCCACACATACGGACTCTAAAAACAGCCTATACTTAAGTATTTCGAAATTACATGGGCTGGCCCATAATAAGGTGACGCGCAGACCAGAATAGCCTCTGGACGACATTTATGAAGTAGCATCTTGTATATTTCGTCCAAGGCTTCATGCATCCATTATGGTGGTTCAAAGTCCTAAATCATCACTTGTAACTCCGTTTGTTCCCTATGCATGGCATTATTCCATGCTTGTTCTTGCTCCAATGTCCATCCTTCTCCAAGCTAGGCCTTCATTTGTAAGCAAAACAAATGTATCCAATTTAGGCAAGATCATTCTCATGAACATTAGAATCATTACCAAGAAACGAAGTATTGATAATTTAATTGGCGTGCGCGAGCTCTAGTAATTGGTCCAAAGATATGTAGCAAGAGGGGCTGGTGTAACAATGGTATTGATGTCCTTGATCGTGATTGCTTTTTCATCAACCACCACCACCACCACCACTTCCATACAACCTGCCCACCACACTTCCCTAAACCCAACTTAACCCAATTGTTGATTGAGCTTTTCGAGTTGTGACTTCAGTTCCTAAGGTGTTTCGCCACTTAGGACGCCAACTTCAACTCCGACACGTATAGCCCATCATTCCACTTCCGCATTGCCAAGTGTAAACCAACCGCTTCGCTACCACCATTTTGACATTTGACGCTTGAGATTTTGAGTTCGCGGTTTTCCGCTTCCTAAGGTGTTTCGCCACTTAGGACGAGTCTCCATCATCTTGGTATCTACATCACACTACTATCATCGCGGACGTAACCTCCATATCATCTTGGTATCGTGGGTATCCTCCATTGTATATTCCCTTGCCATTGCATTGTTAACCCTAGCCTTACTTTTTATGCTATTTGCCATTGAGACTAGCCATTTGAGTATTGCCGCAACGTTACTTGTGCACATTAGTGATCATACCTTCCATTACATACCATACCATATCATATTGGTATCATATCATCCATTGTGTTTCAAGTTTGTTCCGCACACACAATTGCTATCTTGGTTTGTGCATTGTGCAAAGTGGCCATAGAAAAAAAAGAGAATGTTTTGCAAAAGAGAATAGCAAAGAGCTTGTGCTAAAGAGCCATAGCATCCAAATATATCATATGGTATCATATCCCATCATCTTGGATAATCTTGAGAGAAACACCGAACCATACATAGCATACTTGGGATAGAAATTTTATCCATTTTGCATCTTATAGGTTGTGCACAAGTGTCGATCCGCCTATTGAGCAATCGCGGTTAGCTGCTCTCTCTTGAGTTGTGCAACAACACGAAATGTTTAGTTGCTCAACGTGTTTTGAGTGTGCAGGTTACACAAGTGAGCAAAATCAGAGGCATAACTTGTTCCATACAAAGGGAGTTGTGAAGGAACGTTCTATTCGCGTCATCATAGATGGAGGGAGCTGCAACAACTTGGCTAGCATGGATATGGTGGAGAAGCTTTCTCTCACCACAAGACCACATCCACATCCTTACTACATCCAATGGTTCAACAACAGCGGCAAGGTTAAGGTAACACGTCATCGTTCGTGTGCATTTTAGTATCTCTACATATGCTGATTATGTTGATTGTGATGTGGTACCTATGCAAGCATGTTCCTTATTACTTGGTAGACCATGGCAATTTGATAAAATTTCTGACACCATGGTAGAAACAATCAGTATACTCTTGTTCACAAGGATAAAAATATTACTTTGCTTCCTATGACTCCTGATTCCATTTTGAAAGATGATATTAATAGAGCTAATAAAGCAAAACAGGAGAAAATAAGAGTGAAAATCAGATTGTGGCAAAAGAATTTGAGCAACAAATGAAGCCTAATAATAAACCATCTAATGTTGCTTCTGAAATTAAACTGAAAAGTGCATGTTTATTTGCCACCAAATCTGATATTGATGAGCTAGATTCTAGCAAATCTGTTTGCTATGCTTTTGTGTGCAAAGAGGCATTATTTTCATTCGAGGACGTGCCTTCCTCTTTGCCCCTCGCTTGTCACTAACATTTTGCAGGAGTTCGCGGATGTCTTCCCACAAGACGTGCCACCGGATTACCACCTATTCGAGGGATTGAGCATCAAATTGACTTAATTCCGGTGCATCGCTACCAACCGCGCACCATACCGCACCAATCCAGAGGAGACGAAGGAGATTATGCGTCAAGTCACGAGAGCTGCTCGACAAAGGTTATATACGCGAATCTCTTAGTCCTTGTGCTGTTCCTATTATACTAGTGCCTAAAAAGGATGGTACGTCGTATGTGTGTTGATTGTAGAGGCATTAATAATATTACTATTCGTTATCGCCATCCTATTCCTAGGCTAGATGATATGCTTGATGAATTAAGTGGCTCTACAATATTCTCCAAAGTTGATTTATGTAGTGGATACCATCAAATTCGTATGAAATTGGGAGATGAATGGAAAACAGCATTTAAAACTAAGTTTGGATTATATGAGTGGTTAGTCATGCCTTTTGGGTTAACTAATGCACCTAGTACTTTCATGAGATTAATGAACGAAGTTTTACGTGCTTTCATTGGACGATTTGTGGTAGTTTACTTTGATGATATACTGATTTATAGCAAATCTTTGGAAGAACATTTGGAACATTTACGTGTTGTTTTTAATGCTCTACGTGATGCACGTTTGTTTGGTAACCTTGGGAAGTGCACCTTTTGCACCGACCGAGTATCTTTTCTTGGCTATGTTGTTACTCCACAGGAATTGAAGTTGATAAAGCCAAGATTGAAGCTATTGAGAGTTGGCCGCAGCCCAAAACGGTCACACAAGTGAGGAGTTTTCTTGGACTCGCTGGTTTCTATAGGCGCTTTTGTGAGAGACTTTAGCACCATTGCTGCACCTCTCAATGAGCTTACAAAGAAGGATGTGCCTTTTGTTTGGGGTACCGCACGGAAGAAGCCTTCACGGTATTGAAAGATAAGTTGACACATGCTCCTTTACTCCAACTTCCCGACTTTAATAAGACTTTTGAGCTTGAATGTGATGCTAGTGGAATTGGATTAGGAGGTGTGTTATTACAAGATGGCAAACCTGTTGCATACTTTTCTGAAAAATTGAGTGGGCCTAGTCTGAACTATTCTACTTATGACAAAGAATTATATGCTCTTGTTCGGACTTTAGAGACATGGCAACATTATTTATGGCCCAAAGAATTTGTTATACATTCTGATCATGAATCTTTGAAACATATTAAAAGTCAAGCTAAACTGAATCGTAGACATGCTAAATGGGTTGAATTCATTGAGACTTTCCTTATGTCATTAAACACAAGAAGGGTAAAGAAAATGTTATTGCCGATGCTTTGTCTCGTCGATATACTATGCTTTCACAACTTGACTTCAAAATATTTGGTTTGGAGACCATCAAAGATCAATATGTGCATGATGCTGATTTTAAAGATGTAATGCAGAATTGTAAAGAGGGAAGAACATGGAACAAGTTCGTTATTAATGATGGTTTTGTGTTCCGTGCTAACAAGCTATGCATTCCTGCTAGCTCTGTTAGTCTTTTGTTGTTGCAGGAGGCGCATGGAGGAGGATTAATGGGACACTTTGGCGTGAAGAAGACGGAGGATATACTTGCTACACATTTCTTTTGGCCAAAGATGAGACGGGATGTTGAGCGCTTTGTTGCTCGCTGCACTACATGTCAAAAAGCTAAGTCACGACTCAATCCTCATGGTTTATATATGCCTTTGCTCGTGCCTAGTGTTCCTTGGGAGGATATATCTATGGACTTTGTTTTAGGTTTACCTCGAACAAAGAAGGGAGGATAGCATATTTGTTGTCGTGGATAGATTCTCAAAATGGCACACTTTATACCATGTCATAAAAGCGATGATGTCATTAATGTTGCTGATTTGTTCTTTCGTGAAATTATTCGCTTGCATGGTGTGCCAAATACTATTGTTTCAGATCGTGATACTAAATTTCTTAGCCACTTTTGGAGATGTTTATGGGCTAAGTTGGGGACTAAACTGCTTTTAGTACTACTTGTCACCCCCAAACCGATGGACAAACTGAAGTAGTCAATAGAACATTGTCTACTATGCTTAGGGCTGTTTTGAAGAATAATAAGAAAATGTGGGAAGAATGCTTGCCTCATATTGAATTTGCTTATAATCGCTCATTGCATTCTACTACTAAGATGTGCCCTTTTGAAATTGTGTATGGCTTCCTACCTCGTGCACCTATTGATTTGTTGCCTCTTCCATCTTCGGAGAAGGTTAATTTTGATGCTAAAGAACGTGCTGAATTGATTTTAAAAGTGCATGAGATAACTAAGGAAAACATTGAGCGTATGAATGCTAAATATAAACTTGCTGGAGATAAGGGTAGAAAACATGTTGTCTTTGCACCTGGAGATCTTGTTTGGTTACATTTGCGTAAGGATAGGTTTCCTAATTTACGCAAATCAAAGCTAATGCCACGTCTTGATGGTCCATTTAAGGTGTTAGAGAAAATAAATGATAATGCATATAAACTTGAGCTGCCTGCAGATTTTGGGGTTAGTCCCACTTTTAACATTGCAGATTTGAAGCCTTATTTGGGTGAGGAATATGAGCTTCCGTCGAGGACGACTTCATTTCAAGAAGGGGAGGATGATGAGGACATCAATACCATTGTTACACCCACAGCCCCTCACTGCTACATATATTGGACCAATTACTAGAGCTCACGACGCCAATTAAATTATCAGGTACTTTCGTTTCTTGGTAATGATTCTAATGTTCATGAGAATATGATGCTGCCTAAATTGGATACATTTGTTTTGCTTACAAATGAAGGCCCTAGCTTGGAGAAGGATGGACATTGGAGCAAGAACAAGCATGGAGATAATGCCATGCGCAAGGGGAACAAGAACGGAGTTACAAGTGATGATTTCAGGACTTTGAAGCCACCATAATGGGTGCATGAAGCCTTGGACGAAATATACAAGATGCTACTTCATAGATGTCGTCCCGAGGCTATTCTAGATGCTGCGTCACCTTATTATTGGGCCAGACCCATGTAATTTCGAAATACTTAAGTATAGGCTGTTTTTAGAGTCCGTATGTGTGGGGAAACAAGAGTTAGGGTTGATTTGGACCCTCCACCAAGGGCCACGAAATTCCCCCTCTTCCTCCATATATACAGCCCTTAGGGCACCGTTTAGACCTTGGGTTTTGTTTAGATTAAAAGTTCGCCATAGCTGCAACTTCGCGTTTCGTTTGTGTTCAACGACTGCACAAAGGCGCCACGTAACCCCACCTTGATCAATAAAGCTTTCATCTTATATTCGCAATATCCAGATTGCAATCTCAGTTTCTTGCTTGTTCTTCGCTTGCTCGCAGGAAACAGGCCCTCGTGGTCGTTGATCGTGCTCGCGCGTGGTCAATAACCCTCGGAAGTTGGTTTAGCGATTGCTAAAGGCGCGACGTCTCAAGCACGATCGTAGTCGGATCGTCAAGGTCGACTCCCACAGAAACGATAGCCACCATCTCATCGAAACATCGGGACACCTTTGCCTCTATCAAGAAGGAGGAAGAGAACCTGGCCGCTCCAGAAGGAGCGGTACTACCGCCCACTCCAAGCGGTACTACCGCCCCTCCAAGCGGTACTACCGCTCAAGCGGTACTACCGGTCATGAGCCCGGTACTACCGCCACTGCTCAGGCAAGAGCCACGGCCTTTGGCCTTGTATCCCTCTCCCACTTAACCCTTCGTGGCTTACACTATAAATAGACCACCTCCACTTCCTTTCTAGGGTTAGCAAATATGATAGCTCATTCTTAGGTGAGCTTTGCTCCTACCTCTACTCTTGAGAGAGAGAGAGAGACCCCTACTCCATTGGAGGCCAAGACCTCCATCTAGGAGAAGATCCTGCGGGATATATCATCAAGACCCCCTCTTGGGCGGACCCCTTCAAGACCTCCTCACGGAGATGAACTCTACCTTGTATCTTTCCCTTTGTTGTTCATGTACCTTGTGATCTTGTGTGTTTGATTGTCTAGTGGATGTGTGATTGGACTTGTTCTTGAGTGTTTCCCCTTGTGATTTCTCACCGTTCTTCCCCATGTTCTTCGTGCTCTTCGAGGGATCCCACTCCAAACGTGAAAGATCGAAGCTATAGGGTTCCACCCTACATCATCTATGGATCAGAGCTTAGGTTGATCACGTTTTTGGAGCCCCTACCCCTCTTTTTCTAGCTTGATTTTGTTGATTTCGTCCTAAATCCGAAAATCCCCACCAAAAATAGCCCCAATTTTTTTTTGTGATTTGTTAGTTTTGATGATGTTTTGTTGATTTTGATCCATGGATTTGCTTGGTTTCAAGTGGATCTAGCATTTCCCCAAGTTTCCCCACTTTCCATCCACGAAATCTCTCCAATTTTGATCCCGAAATCATCCATTTCCGCCCAAAAAAAAATCGCGCCCCTATCCGGATTTGCGAAAAATCCCGACACGAGCGGTACTACCGCCCTTCCAAGCGGTACTACCGCTTAGCACCTCCAAGCGGTACTACCGCCCTTCCAAGCGGCACTACCGCCCCTCCCAGAGCTAGATTTTGCGAAAAAAACCCGACACGAGCGGTACTACCGCCCATTTGATGAGGACATGACTACCTTGGATGAGACCAAAAATATTGCATACATGCATATTTCTCAGGTGATTTCTAGTGCAAACTATTCAATAATATATTTATGTTATCCAGGACAAAAATACTTCACAAACTTTTGTGCCATGTCTAATTGCAGGTGTATGGGACATTTGTACAATCCACATATGAAGATAAGGGAGAAAGAGATGTTTACCGCTGTTCAAAAAGTTCTCTCACGTCACTTTTGGCCCAAGAGAAGATAGAGTCCAAGTCTCTCACGTTCGGACTCAGATTCGGACTGCATGACATACCTGACTCAAAACGTCTATAACTTTTTCATACGGACTCCAAATTGGTTGATTCTTTTTTTGTTGGAAAATAGATTTCGTGCATTTTCCAACCCAATTGGAATCACCTTAAAATCCATCCGGAGCGTTGAGTTATAGACGAAACAATCTGATGCTGCAGCAGAATCCGAGTCAAACTACAAGTCCAAAGGTGTTACGTCACCTCCGCTTGGGCCCATTGGCCTTGTACGACCTAGGATTAGTTTTAGGCTGCCTTGGGACGTCCTCCCACCTCCTTGGCCGCCACCCCTTGCTCCTATATAAGTAGATCCATCTAGTAGCTTTTTCCTTGGGATTTGTTTAGTTAAAGTTAGCCATTGCAACTTCGTGTACTTTGTTTGTGTCCAACGACCAGACCAAGACCGCTACGGATCCCCACCATTATCAATACTTCATATATATTCGCAATATTCAGATTGCTATATCATATTCTTGCTTGTTCTTCGATTGCTTGCAGGAATAGACCTTCGTGGTCGGGTTGATCGTGCTCCAATAAGTGGTCAATAACCTCTCGGAGTTGGTTTAGCGATTGCTAAGGCGCAACGTCGTGCACGTTTGTAGTCGGATCGTCAAAATCGTCTCCACCAAATCGATAGTTATCATCTCATCGAAGATCGGGACACCTCGCCTCTATCAAGTGGTATCAGTTTTCAGGTTGCTCGGTGAGATTTTCCAGATTATCCCTAGATTCGATTTATTTTCTTACCAATTGTCCAAGAAAAAGCCACAAAAAGTTAGATCTATTCATCATTTGTCCTAGCCAGTCCAAGCCTTTGCAATTTTCTTTTCATTGTTTGCATTATTGAATTATCGGTTTGCACCGTCGTGTCGAGTTCTTGGTCTTAGTGTCTTGTTCCTTTAGAGTTTCGAAGTTCTGTTCACATTAGTCACGCCTTGCCGCTGCATCATTATCCCTTCCGCTGTCCACCATCCCATCCATTAATTTCCATCACGTACTACGACTGTTCATTGTCATAATCATAGTTGAGGTCATTCACATCTTCGCCGATCCAATCTGCATCTTATCCAGTTTGTCTTGGAAAGAGGGAGAAAAAAAGATAGAGAAAAAAAGAGAGAAAAAAGGAAAGAAAAAAAAAGAAAAAGAGAGAGAAGAAAAAGAAAAAAAAGCGTGAGAAAAAAAAAGAGAGGAAAAAACATCAAGGTAGTTTGTAAATCATCATAATATTTTGTTACGGTGTCACTACCTTGTTTTAAATGTTCCAGTGTTTTTATCATGCCACGAGTATAATAAACATCGACGAATCTATCTCTCATGACATGTTTTAAATCATCCCAAGTATTAGGTACATAATCAGGGTGTAACCGACAATATTCACTCCACCAAACTAGAGCATAACCATTCCAAGCGGTACTACCGCTTACGAGCTGTACTACCTCTCTCCCAAGCGGTACTACCGCCCAACCCAGTTTTAGCGTTCCGAGTTTCACCATTTTCATCATAACTTTTCACTCCGAACTCCGATTTGAGTGTTCTTTGGCTCGTTTTGAAGCTATCGACGTGCACGAGGTCCTCACCTTGGTTTCACCACCTTTTGACACCATCAAATTTTTGGTACTTTGGCATCTTTGCCTAGGGCTTCCACCACATCATCCGCAATACCACCATAGCCTTCCGCAAACTAACCCTTTTTGTTCACCATAGCATTTGAGGTTGTTTGAGTTGTGATTTGAGTCTCCTAAGGTGTTTAGGCTACTTAGGGACTGATAGAGGCAAAGGTGTCCCGTCTTTCGATGAGATGTGGTTTTCGCTTTGGAGGAAGTCGACTTTGACGATCCGACTACGAACGTGCGAGGACGTCGCGCCTTAGCAATCGCTAAACCAACTCCGAGAGGTTATTGACCACGCCGGAGCACGATCAACCTGACCACGAGGGTCTGTTTCCTGCGAGCAAACGAAGAACAAGCAAGAAACTGAGATTGCAATCTGGATATTGCGAATATAAGATGAAAGCTTTATTGATCAAGGTGGGGTTCTGTGACGCCTTTGTCTGGTCGTTGAACACAAACGGCACGCCAAGTTGCAGCTATGGCGAACTTTTAATCTAAACAAAACCTAAGGTCTAAACGGTGCCCTAAGGGCTGTATATATGGAGGAAGAGGGGGAATTTCGTGGCCCTTGGTGGAGGGGTCCAAATCAACCCTAACTCTTGTTTCCCCACACATACGGACTCTAAAACAGCCTATACTTAAGTATTTCGAAATTACATGGGCCTGGCCCACTAATAAGGTGACGCAGCACCTAGAATAGCCTCGGACGACATTTATGAAGTAGCATCTTGTATATTTCGTCCAAGGCTTCATGCATCCATTATGGTGGCTTCAAAGTCCTGAAATCATCACTTGTAACTCCGTTTGTTCCCTTGCATGGCATTATCTCCATGCTTGTTCTTGCTCCAATGTCCATCCTTCTCCAAGCTAGGGCCTTCATTTGTAAGCAAAACAAATGTATCCAATTTAGGCAGATCATATTCTCATGAACATTAGAATCATTACCAAGAAACGAAAGTACCGATAATTTAATTGGCGTCTTGAGCTCTAGTAATTGGTCCAAGATATGTAGCAGAGGGGTTGTGGGTGTAACAATGGTATTGATGTCCTCATCATCCTCCCTTCTTGAAATGAAGTCGCCCTCGACGGAAGCTCATATTCCTCACCCAAATAAGGCTTCAAATCTGCAATGTTAAAAGTGGGACTAACCCCAAAATCTGCAGCAGCTCAAGTTTATATGCATTATCATTTATTTTCTCTAACACCTTAAATGGACCATCAAGACGTGGCATTAGCTTTGATTTATGCAAATTAGGAAACCTATCCTCACGCAAATGTAACCAAACAAGATCTCCGTGTGCAAAGACAACATGTTTTCTACCCTTATCTCCAAAGAAGTTTATATTTAGCATTCATACGCTCAATGTTTTCCTTAGTTATCTCATGCATTTTAAAATCAATTCAGCACGTTCTTTAGCATCAAAATTAACCTTCTCCGAAGATGGAAGAGGCAACAAATCAATAGGTGCACGAGGTAGGAAGCCATACACAATTTCAAAAGGGCACATCTTAGTAGTAGAATGCAATGAACGATTATAAGCAAATTCAATATGAGGCAAGCATTCTTCCCACATTTTCTTATTATTCTTCAAAACAGCCCTAAGCATAGTAGACAATGTTCTATTGACTACTTCAGTTTGTCCATCAGTTTGGGGGGACAAGTAGTACTAAAAAGCAGTTTAGTCCCCAACTTAGCCCATAAACATCTCCAAAAGTGGCTAAGAAATTTAGTATCACGATCTGAAACAATAGTATTTGGCACACCATGCAAGCGAATAATTTCACGAAAGAACAAATCAGCAACATTAATAGCATCATCGCTTTTATGACATGGTATAAAGTGTGCCATTTTCGAGAATCTATCCACGACAACAAATATGCTATCCCTCCCCTTCTTTGTTCGAGGTAAACCTAAAACAAAGTCCATAGATATATCCTCCCAAGGAACACTAGGCACAGTGCAAAGGCATATATAAACCATGAGGATTGAGTCGTGACTTAGCTTTTTGACATGTAGTGCAGCGAGCAACAAAACGCTCAACATCCCGCCTCATCTTTGGCCAAAAGAAATGTGTAGCAAGTATATCCTCCGCCTTCTTGACGCCAAAGTGTCCCATTAATCCTCCTCCATGCGCCTCCTGCAACAACAAAAGACTTAACAGAGCTAGCAGGAATGCATAGCTTGTTAGCACGAACACAAAACCATCATTAATAACGAACTTGTTCCATGTTCTTCCTTCTTTACAATTCTGCATTACATCTTTAAAATCAGCATCATGCACATATTGATCTTTGATGGTCTCCAAACCAAATATTTTGAAGTCAAGTTGTGAAAGCATAGTATAGCGACGAGACAAAGCATCAAGAATAACATTTTCTTTACCCTTCTTGTGTTTAATGACATAAGGGAAAGTCTCAATGAATTCAACCCATTTAGCATGTCTACGATTCAGTTTAGCTTGACTTTTAATATGTTTCAAAGATTCATGATCAGAATGTATAACAAATTCTTTGGGCCATAAATAATGTTGCCATGTCTCTAAAGTCCTAACAAGAGCATATAATTCTTTATCATAAGTAGAATAGTTCAGACTAGGCCCACTCAATTTTTCGTAAAAGTATGCAACAGGTTTGCCATCTTGTAATAACACACCTCCTAATCCAATTCCACTAGCATCACATTCAAGCTCAAAAGTCTTATTAAAGTCGAAGTTGGAGTAAAGGAGCATGTGTCAACTTATCTTTCAATACCGTGAAGGCTTCTTCCCGTGCGGTACCCCAAACAAAAGGCACATCCTTCTTTGTAAGCTCATTGAGAGGTGCAGCAATGGTGCTAAAGTCTCTCACAAAACGCCTATAGAAACCAGCGAGTCCAAGAAAACTCCTCACTTGTGTGACTGCTTTGGGCTGCGCCAACTCTCAATAGCTTCAATCTTGGCTTTATCAACTTCAATTCCTCGTGGAGTAACAACATAGCCAAGAAAAGATACTCGGTCGGTGCAAAAGGTGCACTTCCCAAGGTTACCAAACAAACGTGCATCACGAGAGCATTAAAAACAGCACGTAAATGTTCCAAATGTTCTTCCAAAGATTTGCTATAAATCAGTATATCATCAAAGTAAACTACCACAAATCGTCCAATGAAAGCACGAAACTTCGCTCATTAATCTCATGAAAGTACTAGGTGCATTAGTTAACCCAAAAGGCATGACTAACCACTCATATAATCCAAACTTAGTTTTAAATGCTGTTTTCCATTCATCTCCCAATTTCATACGAATTTGATGGTATCCACTACGCAAATCAACTTTGGAGAATATTGTAGAGCCACTCAATTCATCAAGCATATCATCTAGCCTAGGAATAGGATGACGATAACGAATAGTAATATTATTAATGCCTCTACAATCAACACACATACGCCGACGCACCATCCTTTTTAGGCACTAGTATAATAGGAACAGCACAAGGACTAAGAGATTCGCGATATAACCTTTGTCGAGCAGCTCCTGTACTTGACGATAATCTCCTTCGCCTCCTCCGGATTGGTACGGTATGGTGCGCGGTTGGTAGCGATGCACCGGGAATTAAGTCAATTTGATGCTCAATCCTCGAATAGGTGGTAATCCGTGGCACGCCTTGTGGGAAGACGTCAACTCCCCGCAAAATGTTAGTGACAGCAGGGGCAAAGAGGAAGGCACGCCCTCGAATGAAAATAATGCCTCTTTGCACACAAAAGCATAGCAAACAGATTTGCTAGAATCTAGCTCATCAATATCAGATTTGGTGGCAAATAAACATGCACTTTTCAGTTTAATTTCAGAAGCAACATTAGATGGTTTATTATTAGGCTTCATTTGTTGCTCAAATTCTTTTGCCACAATCTGATTTTCACTCTTATTTTCTCCTGTTTTGCTTTATTAGCTCTATTAATATCATCTTTCAAAATGGAATCAGAGTCATAGGAAGCAAAGTAATATTTTTATCCTTGTGAACAAGAGTATACTGATTGTTTCTACCATGGTGTACAGAATTTTATCAAATTGCCATGGTCTACCAAGTAATAAGGAACATGCTTGCATAGGTACCACATCACAATCAACATAATCAGCATATGTAGAGATACTAAAATGCACACTAACAAAGACGTGTTACCTTAACCTTGCCGCTGTTGTTGAACCATTGGATGTAGTAAGGATGTGGATGTGGTCTTGTGGTGAGAGAAAGCTTCTCCACCATATCCATGCTAGCCAAGTTGTTGCAGCTCCTCCATCTATGATGACGCTAATAGAACGCTCCTTCACAACTCCCTTTGTATGGAACAAGTTATGCCTCTGATTTTGCTCAGCTTGTGTAACCTGCACACTCAAAACACGTTGAGCAACTAAACATTCATACCTGCAAAGATCTTCAAGCAGCCATGTATTGCGCCTCAGATCGTAATCATCTCCACCGTGTTCTTCATGTGTAATAAGAGCCAAAGTCTCTTCATCATAGTCACTAGCGACTCATACCCACCATCCTCGTGAGCAATCATCACACGCTGAGATTGGCATTCTCTCGCAAAATGTCCTCTTCCCTTACAACGACGACAAATAATATCACTTGTGTGCCCTGTTGACGCCATGGAAGAAGAAGAGCTCTGTAGGCCCAGCAGTGTACTCTTGGCGATAGTGGTGGTTGTGCCTCGCTTTCTTGTATCACGGTTGGAGGTGGCAGCCGACGGAGGTGCCGTGTAGTAGAACGTGTGGAAGTAGATGATGCACGTGGTGTCCATGATGAAGGTCGACCTGCAGAAAAGTTAGTCCGCGCCAAGGCCCGCCGATCCTGCACTTCACGCTCAGCTTTACAAGCAAGATGGAATAATCGAGTGATATTATTATAATCCTTGTAGTCTAGAATGGTCTGAATCTCTCTATTTAATCCACCCGTAAAACGTGCAAGCATAGCTTCATTCTCCTCAACAATACCACATCTAATCAAGCCAGTTTGTAATTCCCGATAATATTCTTCACCGAATTTTTCCTTGTCTTAAGCGCTGCAATTTTGAAGTAATTCACGTTGATAATATGGTGGAACCCAACGAGTACGCATAGCAGTTTTCAAAGCAGCCCAAGTAGCTGGAACAGGATATAATCTACAATGTTCGCACCACCAAACACATGCAAAGCTAGTGAAAGCACAAACAGCAGCAGAACACGCCTCTCCTCGTGATATTGTAAACATGTAAATCGTTGTTCAGTTTCTAATTCCCAAGTAAGATATATATCAGAACATATCTACCCTCAAATGGTGGAATATTCAATTTCAGTTTAGGGAGATGGTCATGATCTCGCACTCAAGGGGAGCCCAACATTGCCATTATTTGCATGTGGACGACCTGGTGGTTGTGGTGCTGGTGGTTGCACGAGTTCGATGTTGATCAACCTCATCCTCGTAAGCTCTCACATAATCATCCTCCCCACCGCAGCAGCAGGAGCCACGTATATCAACAGCAGCACCAAGAGCTTGGCCAGGTGAAGAGGGACACGGAAGCTCATGGAGGGCTGTTTCACGATGTGGAGGTAGTCCTTGTTGTTGTAGAGGTGCGTTAGGTGCCGCCGGTGGTGGTGGTAGACGCGCGAGCAATTCATTAAACTTGTTATCGAGCTTTGTTTCGAACGCCTTCTCAATGCCATCTATCTTCTCCATGGCCTCTTCAAATCTATTTAGCACATCTTCCACCTGCCCACTCATCATTTGTTGAAACTTATCATGTAGCGCTTTGTTTGTCATGTTCTCCCGATCGATTCGCCGGCTTGTGATCCTGCCATGGTTAGCAGCAATAGAAACACACAAGAATATGATTCACAGACTACTAGGAAGTGGTGGTGGTGGTGTGGTGGACGACACAAATCCGTCAAGCAAATCTCAAATTCTTACCAGTTCTTACCAAAGAAGAAAGGTGATCAAGAACCGATGTAGTCAAAACTCTCAAAGCTTGGATAGAGCGATTACTGGGAGAGTCAAACGCACGATGTAGATGTATGTGGAGCTGGAAGGCTTATAATATGGTAGCAAAAGGGTCAGCAATAATCAATTCAGAGATGCAAAGTTGAATAAACGCTCAACGACGGATCTTGTCTTGGTCCTAGGCTAGACCGTGCTAGAGACGCGAGCCTAGAACACTAACAAAATCACGGCGCTGCACGTAAACAAGGGAAAAGCACACTGAAATTTTTTTTCGCTTTTTTTTGCTGCTTTTTTTTTTTGCTTTTTTTTTTGCGAAAAATCACTATAATGGCGAGTGTCTCAAAACTCTTCCCAGTGTCAAACCGACAGATGGGCATGAAATTTTTGACCAAATTTTTTTTTCGATTGCCTGACCCAAAACCTGAAACGGGTCAAAAAACTTTCTATAACGGCGATCGCCTCAATACGCTTATAAACACCTAAAATAGGATAGCCAAAATTTTTTTTGACAAGTACGCTGAAAATTTTGGGTGGTTTCAGACTTTTTTTTTTTTCCAAACCTACTCCGCAAGGAAACACGAATCGAAACTAGATGGATCTCAAAACAACCCTAATATGCAAGGAACTCGGATTGGTGGTGGATATATGGTGGTGGTATATGGCGGTGGTGGTGGTAGCGGTGGTAGTATATGGATATGGATCGGTGGTGGTATATGGACACGGATTGGTGGTGGTATATGGATACGGATTCAAGCGGTGATGGTAGGTGGCGAGGCGATGATGATGGTGCGGTGGCGGCGTGACAACTTATGACCGTAACTCAAACTCTAAAAGACTAGACGCTAAGACCAGAACTAGACACGACGATGCAACCGCAAATTCAACAAAGCAAAACCCTAAAAAGATTATGCAAAGGCTCGATTGGTTCGGATATGATGAACTAACCCTAATTTTTTTGTGGCTTTTTCGTGGACTATAGGTATGAAGAATGACTCGATCTAAACTACGGAAAACTGTAAAATCTCACCGAGCAACCTGGAAATCTGATACCACTTGATAGAGGCAAAGGTGTCCCGCCTTCGATGAGATGTGGTTTTCGCTTTGGAGGAAGTCGACTTTGACGATCCGACTACTGAACGTCGAGGACGCCGCGCCTTAGCAATCGCTAAACCAACTCCGAGAGGTTATTGACCACGCCGAGCACGATCAACTCGACCACGAGGGTCTGCTTTCTTGCGAGCAAACGAAGAACAAGCAAGAAACTGAGATTGCAATCTGGATATTGCGAATATAAGATGAAAGCTTTATTGATCAAGGTGGGGTTCTGTGACGCCTTTGTCTCGGTCGTTGAACACAAACGGCACGCGAAGTTGCAGCTATGGCGAACTTTTAATCTAAACAAAACCCAAGGTCTAAACGGTGCCCTAAGGGCTGTATATATGGAGGAAGAGGGGGAATTTCGTGGCCCTTGGTGGAGGGGTCCAAATCAACCCTAACTCTTGTTTCCCCACACATACGGACTCTAAAACAGCCTATACTTAAGTATTTCGAAATTACATGGGCCTGGCCCACTAATAAGGTGACGCAGCACCTAGAATAGCCTCGGGACGACATTTATGAAGTAGCATCTTGTATATTTCGTCCAAGGCTTCATGCATCCATTATGGTGGCTTCAAAGTCCTGAAATCATCACTTGTAACTCCGTTTGTTCCCTTGCGCATGGCATTATCTCCATGCTTGTTCTTGCTCCAATGTCCATCCTTCTCCAAGCTAGGGCCTTCATTTGTAAGCAAAACAAATGTATCCAATTTAGGCAGCATCATATTCTCATGAACATTAGAATCATTACCAAGAAACGAAAGTACCTGATAATTTAATTGGCGTGCGCGAGCTCTAGTAATTGGTCCAGTATATGTAGCAGTAGGGGCTGTGGGTGTAACAATGGTATTGATGTCCTCATCAGGGACGGTTGCTTCTTCATCAACCACCACCACCACCACCACTTCCACATAACCTTGCCCACCATACACTTCCGACAACCCAACTTAACCCAATTGTTGATTGAGCTTTTTCGAGTTGTGACTTGTGTCTCCTAAGGTGTTTCGGCTACTTAGGGACGCCAACTTCAACTCCGACACGTGTATAGCCCATCATTCCACTTCCGCATTGCCAAGTGCAAACCACCACCGCTTCCCGCTACCACCATTTTGACATTTGACGTTTGAGATTTTGAGTTCGCGGTTTTTCCGTTTCCTAAGGTGTTTCGGCTACTTAGGGACGAGTCTCCATCATCTTGGTATCTACATCAAGAACACCGCTACTCATCATCGCCGGACGGTAACCTCCATATCATCTTGGTATCGTGGTATCCTCCATTGTATATTCCCTTGCCATTGCATTGTTAACCCCTAGCCTTACTTTTTTTATGTTATTTGCCTATTGAGACTAGCCATTTGAGTATTGCCGCAACGTTACTTGTGCACATTAGTGATCATACCTTCCATTACATACCATACCATATCATATTGGTATCATATCATCCATTGTGTTTCAAGTTTGTTCCCGCATACACACAATTGCTATCTTGGTTTGTGCATTGTGCAAAGTGGCCATAGAAAAAAAAAGAGAATAAGCTTTTAAGCAAAAGAGAAATAGCAAAGAGCTTGTAAGCAATAGCCATAGCATCCAAATATATCATATGGTATCATATCCGATCATCTTGGATAATCTTGAGAGAAACACCGGGAACCATACATACATAGCATACTTGGGATAGAAATTTTATCCATTTTGCATCTTATAGGTTGTGCACAAGTGTCGTATCCGCCTATTGAGCAATCGTGCTAGCGTCTCTCTTGAGTTGTGCAACACGAGCGTTTTCCATGGATTCCACATTTTGTGCTCATTCCTTGGTTGCACGACCCCATTTATCTATCCGTGTGTGTGTTTCCGTGTGCCACATATTGCTATTGGTCTACTTGTTTCGCTTGCGAATTTGTGAATCTCTTTCAACATTATTGACTCTTGCTAACATTTTGCATCAAATTTTTGTACCACTATCCTCACCGAGCTCTACCATAAGCTTTACTTGATAGGTGTGAGTGAACAAGTCCGGTACCAATTCCACTATTCTTTCATCTCACATTGAGTGAAACGGGATACATCCTCAACTTTGGGAAAAGGTAACTTGGTATTGTTTATCTCATTTCCTACTCACCTCTACTCGAGTCTTGTGATGGATAGGCAAGGCATTTCATCTTCGGTCTACAACAACAACGACGAGTTCGATGCCATGGAAAACAACTACGACGCCAAGATGCAAGCTAAAATGGAGGAGATCAAATCCCTCATCAAGTCCCACAAGCGATCTTCCTCATCTTCGAGAAGACGCTCAAGAGCACATCCTTCCGAGCGACCATCTCCGGCAACATCACATCGGCATCGACACCATCATCAACAAGAACGTGAAGGTCAAGAGCTCAACACCAACAAACGCTCAACGACTTCACCATCTCCCTTGGCATCTTCGCCAAGCGACTTCAAGGCATCTTCGCCTTCGAATATTCGGCATCTTCGCCAACAAGCACCCCAAGACTACGCTCAAGAGAAGCTCCCCAAGCTCAAGTCCGCGACTTCCACGAGCTACTACGACCTCGACATCGACCACGAGATTCCTTTCTATGGGACTCAAGAACCCGAGGAGTACCTCGAGTGGGAGCGTTTGATGGACGACTACCTCAAGCTACATCACGTTCCTCCCGAAGATCAAGTGAAGTGCGCCACAAGAAACTTCCACGACTACGCCTCGACATGGTGGCTTCACACACCTTCGGAGTGCTATGAGATGAGTTGTCCCACGACGAAGAGAGTTTTGCGGCGAGAGTTTGTGCCTCCAACCTACACGGAACAACTTCGACGCCAATTGGAGAACACCACCCAAGGATCCAAGTCCATCGACAAGTACTTCAAGGAGATGAAGATTGCCTTTACGACGAGCCGGCGTGGGCGAATTCCATTTCGATGAAATTTCACTTCATGATGGGATTGCACAACGACATCTCCAAGACCATCTTCCTCGAGAACTACAAGTCCATTGACGACTACTACATTGGTGCTCTCAAGGCGGAACAAGAACTCATGAAGGCCAAGGCTTCTCCACCCCAAGCACACTTCGCGGCGACCAAGCTCTACGACAAGCATGAGGCTAGTACCACCAAGATGTCCAAGCCCGACAAGCTCCAAGACGATGCTCCCAAGTGCAACTTCACCGCCATCCCTCTTTGTGGCATTGATGATGCCGAGTCTACCTTGACTCTTTTTCAAGATGGTGCGGCGACAAGTATGACTACGGAGACCTTCAAGGACCAAGCTTTGGAGGCGAGCGACAAGGTGGCGAGCAAGGATGATGCTTCCATATTAGGAGGCGAGAGTGATGTTGTGCCATCTTCGGCCTTCATCCATGACGACGGCGCTGAGATGGTTGAGTATTTCACTTCGACCACGGCGACGTATGATGACTTGAGTGACTTGTGCCACCATATTGAGAGTGAGAGTGACTTACACCACTAGCCCCATATATGACGAGTTGCCCCAATTCTCATGTGAGGAGAGCCACAACCACCACTTGTGTGAGATGAGTGACTCCACCATACGTGAGTTTGAGTGCACCTACCTTGAGGGAGTGAGTGAACCACCACATAGAGAGAGTGAGGCCACTTTGATTTCTAACAACTTGACCTCTACCTCTATTGTGTCTTCTCATTTGGTGCTAGGTCCCATATATGATGACGCGCCGATCCTCGACGACTCCGTCCTCCCTTTGGACAAGACGATGGCCATGGTGGAATATGATGCACCCCCCACATGGTTCCATCAAGATGAAGATGACCACCATTTGGTCTTTCCCACCTCACCTACACCACTTGAGTGGAATGTACAAGGTAACATAGGTGAAGGTGATGCTCAAGTCCCACTAGTGGACATTCTTGACATTGATTGCTTGCATGATGTTGATCCACCTAGTACCTTGCTTCATGCTAGTATGATTTCCCCATGTGATGATTTGCCCATTTATGATGAATATGATGATTCTCATGTGGAGTCTATTAGTAGTGATGCCACGTTACATAGGATTTCTTGTGACAATTCTTTAGGTCACATCATGTTTGCTAATCCGCTTGACTTGTCATATGCTATGCATGAGATCAACCATATGTCTTATTTGCAGTCTCTTCATAGTGACTATGCATATGCCATTAAAATAAACCCAATTTGCACATATGGCATACATGCCAAGCCCATGGTTATTGGCATTTGTTTTTCTTGTGATGATATTGATATGCTCCCTTTGCATCATTTATCTCATATGCCATGCCATGCCCACCTAGCGTCGGATATGCATTGTTTTGGATGTTGTCCATTTTCTCCATATGATGTTTCCAATAGTGCTCATGAGGAGACCCCCATAGTTTCCTCATACATTTTAGGAGATTTTGATTCATCCTATACATTGCATGATCCCAATACTTGTGTGCACCATATGCTCCCCATGAATAAACATGATATTGATGTGCCATATACTTGCATTCTCAATTTGTGTCCCCATCGTGTCATACACAATAACTATTCTTTCATGATGGATGACATGTTCTTATACCATGCATCAAATTTCTTTGAGCGATGCTTATCTTGTGCTAACCCACATGTGCACATACACATCATGATGGATGATGTGTACATTTACCACGCGCACAATTTCTTTGGTTTGTGTCTCTTTGGTGTAGGTACCCATGAATACTAGTCAAACTCGCAATCCCACGAGTTGACAAAACGAGCTCTAGAGAGCAACGATGATTTGGGATTCCATGGATTGACTTTCCCACCGCTCTCTTCACGCGAAGTCTTCGCGCATTTCTTCTACATGGCCCTCACTTGGCTATGGGTTATTGTCCATTACATATTCTATGCCCATCTTGCCATATTCACTTTGCATGATATGCCCATTCCTATGCCTTTTCCATGCATTTGTGACCCATGCTTTGCTTTACACATGATGATTGACTCCCATACTTTTATGTGTATTTGCAAGCTTGGTGGAGATATTGCTTGTTGTTGCCATGTTCCATTTGTGACCCACCCCTATGATGATACTATGATCTTGCTTTGTGTTCGTGCTTGCGATATGTCATGTGCACTCCCTATGCCTATTATTTGCTCACATGACATGATTGCCATGATTTATTCTAGTGTGTTGCATCTTCGCTCCACTAGTTTGCACGACTTGATTACTATGTTTGCTTGCCTTGTTGCATCACCTATGATTCATACTTGCTCATTTCATGCGGTTGATGACAACCATCTACATGCTTTGCACATCATTGTTATTGCTTCTTGTCACATATATCCATATGTTGCCTCTCTCATGCTAGATTTGCCATGTATTGAGTGCAACCATGCTATTCGTCTTGCTCATGAGTTTGCCCCCATAGCATTCTCACATATATTTGGAGATTGTGACATAATTCTTGTGAAGCATGCTTGTCTTACTTCTTTGCACCATATACCAAGTTCCATGAATTTAGCCATTGTTGCATCATATTATTCATGCACTTGTGCTTCTAAGGGTTTTGTGCAAAAGATGAGAACCATCATGATGGATGATGTGTTTATCTACCATGTGCATACGTTCTTTGTTTTGTTGTGTGCATGTGTAGGATACTTGGATTTGTGTCGACTTCCACTTCACGTGAGTTGACCACTCGAGCTCTTCAGAGCGAGCCTCAAACATTCTACCATGACTCGCTTCTACACCGCGTTTGCTTGCGCTTCGGCATTGTGAAGAATGCACAAGGACATGCCTTCAAGGTGACATCTTTCTTGAGCATGGATATTGCGGATCATACTACTTGTGTTGCTTACACCGTGAGACTTATTGGTCATCTTGGACCACTTGATTGCGCACTTAGTAGAGATCTTGCGTTGACTTGCCATTATCACATTCCCATGCATCATGACATATGTACCTTGTGTGTTGCATCCAATTCTTGGATTACTTGCTCCTCTCATATGTTTGGTTGCAACAATGTCATTACTTCACATATGCCATGTCCCATTGATTGCTACATGCTTGACTTGATTGCCTCACACATGATGAACAATTGCTCTTTCTATTGTGTTGAGTGCCATACTATCTTCACTACACCCTATGCACATTATGCTTGGATTGTCTTGCACTTGACCCATGTGTTTAGACACTTCATTTTATTTGGTGTTGTGAATACTTCCTATGCCTACCATCGACCATTTGTCGAGCGCTTTATGCATGCTTGCTATGACCTTGAGGTGGATGCTTATGCTCTTGTCACACATATTTGCATCTGTACCTCACGTTTACATGTTTGTTTCCATGATGACCTTGATTTTGATCAATTCATATGCTTACATGCCATGTCACAATCCTTTGTCACACCCTATGCTATGCTTGATGACGACACTTGTTTGGTGAATCACCTCTTGAATGCTTGGTTTTGCACTAACGCTAACCACATTTGTTTTTCCAAGTGTTTGTTCCATTTGCTCCTTTTGAAGGAATCACAAGACGGTGTGACATTGGAGAATGCCCATTTCGAGCTTCAAGATGACAAGTACTTGGTGATCGTCCACTTCAACACGGTGACGCTATCTCTTTCCCATGGTGATTTGGTCTTCGATCCGAGGTCGGATCTTTCCCAAGGGGGAGGGGATGATGCGGAGCATCCTACGGTCATCACCATGTCAAGAGTCCGTTTGGCAAGTGACACGCGCAACCTCTACTTCTCATACATAAAGGTGAATCTTCTCCTTTACACGTGTTCACTTGACCCCTTCGAGGATGGTATACTACTTGACACTTCTCCCGTGTGCATGCATAAGTATTGTCGGAGCTTCATGGATGTCGAGGAGGAGTGCAAGCGCCAAGGAACGACTACACCATCCGCGAGGGAAGCATGGAAGAGAAGGAGGAAGAGAACCTGGCCGCTCCAGAACGAGCGGTACTACCGCCCACTCCAAGCGGTACTACCGCTAAGGCCACCCAAGCGATACTACCGCCTCCAAGCGGTACTACCATCAGCGCGGTACTACCGCCATGAGCCTGCAGTACTACCGCCTCACTGCCTGCTTGTGCCAAGGGCCTTGGCCTTGTATCCCTCTCCCACTTAACCCTTCGTGGCTTAGACTATAAATAGACCACCTCCACTTCCTTTCTAGGGTTAGCAAATATGATAGCTCATTCTTAGGTGAGCTTTGCTCCTACCTCTACTCTTGAGAGAGAGAGACCCCTACTCCATTGGAGGCCAAGACCTCCATCTAGGAGAAGATCCTGCGGGATATATCATCAAGACCCCCTCTTGGGCGGACCCCTTCAAGACCTCCTCACGGAGATGAACTCTACCTTGTATCTTTCCCTTTGTTGTTCATGTACCTTGTGATCTTGTGTGTTTGATTGTCTAGTGGATGTGTGATTGGACTTGTTCTTGAGTGTTTCCCCTTGTGATTTCTCCCCGTTCTTCCCCGTGTTCTTCGTGCTCTTCGAGGGATCCCACTCCAAATGTGAAAGATCGACGCTATAGGGTTCCACCCTACATCAGGAACACTAAACCGACAAGTTTCGATTACACAAGGGCTAGATCACCGAACACATAAGGTAGCACAAGATTCAAAATCAACAAAGGAAAGATACACGAGTAGCCGTTCTTCTCCGTGAGGAGGTCTTGATGGGGTCCACCCTAGAGGGGATCTTGAATCCCTTGGAAGGATCTTCTCCGAGGAGGCGCGATCTCCGAGGAGAAGGTAACCAAGTGGATGAGCAAGGGCTCTCACACGAAATATGAGCTAAACCAATGCTAACCCTAACTAGGAGGAGGTGGGGGAGTATATATAGTTTACGGGGCGAAAGGGTACACGGGCCTCGGCCCAAGTGGTTGCTCGCAGGCAGGGCCGGAAGGTCCGGGCAGGGTCTGGCTTAAGCAGAGAGTTGGCGCGGGTGGAGCTGGGCTGGTTTCCGGGGGCCGGAAGGTCCGGGCGGGCCGGAAGTTCCGGGGGCCAGAAGGTCCGGGACGGGTGCCGGGCAGGTTTCGGGATAACCAGATAGTTGGCATGCCCGGGCTGCTCGATGTCGTCGGAGGCCGGAAGCTCCGGGAGGGCCGGAAGTTCCGGGCTGTGGCCTGAAGTTCCGGGCTGTCCAGAGAGTTGACGTCTGTCGTTTCTTCTTCAGCTCCTGGTTCCTTGGCTTGAACGTTGTACCTGATCACGCATAGCGTCTCGGACTTAGGTAGTAGCCATGTCTCACTGGAAGAAAAGGGGAAATCGAATAGGAGTGATGTCACCTCAGATTGAATAGCACGAGCTCTTGCTCTTGTGATGCAGAGCAGCCCTCACTCATACCCACGGACATGCCTACATCTCTCTCAACACCACCGGGACCCATGACAAGAGCCCGAGCTAAGGCTATTGAAGATAAGGTGAACTCGCTCCTCTCCGAATGATAGAGGCAAAGGTGTCCCGATGTTTCGATGAGATGGTGGCTATCGTTTCTGTGGGAGTCGACCTTGACGATCCGACTACGAACATGCGAGACGTCGCGCCTTAGCAATCGCTAAACCAACTTCCGAGGGTTATTGACCACGCCGGAGCACGATCAACCTGACCACGAGGGCCTGTTTCCTGCGAGCAAACGAAGAACAAGCAAGAAACTGAGATTGCAATCTGGATATTGCGAATATAAGATGAAAGCTTTATTGATCAAGGTGGGGTTCGTGGCGCTTTGTCCGGTCGTTGAACACAAACGGCACGCAGGAAGTTGCAGCTATGGCGAACTTTTAATCTAAACAAAACCCAAGGTCTAAACGGTGCCCTAAGGGCTGTATATATGGAGGAAGAGGGGGAATTTCGTGGCCCTTGGTGGAGGGGTCCAAATCAACCCTAACTCTTGTTTCCCCACACATACGGACTCTAAAACAGCCTATACTTAAGTATTTCGAAATTACATGGGCCTGGCCCAATAATAAGGTGACGCAGCACCTAGAATAGCCTATGGACGAATATTATGAAGTGGCATCTTGTATATTTCGTCCAAGGCCTCATGCACTCATTAGGGTGGCTTCAAAGTCCTGGAATCATCACTTGTAACTCCGTTCTTGTTCTCCTTGCGCATGGCATTATCTCCATGCTTGTTC
Organism: Aegilops longissima; assembly: GCA_021605205.1. NCBI lineage: Eukaryota > Viridiplantae > Streptophyta > Magnoliopsida > Poales > Poaceae > Aegilops > Aegilops longissima. The sequence continues at coordinate 235,462,885 of CM038680.1, forward strand.
TTGCTCCAATGTCCATCCTTCTCCAAGCTAGGGCCTTCATTTGTAAGCAAAACAAATGTATCCAATTTAGGCAGCATCATATTCTCATGAACATTAGAATCATTACCAAGAAACGAAAGTACCTGATAATTTAATTGGCGTCTGCGAGCTCTAGTAATTGGTCCAAGATATGTAGCAAGAGGGGCTGTGGGTGTAACAATGGTATTGATGTCCTCATCATCCTCCCCTTCTTGAAATGAAGTCGTCCTCGACGGAAGCTCATATTCCTCACCCAAATAAGGCTTCAAATCTGCAATGTTAAAAGTGGGACTAACCCCAAAATCTGCAGGCAGCTCAAGTTTATATGCATTATCATTTATTTTCTCTAACACCTTAAATGGACCATCAGCACGTGGCATTAGCTTTGATTTGCGCAAATTAGGAAACCTATCCTTACGCAAATGTAACCAAACAAGATCTCCAGGTGCAAAGACAACATGTTTTCTACCCTTATCTCCAAAGAAGTTTATATTTAGCATTCATACGCTCAATATTTTCCTTAGTTATCTCATGCACTTTTAAAATCAATTCAGCACGTTCTTTAGCATCAAAATTAACCTTCTCCGAAGATGGAAGAGGCAACAAATCAATAGGTGCACGAGGTAGGAAGCCATACACAATTTCAAAAGGGCACATCTTAGTAGTAGAATGCAATGAACGATTATAAGCAAATTCAATATGAGGCAAGCATTCTTCCCACATTTTCTTATTATTCTTCAAAACAGCCCTAAGCATAGTAGACAATGTTCTATTGACTACTTCAGTTTGTCCATCAGTTTGGGGGTGACAAGTAGTACTAAAAAGCAGTTTAGTCCCCAACTTAGCCCATAAACATCTCCAAAAGTGGCTAAGAAATTTAGTATCACGATCTGAAACAATAGTATTTGGCACACCATGCAAGCGAATAATTTCACGAAAGAACAAATCAGCAACATTAACAAGATCATCGCTTTTATGACATGGTATAAAGTGTGCCATTTTCGAGAATCTATCCACGACAACAAATATGCTATCCTCCCTTCTTTGTTCGAGGTAAACCTAAAACAAAGTCCATAGATATATCCTCCCAAGGAACACTAGGCACAGTGCAAAGGCATATATAAACCATGAGGATTGAGTCGTGACTTAGCTTTTTGACATGTAGTGCAGCGAGCTACAAAACGCTCAACATCCCGTCCTCATCTTTGGCCAAAAGAAATGTGTAGCAAGTATATCCTCCGTCTTCTTCACGCCAAAGTGTCCCATTAATCCTCCTCCATGCGCCTCCTGCAACAACAAAAGACGAACAGAGCTAGCAGGAATGCATAGCTTGTTAGCACGGAACACAAAACCATCATTAATAACGAACTTGTTCCATGTTCTTCCTCTTTACAATTCTGCATTACATCTTTAAAATCAGCATCATGCACATATTGATCTTTGATGGTCTCCAAACCAAATATTTTGAAGTCAAGTTGTGAAAGCATAGTATATCGACGAGACAAAGCATCAAGAATAACATTTTCTTTACCCTTCTTGTGTTTAATGACATAAGGGAAAGTCTCAATGAATTCAACCCATTTAGCATGTCTACGATTCAGTTTAGCTTGACTTTTAATATGTTTCAAAGATTCATGATCGAGAATGTATAACAAATTCTTTGGGCCATAAATAATGTTGCCATGTCTCTAAAGTCCTAACAAGAGCATATAATTCTTTGTCATAAGTAGAATAGTTCAGACTAGGCCCACTCAATTTTTCGTAAAAAGTATGCAACAGGTTTGCCATCTTGTAATAACACACCTCCTAATCCAATGCCACTAGCATCACATTCAAGCTCAAAAGTCTTATTAAAGTCGAAGTTGGAGTAAAGGAGCATGTGTCAACTTATCTTTCAATACCGTGAAGGCTTCTTCCCGTGCGGTACCCCAAACAAAAGGCACATCCTTCTTTGTAAGCTCATTGAGAGGTGCAGCAATGGTGCTAAAGTCTCTCACAAACGCCTATAGAAACCAGCGAGTCCAAGAAAACTCCTCACTTGTGTGACCGTTTTGGGCTGCGGCCAACTCTCAATAGCTTCAATCTTGGCTTTATCAACTTCAATTCCTCGTGGAGTAACAACATAGCCAAGAAAAGATACTCGGTCGGTGCAAAAGGTGCACTTACCAAGGTTACCAAACAAACGTGCATCACGTAGAGCATTAAAAACAGCACGTAAATGTTCCAAATGTTCTTCCAAAGATTTGCTATAAATCAGTATATCATCAAAGTAAACTACCACAAATCGTCCAATGAAAGCACGTAAAACTTCGCTCATTAATCTCATGAAAGTACTAGGTGCATTAGTTAACCCAAAAGGCATGACTAACCACTCATATAATCCAAACTTAGTTTTAAATGCTGTTTTCCATTCATCTCCCAATTTCATACGAATTTGATGGTATCCACTACGCAAATCAACTTTGGAGAATATTGTAGAGCCACTCAATTCATCAAGCATATCATCTAGCCTAGGAATAGGATGACGATAACGAATAGTAATATTATTAATGCCTCTACAATCAACACACATACGCCGACGTACCTTCCTTTTTAGGCACTAGTATAATAGGAACAGCACAAGGACTAAGAGATTCGCAGATATAACCTTTGTCGAGCAGCTCCTGTACTTGACGATAATCTCCTTCGTCTCCTCTGGATTGGTACGGTATGGTGCACGGTTGGGTAGCGATGCACCGGAATTAAGTCAATTTGATGCTCAATCCTCGAATAGGTGGTAATCCGGTGGCACGCCTTGTGGGAAGACGCCAACGAACTCCCGCAAAATGTTAGTGACAGCAGGGGCAAAGAGGAAGGCACGTCCCTCGAATGAAAATAATGCCTCTTTGCACACAAAAGCATAGCAAACAGATGTGCTAGAATCTAGCTCATCAATATCAGATTTGGTGGCAAATAAACATGCACTTTTCAGTTTAATTTCAGAAGCAACATTAGATGGTTTATTATTAGGCTTTATTTGTTGCTCAAATTCTTTTGCCACAATCTGATTTTCACTCTTATTTTTCTCCTGTTTTGCTTTATTAGCTCTATTAATATCATCTTTCAAAATGGAATCAGGAGTCATAGGAAGCAAAGTAATATTTTTATCCTTGTGAACAAGAGTATACTGATTGTTTCTACCATGGTGTACAAAATTTTTATCAAATTGCCATGGTCTACCTGATGAGGACATCAATACCATTGTTACACCCACAGCCCCTACTGCTACATATACTGGACCAATTACTAGAGCTCGCGCACGCCAATTAAATTATCAGGTACTTTCGTTTCTTGGTAATGATTCTAATGTTCATGAGAATATGATGCTGCCTAAATTGGATACATTTGTTTTGCTTACAAATGAAGGCCCTAGCTTGGAGAAGGATGGACATTGGAGCAAGAACAAGCATGGAGATAATGCCATGCTCAAGGGGAACAAGAACGGAGTTACAAGTGATGATTTCAGGACTTGAAGCCACCATAATGGGTGCATGAAGCCTTGGACGAAATATACAAGATGCTACTTCATAAATGTCGTCCCGAGGCTATTCTAGGTGCTGCGTCACCTTATTATTGGGCCAGGCCCATGTAATTTCGAAATACTTAAGTATAGGCTGTTTTAGAGTCCGTATGTGGGGAAACAAGAGTTAGGGTTGATTTCGGACCCTCCACCAAGGGCCACGAAATTCCCCCTCTTCCTCCATATATACAGCCCTTAGGGCACCGTTTAGACCTTGGGTTTTGTTTAGATTAAAAGTTCGCCATAGCTGCAACTTCGCTGCATTTCGCTTTGTGTTCAACGACTGCACAAAGGCGCCACGTAACCCCACCTTGATCAATAAAGCTTTCATCTTATATTCGCAATATCCAGATTGCAATCTCAGTTTCTTGCTTGTTCTTCGTTTGCTCGCAGGAAACAGCCCTCGTGGTCGTTGATCGTGTTCGGCGTGGTCAATAACCCTCGGAAGTTGGTTTAGCGATTGCTAAGGCGCGACGTCTCGCACGATCGTAGTCGGATCGTCAAGGTCGACTCCCACAGAAACGATAGCCACCATCTCATCGAAACATCGGGACACCTTTGCCTCTATCAAGTGGTATCAGATTTTCAGGTTGCTCGGTGAGATTTTACAGTTTTTCGTAGATTAGATCGAGTCTGTTCTTCATACCTAAAGTCCACGAAAAAGCCACAAAAAAAATTAGGGTTAGTTCATCATATCCGAACCAATCTGAGCCTTTGCATAATCTTTTTAGGGTTTTGCTTTGTTGAATTTGCGGTTGCATCGTCGTGTCTAGTTGCTGGTCTTAGCGTCTAGTCTTTTAGAGTTTCGAGTTCGGTCATAAGTTGTCACGCCGCCACGCACCATCATCATCGCCTCGCCACCTACCATCACCGCTCAATCCGTATCCATATACCACCACCAATCCGTGTCCATATACCACCACCGATCCATATCCATATACTACCACCGCTACCACCACCGCCATATACCACCACCATATATCCACCACCAATCCGAAGTTCCTTGCATATTAGGGTTGTTTTCGAGATCCATCTAGTTTCCGATTCGTGTTTCCTTGCCGAGTAGGTTTCGGAAAAAAAAAAAAAGAGTCCGAAACCACCTCCGCTTAGGCCCAAAATTTTCCAAAACGTACTTGTCAAAAAATTTTTGGCTATCCTATTTTAGGTGTTTATAAGCGTATTGAGACAATCAATAATATAGAAAGTTTTTTGACCTGTTTCAGCTTTTGGGTCCGGCAAATAAAAAAAAAAAAATTTGGTCAAAAAATTTCGTGCCCATCCTGTCGGTTTGACCTCGAAGAGTTTTGAGACACTCGCCATTATAGTGATTTTTCGCAAAAAAAAAAAAAGAGCCGCAAAAAAAAAAAAAAAAAAAAAAAAAAAAAAAAGCGAAAAAAAAAAAATTCCAGAGTGTGCTTTTCCCTTGTTTACGTGCAGCGCCGTGATTTTGTTAGTGTTCTAGGCTCGCGTCTCTAGCACGGTCTAGCCTAGGACCAAAGACAAGACTGCTGCTGAGCGCTTATTCAACTTTGCATCTCTGAATTGATTATTGTCTGACCCTTTTGCTACCATATTATAAGCCTTCCCAGCTCCACATACATCTACATCGTGCGCTTGACTCTCCCCGTAATCGCTCTATCCAAGCTTTGAGAGTTTTGACTACATCGGTTGCCGATCACCGCCGCTTCTTGGGTAAGAACTGGTAAGAATTTGAGATTTGCTTGACGGATTTGTGACCGCCCACCACACCACCACCACCACTTCCTAGTAGTCCGTCAATCATATTCTTGTGTGTTTCTATTGCTTGCTAACCATGGCAGGATCACAAGTCGATTTAGACCGACCGGGAGAACATGACAAACAAAGCGCTACATGATAAGTTTCAACAAATGATGAGTGGGCAGGTGGACGATGTGCTAAATAGATTTGAAGAGGCCATGGAGAAGATAGATGGCATTGAGAAGGCGTCAAACAAAGCTCGATATCAAGTTTAATGAATTGCTCGCGCTGTCTACCACCACCACCACCGCTGCACCTAACGCACCTCTACTACAACAACACGGACTACCTCCACATCGCGAAACAGCCCTCCGCCGAGCTTCCCGTGTCCCTCTTCACCGCCAAGCTGCTGGTGCTGCTGTTGATACTTCAGGGCTCCTGCTGCATGCGGGGGAGGATGATTATGTGAGAGCTTACGAGGATGAGGTTGATCAACATCGAACTACGTGCAACCACCAAAGACCACAACCACCGTGTCGTCCACATGCAAATAATGGCAATGTTCGGGCTCCCCTTCAGGTACGAGATCATGACCATCTCCCTAAACTGAAATTGAATATTCCACCATTTGAGGGTAGATATGTTCCTGATATATATCTTACTTGGGAATTAGAAACTGAACAACGATTTACATGTTTACAATATCCCGAGGAGAGACGTGTTCCTCGCTGCTGTTTGTGCTTTCACTAGCTTTGCATGTGTTTGGTGGTCTGAACATTGTAGATTATATCCTGTTCCAGCTACTTGGGCTGCTTTGAAAACTGCTATGCGTACTCGTTGGGTTCCTCCATATTATCAACGTGAATTACTTCAAAATTGCAGCGCTTAAGACAAGGAAAAATTCGGTGAAGAATATTATCGTGAATTACAAACTGGCTTGATTAGATGTGGTATTGTTGAGGAGAATGAAGCTATGCTTGCACGTTTTCGGGTGGATTAAATAGAGATTCAAACCATTCTAGACTACAAGGATTATAATAATATCACTCGATTATTCCATCTTGCTTGTAAAGCTGAACGTGAAGTGCAGGATCGACAGCGCTTGGCGCGGACTAACTTTTCTCGCAGGTCGACCTTCATCATGGACACCACGTGCATCATCTACTTCCACACGTTCTACTACACCGGCACCTCCGTCGGCTGCCACCTCCAACCGTGATACAAGAAAGCAGGCACAACCACCACTATCTCGCCAAGAGCACACCGCTGGGCTACACAGAGCTCTTCTTCTTCCATGGCGTCAACAGGGCACACAAGTGATATTATTTGTCGTCGTTGTAAGGGAAGAGGACATTTTATGAGAGAATGCCAATCTCAGCGTGTGATGATTGCTACGAGGATGGTGGGTATGAGTCCGCTAGTGACTATGATGAAGAGACTTTGGCTCTTATTACACATGAAGAACACGGTGGAGATGATTCTGATCTTGAGACGCAATACATGGCTGCTGAAGATGCTTGACAGTATGAATGTTTAGTTGCTCAACGTGTTTTGAGTGTGCAGGTTACACAAGCTGAGCAAAATCAGAGGCATAACTTGTTCCATACAAAGGGAGTTGTGAAGGAACGTCTATTCAGCGTCATCATAGATGGAGGGAGCTGCAACAACTTGGCTAGCATGGATATGGTGGAGAAGCTTTCTCTCACCACAAGACCACATCCACATCCTTACTACATCCAATGGTTCAACAACAGCGGCAAGGTTAAGGTAACACGTCTTGTTCGTGTGCATTTTAGTATCTCTACATATGCTGATTATGTTGATTGTGATGTGGTACCTATGCAAGCATGTTCCTTATTACTTGGTAGACCATGGCAATTTGATAAAATTCTGTACACCATGGTAGAAACAATCAGTATACTCTTGTTCACAAGGATAAAAATATTACTTTGCTTCCTATGACTCCTGATTCCATTTTGAAAGATGATATTAATAGAGCTAATAAAGCAAAACAGGAGAAAATAAGAGTGAAAATCAGATTGTGGCAAAAGAATTTGAGCAACAAATGAAGCCTAATAATAAACCATCTAATGTTGCTTCGAAATTAAACTGAAAAGTGCATGTTTATTTGCCACCAAATCTGATATTGATGAGCTAGATTCTAGCAAATCTGTTTGCTATGCTTTTGTGTGCAAAGAGGCATTATTTTCATTCGAGGACGTGCCTTCCTCTTTGCCCCTCGCTGTCACTAACATTTTGCAGGAGTTCACCGATGTCTTCCCACAAGACGTGCCACCGGATTACCACCTATTCGAGGGATTGAGCATCAAATTGACTTAATTCCCGTGCATCGCTACCCAACCGCGCACCATACCGCACCAATCCAGAGGAGACGAAGGAGATTATGCGTCAAGTACAGGAGCTGCTCGACAAAGGTTATATACGCGAATCTCTTAGTCCTTGTGCTGTTCCTATTATACTAGTGCCTAAAAGGATGGTACGTCATATGTGTGTTGATTGTAGAGGCATTAATAATATTACTATTCGTTATCGCCATCCTATTCCTAGGCTAGATGATATGCTTGATGAATTGAGTGGCTCTACAATATTCTCCAAAGTTGATTTATGAGTGGATACCATCAAATTCGTATGAAATTGGGAGATGAATGGAAAACAGCATTTAAAACTAAGTTTGGATTATATGAGTGGTTAGTCATGCCTTTTGGGTTAACTAATGCACCTAGTACTTTCATGAGATTAATGAACGAAGTTTTACGTGCTTTCATTGGACGATTTGTGGTAGTTTACTTTGATGATATACTGATTTATAGCAAATCTTTGGAAGAACATTTGGAACATTTACGTGCTGTTTTTAATGCTCTCGTGATGCACGCTTGTTTGGTAACCTTGGGAAGTGCACCTTTTGCACCGACCGAGTATCTTTTCTTGGCTATGTTGTTACTCCACAGGAATTGAAGTTGATAAAGCCAAGATTGAAGCTATTGAGAGTTGGCCGCAGCCCAAAACGGTCACACAAGTGAGGAGTTTTCTTGGACTCGCTGGTTTCTATAGGCGTTTTGTGAGAGACTTTAGCACCATTGCTGCACCTCTCAATGAGCTTACAAAGAAGGATGTGCCTTTTGTTTGGGGTACCGCATGGAAGAAGCCTTCACGGTATTGAAAGATAAGTTGACACATGCTCCTTTACTCCAACTTCCTGACTTTAATAAGACTTTTGAGCTTGAATGTGATGCTAGTGGAATTGGATTAGGAGGTGTGTTATTACAAGATGGCAAACCTGTTGCATACTTTTCTGAAAAATTGAGTGGGCCTAGTCTGAACTATTCTACTTATGACAAAGAATTATATGCTCTTGTTCGGACTTTAGAGACATGGCAACATTATTTATGGCCCAAAGAATTTGTTATACATTCTGATCATGAATCTTTGAAACATATTAAAAGTCAAGCTAAACTGAATCGTAGACATGCTAAATGGGTTGAATTCATTGAGACTTTCCTTATGTCATTAAACACAAGAAGGGTAAAGAAAATGTTATTGCTTGATGCTTTGTCTCGTCGATATACTATGCTTTCACAACTTGACTTCAAAATATTTGGTTTGGAGACCATCAAAGATCAATATGTGCATGATGCTGATTTTAAAGATGTAATGCAGAATTGTAAAGAGGGAAGAACATGGAACAAGTTCGTTATTAATGATGGTTTTGTGTTCCGTGCTAACAAGCTATGCATTCCTGCTAGCTCTGTTCGTCTTTTGTTGTTGCAGGAGGCGATGGAGGAGGATTAATGGGACACTTTGGCGTGAAGAAGACGGAGGATATACTTGCTACACATTTCTTTTGGCCAAAGATGAGACGGGATGTTGAGCGTTTTGTTGCTCGCTGCACTACATGTCAAAAAGCTAAGTCACGACTCAATCCTCATGGTTTATATATGCCTTTGCTCTGTGCCTAGTGTTCCTTGGGAGGATATATCTATGGACTTTGTTTTAGGTTTACCTCGAACAAAGAAGGGAGGGATAGCATATTTGTTGTCGTGGATAGATTCTCAAAATGGCACACTTTATACCATGTCATAAAAGCGATGATGCTGTTAATGTTGCTGATTTGTTCTTTCGTGAAATTATTCGCTTGCATGGTGTGCCAAATACTATTGTTTCAGATCGTGATACTAAATTTCTTAGCCACTTTTGGAGATGTTTATGGGCTAAGTTGGGGACTAAACTGCTTTTAGTACTACTTGTCACCCCCAAACCGATGGACAAACTGAAGTAGTCAATAGAACATTGTCTACTATGCTTAGGGCTGTTTTGAAGAATAATAAGAAAATGTGGGAAGAATGCTTGCCTCATATTGAATTTGCTTATAATCGCTCATTGCATTCTACTACTAAGATGTGCCCTTTTGAAATTGTGTATGGCTTCCTACCTCGTGCACCTATTGATTTGTTGCCTCTTCCATCTTCGGAGAAGGTTAATTTTGATGCTAAAGAACGTGCTGAATTGATTTTAAAATGCATGAGATAACTAAGGAAAACATTGAGCGTATGAATGCTAAATATAAACTTGTTGGAGATAAGGGTAGAAAACATGTTGTCTTTGCACCGGAGATCTTGTTTGGTTACATTTGCGTAAGGATAGGTTTCCTAATTTGCAAAATCAAAGCTAATGCCACGTGTTGATGGTCCATTTAAGGTGTTAGAGAAAATAAATGATAATGCATATAAACTTGAGCTGCCTGCAGATTTTGGGGTTAGTCCCACTTTTAACATTGCAGATTTGAAGCCTTATTTGGGTGAGGAATATGAGCTTCCGTCGAGGACGACTTCATTTCAAGAAGGGAGGATGATGAGGACATCAATACCATTGTTACACCCACAGCCCCTTGCTACATATCTTGGACCAATTACTAGAGCTCATATGACGCCAATTAAATTATCGGTACTTTCGTTTCTTGGTAATGATTCTAATGTTCATGAGAATATGATGCTGCCTAAATTGGATACATTTGTTTTGCTTACAAATGAAGGCCCTAGCTTGGAGAAGGATGGACATTGGAGCAAGAACAAGCATGGAGATAATGCCATGCTAAGGGGAACAAGAACGGAGTTACAAGTGATGATTTCAGGACTTTGAAGCCACCATAATGGGTGCATGAAGCCTTGGACGAAATATACAAGATGCTACTTCATAAATGTCGTCCCGAGGCTATTCTAGGTGCTTCGCGTCACCTTATTATTGGGCCAGGCCCATGTAATTTCGAAATACTTAAGTATAGGCTGTTTTAGAGTCCGTATGTGGGGGAAACAAGAGTTAGGGTTGATTTCGACCCCTCCACCAAGGGCCACGAAATTCCCCTCTTCCTCCATATATACAGCCCTTAGGGCACCGTTTAGACCTTGGGTTTTGTTTAGATTAAAAGTTCGCCATAGCTGCAACTTCGCGTTTCGCTTGTGTTCAACGACTGCACAAAGGCGCCACAGTAACCCCACCTTGATCAATAAAGCTTTCATCTTATATTCGCAATATCCAGATTGCAATCTCAGTTTCTTGCTTGTTCTTCGCTTTGCTCGCAGGAAACAGGCCCTCGTGGTCGTTGATCGTGCTCGCGTGGTCAATAACCCTCGGAAGTTGGTTTAGCGATTGCTAAGGCGCGACGTCTCGCACGATCGTAGTCGGATCGTCAAGGTCGACTCCCACAGAAACGATAGCCACCATCTCATCGAAACATCGGGACACCTTTGCCTCTATCACTACCAAGTAATAAGGAACATGCTTGCATAGGTACCACATCACAATCAACATAATCAGCATATGTAGAGATACTAAAATGCACACGAACAAGACGTGTTACCTTAACCTTGCCGCTGTTGTTGAACCATTGGATGTAGTAAGGATGTGGATGTGGTCTTGTGGTGAGAGAAAGCTTCTCCACCATATCCATGCTAGCCAAGTTGTTGCAGCTCCTCCATCTATGATGACGCGAATAGAACGTTCCTTCACAACTCCCTTTGTATGGAACAAGTTATGCCTCTGATTTTGCTCAGCTTGTGTAACCTGCACACTCAAAACACGTTGAGCAACTAAACATTCATACCTGTCAAAGATCTTCACAGCCATGTATTGCGTCTCGGGATCGTAATCATCTCCACCGTGTTCTTCATGTGTAATAAGAGCCAAAGTCTCCTCATCATAGTCACTAGCGCACTCATACCCACCATCCTCAGTAGCAATCATCACACGCTGAGATTGGCATTCTCTCGCAAAATGTCCTCTTCCCTTACAACGACGACAAATAATATCACTTGTGTGCCCTGTTGACGCCATGGAAGAAGAAGAGCTCTGTGTAGGCCCAAAGAGGTGTACTCTTGGCGAGATAGTGGTGGTTGTGCCTGCTTTCTTGTATCACGGTTGGAGGTGGCAGCCGACGGAGGTGCCGTGTAGTAGAACGTGTGGAAGTAGATGATGCACGTGGTGTCCATGATGAAGGTCGACCTGCAGAAAAAGTTAGTCCGCGCCAAGGCACAGCGATCCTGCACTTCACGTTCAGCTTTACAAGCAAGATGGAATAATCGAGTTATATTATTATAATCCTTGTAGTCTAGAATGGTCTGAATCTCTATTTAATCCACCCGAAAAGCGTGCAAGCATAGCTTCATTCTCCTCAACAATACCACATCTAATCAAGCCAGTTTGTAATTCCTGATAATATTCTTCTACCGAATTTTTTACTTGTCTTAAGCGCTGCAATTTTTGAAGTAATTCACGCTGATAATATGGTGGAACCCAACGAGTACGCATAGCAGTTTTCAAAGCAGCCCAAGTAGCTGGAACAGGATATAATCTACAATGTTCAGACCACCAAACACATGCAAAGCTAGTGAAAGCACAAACAAGCAGCAGAACACGCCTCTCCTCGTGATATTGTAAACATGTAAATCGTTGTTCAGTTTCTAACTCCCAAGTAAGATATATATCAGAACATATCTACCCTCAAATGGTGGAATATTCAATTTCAGTTTAGGGAGATGGTCATGATCTCGTACCTGAAGGGGAGCCCTAACATTGCCATTATTTGCATGTGGACGACATGGTGGTTGTGGTGCTGGTGGTTGCACGTAGTTCTGATGTTGATCAACCTCATCCTCGTAAGCTCTCACATAATCATCCTCCCCGCCGCCGCAGCAGGGAGCCACGAAGTATCAACAACAGCACCAGCAGCTTGGCCAGGCTGAAGAGGGACACGGGAAGCTCGGCGGAGGGCTGTTTCGCGATGTGGAGGTAGTCCGTGTTGTTGTAGTAGAGGTGCGTTAGGTGCAGCCGGTGGTGGTGGTGGTAGACGCGCGAGCAATTCATTAAACTTGTTATCGAGCTTTGTTTCGAACGCCTTCTCAATGCCATCTATCTTCTCCATGGCCTCTTCAAATCTATTTAGCACATCGTCCACCTGCCCACTCATCATTTGTTGAAACTTATCATGTAGCGCTTTGTTTGTCATGTTCTCCCAAATCGGTCTCGTCGGCTTGTAATCCTGCCATGGTTAGCAGCAATAGAAACACACAAGAATATGATTCGACAGACTACTAGGAAGTGGTGGTGGTGGTGTGGTGGACAGTCACAAATCCGTCAAGCAAATCTCAAATTCTTACCAGTTCTTACCCAAAGAAGAAAGGTGATCGGCAACCGATGTAGTCAAAACTCTCAAAGCTTGGATAGAGCGATTACCAGGGAGAGTCAAACGCACGATGTAGATGTATGTGGAGCTGGGAAGGCTTATAATATGGTAGGAAAAATGGTTAGCAATAATCAATTCAGAGATGCAAAGTTGAATAAACGCTCAACGACGGTACTGTGCTGGTCCTAGGCTAGACCGTGCTAGAGACGCGAGCCTAGAACACTAACAAAATCACGGCGCTGCACGGAAACAACGGAAAAGCACACTCTGGAAATTTTTTTTTCGCTCTTTTTTTTTTTTTTTTTTTTTTTTTTTTTTTTTTTTTTTTTTGCGAAAAATCACTATAATGGCGAGTGTCTCAAAACTCTTCCCAGGTCAAACTGACAGGATGGGCACGAAATTTTTTCGACCAAAAATTTTTTTTTTTTTTGACTGCCCGGACCCAAAAACTGGAAACGGGTCAAAAAAAACTTTCTATAACGGCGACTGTCTCAATCCACTTAGAAACACCTAAAAATAGGATAGCCAGAAAATTTTTCGACAAGTGCGTTTTCGGAAAATTTTGGGCCTAAACGGAGGGTGGTTTCCAGACTCTTTTTTTTTTTTCGACAAGTGCGTTACCTGAAAATCTGATACCACTTGATAGAGGCAAAGGTGTCCCGATGTTTCGATGAGATGGTGGCTATCGTTTCTGTGGGAGTCGACCTTGAAGATCCGACTACGAACGTGCGAGACGTCGCGCCTTAGCAATCGCTAAACCAACTTCCGAGGGTTATTGACCACGCCGGAGCACGATCAACCTGACCACGAGGGCCTGTTTCCTGCGAGCAAACGAAGAACAAGCAAGAAACTGAGATTGCAATCTGGATATTGCGAATATAAGATGAAAGCTTTATTGATCAAGGTGGGGTTACTGACGCCTTTGTCCGGTCGTTGAACACAAACGGCACGCCGAAGTTGCAGCTATGGCTAACTTTTAATCTAAACAAAACCCAAGGTCTAAACGGTGCCCTAAGGGCTGTATATATGGAGGAAGAGGGGAATTTCGTGGCCCTTGGTGGAGGGTCCGAAATCAACCCTAACTCTTGTTTCCCCACACATACGGACTCTAAAACAGCCTATACTTAAGTATTTCGAAATTACATGGGCCTGGCCCAATAATAAGGTGACGCAGCACCTAGAATAGCCTATGGACGAATATTATGAAGTGGCATCTTGTATATTTCGTCCAAGGCCTCATGCACTCATTAGGGTGGCTTCAAAGTCCTGAATCATCACTTGTAACTCCGTTCTTGTTCTCCTTGCATGGCATTATCTCCATGCTTGTTCTTGCTCCAATGTCCATCCTTCTCCAAGCTAGGGCCTTCATTTGTAAGCAAAACAAATGTATCCAATTTAGGCAGCATCATATTCTCATGAACATTAGAATCATTACCAAGAAACGAAAGTACCTGATAATTTAATTGGCGTGCGCGAGCTCTAGTAATTGGTCCAGTATATGTAGCAGTAGGGGCTGTGGGTGTAACAATGGTATTGATGTCCTCATCACCGAACTTCTTATTTCTACCCATGAGACATGGCTACTACCTCATTCAGAAACTCTGTGTGTAATCAGGTACATGGAGGCGAACCAAGGATCTACTACTTGCAAGAGCCAAGACGGCGAGAACCCCAAGTATGTCGAAGAGGAAGAAGGGATGCAGCTGAAGCTACAGGACACGGACGTCCGACCCCTTCCGGACGTCCGACGTTTCCCAGGACACGGACGTCCGACGCCCTCCGGACGTCCGGAACTTCGTCACCCGAATCAAACCTACGGACGACCGGAGCTGACCGGACGTCCGGACGACCGGAGCTGACCGGACGTCCCGACGACCATCACCCGAGCCGGATCTACGGACGACCGACAGCCTCCGGACGTCCGGACCCTCCTGAAGCCCCGGACGGCCGCCCGCGACGGACGGCAAACACACCTCACGATAGAGAAGAGTAGTCGGACGCTGAACGCAGCGTCCGGACGACCGACCCTACCGAAGCCTCCGGACGTCCGGCGCCTTCCGGACGTCCGACGCTCGATGCGGCTGAAGCCCATGTACCCCTTCGTTTTGACTTCCATTTGCACTAAGACTATAAATAGGACCCTTCCACCTCCTAGTTAGGGTTAGCTTTGGATTTGCTCATATTTCGGTGTGAGAGCCTTTGCTCATCCACTTGGCCACTTCTCCTTCGAGATCAGGACCTCTACGGAGAAGATCCCCCAAGCGGATTCAAGACCCCCTCCTAGGGTGGACCCCTCAAGACCTCCTCGCAAAGAAGAACGGCTACCCTTGTATCCTTACCTTTGTTGTCCTTGAATCTTGTGCCACTCTATGTATTCGATAATCTAGCACTTGTGTAATTGGTTTCTTGTCGGTTGAGTGACCTCTCTCTCGTTTTCCCCGTGTTTTCCCTCGTGTTCTTCCGCTCGTTCTTCGTGTTCCTCGTAGGGATTCTCTCCAAGCGTGAAAGATCGTCAACATAGGGTTCCGCCCTACATCATATGGTATCATGAGCCACGTTCATCACGTTTTTGGAGCCCCTACATCGTGTCTTCTAGCTTGATTTTGTTGTTTTTGTCCTAATTCCGAAAATTCCCCACAAAAATAGCCCCAATTTTTTTTTGTGATTTGTTAGTGTGATGAGATTTTGTTGGATTTGGTCCATGGATTTGTGTTGCTACATGAGGATCTAGCTTTCCCCACCCTACCCACCCTTTTCCATCTTCCAAACCCCTCGATTTCGACCTCACAATCATCTTCTTCCCCGGAAATTTTGCAGTTCCTCTCCCCGAGCCCGATTTTCGCCCAGGCTCCGGACATCCGGACAAGGCCGGACGTCCGACGCCGTCCGGACGACCGTAAGTTCACAGACGTCCGTAAAACCCTGACCAAACTGAATTTCTTCAGTTCAGACACCACCTCCAAACCCATATACACCAAAATCTTCCACGATTCCTCCGATGACGATTTTGACACATTTTGGTCCTTGAGATTTTGAGTTGTGGCTTCCGTATCCTTTTGTGTTTCGGCTATCTAGGTGCGGTTCGAGTTCATCATCACCACGACTCAACTTCGCAAGGGTCTCATCATCGCCAAGGACGGTAACTTCGACAACATCTTTGTCATACATTGCAATTGCATTGATAACCCACATTGCCTCATTTTGCGTAGCTTACCCATCGAGACTAGCCTTTGAGTATTGCCGGCAACGTGACTTGTGCACATTTAGTGATCATACTCCATAGCATACATACCATACCAAAGTGGTGCATATCTTAGCATCAACTTGTGTGTCACAAAGTTGTCATCGCATACACAATTGCTATCTTGCTTCGTGAAGTTTTGCATGAGAAAAGAGCTCAAAAGAGAAAGAGCCAATCAAGCTTTTAAGCAAAGAGAGAAAGATAAGCAAAGAGCTTATGAGCAAGAACCATAGCATCATCAAACATTAAGATTGTCATACTCGATCATCTTGGATCAACACATCGACACACCATACATATAGCATACTTGGGATAGAAGTCGTTGCATTTTTGCTTAGTAGGTTGTGCACAAGTTCGTATCCGCCTATTGTGAAATCGTGCTAGCGTCTCTCTAGTGTTGTGCAACAAGAGCATCTTGGTGAATTCCACATTTTGGCTCATCCTTGGTTGCATAACCCCATATTATCTATTCGCGCGTGTGTTTCCATGTACCATATTTTGCTATTGGTCTACTTGTTGTATTTGCACATTTGTGAATCATTTCCAACTTTATTGAGTCTCACTTACAATTGCATCAAATTTCGTGCCACCATCCTAACCGAGCTCCACCATAAGCTTTTATTTGTGTAGGTGTGAGAACCGACAAGAATCGGTACCAAGAGTGCTATTTCATTGTCCGCATTTGAGTGAACTTGATTCATTTTCAACATCGGTGAAAGGTACATTGGTATAAGTTCTTCTCCGTTCTACCACTCACATCTTGCTTGGAATGATGGATAGGCCAAGTTCTTCTACCAACCCACTCTTCATCGAGCAAGACGACGACATGTCCTCACACGCCACCAAAAGCCACCTCTTGGTGCACAACGAAGCGTTGCACCAAGAACAACAAGCAATGAGCGACCAGATCGACAACCTCGCCACCGACTTGCGACTCTCCGAGCAACGTACAAGAGACTACTTCGACAACAAGTTCGAGGCACACAAGCAAGAGAATGATGCAAGAATGGACGAGATCCGCAAGTTGATGAGAAACCGGCATCATTCCACTTCTTCATCATCAAGACGGAGCCACTCGAGTCGACACTCCGACGACACCTTCTACGACTCAAGTACACCGTCATCGAACACTCTTCGACGAGCAGCAAGCCCAAGATCGTCATGCATCTCGCAACCCGCTACATGACAAGCACTCACAAGAGCAAGTTGATGATCAAGTTCCTCGTCCTCAATCAAACCAAGAGGCTTTTGCTCAAGCTCAAGAACGGCAACGTCTTCGTCGACAACAAGAGGAAGAAAGAGCACGTCGTCACCAAGACGAACAAGACGCCAATGCTCAACGTCGTCAACAACAACAACGTGAAGAACAAGCTCTTGAGGCGCAACGTGCCCTTCAAGAATCAAGTAGAGCCGTCGCCAATCGCAATCGCGAACGGCGCAATCAAGAGGAAGCCCTTCGAGAACTAATCCAAGAGAGGAACTACCAACCTCATGTACACCGTCAAGTTCCTCAAGCTCCTCAAGCTCCTCCACAAGCTCGTCAAGCTCCACCTCAACCTCAAATTCAACAAGAGCAAGTTGATCATGGTCTTCCTCCACGCCAAGAGCAACATGAAGATTTAGTACATCCCACGCCAAGGACGCCATCATCAAGATCGCCAACAATACAATGAAGAGCAACGCCACGGCAAGCTAAAATTCACCATGCCCAAGTTCAATGGAAGCAATGACCCCGAAGACTACCTCTCATGGGCATTGAAGGTTGACAAAATCTTCCGTTTGCACAACTACGATGAAGCAAAGAAAATCGCTATGGCATCACTTGAGTTCCAAGATTATGTGCTCATATGGTGGGAACAAATCATTGAGCGACGACAAGCAAGAGGTGAACCCAATCACCACCGGGCTCAAATGAAGGATGTCATGCGAGCACGCTTTGTACCAACATACTACAATCGCGACCTCTTCAAGAAACTCCAACTACTCAAGCAAGGAACAAAGAGCGTTGAAGAATACTACAAGGAAATGGAGATAGCCATGATTCGAGCCAATGTCAAAGAAGATGATGAGCAAACTATGGCACGCTTCTTGAATGGACTCAATCATCCCATTAAGAAGATCGCCGACTTCCAACCATATTCATCCTCATTGATCTCGTGCATCAAGCTACAAAGGCGAACGCCAAGTGCAAGATGACTTCAAACGCCAAGTACTCATCCAAGACCTCGGTCCATCCAACAACCAAGCTTCAACGACTCCTCCAACTTCCACATCGACCAAGCCTTATTCACGAAACGACGACAAGTCAAGTTACAAGAAAACTTCGACATGTTCAAGTCGTCCTCCTCCTTCTACAAACAACCTCAAGCCGCGTGCTTCATCCTCTACTCCGACCGATGAGACCATTAAGACAAGCTCCTTAAAGTGTTTCACGTGCGGCGGCCGAGGCCACAAGTCATATGAATGCACCAACAAGCGCACCATGATTCTCAACGACGATGGCACATACGACTCCATGAGTGAAGAAGAGATGGAAGCCCTTGAGCAAGTGGCCATGCACCGGCAAGTGAATGAAGATGAAGATGATCAAGTCTTTTGTGATGAGGATTCGAGCCCCGCTCTCGTTGTTTCCAAAGTCTTGACCCTTCAACATCAACAAGAAGAAGACCAACGATGCCACATCTTCTACACAAAAGCCGGCATCAATGGACGGTCCATCAAGGTCATCATCGATGGAGGTAGTTGCCACAACTTGGCAAGTGAAGAACTATGCTCCAAGCTACAATTGGTCAAGAGGAAGCACCCACACCCTTACAAGGTTCAATGGCTAAGTGACTCCGGCACTATACGAATCGAGCATACGAGACTTAGGTAGTAGCCATGTCTCACTGGAAGAAAAGACGAAATCGAATAGGAGTGATGTCACCTCAGATTGAATAGCACGAGCTCTTGCTCTTGTCATGGGTCCACTTGGAGCTTGGATAGTTGATGGAAGGTCCATGGGGATGACCGAAGGATGCTCTGCATCACATAGGCTTGCCCACCATACACTTCCGCCACCCATTCTTAACCCGATTTTGTTTGTGTTGTGAGTTCTGTCTCCTAAGGTGTTTCGGCTACTTAGGGACCGTGCTTCCAACTCCGACACCGTGTATAGCCCATCATACCCTTCCACATTAACCCATTTTGACCGGGTTTCCACCAATACTTCCGCAACCACCACCGCATTCCCGCTACCACCATTTGACTTTGTCCTTGAGATTTTGAGTTGTGATTTTCCGTTTCCTAAGGTGTTTCGGCTACTTAGGGACGAGTGTCCATCATCTTGGTATCAACATCAAGAAAACCGCCACTCATCATCGCAAAGGACGGTAACCTCGACGACACCATTGTATATTCCCCTTGCAATTGCATTGATAACCCCTAGCCCATTTTGCGTTACTTGCCTATCGAGACTAGTCATTTGAGTATTGCCCGCAACGTTACTTGTGCACATTAGTGATCATACTTCCCATAGCATACATACCATATCATCGTGGTGCATATATTGCTATCATATCTTGTGTCACAAGTTTGTTCCCGCATATACACAATTGCTATCTTGGTTTGTGCATTCCTCAAAGTGGCCATACAAAAAAAAGCGAATAAAGCTTTTAAGCAAAAAGAGAAACAGCAAAGAAGCTTGTAAGCATAGCATCATACCACATTGCATATAAGATTGTCATATGCTATCATCTTGGATCAAACCCCGGGAACCATACATACATAGCATACTTGGGATAGAAAGTTTATCCATTTTGCATCTTATAGGTTGTGCACAAGTGTCGTATCCGCCTATTGAGCAATCGTGCTAGCGTCTCTCTTGAGTTGTGCAACACGAGCGTTTTGGTGGATTCCACATTTTGAGCTCATTCCTTGGTTGCACGGCCCCATTTATCTATCCGCGTGTGCGTTTCCGTGTGCCATTCATTGCTATTGGTCTACTTGTTTCACTTGCGAATTTGTGAATCTCTTTCTACATTATTGACTCTTGCTAACATTTTTGATTCAAATTTTTGTGCCACTATCCTCACCGAGCTCCACCATAAGCCTTATTTGTGTAGGTGTGAGAAACCGACAAGAATTGGTACCAATTGTGTTATTTCCTTGTTACACATTGAGTGATCATTGATCCATTTTCAACATCGGTCAAGGTACATTTGGTATAAGTTCTTCTCTTTCTCCCGCTCATATTTGCTCGAGTCTTGTTATGGATAGGAAAGGCATTTCCTCTCCGGTCTACGACAACAACGACGGCGTGAACAACTACATCACCAAAGCGTCCATCTTCGATCTACAACGACAAATGCAAGGCACACAATCAAGATTGCGAGAGCGCATCGAGAACATCTCCATCGACATTCGTCACTCTGAAGCAAGGAAAAGAGACTACATCGACAAGAAGCTTTCCGCACATAAAGAGGAGCATGATGCACGGATGGAGGAGATTAGAGCCTTGATCAAGTCTTCTTCCCCTTCGTCATCTTCAAGGCGGCGACATTCAAGCCACAAGTCTTCAGAGCGCGAAAAGGATGCAAGCGCAACTCGTCCACGTCCACATCTTCGTGATGACCACCATCACAATCGTGATCACCATCATCATGAAGGGCAAGTCACCTCCAAGCAACATGTGCACGACGACGATGAACGACATCTACTACGAGCTCAAGAACGATACCGACATCATCATGATGAAGATGGTCCACAAGCGCAAACGTACAAGTCCCAACAAGCACTACTTCACGCCAAGTCCAAGATTCATGAGCAAAAGAGAAGACCGTGAGAGACCACCACCAAGATGGCGCTACGGCTACAACAACCACTCTGGCATCTTCGCCAAGTGCTATCAAGGCATCTTTGCCGTTGGACGTACGGCATCTTTGCCTACTTCCCACGAGTACGCCTACAACGACTTCATCAAGTCCAAGGCGACTACCCACGAGCGAGGGAGACACTTCCATCTTCGGAAGCCCCCCAAGGAAGATGGCCGAGCATGGGAAACTCCCTTCGGTCA
This sequence comes from Aegilops longissima, assembly GCA_021605205.1. NCBI lineage: Eukaryota > Viridiplantae > Streptophyta > Magnoliopsida > Poales > Poaceae > Aegilops > Aegilops longissima. The sequence goes on from CM038680.1 coordinate 235,484,171, forward strand.
TGGAGACGAGCTACGAGGTGCCACATCATATGGGCCTCATACAAGACGGCGACAAGAAGGCCGAGAAAGGGCCATCCCCTTCGACCACGGCGATAGGAATTGAGCATGGATACATTTGCACCAACATCTCTCCGATACACACATATGTCGAGATGCCCCATTTGTCATGTGAGGAGAGCCACCACCCCATGAGAGAGATGAGTGACTCCACCATATGTGACATTGAGAGCATTTCCTTTGAGAGGATGAGTGTGACCACCACTATCCCCACAGATGAGAGCATGCCACACATCCTATGTGAGGTTGAGCGCCATTTGAGTGACTCCACCAACCATATGAGTGAGAGCATCCTTGAGGGAGTGAGTGAGCCACAACACTTAGGGGGTGAGATAGTTGAGACGGCATGTGAGGCCACTTTGATTTCTAACGAATTAACCTCTACTCCTCGTGTGTTTTCTTCTTTGGTGCCAGGTCTCCTACATGACGACATGCCTACCCTCGACGAGTACATCCCTCCAATGGGAAAACCGATGGCCATGGTGGATGATGATGCACCCTCCACATGGTTCCATCAAGATGAAGATGACAACGAGATGATCTTCAACACCTCACCTACAACACATGAGCGATGCTCCAAAGGTAACATAGGTGATGGTGCTTCTCTTGTCCCACTAGTGGACTCTCTTGACATCGATTGCTCCCATGATGTTGACCCACCTATTCCCATGCTTCATGCTAGTGAGACTTCTTCATGCCTTGACTTACCCATTTACGATGAATATGATGATGAGCATGTTGAGTTGCCTAGTTGTGATGCTGATAGAGGCAAAGGTGTCCCGTCTTTCGATGAGATGTTGGTTTTCGCTTTGGAGGAAGTCGACTTTGACGATCCGACTCTGAACGTCGCGAGGGCCGCGCCTTAGCAATCGCTAAACCAACTCCGAGAGGTTATTGACCACGCCGAGCACGATCAACTGACCACGAGGGTCTGCTTTCCTGCGAGCAAGCGAAGAACAAGCAAGAAACTGAGATTGCAATCTGGATATTGCGAATATAAGATGAAAGCTTTATTGATCAAGGTGGGGTTCTGTGGCGCTTTGTCAGTCGTTGAACACAAACGAAATGCACGCGAAGTTGCAGCTATGGCGAACTTTTAATCTAAACAAAACCCAAGGTCTAAACGGTGCCCTAAGGGCTGTATATATGGAGGAAGAGGGGGGAATTTCGTGGCCATTGGTGGAGGGTCCAAATCAACCCTAACTCTTGTTTCCCCACACATACGGACTCTAAAACAGCCTATACTTAAGTATTTCGAAATTACATGGGCCTGGCCCACTAATAAGGTGACGCAGCACCTAGAATAGCCTCGGACGACATTTATGAAGTAGCATCTTGTATATTTCGTCCAAGGCTTCATGCACCCATTATGGTGGCTTCAAAGTCCTGAAATCATCACTTGTAACTCCGTTTTGTTCCCCTTATGCATGGCATTATCTCCATGCTTGTTCTTGCTCCAATGTCCATCCTTCTCCAAGCTAGGGCCTTCATTTGTAAGCAAAACAAATGTATCCAATTTAGGCAGCATCATATTCTCATGAACATTAGAATCATTACCAAGAAACGAAAGTACCGATAATTTAATTGGCGTCATGAGCTCTAGTAATTGGTCCAAGATATGTAGCAAGAGGGGCTGTGGGTGTAACAATGGTATTGATGTCCTCATCATCCTCCCTTCTTGAAATGAAGTCGTCCTCGACGGAAGCTCATATTCCTCACCCAAATAAGGCTTCAAATCTGCAATATTAAAAGTGGGACTAACCCCAAAATCTGCAGCAACTCAAGTTTATATGCATTATCATTTATTTTCTCTAACACCTTAAATGGACCATCAAGACGTGGCATTAGCTTTGATTTATGCAAATTAGGAAACCTATCCTTACGCAAATGTAACCAAACAAGATCTCCGGTGCAAAGACAACATGTTTTCTACCCTTATCTCCAGCAATGTTATATTTAGCATTCATACGCTCAATGTTTTCCTTAGTTAACTCATGCATTTTTAAAATCAATTCAGCACGTTCTTTAGCATCAAAATTAACCTTCTCCAAGATGGAAGAGGCAACAAATCAATAGGTGCACGAGGTAGGAAGCCATACACAATTTCAAAAGGGCACATCTTAGTAGTAGAATGCAATGAACGATTATAAGCAAATTCAATATGAGGCAAGCATTCTTCCCACATTTTCTTATTATTCTTCAAAACAGCCCTAAGCATAGTAGACAATGTTCTATTGACTACTTCAGTTTGTCCATCGGTTTGGGGGTGACAAGTAGTACTAAAAGCAGTTTAGTCCCCAACTTAGCCCATAAACATCTCCAAAAGTGGCTAAGAAATTTAGTATCACGATCTGAAACAATAGTATTTGGCACACCATGCAAGCGAATAATTTCACGAAAGAACAAATCAGCAACATTAACAACATCATCGCTTTTATGACATGGTATAAAGTGTGCCATTTTCGAGAATCTATCCACGACAACAAATATGCTATCCTCCCTTCTTTGTTCGAGGTAAACCTAAAACAAAGTCCATAGATATATCCTCCCAAGGAACACTAGGCACAGCAAAGGCATATATAAACCAAGAGGATTGAGTCGTGACTTAGCTTTTTGACATGTAGTGCAGCGAGCAACAAAACGCTCAACATCCCGTCTCATCTTTGGCCAAAAGAAATGTGTAGCAAGTATATCCTCCGCCTTCTTGGCGCCAAAGTGTCCCATTAATCCTCCTCCATGCGCCTCCTGCAACAACAAAAGACGAACAGAGCTAGCAGGAATGCATAGCTTGTTAGCACGGAACACAAAACCATCATTAATAATGAACTTGTTCCATGTTCTTCCTTCTTTACAATTCTGCATTACATCTTTAAAATCAGCATCATGCACATATTGATCTTTGATGGTCTCCAAACCAAATATTTTGAAGTCAAGTTGTGAAAGCATAGTATAGCGACGAGACAAAGCATCAAGAATAACATTTTCTTTACCCTTCTTGTGTTTAATGACATAAGGAAAGTCTCAATGAATTCAACCCATTTAGCATGTCTACGATTCAGTTTAGCTTGACTTTTAATATGTTTCAAAGATTCATGATCGAATGTATAACAAATTCTTTGGGCCATAAATAATGTTGCCATGTCTCTAAAGTCCGAACAAGAGCATATAATTCTTTGTCATAAGTAGAATAGTTCAGACTAGGCCCACTCAATTTTTCAGAAAAGTATGCAACAGGTTTGCCATCTTGTAATAACACACCTCCTAATCCAATTCCACTAGCATCACATTCAAGCTCAAAAGTCTTATTAAAGTCAGGAAGTTGGAGTAAAGGAGCATGTGTCAACTTATTCAATACCGTGAAGGCTTCTTCCTGTGCCGTACCCCAAACAAAAGGCACATCCTTCTTTATAAGCTCATTGAGAGGTGCAGCAATGGTGCTAAAGTCTCTCACAAAACTCCTATGGAAACCAGCGAGTCCAAGAAAACTCCTCACTTGTGTGACCGTTTTGGGCTGCGGCCAACTCTCAATAGCTTCAATCTTGGCTTTATCAACTTCAATTCCCTGTGGAGTAACAACATAGCCAAGAAAAGATACTCGGTCGGTGCAAAAGGTGCACTTCCCAAGGTTACCAAACAAACGTGCATCACGTAGAGCATTAAAAACAACACGTAAATGTTCCAAATGTTCTTCCAAAGATTTGCTATAAATCAGTATATCATCAAAGTAAACTACCACAAATCGTCCAATGAAAGCACGTAAAACTTCGTTCATTAATCTCATGAAAGTACTAGGTGCATTAGTTAACCCAAAAGGCATGACTAACCACTCATATAATCCAAACTTAGTTTTAAATGCTGTTTTCCATTCATCTCCCAATTTCATACGAATTTGATGGTATCCACTACGCAAATCAACTTTGGAGAATATTGTAGAGCCACTCAATTCATCAAGCATATCATCTAGCCTAGGAATAGGATGACGATAACGAATAGTAATATTATTAATGCCTCTACAATCAACACACATACGCGACGTACCATCCTTTTTAGGCACTAGTATAATAGGAACAGCACAAGGACTAAGAGATTCGAGTATATAACCTTTGTCGAGCAGCTCCTGTACTTGACGCATAATCTCCTTCGTCTCCTCTGGATTGGTACGGTATGGTGCGCGGTTGGGTAGCGATGCACTGGAATTAAGTCAATTTGATGCTCAATCCCTCGAATAGGTGGTAATCCGGTGGCACGTCTTGTGGGAAGACGTCGGCGAACTCCCCGCAAAATGTTAGTGACAGCGAGGGGCAAAGAGGAAGGCACGTCCTCGAATGAAAATAATGCCTCTTTGCACACAAAAGCATAGCAAACAGATTTGCTAGAATCTAGCTCATCAATATCAGATTTGGTGGCAAATAAACATGCACTTTTCAGTTTAATTTCAGAAGCAACATTAGATGGTTTATTATTAGGCTTCATTTGTTGCTCAAATTCTTTTGCCACAATCTGATTTTCACTCTTATTTTCTCCTGTTTTGCTTTATTAGCTCTATTAATATCATCTTTCAAAATGGAATCAGGAGTCATAGGAAGCAAAGTAATATTTTTATCCTTGTGAACAAGAGTATACTGATTGTTTCTACCATGGTGTACAGAATTTTATCAAATTGCCATGGTCTACCAAGTAATAAGGAACATGCTTGCATAGGTACCACATCACAATCAACATAATCAGCATATGTAGAGATACTAAAATGCACACGAACAGACGTGTTACCTTAACCTTGCCGCTGTTGTTGAACCATTGGATGTAGTAAGGATGTGGATGTGGTCTTGTGGTGAGAGAAAGCTTCTCCACCATATCCATGCTAACCAAGTTGTTGCAGCTCCTCCATCTATGATGACGCTGAATAGAACGTTCCTTCACAACTCCTTTGTATGGAACAAGTTATGCCTCTGATTTTGCTCAGCTTGTGTAACCTGCACACTCAAAACACGTTGAGCAACTAAACATTCATACCACAAGATCTTCACAGCCATGTATTGCGTCTCAAGATCGAATCATCTCCACCGTGTTCTTCATGTGTAATAAGAGCCAAAGTCTCTTCATCATGGTCACTAGCGGACTCATACCCACCATCCTCGGAGCAATCATCACACGCTGAGATTGGCATTCTCTCAAAATGTCCTCTTCCCTTACAACGACGACAAATAATATCACGTGTGTGCCCTGTTGACGCCATGGAAGAAGAAGAGCTCTGTAGGCCCAAAGGTGTGCTCTTGGCGGATAGTGGTGGTTGTGCCTCTTTCTTGTATCACGGTTGGAGGTGGCAGCCGGCGGAGGTGCCGTGTAGTAGAACGTGTGGAAGTAGATGATGCACGTGGTGTCCATGATGAACGTCGACCTGCAGAAAAGTTAGTCCGCGCCAAGGCACATCGATCCTGCACTTCACGTTCAGCTTTACAAGCAAGATGGAATAATCGAGTGATATTATTATAATCCTTGTAGTCTAGAATGGTCTGAATATCTCTATTTAATCCACCCGAAAACGTGCAAGCATAGCTTCATTCTCCTCAACAATACCACATCTAATCAAGCCAGTTTGTAATTCCCGATAATATTCTTCTACCGAATTTTTCCTTGTCTTAAGCGCTGCAATTTTTGAAGTAATTCACGCTGATAATATGGTGGAACCCAACGAGTACGCATAGCAGTTTTCAAAGCAGCCCAAGTAGCTGGAACAGGATATAATCTACAATGTTCGGACCACCAAACACATGCAAAGCTAGTGAAAGCACAAACAACAGCGGGAACACGTCTCTCCTCGGGATATTGTAAACATGTAAATCGTTGTTCAGTTTCTAACTCCCAAGTAAGATATATATCAGAACATATCTACCCTCAAATGGTGGAATATTCAATTTCAGTTTAGGAGATGGTCATGATCTCGTACTGAGGGGAGCCCAACATTGCCATTATTTGCATGTGGGCGACCTGGTGGTTGTGGTGCTGGTGGTTGCACGTAGTTCGATGTTGATCAACCTCATCCTCGTAAGCTCTTACATAATCATCCTCCCCACCGCAGCAGCAGGAGCCACGAAGTATCAACAGCAGCACCGGCAGAGCTTGGCCAGGAAGAAGAGGAACACGGGAAGATCGGCGGAGGGCTGTTTCGCGATGTGGAGGTAGTCCTTGTTGTTGTAGTAGAGGTGCGTTAGGTGCAGCGGTGGTGGTGGTGGTAGACGCGCGAGCAATTCATTAAACTTGTTATCGAGCTTTGTTTTGAAGGCCTTCTCAACGCCATCTATCTTCTCCATGGCCTCTTCAAATCTATTTAGCACATCTTCCACCTGCCCACTCATCATTTGTTGAAACTTATCATGTAGCGCTTTGTTTGTCATGTTCTCCCAGTCAGTCACGTCGGCTTGTGATCCTGCCATGGTTAGCAGCAATAGAAACACACAAGAATATGATTCGACAGACTACTAGGAAGTGGTGGTGGTGGTGTGGTGGACAATCACAAATCCGTCAAGCAAATCTCAAATTCTTACCAGTTCTTACCCAGCGAAAGGTGATCGGCAACCGATGTAGTCAAAACTCTCAAAGCTTGGATAGAGTGATTACGGGGAGAGTCAAGCACGATGTAGATGTATGTGGAGCTGGGAAGGCTTATAATATGGTAGCAAAAAGGGTCAGCAATAATCAATTCAGAGATGCAAAGTTGAATAAACGCTCAACGACGCAGATTGCTTGTCTGGTCCTAGGCTAGACCGTGCTAGAGACGCGAGCCTAGAACACTAACAAAATCACGGCGCTGCACGGAAACAACGGAAAAGCACACTCTGGAATTTTTTTTCGCTTTTTTTTTTGCTGCTTTTTTTTTTGCTGCTTTTTTTTTGCGAATAATCACTATAATGGCGAGTGTCTCAAAACTCTTCCGAGGACAAACTGACAGGATGGGCATGAAATTTTTTTTGACCAAATTTTTTTTTTCGACTGCCCGGACCCAAAAACTAGAAACGGGTCAAAAAACTTTCTATAACGGCGATCGTCTCAATACGCTTATAAACACCTAAAATAGGATAGCCGTAAATTTTTTGACAAGTCGTTTTCGAAAATTTTGGGCCTAAGCGGAGGGTGGTTTCCAAACCTCTGTGCAGCAAGGAAACACGAATCGAATTTAGATGGATCTCGAAAACAAACCTAATATGAGAAGAACTCGGATTGGTGGTGGATATATGGTGGTGGTATATGGCAGCGGTGGTGGTATATGGTAGCGGTGGTGGTATATGGATACGGATTGGTGGTGGTATTTGGATACGGATTGGTGGTGGTATATGGATACGGATTGGTGGTGGTATATGGATATGGATTCAGAGCGGTGGCGGATAAGAAGGGTGGTAGATGGCAAGGCGATGATGATGGTGCGGCAATGCGTGACAACTTATGACCAGAACTCGAAACTCTAAAAGACTAGACTCTAAGACCAGCAACTTGACACAACGATGCAACCGCAAATTCAACAAAGCAAAAACCCTAAAAAGATTATGCAAAGGCTCAGATTGGTTCGGATATGATGAACTAACCCTAATTTTGTTTTTGTGGCTTTTTCGTGGACTTTAGGTATGAAGAACAGACTCGATCTAATCTACGAAAAACTGTAAAATCTCACCGAGCAACCTGAAAATCTGATACCACTTGATAGAGGCAAAGGTGTCCGTCTTCGATGAGATGTTGGTTTTCGCTTTGGAGGAAGTCGACTTTGACGATCCGACTACTGAACGTCGAGGACGTCGCGCCTTAGCAATCGCTAAACCAACTCCGAGAGGTTATTGACCACGCCGAGCACGATCAACGACCACGAGGGTCTGCTTCCTGCGAGCAAGCGAAGAACAAGCAAGAAACTGAGATTGCAATCTGGATATTGCGAATATAAGATGAAAGCTTTATTGATCAAGGTGGGGTTCTGTGATGCCTTTGTGCAGGTCGTTGAACACAAACGAAATGCGAAGTTGCAGCTATGGCGAACTTTTAATCTAAACAAAACCCAAGGTCTAAACGGTGCCCTAAGGGTTGTATATATGGAGGAAGAGGGGGGAATTTCGTGGCCCTTGGTGGAGGGGTCCAAATCAACCCTAACTCTTGTTTCCCCACATACGGACTCTAAAACAGCCTATACTTAAGTATTTCGAAATTACATGGGCCTGGCCCACTAATAAGGTGACGACACCTAGAATAGCCTCGGGACGACATTTATGAAGTAGCATCTTGTATATTTCGTCCAAGGCTTCATGCACCCATTATGGTGGCTTCAAAGTCCTGAAATCATCACTTGTAACTCCGTTCTTGTTCCCTTGCATGGCATTATCTCCATGCTTGTTCTTGCTCCAATGTCCATCCTTCTCCAAGCTAGGGCCTTCATTTGTAAGCAAAACAAATGTATCCAATTTAGGCAGCATCATATTCTCATGAACATTAGAATCATTACCAAGAAACGAAAGTACCTGATAATTTAATTGGCGTGCGCGAGCTCTAGTAATTGGTCCAGTATATGTAGCAGTAGGGGCTGTGGGTGTAACAATGGTATTGATGTCCTCATCAGATGCTATGCTTTATAGGATATCATGTGAAAATTCTATTGGTCACATCATGTTTGACAATCCATTGAACTTGTCATATGCTATGAGTGAGATCTCCCTTATTGCATCATTACAATCTCAACATAGTAACTATGCATGCCCCATTAAATTCAATCCCATTTGCACTTATGGCATAGATGACGAGATGATGGTCATTGGCTTTTGTTTCTCTTGTGATGATATTGCCATGCTTCCTTTACATGATTTGCGCAATTCATCTACTATGTCATGCCATGATCACATTGTTCCGAATATGCATTTTTTTGGATGTTGTCAATATTCTCCACGTGATGTTTCTACTCTTGCTCATGAGGAGACCCCCATAGTTTCCTCATACATATTAGGAGATTTTGATGCATCTCATAATTTGCATGATTCCCATAATTGCGTGAACCATATGCATTCCATGAATAATAATGCTCTAGATATTTCCCATGATGCATTACACAATTTGAGTCTCCATTATGCTATACATAACAACAAACCTATCATGATGGATGGCATCTTTTTATATCACACATCTCATTTATTTGAGCATTGGCTATTTTGTACTAACCGACACATGCATGTGCACATCATGATGGATGATGTGTACATCTACCACGAACACACAATTTTCCCTTTGTCTTTGTTTTGTGTAGGTACCCACATACACTCGTCAACTTCTCAATCCCATGAGTTGACGAAACGAGCTCTTGAGAGCAATGATGACTTGGGATCCCGTGGACTTTCATTCCTACCATTCCTTTTGCGCAAGGACTACGTGCATCTCTTTTACTTGTCTCTCACACGGCTATGGGCTATTTACCACTTCTTACCTTATGCTCATTTTACCGTGTTCACTTTGCATGCTATCCTTGCTTCTATACCTTTGCCATGCAATTGTGACCGTTGCTTGCACCTACCCATGATTCACCATTATGCTACTCCTATGTGTATTTGCATGCTTGGTGGAGATCCTTGTTGCTATTGCCATGTTTATCATGTGCCACATGCCATTGATGCTATTTTGCTCATATCTTGCCTTTATGCTTGTGAAACGTCATGTGCACTTTGTATGCCCACTATTTGCACACATGACATGCTTGCCATGATTCCTCCTAGTATGTTGCATCTTCACACTACTAGCTTGCTTGACTTGATCTCTATGATTGCTTGCTTTGTCGCATCTCCCATGTTCCATTACTCGCTTTCTTGGGTTGATGACATATATGTTCATGCCTCTCACTTGATTTGTCTTGTTCATTGTCTCTTGTCTCCATTAGTTGCATCTCTCATATCACCTTGTGTTGAGTGCCAACTTGCTATGCTTATTGATCGTGGAGACTTGGACATATTACTTGTGATGCATGCTTGCTTACTTGAGCCTATTGTCTTTGGTTGTAGTTGCATCATATGCTTTCATACCATACCACACCTTGTTCTTTCTTATGATAAGAATGATGAAAACACTTGTTGGGTATCTCGCCCCTCGAATGATAGGTCTTGCATTTGCACTAACCTCATTTGTTTTTCCGAGTGTTTGTCATGTTCTTTCATTTTGCAGGATTCACAAGGCGGTGCCATAAAAAGACATTTTGGTTATGTGAAGGCATACAAGATGCGCAACTCCATCATCCTTGAGAAACTCCTAAAGGTGGCCTTCTTCCCTTTGAGCCATCCTCAAGTACGCATATTGGATGGGCCATTCTTTCATTGTTGTTTCCTTCTTGTTGTCTACATGATACATCTATTGGATGGAGGACCGGCATTGGAGATGGACCCTATGGACCTTCAAGTTGAGGAGTGCTCGGACTTAGTGGATTCACGAACGGACCACCATTTCTACCACAACATTGAGCCATGGTACAACAACTCCCATAACAAGTTTGCACTTTATACATGGATTGACTTGCATTATGATTGCCTTGGTGCATCTTGTATTTCTATGTCATCCATGATATATGAGCTTGTGCATTTCCTTAGCAAATTTGTTGTGATCTTTCTTGACGGCATATTCATACATAATGATCACAAAGCCTACCACCAATTGCATGATAACATAATCATATTGAGCATCCATTGCCATATTCATGCTATTGATAAACCGTCTCACTATGACATCATTTTGCACCGTGGTTGCCTTGATCATATTCACAACACATTTGTGTGCACAATGAATGATTTTGCTCCCATGAATGCTTTGCATATCATTCTATATCATCTTGATAAGCTTCATGCCCTTTGTCACGAACAATCTTGTTGCACGGACTGATTCTTACATGATGGACATTTTGTGTGCGCTAACCATTGTATTTCCGAGTGTCTCTTGTGTTTGCTCTTTTTGCATGTCTATCACTCCGGTGACACCTTGGAATACTTGGATTGCGCCATGCCTTCCACTTCGTCCAACTACAAGTCCGTCCACGACAACCGTTTCCATGGTGATGAGGTTTTCGATCCGAGGTCGCATCTTTCCCAAGGGAGGGGAGATGATGCGGAGCATCCCATGTTCATCCCCATGTACACTCCGACTACTCTCCAAGCCCCAAGAGGACATATAACGAGACCTCGACCATACGCCATTGGACACAAGGTGAACTCACTCCTCTTCGAACCGTCACTTTCCACATATGAGACATGGCTACTACCTCATGCATGGACCTTGCATACACTCAGGTACAACCGAGACGACCATGGAGGATCCAAGGACCAAGGCCAAGCATGGAAGAGAAGAAGGAAGAAGAAGTAGGGACAAGCTTCTGGAAAGCCCGGACCTTCCGGCCTCTGCTCGGAACTTCCGGCCCCCGGAGTCCAGACCAGCCCCGAGCGCGCCAACTCTCTGGATAGCCCGGAACCTGGCCGGAACCTGCTCGGAACTTCCGGAGCTCGGAACTTCCGGCCCTGCCCGGAACTTCCGGCCTGCCTGCGTGCAAAGACTCGGGCCGGAGCCCATGTAACCCTTTCCCACTTACCCCTTCGTGGCTTAGACTATAAATAGACCAACCCTCCTCCTAGTCAGGGTTAGCAATGGTTTAGCTCATATTTTGTGTGAGAGCCTTGCTCATCCACTTGGTTACTTCTCCTCGGAGCTCACGACCTCTTCGGAGAAGATCCCCCAAGCGGATTCAAGACCCCTTTAAGGGAAGACAATCAAGACCTCCTCACGGAGAAGAACCCGGTTGCCTCTTGTATCGTCCTTTGTTGATCGTGGATCGTGTATCTCTCATTGTGTTCATCGATATAGCACATGTGTAATCGAATCTTGTTGGTTTGAGTGATTCTCTTGTGTTTTTCCCCGTGATTTCCCTCGTGCTCTTCCGCTCGTTCTTCGTGTTCCTCGTAGGGATCCTCTCCAAACGTGAAAGATCGGCCCCTAGGGTTCCGCCCTACATCACCCTACCTTCCACTTTCTAGCTTGATTTTGTTGTTTTTCGTCCTAATCCGAAAATCCCCACCAAAAATAGCCCCAAAATTTTTCTTGCAATTTGTTTGATCTTGTGAGATTTGGTTGTTTTGATCCACGAATTTGGTGTTTGGCAAGTGGATCTACCCCCCCCCCCTACCACCATCTTCCCCACCCACCAAATCCACGAATTTGACCTCAAGTTTGAAAATCACGTTGGATCCCGAGCTGTTCATCCGCCCACGGAGGACCCCGTGCACACGGGCCCCCGAGACCCCGTGCACACGGGACCCTGTGCACACGGGCCTCACATACCCCGAGTGCACGGGCTATCCAGGGAGGTTTCGCCCATTTTCTTTTTCTTCCTTTTGGTTTCCCCACCACTCTTGTGTCCTTCCGCACCATTCCACGTTTTTGTTTGAGATTCGGACCGCGGTTTCTCTTGTGTCCTAAGGTGTTTCGGCTACTTAGGCGCATTTGGACATCATCATCACCGCCAAGCAATCATCGACTCGGACAACACATCGGTAACGACAAGATCATCTCCATCACTACCGTAAGCAAGTGATGTAGGGCGGAACCCTAATCGGAGATCTTTCACATTTGGAGGGGATCCTACGAGGAGAACACGAAGAACAAGCGGAAGAACACAAGAACAAACACACAAGAGGAACACTAAACCAACAAGTTTCGATTACACAAGGGCTAGATCACCGAACACATAAGGTAGCACAAGATTCAAAATCAACAAAGGAATGATACATGAGTAACCAGTCTTCTCCGGGAGGAGGTCTTGATTGGGTCCACCCTAGAAGGGGGTCTTGAATCCTCTTGGAAGGATCTTCTCCGAGAAGGCGCGATCTCCGAGGAGAAGGTAACCAAGTGGATGAGCAAAGCTCTCACACAGATATGAGCTAATCCTTTGCTAACCCTAACTAGGAGGAGGAGGAGGTCTATTTATAGTCTTAGTGCAAATGGGGGCGAAGTGAACGGGTACAAGGGCTCAAGCCCGCGGTCGCGGTCACTCAAGTGTCGGACGTCCGGAAGGTGTCGGACTTCCGGGGCTTCGGGACGGTCCAGACGTCCGGAGGCTGTCGGACGTCCGTAAATCCGGCTCGGGTGCTGGTCGGTCGGTCGTCCGGAAACTTCGGTCTTCCATAGATTTGGCTCGGATCAGTGTGCATCGGTCGTCCAGAGAGGGCCGGTCATCCGGGGCTTCGGGAAGGCCCGGACGTCCGTGGATCGTCGGACGTCCGTAGATTCGGTTCGGGTGCCTAGTTGTCGGACGTCCGGAGGGCGTCGGTCGTCCGTGGACTGGGAGTCGTCGGACGTCTGGACTAGGTCGGACGTCTGATGCATGTAGCTTCAGCAGCTTTTCTTCTTCTTCTTCAACATGCTTGGGGTCCTCGTCGTCTTGGCTCTTGCAGGTAGTTGTTCCTTGTCTCAACTCCATGTACCTGATTACACATAGGTTTTCCGAATGAGGTAGTAGCCATGTCTCGTGAGTAGGAAGAGGGAGTTCGGAGAGGAGCGAGTTCACCTTATCTTCGATAGCCTTAGCTCGGGCTCGAGTCATGGGTCCACGTGGTGTTGAGGAAGATGTAGGTGTGTCCATGGGGATGAGTGAGGGATGCTCCGCATCATCTCCCCCCCTTGAGAGAGATCCGACCTCGGATCAAAAGTTTCATCTCCATGGTGTGGTGCGAGGTCCTTGACATTGAAGATGTTGCTCACATTGTACTTGTCTCGAGGTAGGTCGATCTTATAGGCGTTGTCGTTGTAGCGTGCTAGCACCTTGAACGGTACATCGGCTCTAGGAAGAAGCTTGGACTTGCTTTCTTTGGGGAAGTGGTCCTTGCGAAGGTGTAGCCATACTAGATCACCAATGTTGAAGACCATGGGTTGCTTGTTGACGTTGAGCTTGGTCGCTAGTCGTTGTACTTGGCGCTCGATGGTTTGTCTTGTATCCTCATGCATCTTCTCGATGTAGCTTGCCCGTGCACTCGCATCCATGTTGGTGCGCTCTTGTAGAGGAAGAGGTAGAATGTCCAATGGGGACAACGGGTTGAAGCCGTAGACGACCTCGAAGGGGGACTTGCGGGTAGTCGAATGTCTTGCACGGTTGTAGGCGTACTCGGCGATGGGGTAGACATGCTTCCCATTCCTTGATGTTCTTCTTGATCAAGACACGAAGTAGAGTGGATAGTGTGCGGTTCGTCACCTCCGTTTGGCCGTCGGTTTGAGGATGGTATGCGGATGAGAACAAGAGCTTGATTCCGAGCTTGGCGCATAGGGTCTTCCAAAAGTAACTCAAGAACTTGACGTCATGATCAGAGACGGTTGTCTTTGGTACACCATGGAGTCACAAGATTTCCCTACAAAAGAGATTTGCAATGTGTGAAGCATCGTCTATCTTGTTGCAAGGAATGAAATGTGCCATCTTAGAAAATCTATCCACAACAACAAACACGGAATCCTTTCCATTTTGAGTTCTAGGCAAACCAAGTACAAAATCCATTCTAATGTCTTCCCAAGGTTGATAAGGAATAGGAAGAGGCATGTAAAGACCATGAGATTGAGCTTTAGACTTAGCTTTGCGACATGTAAAGCATCGGTTGGTGAAGCGTGAGACGTCGTGGTACATCTTGGGCCAAAATTAGTTCTTGGAGAGCGTGGCGAATGTCTTGTCGCGTCCAAAGTGTCCCATGAGTCCGCCGCCATGAGCCTCTTGCAAAAGTAGCAAACGAAGAGAAGACTCGGGAATGCAGAGTTTGTTAGCTCTCATAAGATAAGCATCCTTGATGTAATATTGTTCCCAAGAAGTATGCGTCAAACACTTAGCATAAGGAATAGCAAAAGATGGGTCGGTAGCATACAATTCTTTTATGTGCTCAAAGCCAATAACATTCAACTCAAGTTTAGTGACAAGCGTGCATATGCGTGAAAGTGCATCGGCAACTACATTTTATTTACCCTTAATATACTTGATCACATAAGGAAAAGATTCAATAAGCTCACTCCATTTGGAATGACGCTTGTTCAACTTAGTTTGACCTTTTAGGTACTTCAGCGTTTCATGATCGGTATGGATGACAAACTCATGCGGTCTAAGGTAATGTTCCCAAACATGTAGCACACGCACTAAAGCATAAATTCTTTATCATAGATGGGATAGCTAAGTTGAGCACCGGATAGTTTCTCACTAAAATATGCAATGGCTCGTTTTTCTTGCATCAAAACTCCGCCAATTCCGGTACCACTTGCATCACAATGGACCTCAAAAGTTTTGTCAAAATTAGGCAAAGCAAGAATCGGAGCATGAGTAAGCAAAGACTTGAGCTCATCAAAAGCGGTGGATTGCAAAGTTCCCCAAACAAAAGGAGTATTCTTCTTACTCAAAGCATTCAAAGGAGCGGCAATTGTTCTAAAATCTTTCACAAAGCGACGATAAAAACCCGCAAGACCAAGAAAGCTACGCACTTGTTGCAAATTGGTGGGTTGGGGCCAAGTTTTAATTGCTTCAATTTTAGATTCATCAACATGGACACCCTTTTGAGGATACTACAAAACCCAAGAAAACCACTTTGTCAACACCAAATGTGCATTTTTTCATGTTTGCATAAAGACTTTCCTTGCGAAGGGTTTGCAAAACAGCCCTAACATGATCAAGATGCTCTTTCATGGTTTTGCTAAACACAAGAATATCGTCGAAGTAAACCACAACAAAGACTCCAATATAAGGATGAAGCACATGATGCATAAGACGCACGAAAGTACCGGGAGCCTCCGATAGACCCATAGGCATCACTAACCACTCATATAAACCAAATTTGGTTTTGAAAGCAGTTTTCCATTCATCACCCTCTTGTATGCGGATTTGATAATAGCCACTTTTAAGATCAATTTTTGAGAAAAAGTTGGCTCCACTAAGTTCATCAAGCATATTATCTAAGCGAGGAATGGGATGCCTATAGCGAACGGTAATAGCATTTATAGGTCTACAATCGGAACACAAGCGGAAACTTCCATCGGGTTTAGGCACAAGTATAACGGGAACGGCACACGGGCTTAGGCTTTCACGTACATGACCGTTGTTGATGAGTTGTTGTACTTGCCGTTGAATCTCCTTCGTTTCTTCGGGATTGACTCGGTATGGAGCTTTGTTTGGGAGAGGTGCTCCGGGGATGAGGTTGATTCGATGCTTAATGCCTCGAAGAGGAGGTAGACCCGGAGGTACCTCATCGGGGAAAACATCTTGGAATTCCTGCAAAAGAGATTTAAACACTAAAGGTAGCTCATGAGACGTGTTAGTTGTTGGCTCTCCATCCTTGCACACAAGGTGATGAGGACATGACTACCTTGGATACAACCGAAAATATTGCATACATGTATATTTGTGAGGTGATTTCTAATGCAAACTATGCAATAATTTATTTATGTCATCCAGGACAAAAATACTTCACAAACTTTTGTGCCATGTCTAATTGCAGGTGTATGAGACATTTGTACAATCCACATATGAAGAGAAGGGAGAAAGAGATGTTTACCTGTTGTTCAAAAAGTTCTCTCACGTCACTTTTGGCCCAAGAGAAGATAGAGTCCAAGTCTCTCACGTTCTGGACTCAGATTCGGACTGCACAGACATGCCTGACTCAAAACGTCAATAACGTTTTCATACAGACTCCAAATTGGTTGATTCTTTTTATGTATTAAAAATAGATTTCGTGCACTTTCCAACCCAATTAGATTCACCTTAAAATTCGTTCGGAGCGTTGAGTTATGGACGAAACAATCTGATGCTGCAGCAGAATCCGAGTCAAACTACAAGTCCAAAGGTGTTACGTCTCCTCCACTTGGGCCCATTGGCCTTGTACGACCTAGGGCTAGTTTTAGGCTGCCTTGGGACGTCCTCCCACCTCCTTGGCCGCCACCCCTTGCTCCTATATAAGTAGATCCATCTAGTAGCTTTTTCTTGGGGATTTGTTTAGTTAAAAGTTAGCCATTGCAACTTCGTGTACTTCGTTTGTGTCCAACGACCAGACCAAGGCCGCTTACGGATCCCCGCCATTATCAATACTTCATATATATTCGCAATATTCAGATTGCTTTATCATATTCTTGCTCGTTCTTCGATTGCGTGCAGGAATAGACCTTCGTGGTCAGGCTGATTGTGCTTCCAGCATTGTCAGTAACCTCGGGAGATTGGTTTAGCGATTGCTAAGGCACAACGTCATGCACGTTTGTAGTCGGATCATCAAAGTCGACTCCACCAAATCGATAGTTATCATCTCATTGTAAGATCGGGACACCCTCGCCTCTATCAAGTGGTATCAGTTTTCAGGTTGCTCGGTGAGAATTTCCAATTATCCCTAGATTAGATTTATTTTCTTACCTATTGTCCAGGAAAAAGCCACAAAAAAAGTTAGATCTATTCATCCTTTATCCAAGCCAGTCTGAGCCTTTGCAGTTCTCTTTTCATTGTTTGCATTATTGAATTATCGGTTGCATCGTCGTGTCGAGTTGATGGTCTTAGTGTCTAGTTCGTTTAGAGTTTCGAGTTCTGTTCACACTAGTCACGACGCCGCTGCATCGTTATCCCTTCAATTGACCACCATCCATCCATCAATTTCCACCACGTGCTACCCACCGTTCATTGTCATAATCATAGTTGAGATCGTTCACATCTTCACTTGATCCAATCTGCATCTTATCTAGTTTGTTTGGAAAGAGGGAGAGAGAAAAAAAAGAGAGAAAAAAGGTAAAAAAAGTCGGAGAAAAAAAAGAGAGAAAGAAAAAGGAAAAAAGTGTGAGAAAAAAAGAGAGAAGAAAAAAAACAAAGTTCGGATCTATCTAGACTCAATCTCGTAGCTGAATTCGGATTGGAATCTGTTTTGTGCATTGTTCAAGAAAAGCAGGCATAACTTCCTCATCTGAAGTCCATTTTGGCTCTGCGAGTACTGAAATTAAAGATACTGAGACGAGCCGCATCTAAATAGTTGCAGAAGCTAGTTCAATATTTGGCACTTCATAATCGGCTTCTAAATAGGTTTTTTTGCCCTTCGAAGTTTGTGAACACAGCTTATTCCAGCTTTTTCAAACCAGTTTTAGAATTTTTGACTCCTCATATCAACTCGAATTGAGTGATTCTTTTGCATTGGAAAGCTTGAGTTAGTAGCATTCTTTGAAAAAAGTTATCAGAAAATTGGCTCAAACTTTTCAAGAGGAAAATTGGAGAGAGTTGTTGTATATCCCGCTTGGCGCTTGTTTTTCATCATTATCTTTACTTGCCGTTGTGATCTTCACTTATATCTTGTTGTCCAGAGCTACTTATTATCCTTCATTGATGCTAGTTATGCTACGCCGTGACCTCATTAGTGTTCTAGGCTCGAGTCTCTAGTCCGGTCTAGCCTAGGACCAGCACAGTACCGTCGTTGAGCATTTATTCAATATTGCATCTCTGAATTGATTATTGCTAATCTTTTGCTACCATAAATAGCCAACCCAGCTCCACATATTTCTACACCGTGTATACGTACGTTCCCCTGGCAATTGCTTTACACAATCTTCGGAGTTATTTGATACCGCTGGTTGCCTGTCACCACCTACCGCATGGTAAGAACTTTTAAGATATTGATATTTGCTTTACTGTGAGCACTTTACAACCACATCCTAGTAGATCATCGGAACATTATTCTCGAATTTTGTTTCTTGTTTCTACTAATCATGACAGGTTCTGGAGATAGAAATTCTTGGCCACGGACACATCGTCACCATCACGAGAGTTGGGACAACACACACAAGCATATGTGATGAGGACATCAATACCATTGTTACACCCACAGCCCCTGCTGCTATACATACTGGACCAATTACTAGAGCTCGCGCACGCCAATTGAATTATCAGGTACTTTCGTTTCTTGGTAACGATTCCAATGTTCATGAGAATATGATGCTGCCTAAATTGGATACATTTGTTTTGCTTACAAATGAAGGGCCTACCATGGACAAGAAAGATGAACCTTGGAGCAAGTTCAAGCATGGAGATGTTGGCATGCGCAAGGGGAACAAGAACGGAGTTACAAGTGATGATTCCAGGACTTTGAAGCCACCCTAATGAGTGCATGAGGCCTTGGACGAAATATACAAGATGCCACTTCATAATATTCGTCCATAGGCTATTCTAGGTGCTCGTCACCTTATTATTGGGCCAGGCCCATGTAATTTCGAAATACTTAAGTATAGGCTGTTTTAGAGTCCGTATGTGTGGGAAACAAGAGTTAGGGTTGATTTCGGACCCCTCCACCAAGGGCCACGAAATTCCCCCCCTCTTCCTCCATATATACAGCCCTTAGGGCACCGTTTAGACCTTGGGTTTTGTTTAGATTAAAAGTTCGCCATAGCTGCAACTTCACAGCGTGCCGTTTGTGTTCAACGACTGCATAAAGGCGCCACAGAACCCCACCTTGATCAATAAAGCTTTCATCTTATATTCGCAATATCCAGATTGCAATCTCAGTTTCTTGCTTGTTCTTCGTTTGCTCGCAGGAAACAGGCCCTCGTGGTCAGGTTGATCGTGCTCCGGCGTGGTCAATAACCCTCGGAAGTTGGTTTAGCGATTGCTAAGGCGCGACGTCTCGCACGATCGTAGTCGGATCGTCAAGGTCGACTCCCACAGAAACGATAGCCACCATCTCATCGAAACATCGGGACACCTTTGCCTCTATCAAGTGGTATCAGATTTTCAGGTTGCTCGGTGAGATTTTACAGCTTTTCGTAGATTAGATCGAGTCTGTTCTTCATACCTAAAGTCCACGAAAAAGCCAGACAAAAAAAAATTAGGGTTAGTTCATCATATCCGAACCAATCTGAGCCTTTGCATAATCTTTTTAGGGTTTTTGCTTTGTTGAATTTGCGGTTGCATCGTCGTGTCAAGTTGCTGGTCTTAGAGTCTAGTCTTTTAGAGTTTCGAGTTCTGGTCATAAGTTGTCACGCCGCCACCGCACCATCATCATCGCCCCTGCCACCTACCATCACCGCTCCGAATCCGTGTCCATATACCACCACCGATCCATATCCATATACTTCCACCGTTACCACCACCGCTGCCATATACCACCACCATATATCCACCACCAATCCGAGTTATCTAGTTTCCGATTCGTGTTTCCTTGCCGGAGTAGGTTTCGAAAAAAAAAAAAAAAAAAAAAATTTCCAAAACGTGCTTGTCAAAAAATTTTCTCGCTACCCTATTTTAGGTGTTTCTAAGTGGATTGAGACGATCGCCGTTATAGAAAGTTTTTTGACCCGCTTCGATTTTTGGGTCCGGCGATCGAAAAAAAAAATTTTTTGGTCGAAAAATTTCGTGCCCATCCCGTCGGTTTGACCTAGGAAGAGTTTTGAGACACTCGCCATTATAGTGATTTTTCAAAAAAAAAAAAAAAAAGCAAAAAAAAAAAAAAAAAAAAAAAAAAAAAAAAAAAAAAAATTTTTTTTTTCAGAGTGTGCTTTTCCGTTGTTTCCGTGCAGCGCCGTGATTTTGTTAGTGTTCTAGGCTCGCGTCTCTAGCACGGTCTAGCCTAGGACCAAGACAAGATCTGCGTCGTTGAGCGTTTATTCAACTTTGCATCTCTGAATTGATTATTGCTAACCATTTTTGCTACCATATTATAAGCCTTCCCAGCTCCACATACATCTACATCGTCGTTTGACTCTCCCCGGTAATCGCTCTATCCAAGCTTTGAGAGTTTTGACTACATCGGTTGCCGATCACCGCTTCTTCTTTGGGTAAGAACTGGTAAGAATTTGAGATTTGCTGACGGATTTGTGATCGCCCACCACACCACCACCACCACTTCCTAGTAGTCCGTCAATCATATTCTTGTGTGTTTCTATTGCTGCTAACCATGGCAGGATCACAAGCCGATTTAGACCGACCGGGAGAACATGACAAACAAAGCGCTACATGATAAGTTTCAACAAATGATGAGTGGGCGGTGGACGATGTGCTAAATAGATTTGAAGAGGCCATGGAGAAGATAGATGGCATTGAGAAGGCGTCAAACAAAGCTCGATAACAAGTTTAATGAATTGCTCGCGCGTCTACCACCACCACCACCGGCTGCACCTAACGCACCTCTACTACAACAACACGGACTACCTCCACATCGCAAACAGCCCTCCGCCGAGCTTCCGTGTCCCTCTTCACCGCCAAGCTGCTTTGGTGCTGCTGTTGATATACATGGCTCCTGCTGCTGCGGTGGGGAGGATGATTATGTGAGAGCTTACGAGGATGAGGTTGATCAACATCGAACTACGTTCAACCACCAAACCACAACCACCAGTGTCGTCCACATGCAAATAATGGCAATGTTGGGCTCCCCAGTGAGTGCGAGATCATGACCATCTCCCTAAACTGAAATTGAATATTCCACCATTTGAGGGTAGATATGTTCCCGATATATATCTTACTTGGGAGTTAGAAACTGAACAACGATTTACATGTTTACAATATCCCGAGGAGAGACGTGTTCTCTGCTGCTGTTTGTGCTTTCACTAGCTTTGCATGTGTTTGGTGGTCGAACATTGTAGATTATATCCTGTTCCAGCTACTTGGGCTGCTTTGAAAACTGCTATGCGTACTCGTTGGGTTCCACCATATTATCAGCGTGAATTACTTCAAAATTGCAGCGCTTAAGACAAGGAAAAATTCGGTGAAGAATATTATCGGGAATTACAAACTGGCTTGATTAGATGTGGTATTGTTGAGGAGAATGAAGCTATGCTTGCACGTTTTCCGGGTGGATTAAATAGAGAGATTCAGACCATTCTAGACTACAAGGATTATAATAATATCACTCGATTATTCCATCTTGCTTGTAAAGCTGAACGTGAAGTGCAGGATCGATGTGCCTTGGCGCGACTAACTTTTCTCGCAGGTCGACCTTCATCATGGACACCACGTGCATCATCTACTTCCACACGTTCTACTACACCGGCACCTCCGCTGGCTGCCACCTCCAACCGTGATACAAGAAAGCAGCACAACCACCACTATCTCGCCAAGAGTACACTCTTTGGGCCTACACAGAGCTCTTCTTCTTCCATGGCGTCAACAGGCACACAAGTGATATTATTTGTCGTCGTTGTAAGGGAAGAGGACATTTTACAGAGAATGCCAATCTCAGCGTGTGATGATTGCTACCGAGGATGGTGGGTATGAGTCCGCTAGTGACTATGATGAAGAGACTTTGGCTCTTATTACACATGAAGAACACGGTGGAGATGATTCTGATCTTGAGACGCAATACATGGCTGTCAAGATGCCGACAGTATGAATGTTTAGTTGCTCAACGTGTTTTGAGTGTGCAGGTTACACAAGCTGAGCAAAATCAGAGGCATAACTTGTTCCATACAAAGGGAGTTGTGAAGGAACGTTCCATTCGCGTCATCATAGATGGAGGGAGCTGCAACAACTTGGCTAGCATGGATATGGTGGAGAAGCTTTCTCTCACCACAAGACCACATCCACATCCTTACTACATCCAATGGTTCAACAACAGCGGCAAGGTTAAGGTAACACGTCTGTTCGTGTGCATTTTAGTATCTCTACATATGCTGATTATGTTGATTGTGATGTGGTACCTATGCAAGCATGTTCCTTATTACTTGGTAGACCATGGCAATTTGATAAAAATTCTGTACACCATGGTAGAAACAATCAGATACTCTTGTTCACAAGGATAAAATATTACTTTGCTTCCTATGACTCTGATTCCATTTTGAAAGATGATATTAATAGAGCTAATAAAGCAAAACAGGAGAAAAATAAGAGTGAAAATCAGATTGTGGCAAAAGAATTTGAGCAACAAATGAAGCCTAATAATAAACCATCTAATGTTGCTTCGAAATTAAACTGAAAAGTGCATGTTTATTTGCCACCAAATCTGATATTGATGAGCTAGATTCTAGCACATCTGTTTGCTATGCTTTTGTGTGCAAAGAGGCATTATTTTCATTCGAGGACGTGCCTTCCTCTTTGCCCCTCTGTCACTAACATTTTGCAGAGTTCACGACGTCTTCCCACAAGACGTGCCACCGGATTACCACCTATTCGAGGGATTGAGCATCAAATTGACTTAATTCCGGTGCATCGCTACCCAACCGTGCACCATACCGTACCAATCCAGAGGAGACGAAGGAGATTATCGTCAAGTCAGAGCTGCTCGACAAAGGTTATATACGCGAATCTCTTAGTCCTTGTGCTGTTCCTATTATACTAGTGCCTAAAAAGGATGGTACGTCGGCGTATGTGTGTTGATTGTAGAGGCATTAATAATATTACTATTCGTTATCGTCATCCTATTCCTAGGCTAGATGATATGCTTGATGAATTGAGTGGCTCTACAATATTCTCCAAAGTTGATTTGCGTAGTGGATACCATCAAATTCGTATGAAATTGGGAGATGAATGGAAAACAGCATTTAAAACTAAGTTTGGATTATATGAGTGGTTAGTCATGCCTTTTGGGTTAACTAATGCACCTAGTACTTTCATGAGATTAATGAACGAAGTTTTACGTGCTTTCATTGGACGATTTGTGGTAGTTTACTTTGATGATATACTGATTTATAGCAAATCTTTGGAAGAACATTTGGAACATTTACGTGCTGTTTTTAATGCTCTACGTGATGCACGTTTGTTTGGTAACCTTGGTAAGTGCACCTTTTGCACCGACCGAGTATCTTTTCTTGGCTATGTTGTTACTCCACAGGGAATTGAAGTTGATAAAGCCAAGATTGAAGCTATTGAGAGTTGGCCGCAGCCCAAACGGTCACACAAGTGAGGAGTTTTCTTGGACTCGTTGGTTTCTATAGGCGTTTTGTGAGAGACTTTAGCACCATTGCTGCACCTCTCAATGAGCTTACAAAGAAGGATGTGCCTTTTGTTTGGGGTACCGCACAGGAAGAAGCCTTCACGGTATTGAAAGATAAGTTGACACATGCTCCTTTACTCCAACTTCCTGACTTTAATAAGACTTTTGAGCTTGAATGTGATGCTAGTGGAATTGGATTAGGAGGTGTGTTATTACAAGATGGCAAACCTGTTGCATACTTTTCGAAAAATTGAGTGGGCCTAGTCTGAACTATTCTACTTATGACAAAGAATTATATGCTCTTGTTCGGACTTTAGAGACATGGCAACATTATTTATGGCCCAAAGAATTTGTTATACATTCGATCATGAATCTTTGAAACATATTAAAAGTCAAGCTAAACTGAATCGTAGACATGCTAAATGGGTTGAATTCATTGAGACTTTCCTTATGTCATTAAACACAAGAAGGGTAAAGAAAATGTTATTGCTGATGCTTTGTCTCGTCGATATACTATGCTTTCACAACTTGACTTCAAAATATTTGGTTTGGAGACCATCAAAGATCAATATGTGCATGATGCTGATTTTAAAGATGTAATGCAGAATTGTAAAGAGGGAAGAACATGGAACAAGTTCGTTATTAATGATGGTTTTGTGTTCGTGCTAACAAGCTATGCATTCCTGCTAGCTCTGTTAGTCTTTTGTTGTTGCAGGAGGCGCATGGAGGAGGATTAATGGGACACTTTGGCGTGAAGAAGACGGAGGATATACTTGCTACACATTTCTTTTGGCCAAAGATGAGACGGGATGTTGAGCGTTTTGTAGCTCGCTGCACTACATGTCAAAAAGCTAAGTCACGACTCAATCCTCATGGTTTATATATGCCTTTGCTCGTGCCTAGTGTTCCATGGGAGGATATATCTATGGACTTTGTTTTAGGTTTACCTCGAACAAAGAAGGGAGGATAGCATATTTGTTGTCGTGGATAGATTCTCGAAAATGGCACACTTTATACCATGTCATAAAAGCGATGATGTTTGTTAATGTTGCTGATTTGTTCTTTCGTGAAATTATTCGCTTGCATGGTGTGCCAAATACTATTGTTTCAGATCGTGATACTAAATTTCTTAGCCACTTTTGGAGATGTTTATGGGCTAAGTTGGGGACTAAACTGCTTTTAGTACTACTTGTCACCCCAAACTGATGGACAAACTGAAGTAGTCAATAGAACATTGTCTACTATGCTTAGGGCTGTTTTGAAGAATAATAAGAAAATGTGGGAAGAATGCTTGCCTCATATTGAATTTGCTTATAATCGTTCATTGCATTCTACTACTAAGATGTGCCCTTTTGAAATTGTGTATGGCTTCCTACCTCGTGCACCTATTGACTTGTTGCCTCTTCCATCTTCGGAGAAGGTTAATTTTGATGCTAAGGAACGTGCTGAATTGATTTTAAAAATGCATGAGTTAACTAAGGAGAACATTGAGCGTATGAATGCTAAATATAAACTTGTTGGAGATAAGGGTAGAAAACATGTTGTCTTTGCACCGGAGATCTTGTTTGGTTACATTTGCGTAAGGATAGGTTTCCTAATTTGCATAAATCAAAGCTAATGCCACGTCTTGATGGTCCATTTAAGGTGTTAGAGAAAATAAATGATAATGCATATAAACTTGAGCTGCCTGCAGATTTTGGGGTTAGTCCCACTTTTAACATTGCAGATTTGAAGCCTTATTTGGGTGAGGAAGATGAGCTTCCGTCGAGGACGACTTCATTTCAAGAAGGGAGGATGATGAGGACATCAATACCATTGTTACACCCACAGCCCCTGCTGCTATACATCTTGGACCAATTACTAGAGCTCGCGACGCCAATTGAATTATCGGTACTTTCGTTTCTTGGTAACGATTCCAATGTTCATGAGAATATGATGCTGCCTAAATTGGATACATTTGTTTTGCTTACAAATGAAGGGCCTACCATGGACAAGAAAGATGAACCTTGGAGCAAGTTCAAGCATGGAGATGTTGGCATGCTAAGGGGAACAAGAACGGAGTTACAAGTGATGATTCCAGGACTTTGAAGCCACCCTAATGAGTGCATGAGGCCTTGGACGAAATATACAAGATGCCACTTCATAATATTCGTCCATAGGCTATTCTAGGTGCTGCGTCACCTTATTATTGGGCCAGGCCCATGTAATTTCGAAATACTTAAGTATAGGCTGTTTTAGAGTCCGTATGTGTGGGAAACAAGAGTTAGGGTTGATTTGGACCCCTCCACCAAGGGCCACGAAATTCCCCTCTTCCTCCATATATACAGCCCTTAGGGCACCGTTTAGACCTTGGGTTTTGTTTAGATTAAAAGTTCGCCATAGCTGCAACTTCAGCGTGCCGTTTGTGTTCAACGACCGCACAAAGGCGCCACGAACCCCACCTTGATCAATAAAGCTTTCATCTTATATTCGCAATATCCAGATTGCAATCTCAGTTTCTTGCTTGTTCTTCGTTTGCTCGCAGGAAACAGGCCCTCGTGGTCGTTGATCGTGCTCGGCGTGGTCAATAACCCTCGGAAGTTGGTTTAGCGATTGCTAAGGCGCGACGTCTCGCACGATCGTAGTCGGATCGTCAAGGTCGACTCCCACAGAAACGATAGCCACCATCTCATCGAAACATCGGGACACCTTTGCCTCTATCAATATGGTCCGGTTATCTCTTTACCGTCATTTGAGGGTAGATTTAATCCTGCTATTTATCTAGCTTGGGAGCTTGAAGTAGAACAAGTTTTTAGTCACCATGACTTTTCTGAACTTGAGCGAGTAGGAGTTGCCACTAGAGCATTTACTGGTTTTGCTTCTGTTTGGTGGAATGTGCATTGTAAAAAAACATTGATAACCAACCCACAACTTGGAAAGATTTGAAAGATGTAATGAGGCCACAAATTTTCCTTCCTTACTATCGTCGTGAATTGCTTCGCCAGTTTGAACAATTTAAACAAGGCAACAACACTGTTCATGCTTACTACCAGGAGTTCAAATCTTATATGCATCACTGTGACATAGAAGAATCTAAGGATGATACAATGAATAGATTTTTTGGTGGTTTGAACCATGATATCCGTGCAAGATTTCACTATATTCCTCGTTGCATTACTGGTATGTATGTTCGTGCTTGTACCTTTGAGAGACAGCTACAGGAGGATGCATTGGGTGACTACAACAACTACTATTCCAATTCATGCTCATTACCATCGGTTGATTCCTCCACCGTTGCACCTACTAGAGCAGCCACACCTCCGATCGTGAGTGCAACATCATCTCAAGTGTATGATACATTGTCATTGTCCATACCTATATCAGCTACGTCTTTGCGACAAGGTAACAGTAAAGGTATTGATGATATAACTTCACATGGGAATGATGCATGCCTAATTAACTTAAATACATCATGTGTTGAGTTACCTGTTGATTTGAGCACGCCACCTATTTTAGAGAATCATGTTACTATCATGAATGCATCATGTAATCAAACAACTGAAATACCAACAATTTTGAGTGCGCCCATTGAATTAACTGTTTATGCAAAAGAATCAATGTTTAATCATTTTGATATGACCTCTAATCTTGGTGATGATTCTGTGTCGAATGACTTATTGCATGTTTGCTTATATAAGCATGTTGTAGCATGTAAATTTGATGCAAGTAAGGTTTATTCACCAATGTTGGGATGGTTTAATGATGAACATTGTCAATCTTTTGAAATGAATAAGAGCTTCACTTATATGTGCAAACTGAGTTGCAATATTTTCATGCCTTCTACTTCTTGTGATAATGTTTTGGCTTTAGATTTTATGAACTATGCAAGTTACTCATCTATTCATGTGTCATATGTGCAAAAATCAAGGGAAGTACAAATGGATGACATATACATATACAACATGTACACCTTGTCTTTTTGTTAGCCACATTTCAGATTAAGCAACGCCGAGGGGCGGCTTTGTTTTCAAGAAGGGAGGATGATGAGGACATGACTACCTTGGATACAACCGAAAATATTGCATACATGTATATTTGTGAGGTGATTTCTAATGCAAACTATGCAATAATTTATTTATGTCATCCAGGACAAAAATACTTCACAAACTTTTGTGCCATGTCTAATTGCAGGTGTATGAGAAATTTGGGAAATCCACATATGAAGATAAGGGAGAAAGAGATGTTTACCTGCTATTCAAAAAGTTCTCTCACATCACTTTTGGCCCAAGAGAAGATAGAGTCCAAGTCTCTCACGTTCTGGACTAAGATTCGGACTGCACAGACATACCTGACTCAAAACGTCAATAACGTTTTCATACGGACTCCAAATTGGTTGATTCTTTTTTTGTTGGAAAATAGTTCCAACCCAATTGGATTCACCTTAAAAGTCGTTCGGAGCTTTGAGTTATGGACGAAACAATCTGATGCTGCAGCAGAATCCGAGTCAAACTACAAGTCCAAAGGTGTTACGTCACCTCCATTTGGTCCTATTGACCTTGTACGACCTAGGGTTAGTTTTAGGCTGCCTTGGGATGTCCTCCCACCTCCTTGGCCGCCACCCCTTGCTCCTATATAAGTAGATCCATCTAGTAGCTTTTTCCTGGGGATTTGTTTAGTTAAAAGTTAGCCATTGCAACTTCGTGTACTTCGTTTGTGTCTAACGACCAGACCAAGGCCGCTTACGGATCCCCACCGTTATCAATACTTCATATATATTCGCAATATTCAGATTGCTTTATCATATTCTTGCTCGTTCTTCGATTGCGTGCAGGAATAGACCTTCGTGGTCGGTGATTGTGCTTCCAAATCGCAGAACCTCGGGAGATTGGTTTAGCGATTGCTAAGGCACAACTTCGTGCACGTTTGTAGTCGGACGTCAAAGTCGACTCCACCAAATCGATAGTTATCATCTCATCGAAAGATTGGGACACCCTCGCCTCTATCATAAGTACAAAGTGCGTCACTCTAGATTGGTTCTCACACACTTCTCTCATCTCACTTTTGGTGGCAAATAGGATGAGGTTTTTCTCTCTAGGCGAAGAGGCGCTCAGGTTTGGCTTGTGGCTCTCACTCACTTTTTGGTGGATCACTTTCTCACTCTTGTCTCTATGACGGGTGGCTTGCTTGTCGGCTATCAGTTGACTAGGATACATAGGTCGTAGCACATATTCCTTCCCTTTCATCTTGAAGCTATAGTGATTGGTGCGCCCGTTGTGGAAGACACCACGGTCGAATTGCCATGGTTGACCAAGAAGGAGGTGGCAAACCGTCATTGGGACCACATCACATTCCAAGGTGTCCTCATATGCACCAATTTTGAAGAAAACTTGGACCGTATGCTCAACTCGTATAGTGCCGGAGTCACTTAGCCATTGAACCTTGTAGGGATTCGGGTGCTTCCTCTTGACCAATTGAAGCTTGGAGCATAGTTCTTCACTTGCCAAGTTGTGACAACTTCCTCCATCGATGATGACCTTGACGGACCTTCCGTTGATGCCGGCCTTTGTGTGGAAGATGTGGCATCTTTGGTCGTCTTCTTGTTGATGTTGAAGAGTCAAGACCTTGGAGACAACAAGAGCGGGGCTCGAATCCTCATCAAAAGACTTGATCATCTTCATCTTTGTTCACTCGCCGGTGCATGGCCACTTGCTCAAGGGCTTCCATCTCCTCATCACTCATTGAGTCATATGTGCCGTCGTCGTTGAGGATCATTATGCGCTTGTTGGTGCATTCGTAGGACTTGTGGCCTCGGCCGCCGCAAGTGAAGCACTTGAAGGAGCTTGTCTTGATGGTCTCATTGGTCGGAGTATATGATGAAGCACGCGGCTTGAAGTTGCTTGTAGTAGGAGGAGGACGACTTGAACTTGTCGAATTTTTCTTGTAACTCGACATGTCGTCGTTGTTTGTAGAAGGTTTGGTTGATGTAGATGTTGGAGGAGGTGTTGAAGCTTGGTTGTTGGAGAAGCCGTAGGTCTTGGACGAGTACTTGGCGTACTTGAAGTCATCTTGCACTTGACGTTCCGCCTTTGTGGCTTGATGCACGAGCTCAATGAGGGTGGAGTATGGTTGGAAGTCGGCGATCTTCTTAATGGGATGATTGAGTCCATTGAATTTGGGCATGGTGAATTTGAGCTTTCCATATCGTTGCTCTTCATTTTGTTGTGGTCGAGGATGATGACGTCCATGTCGTTGAGGATTAACAATCTCATGTTGCTCTTGGCGAGGAGGGTCGTTTTCCACATGTTGCTCTTGTCTTGGTGGATTTCCATTATCTTCATGCGCTTGATGAACTTGAGGTTCTTCGTGAGCATGTGGTGGAGCTTGTCGAGATTGTTGTGGGGCTTGTCGATGCACACGTGCTTGGTAGAGCCTTTCTTGGACTTCCTCGCGGAGCGCTTCTTGATATTCACGAGCTTGGTGTCCTCGGTCGGCAACGGCTCTACTTGAGTCGCGAAGTGCGCGTTGTGCCTCAAGTGCTTGAGCTTCCCGTAGTTGTTGTTCTCGATGTTGCGCCTAGGCGTCTTGTTCATCTTGATGTTGTCGCGCTCGCTCTTCTTGTTCTTGTTGTCGTTGGTGTTGCCGTGCTTGTGCTTGCGCAAATGCAGCTTGGTTTTGACGATGTCGATGCTCTTGAGAGTCGGTGTCGTGTAGAGGATTGCGGTTTGCTTGACGGTCTTGACGTGCAGCACGACGAAGAGTGTTCGAAGTAGGTGTACTTGAGTCATAGAAGGTGTCGTCGGAGTGTCGACTCGAGCGGCTCCGTCTTGAGGATGAAGAAGTGGAATGATGCCGGCTCCTCATTAAGGCGCGGATCTCGTCCATTCTTGCATCATTCTCTTGCTTGTGAGCGTCGAACTTGTTGTCGAAGTAGTCTCTTGTATGTTGCTCGAAGAGTCGCAAGTCGGTGGTGAGGTTGTCGATGCGGTCGCTCATTGCTTGTTGCTCTTGGTGCAACGCTCGTTGTGCACCAAAGAGGTGGCTCTTGGTGACGTATGATGACATGTCGTCGTCTTGCTCGAGGAAGAGTGGGTTGGTAGAAGTACTTGGCCTATTGATACGGAGCTAACCCG
This sequence comes from Aegilops longissima, assembly GCA_021605205.1. Classification (NCBI taxonomy): domain Eukaryota; kingdom Viridiplantae; phylum Streptophyta; class Magnoliopsida; order Poales; family Poaceae; genus Aegilops; species Aegilops longissima. Next base: position 235,515,228 of record CM038680.1, read on the forward strand.
GTGTAGGCCGATCTTTCATGTTTGGAGTGGGATCCCTCGAAGAACACGATGAACACGGGGAAGAACGGAGAGAAATCACAAGGGGAAACACTCAAGAACAAGTCCAATCACACATCCACTAGACAATCAAACACACAAGATCACAAGGTACATGAACAACAAAGGGAAAGATACAAGGTAAGGTTCATCTCCAAGCGGAGGTCTTGATGATATCCTAGACGGATCTTCCCGCAAGGGGGTCTTGATGATATCCCGCAGGATCTTCTCACATGGAGGTCTTGAACTCCATGGGAGTGGTAGTCTCTCTCTCTCAAGAGTAGAGGTAGGAGCAAAGCTCACCTAAGAATGAGCTATCATATTTGCTAACCCTAACTAGAGGAAGGGATGGAGTATATAGGCTAGTCCACGAAGGGGTAAGTGAGGAGGGGATACATGGGCCTTTGGCCCGACTCTGCGCGCAGGCAGGCGCCGGATGTCCGGGCGTTCGCGGGAGGCCGGATGTCCGGGGCATGGGCCGGATGTCCGGGCTGGTGAGGTCGGCCTCAGTGCTCTTTGGATAGGGGCCTTGGATTTCCGGGCTTGTGGCCGGATGTCCGGGCTGTCGGGAGGCGCCGGATGTCCGGGCTTGCGGGCCGGATGTCCGGGGCCTGTAGGTACTTGGCGGCTGGGCGGCTGCTGTGGGTGAAGCTCCAGGGGCCGGATGTCCGGGTCTGGCGGATGTCCGGGTCCCGGGGTTGTCTCCATCTTCTTTCGCTGCCGCTTCGTGCTTCCCTTGCAGATGGTGTAGTTGTTCCTTGGTGCTTGCACTCCTCCTCAACATCCGTGAAGCTCCGACAATACCTATGCATGCACATGGGAGAAGTGTCAAGTAGTATACCATCCTCGAAGGGGTCAAGTGAGCACGTATAAAGGAGAAGATTCACCTTTGAGTATGTGAAGTAGAGGTCGCACGTGTCACTTGCCAAACGGACTCTTGACATGGTGATGACCGTAGGATGCTCCGCATCATCCCCTCCCCCTTGGAAAAGATCCGACGTCGGATTGAAAACCAAATCACCATGGGAAAGAGATGGCGTCGCCATGTAGGAGTGGTCAATCACCAAGTTCTCGTCATCTTGAAGCTCAAAATGGGCACTCTCCAATGTCGCACCATCTTGTGATTCCTTCAAAAGGAGCAAATAGAACAAACACTTGGAAAAACAAATGTGGTTAGCGTTAGTGCAAAACCAAGCATTCAAGAGGTGATTCACCAAACAAGTGTTGTCATCAAACATAGCATAGGGTGTGACAAAGGATTGTGACATGGCATGTAAGCATATCAATCGAGCACAAGCAAAAATATCATGGGAACAAGCATGTAAATGTGAGGTAGAGATGCAAATATGTGTGACAAGAGCATAAGCATCTACCTCGAGGTCATAGCAAACATTCACAAATTGCTCAATGAAAGGTCTATGGTAGGCATAGGAAGGATTCACAACACCAAATAAAATGAAGTGTCTAAACACATGGGTCAAGTGCAAGACAATCCAAACATAACGTGCATAGGGTGTAGTGAATATAGTGTAGCACTCAACACAATATAAAGAGCAATTGTTCATCATGTGTGAGGCAATCAAGTCAAGCATGAGACAAGCAATGGGACATGGCATATGTGAAGAAATGACATTGGTGCAACCAAGCATATCATAGGGGCAAGTAATCCAAGAATTGGATGCAACACACAAGGTACATATGTCATGAAGAATGGAAATGTGGCAATCATGGGTGAAAGCAATATCTCGACCATGCGTGCAAATGGTGCAAGCAACACATGAAGTAGGATCCGCAATATCCAAGGTCAAGAAGGATGTCACCTTGAAAGCGTGTCCTTGTGCATTCTTCACAATGCCGAAGTGGTAGGAAATGTGGTGTAGAAGTGAGTCGTGGTAGAATGTAAGAGGCTCGCTCTCAAGAGCTCGAATGGTCAACTCACGTGAAGTGGAAGTCGATGCGAAGTCCAAGTATCCTACACATGCACAAAACAAAACAAAGAAAGTATGCGCATGGT